>OY796885.1:38769000-39969000 GCA_963680785.1 Diplosoma virens | reverse complement strand
TTTTCCCCCCCAGTTTAAGAATTCATGCTCTACTCTAATGAAACTTGACAATTTTATTTTACAAAATAATAAATTTGTGTGATTTTTTAGGGTTTTGAGGGTTAGTGTTAAAGTAAAAATGACTTTGGCTAATTTGAGTTAGCTTAAGTGTAGATTACACAGACTTGTTACAATTGATTCAAAATTTAATGCATTTTGAACCATATAATTTACACTTAAGTCAATGTAATTTAACCTACTGTAAGTTAAATTCAGCTCTAAGTTCTTTAACCTTATCTAATTTCTAGTCCTAAGCTTGATTTTATATATTAATTTCATTTACAAAATCTTCAAATATTTTATGGTAAGCCAATGACTTTGAAAAAAACAGAGATATAAAACAAAAAAAATCAAACCCAACTACCACAATCTGTTCTGCAATGTCTTCCTTGTTGCACCACACTAATTGATAAGATACTGTATGAAAAATGATAATATGACATTTAAGTTGAAAAAACCATTAGGAATCTGGTACCAGATCTTAGATTTTCAAAAATTTAGATTTTGGTACTGGACCTCTAACCGCTGCCTTTTTGTAATGCAATTTTGTTAGAGTTTTACAAAGCTTATACTATCGGTCACAAACTGTTAGACTTAATTACAAGTGGCAATGTCTGAGCTCTTTTTATTATTATCTAAACAATTTTTATACTTTGCAATTTATCTAAACAATTTTATTCTTTGTTGGCAGCATGGTTGAGTGGTTAAAGTGCCGGGCTTGTGACCAACACGGTCTCGGTTCAAAACCCACTCGTGCCATTCTGTGGTGTCCTCGGAAAAGACACTTTACGGCACATCCCTTGCTTGGTGGTCCTGGCAAGCAGTTCTAAATTACAGTCATATCTCTATTAAATTACAAGCAGACAGCAATATCTTGGCATCTCTGGAAGCAGGTCGGGGTAATTGCCTACCCTATATATTAGTGCCTCCGTTGCTTTCCTGTGATAAATAGGAGGATAAATATAGAGATAAAATAAAAAATCTAAAGATAATCTAATATAATTTGTATTATTTTAAAAAATTTTAAAATATTATCAAGTTATTTGTATTTATTAAATGATTGCAGCATACTAATAGTTTTGTAATAACTGAATAATTGCTCAACATTTTAACAATTACTGTACATCAATTTTGTTAAACTTAGTTTTAAAGCAAAAATAAAATAAAAAATGATTTTTGGAACAGTTTTTGTATTGAAAAATTGTTTTAATGAAAAAAGAATTAATTTGTATTCAAAAACAAACTAAAATTCACGTTTGTTTTAAACCTTTTTCACTTGTGCTCTTTGAGATTTCATGTAGTTTTCTTGTATTCTCTTACTGAACTGATAATAATAAATATTTGATGTTACAGCATTTTCAATACCTTCTTCTTTGGTGCTTTGTACCCCTGAAAGATTCATGAAACACCAGTTGAGAACTTATGTTTTTAAGTTTTAGTGACAATTACTTAAAAGACTAAAATTTTGTTATGTACCTGATTAATATGTCAAAGCATATAGCATGTTGTAACTTCTTATTACGTTATTACAATAGTGCAGCTATATAGCACAGCCACTTACGTAAAACTGTCACAATAATAACGTTTTTTGTTTGTTTTTAGATGTCTTAAAAGATTTTTTAGATGACAATTTTGAAGTTCAAAACTATGCAACCAAAGTTATTCAAAGTGCTGCTATATCTCAGCAATTGGCACAATTATTTGATGGAATAAGCATGCTTGACAAAGAATTGCAGTCACAGGTTATTTTATGGAACTCAATGATAAATATTTTGTATTAATCGTATAATGAAAAAATTTCTAAACTATGTTTCGTAATATCAGTATACTTTGTTTTAAGATTGTTGCAAGATTTCTGGTTAAATTTTACAATTGACCAAGGCTTATAAAACACAGCTAAATACTGCAAAAAAGTGCCTCTTTTTTTTTGTCATTTCCAAAAACACTTAGATATTTTAATCTTTGAAGTAAAACCCAAAAAACAAGCTAAATTATTATAAGGGTATACTTAGCATGGATATTTCAATGTTTAAATAACTCAAATAGATGTCTGTGGTCAAGGTATATATAGGTTGAAAATCCCTAATTTACTGATGTTTTTTTGTAGCTTGATAAATTTTTTTTTGTATGAGCAGATTGACCACAATATGCTAAATTTTGCTGTGTGTTGGTTCTCATATAAGGTCAATGTAAAAAAGTTTTATGTAAGCAAAAGAAATTCTATATTTACTTAATAACCTAATATTTTTAAGATATCAGCTAGACACGAAGATTTACTTGCTCAAGCTACTGGAATTGAGTCATTGGAAGGAATTTTAACAATGATGCAAACAAGAATAAATTCATTACAATCAGCTATAGAAAGGTATATAGCAATTATTTTTAACAGTATATCTGTTGTTAGTTATTTTTGAATTATGTTTATGTTTTTGTCAATTAATAAAAGAGCTATAAATTCGTTTTCTTTAATCATTTATTTGTCATTTGTTTTTTGGCATAGTTTTCTATTGCCGCATCTATTTCAATATTTTCATTTTTTTCGACATTAATTTTCTGTTTTTAAACTTGCTGTATTTTACAGCGTTTCCTCTTCTGTGCTATCATATTTTTTGACTGATAACGGAAATCAGAGCTACAATTTTTATGATTTTTAGTTTCACACCATAATTTAACAAGGTGGTCTAACCCTCTCGTTTTTGTCGTAATCAAGCAAACTCTGTTTGATCCTAATTTCGCCAGACAGCTTTCGCCTTGTTTTTGCAATTGCTTATTGGGACAGAATCGAGATAACGATCTAATTGTTGCCCCCCACTTAGTCGAGATATGTCAGAAAATAGTATTGGCTATTTTAAAGATGTATACTGATCAAATTGTTTTAATAAAGTTTTCAAGTTTTAATTTCCCCCTACTTATCAGCTGTATTGTGAAACGAAAACTATAGAACTTTTTCTATTTCAGTTTTTTGCAAATTTTGTGGCGTCCGCTAGAGTAGAGCTTCTCAAACTGTGGGTCGCGACCCCAAATGGGGTCGCATAAAAAAATTTTGGGGTCGCGAAACAAATAAGCTTTTGGTGCTTTGGAAATTGGCTTTTTTACAATAATATTTATTGACAATCGAAAACTAGAAAAGGTAAAGTGTCATAACACCGCTGGCGTGCGGTCAGGGCATGCAAATCATGCGTTGCTTGACCAAATCTTTAGGAATTGCATGACCAATTTTTGCGCGATGAGGTAGATATCGTTGAATTCCATGAGGAATATTACTTGTTTCGGATGAAATCTGAGGCCGATCCGAGATGAAGACGAGACGAAGACCGACTGTTATTTTTGGAGAATATCGTGAATTTAGGACGAAAAGTAAGAAATCGAAGACTGGTTTGAAGTGATGACTTTTTTTTTTTAGAGATCGCTGTATTTTTAGGACAAAAAGTGCATTACCCGGAACGATTTCAAGCGAGGACCTGTCTTTTCGTTAGGACCAAAAGTGCATTACTCGAAATAATTTTAGGCGATCACTTTTTTTTTTTTATTGATCACTGTATTTCTAGGACGAAAACTGCATTAGCAGGGAATGACTTCAAGTGATGACCTTTTTTTCAGAGATCACCTTAAAACTAGGACGAAAATTGGTCTTGAATATACCCAATTTTATGACCTGGTTTTGGCATGCCTAGTCTCAGATGTCACCGCACGCCACTGCATTACACCATTGTTGCTTAAGGTTAGTAAGCGTTTAAGGCATTTAATCGACAAAATAAAGCCTAAATCAGAGTGAAGACTTTTTTTTAGAGAACATCTGATTTTCGACACGAAAATTGCAAATCAGAGCCTGATTCCAAGTGAAGACCTTTTTTTTTGGAGAACACCTGGTTTTTGTAATCTTGATAATTCGCTTTAGGTTACTATTTGCATTTCCCGTTGTTATTACATATTTTTCGTGCACATGCGTGGTTTTTCCAGAGGAAAAAATTAACCCAAAATTAGCCTACACAAGTTGGGGTCACACAAAGATTTATTTTTTAAAATAGGGTTGCAGAACAAAAAAGTTTGAGAAGCCCTGCGCTAGAGAATAGTGTTTTGCTTTCATATGTCATATAACTTTTAGATAGCATCTATAACACTTGTTCCAATTTTTAATTTTTTAAAAAGTTTTTTTACCTTATTATAATGTTTCTTGATTTAGAATACGTACTAAAGTCGGTGAACCTTTTTCGAAAATCCAAACAAGAACTGTTCAGCTGGGACGCTTGCAGGTGATTATTTTTTTACTGTGCTTTTGAAAGTGTGATCTTTTTTACCTAGTTTTTTCGAAAACTATTTTTTTCTCTCCTAGAAAAACCATAACTTTTAATAAGTTTCTGAGTTTTTACTGTTAGAATATACCTATTGAAAGCAGTAACTGCTTAAGCTCTGTCTACATCTCATGAATATTGTTCGGCGCTCCTTTGTTTATTGAATTTCGGTCTCTATGCTCATGCGCAGCCAGAGGCTCGACGAGGTTTAATAAATAACTAAAAAGAAGCCGTGATTATGTTTTAGACAAGTGAATTTTGTTTTCAAGAAAAATTTCATTAATCAAATTTTGATTGTCTTAGTGATGATAGTTCAAAAGCTTGTAGGCTAACAACTAACTTAAAACATTAAAAAAATGTTCCTGTCACTCGCCCTTAAGTTGCCCATGTAATTATTTCGTAAAGTCATTGTAAAATTTAGTTGCAATGACTGGCGTCTTGAATATTTTAATCGAAATTTTAAGTACAATTTCAAACATTTTAAATTTTTCTTTTCCGACTTGCAAGACAACGTCGAAACCGTTAAACTAAAGGGAACCGTCGAGCAATTACCTTGACCTGCTTTTGAAAATGTCAAGATGTTGCTGTCCTGTTGAAATTTTTTTTACTCTTTAAACAATGATAATTTTTATCGTTCTGTTATAACACTTAGTAGTTGTAAAATAAAAGTTATTTTAAAAAAAATCGATTTTAAAACGCAAGTCATTTTTGGTTGCTATTTTTTGCGGACATTGTTCTTTTAAAATTATGTGTATTTTTGCATTACATATATTTTAGCATTAGATATATACCATATATTTTTAGCATTACATCAAACTTTTTTGAGGGCTGGTAGATTTTACCAATAGTTTTTTCGTTTTTGTTTTTTTTGATTATACATGTAAGTATAGCAGCGAATAAAACCTATTTTGCAGGCAACTTGTGATTTACTTCGTCGAATCGTTCGCATTCAACGACTTGCTAAACGCTTGCAGGTTCAACTGCATGGTGGCGTTAGAGAGCTCACAAAAGCCGCCCAGAGTCTAAGTGAATTAGGTTTGTTACTCTAGATCTATTCCGTAGCTTACGAACAAAAATTACAGTAACTTTTTTTTTTACAATATCTTTTTCAACTGCACGGCACTTTATAAAGAAATTCTTATAGCTTTACTTATTTTTGGATATTTGCTTTATCACATTGCAGTTAGCAATTCTATTTTAAGTTTTACGGAAAGGAACAATTTTATGAAGTTGCTTTATTATGTTTTCTCGGATCTGTCTGATACAGCCATTTAAAATTGATACCGGTTTGATATCAAAAGTGGTTTCATTAAATTGTGTATTGTATTTGAATTAATACCTAGCAAATCAAGTGGAATAAAACTCGTCTGAAGAAAACGCTAAAATGCGCGATTATTTGTGCTCATTTTAAATTGACACGACTCATTACACTGTTGTGTAAACAACGAAGCAGCGGTTCGTTTTATGCTCATCAGCAAAAAAGAGATGACAGGGACGTTCCATGTCACTCACACCCCTATTTTGCTCACCATCTCCAATTTTGCTGAAATTTGGCATGTTCGTAGGTTTGGATGAGAAAATGTCTCACACCAAATTTCAAGTTTCTAAATCAAATAGTTTTTGATATATGAAGGTTGAAAGTAAGACACAAAATCGCCGCTTGAACGCCCCTGATCGAGCAAAAGTAGCCCTCCTGGCTTTATTTTTTGTTCGATTTCAAAGATGTTAATGTCATTGGAAAGCTCCTTTCAGCAGCTTTTCAATGATATTCATATCTCAAATGTAGCTATATAAATAAAAAAGTTATCTTTTGTCGTGACCTTGTAACCTTGACTTCGCATGACCCCAAAACTCCCACTCTAAACAAAAAAAATTTTTCAATATTTTTGTTCCTCACATAGAGGACTATAAGCATGCCAAAAATTAAAGTGAGATCTTTATAGATCGTCAAGATATTTTTTAATTAGAAAAAAAATTAACAAAACACTTGCAAAAATGATTTATTTGAAAAAAATCGACAAAGTTGCGAAAGTATTTATTGCGAAAATATCAACAAAATTGCATCATAAGGCACACCTGTTCAATAAAATGCAAATATCTTGAGAACCCAAAGAGATCCCACTTTGATTTTTGGCATGCTTATAGTCCTCTATGTGAAGAACAAAAATATTGAAAAATTTTTTTTGTTTAGAGTGGGAGTTTTGGGGTCATGCGAAGTCAAGGTTACAAGGTCACGACAAAAGATAACTTTTTTATTTATATAGCTACATTTGAGATATGAATATCATTGAAAAGCTGCTGAAAAGAGCTTTCCAATGACATTAAAATCTTTGAAATCGAACAAAAAATAAAGCCAGGAGGGCTACTTTTGCTCGATCAGGGGCGTTCAAGCAGCAATTTTGTGTCTAACTTTCAACCTTCATATATCAAAAACTATTTAATTTAGAAACTTGAAATTTGGTGTGAGACATTTTCTCATCCAAACCTACGAACATGCCAAATTTCAGCAAAATCGGAGATGGTGGGCAAAAAAATGCCGAAAGGGTCGTGTGAGTTGACATGGAATGTTTCAACACTACGTTTTGATTAAAAAGCCTTCTCTTTTTTAGGATGCATTGTTTAGAACAGTCCTTGTCAACCTTTTTTAGAAATACATCTTATTTCACTTTTGTAAAATTTGTAGATCCTGAGTTATAAGTGAGGCTGAAAAGTTTCCTGTTTTTTGACCGTTAAGTGAAGACTAAAAAATTTTTTTTCGCTTTGTATCTACTGCTCACGGTTTGCCTGTAATCAGTATATATTTTGTATACTCTTGTGGATACACCGCACCAAATTAATACAGGTATTAAACCCTCTGGTACACTTTGTGGTGTTTTACACACCCGGTTGAAAACATTATATAGTTTATTATACGATAATTGAAGGTAAAGTTTGTTTTTTATATTTCTTAAGTTTTTTTTCTTTTTTATCACCTTGTGTACTTTTTAAGGCAGTGCTTTTTAACATTTTTCAATTTCATTAATTATTTTTGAAAATAGCCAAATTTTATTTACCCGTGTAAAAAACGTTTTCAGAGCAACATAAAATATGATTAGTCTCGTATGTCTGCAATTGTACACAACACTAACAAAGTACAATCCAAATTTTAGTAACAAAACGCTCAATGCACAAATTTACTAGCACAAAATTTATTCAGAGCCACACAAAATATTATCGAACATCAATGTGAAAATAAAAGAATTATTTTGTTATTCTCTTATTCACCCCTATTCATTTGTTTACCCTTGTAAAAATTAATTCGCCCTGAGTTGAACCATTTACTTGATTAAAAAGCACTGTTTTAGTGCAGTGACCATCCACAATTGACGTTGTGCGTATAATGACGTATATTTTTTAGTGGCTGTTTCCTTTTCGCAATCATTTTTTTAATGTCTATTCGCAAACATATTAATTTAATTTCGAAACATTAATCAATGAAATAATTGCAAGGCAAGCAGCTCGTGTAGTTGAGTAAGATTTTCCGTAAAATAATTTGTTTTTACTAAGTATTTACTTGTAACGGCCAAGATTTCTAAAGATCTTACTCGAATTAAAAAATTAGCTGTTACCATTTTGAATTGAAAAACTAGGTTTTTTACCCGTTCGAAAATCACTTTTAGTAAGCGAAAAGGCGAAAATTAGAATATAAATAAATCTAATACCGCCATGCCATGTATACTGTTTATTGAAGAATTAATTTTTTTTTGCACACTTTAAAGGAGTGTGCAATTTGTTAGTTGGTCGTAAATAAATTTGCAAACTAACGCAATTTTTGGTTGGTGTAGTACCTGGTGACATATTCATCCGTATTAAAATGTTTGAAATTATCTCATCGTGACCCTGTTAATCGTAATAATCCATAAAAAAACGACGCTATGTACTGTTATAAAATGCTGAGTTGGTTGGTTTTACTTTATAAAAATGTGCCCGTTATTGACCTTAGTCTGAAAATATTTGACGAAATTGTTTGTGTTGGCGTTGTTACGGTTTATCCAATATTTTAAAAACAGTTTTAATCTATAAATTATAATTTATTGTTCATCAGCATTTTTTTCAGTTGAATGAGTTTTAGCCAGCAGATGATTTTTCAAAAGGTGTTTCTTCGATTAGACAAAGTCTGTGTATTTACGAGCTTACGAGAGAGAGTATTTTCATCTTTACTGTTCTTTGGTTGGCTCTTATTGCTGCAGCTAAGTGTTGTTTGCCAAGTGACGCATTGCTCTTAAGTCCACATTGACATATTTTGTTTCATTGTTGGTCAGTTTTTTATACATGACATCGTCGTTGTCTCTTAAATTGTAATTTCCAGCACAGTCGTCAATTGAAAACGTTTTTGATTCATTATATCAATCTTGGCGCGTGGCTAAATTTCAAGCTGTCCCATTTTCATTGCGTGTGCACAAATTTATCGCTCATTTAAAAAAAATTCTGCAAAAATTAGGCTTGATCTTTTGAAAGCCTATTATTAGTCTAACAATGAGAAACCATTCAAACAGCTGGTTAGCATCAACTACTGTATTATTCATTCTATTGATAAGCATTGATTAGCGCAGATGTTGAAGATCATAATACAAAAAGTTCTTCGGATGGCCTTGTTGCTTTATGTATTAAGCAGAGTCCAGATCGTAGTTCAACAACGTGGGATTTATTAAAGATTTTTCGTAAACTGCTTTTTCCAAGGCACAAGGGAAATCACTCAGGCATGGAACTCGCGTCTTTCTGCTCGCAAGTCAGATTACACTGCATTGTGCCGCCGACAGGAAAAAATTTTTAATAACCAAAAACTCACAGATTTTCTGATCCTAATTCACTGATTTTTTTACTCACAAAAAATCCAAATACAATAAATGTAATCATGGATGATTTTAATGACTTATTATTTTTCTGGGGTTAATATGCTCAAGCACTATTAGATTAATGCTTGGTTGCGATCTAAAGCGGGACTGTGGAGTTGGAATCGAGTCAAATTTTCTTTGAAAGGAATCGGAGTCGCTAGGATTTTTTTGCAACTGCTAGAGTCGGGGTCGGGAAAACACTTTTGTTGAGGTTGCTAAAAATAGACCTACTCCGCTTTTATATGGGAATGTATTTTTATACAATATTTTGAATGTATATCACTTAATTTACATTTATATTATATGTATTTGTTAAAATGCTTTTTTTATCAGTATCGCCAGAAGGACAGTCTGGTGATGCTAACATTGCTGTACTATTTTTGGGAGCTCCCAGGGAGTTTTGAGTTACCTAAGGGCTAGAGACTGTAAAGCACAGACATGTAGCCTATAAGTTTTATTATTAACTTGAATTTCTGGTTATTTGAGCCGAAAATGTGGCATGGAGCTTCACTTGTTATTGATAAAATCCCATATGCTGTAATTTAATATTTCAAGTAGTACTGCACACTATCTATAAACTATTTAGGAGTCGGAATCGAAAGTTTTGTGTGCCGACTCCACAGCCTTGATTTAAAAATTGGGTTGTTGCAACACAATTGTATAAAAAATGTTTTTTTTTAGTTTTGAATTAATGAAAACTTTGATTTTGTTTTGAATTTAAAGCACAATTTTTTTTTACTTCATTAAGATGATTTTACTGACAATAATGATTAATAGTGCTTTTTTAGAAATTTATTCCTTAATTGTTTATTTTTTTCATTATCCCTAAATTTTTTTTTCGATTTTCCTGCTTTTTTTGATTGATTAGTTGCTTACATTTTTTATGATTTTTGCATTTGTTTCAATCATTATCTGATAGCTGAAAAAAACTAGAAAGAAGAAACAGATTTCATACCACCGATATAAAGCGAAGTATTTTAAGTTTCTGGTTTTTCAACAATAGTGATAAGCAAGAGGAAGAAAAGTTCTTGATGATCAACCAAAGACAAAATAATGCAATTAAGTGTCGGAATGTTTGAAGAGTTGTCGACCGCTTTTTTGAATAAATTCTTACAAAGTTCTTTATAGAGCAATGTGATGGAAAATATTTTTTGAATTTTTTTGAGCAATGTGATGGAAAATATTTTACTTTCAAAAGCGTCTGGTTTGAATGATTTTTTATTTTGATAATTTTTTTATCAAGGAGAATTAACAATTAGGTCAAATTAAAGTTATATTATAGCACTAAATGTCAAAAAAGTTAATAAGTGTAGCTACCATAATTTCTAAAATCAATTGAATACTGAAATGTTTTTCAATACCTTTATGTAAGTCGCGGCGTGTCATACGACTAAAAGAGTTGTGTCTGTACCAAAAAAAAAAAGTATTTTGACCTGGACATAATTTGTGCTAATCTTGTGCGGAACGTATCATGGATGATTACTTGTCAAGTCATTAATATATTGTTGAATTTGTTTTTTTAATTATTTATTACATGCTGTATTTTCCCGTCCCTAAACACCTTTAATAATTCATCTCATATTTTAGCTTGTTTTAAATTTTTTTTTTCATTATTTAATGAATTTAGATGCATGTATTGTTTGATATTAGCTCAGGGTGTTTCGAATTATTCATAAAAATTCGGCGCCTGGAAGTTTGATTTTACTCTGTCCGATGTAAAATTTGTTCGTCTTCACTGATTTGCAAGATTGACCGATAAACAAACAATAGAGTTGGTTTGGATTAAAATTTTGCGTTTGTGTTTTGATTGCATTTTATTTCACATTTAGAAGATAAGGGTCAATATTCCTTATTTAAAACATGTGAGTCAAAGAACTTTGCTGTCAAAATTTATCAAATCCGAGCAGCTTTGCTACAGCTGCCTTGTAGAATTCTTTTCAAGTCTGTCACAAATAGTTATTATTGGAACTTGGAAGCAAACTAATAAAAAAGTATGGTTGATATAGACAACCAGCCACTAAGTAGTTCACATGCAATTTTTGATTTAAAAAAAAAAATCATTTAAACCAGTAAGATAAATACAAGTAACTTAAAAAAAGAGTTTTAAAGAATATTATTTGTCTGTGTTATCTATGTAAACAGGGTGAAATTATAAACAATACTGCAAGAAATTTTTCCATTGATTGCGGTAGCATGGTGACGTGGTATGGTAATGGTATGGTATGAACTGCTCATTTTGTTCAATAATTAATTGGTTCATCTAACCTTTAATATTTTATCGACTAGAATATCGTTAAACAAATTAAAGCTCTACTTTTCAATTGCTTAATTTCTTTTTATGGTTTGCCCATCGGTCAACCTTGCAAACCAGCAAATACAAACAAATTTTACATTTTCCTGAGTTGTAGTCAAACTTCAAGCGCCGAGTTTTCATGTACCGTAAACATTAGACCAAAATAATTCATGCTTGTTGCTCCTGCTGTCTACTTTTCAAAATAATGTAGAACTTGCAGGTCGTATTTAGTTGGAAACTGTTTCAGAATGCGAAAAACAATTGTTAAGACATTTTTTTCTTCACCAAACTTGTGTTGCCAGTCTTTGCAAATCTTAAAATCAAAATCACTGAAAACACGTCAATTTAAAGGCAAAACCGAAAAAAGGTCTTCGTTGGAGAAGCACGTTTTTGTTTATTCAAGATTTTTTGGTCTTCCCTTTAAATTGATGTGCTTTTATTGATTTTCCCCCTAAGGTTGACCGAAACTGGCAGCAAAAGTTGGCAAAGACAAAAAAAAATAAATCGCTACAATCCCCAAAATTTCAGATGATGGATGAGTTTCAAGGGGTGCGATTCGCCATCCCTGATGCATAATATTTAAAATTCTTTTGCGGGCCACAGTAACCCGGAGCCAAAGTTTGGACCACCATGCATTAGACTATAAAAAATTACAATTTTGATAAATTTTTTAGTTGAACGATAATCAGATGGCACTGTTTTCTGCGTAGCAACTTCACATGTTAAATTTTAACTATTAAAAGCAACTTTTTATAACACTTAATTTGAATTTGAATTTTTTGGTGAGCCAATGCATGCAATGGAATGATATTTACCGTATAATGCATTGAAAAAGCAAAAATAGAAAGTTCGAAAAGCATGTTCTTTGTCTTTACTGCACTGTCTCGCAAAGTCTATGTTTGATTTTGAATGTATGAGTCAAAAGAGTAGCTATTTGAAGATCTTTAAATAATTTATGTAGTGCCATCTTCGTTTTAAAATTACGATTATGGTCATTTTGGAATTCAATTCTTGTTGGTCAAACATCTCTTACGTGTTTAATTTCTAAAACATTCTTTTTCCAACATTAAACTGTTGAACGAAATGCATTTGCTTATGATTTGGAAAACATAAATTTGTTGATAAAGCACAACTTTGCCGTAACCATAGTGTAACTTCCAAATTAGATTCAGATCTATATTTAGGTTTTTAATTGTAAAAATGTTCTTCAGAAAATTCATATCTGGTTTTTTAATGATTTTACATACAGTTATATTGCACTACGCCAGCTCGACAACCCTGAGGTTAAATATTACATTACAATATTAAAATTGCCAACTTTTTATTTACTTTTCTGAGCGATTCGGTAATATTCTTAAAGGCAGAAGTTCTCAACCAGTGGGCCACACAGAGATTTTGTGAAAAAGTGTTGAAATCATATATTCGGACGCTGTTTTTTGTTGTGAAGAAAAGATTTGGTAAAATTGGGTATCGAATAAAAGTGGAGACCTTTTTTTTTGTCATCACTTGAAATTTAAAGACGAAGATGGAGATTTTGGACATATATTGAAAATGATAACTTCCAGTGAAAACTAGACACATTGGGCCGCTAAAATTGCGTTTTTCAAGCTTTTTGGGCCCTGGTGTCAAAAGGTTAAGAACTCCTGCTTTAACGTATAATATTGGGATAGAGGTTACTTCTTTATACCATAACAACCATATCGAATTTAGCATGTCTTAGTCTATTTATCTATCATACGTTTTTAAAACAAGAAAAAGCAAGACAGAATGAAACTAAGGTTTTCGGCTAACTTTAGGCAATGGCTGCTCTCTGTAGCAATTCTTTAACGTGTAACGTAAAAAAAACAATGGTCAAATGACTGTTAGTTAAGATAAGTGTAGAGTTTTTTCAAATTTTGGCAAAATTTGTCGTTCTAAATTGGAAGTAGTCCTTGTGCATACAGGATACATGAAAATATTTTATTAAAATAATATTCAATAAATAAAAAAATTAAAAACCTGCTTTTTTAGATATCTAAAAACATAGTTTATTCGTAAAAAAGGTTTCAGTGTGTGAATACTGTACTGTTTGTTAATAGAACAGTATTAGGTTTAACAACGATTTTTTACTTTTTTGTTGCTGGTGTTGAGTAACTTATTAATAGATAATGATTGTTGTTAACTTGGTAAAAGCACGCGTATAATGCTGCATAAAAGACAATGATATTTTTGTCTATTCTTTGTGATACGGAACCACATTGAAGCATTGTACTTCATTTGATGAGAATATTTGCTCAAATTCGAATTTTCTAAAAATCTATTTTTTGATCAAATTTAAAGAAATATCTACGTGATAGCTGTGTTTTGCTTGGTATTTTGTGTAAAGTTTTTTTAAGAAAACCTGTTTCCAATTTATATTTCATCACAGCGAGTAGTTTTTTTTCGTGTTTGACGTATTGCGTTTCTTTGGTTATGCTGTGACGCCGTTGCAGTTTTGCAGCACTTTTCGCTTTTTGAATGCTTGCAAATAAATCCGTTCTTGCTCTTGCAAAAAGTCTTGCATGCTTCTTCGCGAATTTTTTGCCGGGAAAAGCTGTAGAAATAGGGATTGGCGATTGAAGACAACGAGGCCAGCGCGAAAACCCATAAAAATGCGACATTTAATGCATGCGACGATTGCTTGATGAAAATTGTTGTTTTGTTAATATCGGTATCTTCAATGCCCAAGCATTCTATCAGAGTGCACGTCCCTGATTTATTCTGTATCTCTCCAACAAGAATTCGTACAAAAGGAAAAATATGAAACGGCGTCCAGAAAACGAGAAACGTAAGGGTTATAGCAATAGTCATTCGTCGAAGATGTCGATATTTTTTTTTCTTCACTTCGGCTTTCTCTTTGACGATACGTTTTAAAGCGATAAAAGCCTGTATCGACAACGCTACCGACGCAAAGTTCGCCCTGCCAGGATGCAAATCGACTTGTTTTTCAAAGGACGCATCTGGAGATTTGGATTTTTTGTCTTGGATGTTAGACTGTATTTGAAACTTTTTGCTTTCTTTATTGCCAAAAGATTTAGTCGCAACCGACCCTTGAGGTGCGTGATTTTCTTTAGTTTTTGCCGAAGACAAACTGTAATTCGAAGCCGTTTGGTTTGCTTGCGCTATTCCAGTGTTCAAGCTTGTCTTTAGCGGGGCGCTTTCTTCATTTTCGTCGTGACCACAGTTACAGTGGTTGATAAAGTAGAACTTTCTTTTTTTGTTGCTCGTGTAAGAACCGCTGTTCATTTGGATGTTTTCTCGTCTAAAATAATTTAAAACTATTATGAAAATTATTTTACTTTGGTTTAATTCTCAAGTCTTCTATAATAAAAATGGTCCTTGTTGCGAATCTAAAACATCCGACCCAGACAAACAAAAATATTCGTCCTACTCGGACTCCTTACTTAGACTTATCAAAAATTTACTGTCGCAGTGAACACAATCTACAAACGTTTACATATAAAGACCACATTATAGGTGTTTACATATAGGTGATAAGACCACATTACAAACGTTTACATATAGGTGATTACTCTTAAAGACTTTGCATGGGCAAAATTTTGTTGCTACTCTGCTACGCTGTTTTGTCAAAACAACTGAAAAAAAGAAAAAGTTTCACGTTAATTCGATAAATAATTTCATTTATATCTGAATTTTTAGAAGTAGTCTGTGGTGACCGCCAAATTAAACTCTTTTAAAACTTACGGTTATTTTCGATCCCAACTCGACAACCCTGGGGTTACAAGTGGATTTTTTATACTCTTTCGAAAACTGAAGATATTTATTGTATCTTTTGAAAACCAAATTAAAAGCCGCTTCGAGATGGTTGTCTTTGTGCATCTCTTAATAACGCATTTCTGACCTTATCATTAAATGTATTCAAAAGGTAGTAATGATTTGTTATATGAAATTCAACGGACGGGAAAAAATGGTCGTCATAAAGAATATTTGCAATCAGAACGACGAGTTTTATATTCTGTTTTTAATTGTCTAACTGTTTTTATTCTAACGATAATTAACACAATATTGGTGCAAATCTGTTTTAAAAGGTCAAAGTCATGAAATTTTACTTCTGTTTGTCGATAAATATTACATCAATAGCGAGAGGTCTGGACCCGACATTTGACCTCGCCTCCTCTAATTTGATAACTTACTTGACATCTCTTTTTTTCACGGAGCGCAATATCTTGGAGTAAGTTGCCATGACAACAATAGCAGCGCATACAAAAAAAGAGAATTGAATTGTTGTGCTGACGATGAATTCGTTTTTCGTGACGGAGCAGCGATTGAAGGAACAAGTCGCATCGCATTGTATGTAGCTACTTTTACTCCAATCTTCGCTTGCATATTGAAACTGTTCAGAAAGAAACAGTTGCGCGTTCACATACACGGTTTGATTTCGACTCTCTGCACGTTCCCGATCGAATGATAAAGTCGTCCACACGGGCACTAACAGACTTAATATGGAAAAAAACCAAACGACAGCAACGGAAGTCTCCGCGCGGTTCGGCCGAAAAAATCGGTTCGAAGGCCGGAGCGTGATGTCGACTCGATCGAGAGCCAGCATTGCGCTTCCGGTCGCGCTTGATACGGCGCTGAACAGCAAGGTGCATCGCGCTCCCAAACAGAGGTAATTGATCGCGATCGCCGATCCGGATCTGTCGATCATCTCTACTGTAAGAACAAGCGGGATGGCGACACCGCTGAGGATCAAATCATCTAGGATGAGACTGACCTGTGAGGAGAGGTTGAATGAAAAGTTTGTCCGAAACAAATATCTTTCAAAACAAAGCAACAAAAAGTTTCTTGAATCACTGTTTAAACCACCGTGCACATTGTGATGTCTAGCAGCTATTTGTTCTTGTGCTTCATATGGCCAGAGAGATGTAATTACTTGTATTAGCTTATATTAATATCGATGGTTGAGCTGGTTGCTATTATTAAGCTGAATTACCAGTGTAGATAAGCAGCATTTTTGATTTTATCGTGATTTGCTTTTCCTAAGACTGACAGAAAGCACTCTTTCATTGACAAAAATCTTAGTGCTAGTATACTAAGCTATTCCACCGACACTTTAAACTTAGTTGTTTGCACAACACAAAATTATTATTTTTTCCAAAGCTGATTTAGCTTGAAATGGAGAACTGCACGATTAAACAACAGGTGGGCCTACTAATATAGAAAAATTAATTGAAGACGATATTTTAAAACTAACATAAAGAATCGCGACATCGCGATCTTACCGTGAAGATGTTTCCCGGATTTTGAAACAATCCTCGCTTTTGTTGCCAGTAAATCGCGGCAGCTGTCAAATTGCATGCGACCCCGAGAAACGACTCTATTGCCAGTGCAATCACCGGTATTAATTCCGCCGAACTTAAACGCCGCTGATCGTTCGTGTTGTTCCAAGATATGTATTCCATTTGAAATGTATGCTTAGCGATTTTTAGTACTTGTCATCGCTCACTTTTGTTTTTTTTAATCTTGATTGTTCTTTATAAAAGCAATTTTCAAATAATGATTGATCTGGAATTACTCTTGATCCTAAAAATAAAAGTTTCTCGAAATACACGAATATTTTTGACAGTGCAGTTTTTACTATGAGCATTGAGGTAAATGTAGTCTAGCAATTTGTTGAAAATAAGGCAAACTGCATTGCCCCCAAATATTTTTCTGTTGTTGCAGCTATGTATCACCAAATGGTGGACATCAGAATTTTAGAACTGATTAGTCGGGGCACGGCCCAAAAAAGGTTGAAAACAATAATAAATTGTTGAATTTCGCCGAACTTACACGAAGTGTTGAATTTATAATTTAAAACTTAAACAAATTTTTGCTTATTTTAAAACTTAACAAATTCTTATTTACAATCAATGTGGTTACCAAGAATAAGCGGATCAGACGTGGATCAATTAAGTATTTGTCTAAGAAAAACTAGGTTTTATTGCTTACTGCAAACAAGAAGCATTTTCTGTTTTTGTAAAATTTTAGTCTAAATTTCAATCTTAAGTTTATTTTTTTTGCAGATTTTTCAAACCTAGAAAATGTATGTCGTCAAGTTTAATCTTCGTATGAGCTGCCTTGTACTGTCAAGATTATGTTATTGTTTACGGCTTAGACTAAACTCGAACGTGAAAAAACCTTGACCTTATCGTAGTGTTATTTACAGTACTTTTTCGCTCGTATTTCTTCAGCTTGTCGCCGATATCTTGCAGGCTTTCATGTATGACTTTTGTTCAAACAAACCCCGCTACAACACAACGCCTCGTACTACACACTAAAAGTATATGGAGTAATAGTCGTTGATATGCTCTCGTAATTGACTCTTCAAATAAACGAAAAGTTAAATGCGCCTTCACGTGACTTTTTCTGAATATAGTTTGGCTTTTTAACAGACACTTGTAGTCTTAGTAGACTTTTATCTCGTTTAATTTGCATTTGCGTTTTTCTTTTTCATTTTTTTCTTTTAGCAATTATTGTCCATTTTTTGCTGCTTTCAAAGTAAGCTGCTTTAAAGCTTCTGTTTGCGTACAGCTCTAGTTTTAATAACTGCAGCGCTGTATCGATTCTATTTGGATATGGATCCTTATTATTTTGATTAAAATTGCTCAAACCCGCTCGGCGTGGCACGCTTTTCTTGATATGATCGATATTATCTTTTCTGCAAGCCAACCAATTCCAAGCAAATTATAATCTACGATTTTCTTTCATAACAGCATTTGCTCAAAGCTTGTTGCTGTGACGTCACAATCGTGCGTGACTCGCAATTCTTAAATACTAAAGTTTTTTTCCAGACTACCTCTCGACCGGTGTCGATTTGACCGGGATTGAGATTCTTGAGAGCGATCGAGCTTTCATTGATAGGGCGAGGGAAGAAGTTAATGTTCAAGCGACCCGACTTCTCGGTCAAGGCACTGCTGTCATGGTGAGTGCTTTCAACTGCATTTGTTTGAGAGACGACTTGCTGATTTCAAGAATTGTTGTTATTCCTCGTCTTATTTGTACGTTGCAATGCAAGTGAATGAATATTATTTTATACAAATGTATGAATTTTTTCAGTATCATAGATATCTACCGAATCTTCTAGCATTGCGATGTATGTTACAAAGTTTAATTAATTATTGCGGTGAATCTTTTTTGTTCAAGGATCGCTGAAATGTCATTGACGCACTGAAAAAAAAGAAAAGTTTTTATTGAATGATTCTCAACGCGACTCGTGCTTCCGCTTGTCTTTCGATCCACACGAACTTATTGTTATTGTTCCAAAACATTTACGTAATGTTATTATTGGCAGTTAACCTTCACGGGGACCGCTATAAGTACCCGGCCTGTAATTTTTTCATCTTTGAGTAAGGCCACGAAGCGTAATTTGTTACGAGACGTAAAATATGTCATGAAACATTAATGTAAATCAGGGGGCAGGGGCGTCCCATCTTTGAACTTGGGGCATTTTGACTTATGAAAAATATTAGTGGGCTTAATAAATGAAACACCGCGGCCGAATCGTAGGAGTGATGATTTGTTTGGTTTTTACGTTGTATCTTAATTAATTACGTCATTTCGAAAAATCCTGCGCGGGCCATTTAAAACTTTTAAGTGGCCCACGCAGGATTTGGAAAGATAAATAGAAAAATCTAGAAGATCTAAAAGCTCAAGAAGGATAAAATGGAAAGATCTAGAAGCTTTGTCGAGTAATAAATTTGATTCTTTCCTTTTCAATTTAATCAATTAAAAAACTTTTGCCACAGTTCTGAACTTAGATCAGATAAAAAACCAATAGTAAAGCTCTCGTACTTGGGGATTTTTTAATAAGTGAAAATATTAGTTGTACTTCATTTTTCATCAAAGAAGAAGCACAAGAAATGCATCTGCTATTAAACAGAAAAGATGAAGAAATACTTTTTTTTAAATCTGTGGTGGGTTTTGCACTCGTGCACTAAATTCAAACTCTTGATTGGCTGGGCCATTTGGAGATCACCTGCCTCGTATCTCGTATAGTGACATAGTTTATCTATTTTGCTTGATTTAATTTTCGAAGCAAAATTTTCAAAAAACCCTTAACAAAAAAAGATATAAATCGAAACAAAATAATAATGCAAAATTAATCAACTCTACTCGCTCTATTTGATCGTTAACATGATCGGTAATGTTTTATATATATATGTATATCGAGTAGGTCTTAATTTTGATGACTCATCTTATCGTCGGTCCAGACCAGAATAAACGGTTTTGACAGTCTGCGCGTCGTTTTCAGTTTTTATTGCAACGAAACAAACTTGAAGATGGGTTGCGCTGTTCGGACTAGGCCAAGGTTTTTTGGGTGCACGTTTTCATGGCTATTGTTTACTATTAATGTATTATGAAATACCACCCGCGTTATGTGGTCTTGCAGTTTTTAATTAAATGTTGTTTTGAAATACTGCAATTTCATTCAGTGTTACAAAACCTACTTGCAATAAAAATTTATATACCTACCTCATCGCACACAAAATTAAAATAAAACTTGTTTCGATTTTTTATTCCACCAGATAAATCGCACTGAGTGGGATTTATTTAAATCAGCAGTCATTACATCTGCAGCTGCTAGTTGTGGTTGCAAACGTGTGGAAGGTCAAGTGGATAGTGAGAAAAGAACTGCTTGGTAAAACCAAGAAGTTCAAGAAGCTGCGTTTAGAGCTTGTTTAACATACAAGTCATCTGAAAAGCTTCAATTGCGGTACTCCGCAGCCGCAGCAATAGTGGCGGCAGTCTTACGTGCCGCCACTATTGTCAAACAATGTAAAAAAAGTCATGGAAGGACTCGGACAAAAGTTGGATACAGACTACAGATTGGCAAGCAAAGTATTTTGGCAAACCATACGTCGTTTGCGTGGCAAAGGAACACCAGTTGCCACCTTCAAAGAGGATGCTAATAGTGTGCTTCTGAAGCATCAAAAGAGCATTCTAAATCGTTGAAGAGAATACTTTGTGAGCTCTTAAATCCAGTTACAGTCCAACATTTTGGAAACATCCCAGGAACAAATTGGCGAAGAAATTTATCTAACGAAGCAGAGGTGAGCACAGCAATCAAATCTTTGACAGCTGGCAAGTCTACTGGTCAAAATGATATTTGACCTGAAATGTTAAAAGCCATGAACAACTTTGGGGTTGGTTGGCAGACTCGTGTGTGCCAAGTAGCTTTGAAAACTGGTGAGGTACCGAAGCAATGGCAGACCAGTATGTTGATACCTATTTGCAAAAAAGGAAACAAGAAAAAGTGCTCTAACTACAAGGGCATTTCTTTGTTAAGTCTTCCTGGAAAGGTCTCTGCAAAGTGCCTTGAAAAAAGATGCTGTGAATTAGTCGAATCTGAACTTCAGAATGCACAATGCGGATTTCGTCCTGGAAGATCCACCATGGACCAGATCTTTGCCCTTCATCAAGTTTTTGAGAATCGTGAGAATATGCCAAAGAGCTGTATACATGCTTTGTAGACCCAGAAAAAGCTTATGACTGTGTTCTAAGAGACAAGCTGTGGGCAGTACTGCTGGAGTATGATGCGAGAGGTCAGCTATTAGCTACTATCAAATCTTTGTACAAACAGTCAGAAGTCTGTATCGTGTTAAAAGTATGAAAACAAAGCATTTTAGTGTCAGTGTTTGACTACAACAGGGCTGTGTTCTTTTCTCCTGTTCATTATATGCATGGACAAGATAAACCGAGATAGTTTCTCCAGTAGTGGCATCATATTAGAGAAGTGTAATGTTTGGCTCCTGCTGTTTGCAGATGACCTTGCATTGCTAAGGTCGAACAAAAGTGATCTCCAATATGCACTTGATCGGTTTTCTGTTGCATGCTTGGATGCTGGGATGAAAATTAGACTACGGCTAAAACTGAGAATATGTGTTTGTCAAGGCAACCTGTCCAGTGTTCTTTCCAAATAAATGGAGTAACTCTCCTGCAGTATTATATAAATGGAGTAACTCTCCTGCAGTAACTCTCCTGCAGTAATTACTATAAGCCCACTTATATATAAATGCCTAAGAAAAACTTTTTTATATTTACTTCTAGAGTTGAATATTGAATGCTTTTTTTGTATTTTAGTTTTTCTGTGGACATTTTTTATAAACCTCTTTTTCTCTTGCCTTTACATTAAATATGGAGTCGTTCTTTATTCTGCTTGCATTGGGTTCTATTTACAGCCGAAACTTAGTAATTAAACATGAGGTGTTAACGTAATTTAGAGCGAATTATTTTTTTTTGCTTATCGGTTGGTTTTCGCTTTAAAGCAGTGATTTTCAACCTTTTTTTAGTCACGGAGCCCTTTTCCAAAAATTGTACAAGCTACGGGCTCCTGACTGGTCGGCAATTCGGGTTGAAAAGCTGAAAATATAAAAAAAAGGCCATCGCGATAAACAACAAGGATTCTTGTGCTCAAAATTTTTAGAATTCAAAGTAAAGACTTTTTGTCTTAAACTCAAACTGCCGTCTGAAATCTATTTCCCGGCGAGGCACATCAAAAATTTTTGTTGATATTAATGAACAAAAGAGCGTCTTCTTAAATCAACAGGGGTTGCGCGTGGACTCCTTACAACATTCGACGGACCCGCTGCTTTAAGGTTTCTATTTAATGTGTTGCCGTTGTCACAATTTTACATTGGCGATTGAAACGCACTTTCAGTGAGAAAACTATTTCAATTAAATGGCTTCATTCCTACAGTGTGGTCAGAAAGTCTCTGTGCACCTGTAATCCCAATGCATAAACAATATTCTGTCCTTTAGAAATCGATAACCACAAGTTCAAAATAACCAGTTTATTGTTTAAAACAACGATCAGATGGTAATAAAGAATTTATTTGAGACTCACAATAGCTGCTGAATATGTCCAACAAGTTCACCAATGCAAAGGTCGATTCGACGCTTCAAATTCTCAAACACTCGATGAATTTCCTCTTGTTTAATGGCTGCAATTTGGTGTCGGATATTGTGAGTCATTGTGAGTCTCGAATAAATTCTTTATTAATTACCATCTAATCGTTGTTTTAAACAATAAACTGGTTATTTTGAACTTGTAGTTATCGATTTCTAAAGGACAGAATATTGTTTATGCATTGGGATTACAGGTGCACAGTGACTTTTTGACCACACTGTACTTCGCTGTGATCAATCATATTCTTTTATATTCTGGAGCAGGCGGCCCGAACCGCGGTCCGGGGTCGCATACGATCTTCAAAGTGATTTTCAGGGGCTCGCTGAAGAATTTTTAATCTTAATTTTTTTTAATCATCAACAACCATAATATCAAGCATTTCGGACAGTCTGCTCAAGTAATGTTTTTTTTTTTTTTTTGTACCTATTCATATCCAATTAAGAGTTACTTTTTGACCATCGATTTAAAGTACGAACGTTTTTTGGTCTTCATCCTCTTTTACGGCGTAAATAAAATACACGTTTTAATAATTTTTCAGTTATCATTGATATTATGGCCAGTGTCGAACCACTTTCGATCGACTAGTTCTTTACATTTTTTTTGAAAACTGTTCCGCAACAGGTAACATGCCCTTATTGCCCCAAAAAAAACCTTTAAAAAACTTTAAAAAAAAAACAACTTAAAAAACAACTTTCCGATGAACAGAATCAAACTCACACGGCCACCGCCTTGCAAGTCTTCTATAACCTCGGCTGTTTGCACGTTGCGGTTGAAAGAGCGCGCTTGGACGCCGAGCAGAACGCGATTCACAACATCAAGACAGCGCTGGACACCCGGGCCATCCTCAAACGATCCGGTTCTGCCCAGCCTGGCAAAGGTGAAGATGATTTGGGTTTTTGAAAAAAATTTTTTGTAAGATCGCAGATGAGTTTCTTTTTAATGTAATAAAACATTTTGCTTTTTTTATGTTGACATTTTTTCACTTTGTTCTGTTCAGTGTTTTGGTCGTATAAAAAATAATTGATTTTTCTGTAACAATTTACTTTATTATCATGAAGTTGGATCTCGTTTTGTTGTTTAGGTCCGGGAAAAGCATCAGGAATACTAGCTCCGGGAAATATGTCTTTGTTTCGGGCAAACCTATGGAATAACTTAGAGGTGCTAGCAGATCAACTCTCAACCAACACCAATCAAGTAACAAATAAAGCAACATTGAGATTTTGCTTGTTTAAAAGCAAGCTCTTAACAAACTAACTTAAATCTTATTTTGCAGATGATTCATCTGCATAAAGTTGTTACAAAAAAACGAGATCCCTTTTCACATGCGAAGTTTTCTGACGAACTTTCAAAGGTGCAACAATTTACGTTTAACCAGTAATCTAAATGCTTCAAATTACAAGATTGTTATCACTCGAGCGTTTTGCAGGAAGCAACTGCACTTGTTTGGCGAACCGTTGCCTAAATTTTAAGCACCGGCATAATTTTTTGTTGTTCCATCTGATAGAATTTCTTGCAAACTTTAACGTAGTTCATTGCTATTTCGAGCGAAAGATAAAGTTTAGTAATTATATGAATCGTGGTTGACGTTCAGTTGTTATTCAGACAGGTGATGTATATTTTGTGAAAAAGTTTTGGGAAACACTTACAGATCAATTGGAGAAGGAATTGTCAAAAAGCATTAACGGTAACTTAATATACATATTTGTTTATTAAAGACAAATTAGTTCTGTTTTTTGCAAAATTTAGTTCGTGTTTTTCAAACCCTTTCGTGTTTGCACATTTTATTTCTTTGGCAGAAAATTTCTGAATCAATTTTAAAATTTTAGCAGTTCGGCATGTTACTTAAAATTAAACAAAATAATGAAGACTTGTTTTTTAGCGTTCGCTTGACTTATGAAAGTAAAAAACGTTTGAAAAACGAGAGGTTTTTCAAGTTAATTCGAAGGCCCGGAATTTGTAACAACGACCCTGCCGCGGCTTGTTTATTCAATTATTTATTCAAATTGTTTATTCAATTTATTGTCTTGTTTATTCAAGAAAAAATTTAGAATTTGGTTTTTGAATTCAACCTTATTTTCAGCTTCTTCGTTTGTGAAGCAAGCGTTTGAAGGGGAATACCCAAAGCTCTTGCGTCTCTTCAACGAAATGTGGTCGAAGCTAAGTTCGAATCGTGACGTCATACAAGTATGACGTCTCGGCCGTGATTGGTCGCTTTAACTATGTTGCTTTCCCAAGCAACCGCATCATAAACTAACTTTAATAAAGCCATGAAATATTAATGAAGTCAAACTGCAAGTCGTTTTTCACTGTTTTGTAAAAAAAACCTTCATCAATTACTTTTTATTTATGTTTCTGAAGTCGTGTTTGAATAGGCAGTATTTGCTTGTTTTTGTCTGTTATCCTCTATGGATTAGATACCAAAAAGGCGGTTGTTTATCTTGTTACTACGCCAGGCCTGCACTGTCAGGATTAGACGAATCAATATACTTACCGCCAGGTATTCGTCAACGCCATGGCCGGATGAAGGGGCATAAATCTTTTTAAATTTTCAGAAAAAGTTTTTTGTGTATCCGTAAAAAGAATTTTTGTTTATTTAGTCTTAAATAGCAATAAATAAAAATAACAAACCCTGGTGAACTTCAAACTTATACCATTTTCCTTAAAACTTTCTGGATCTTCTTTGCAAAGGGTCTTTTTTCCGTAACTGTCGAATAATCGTGTTGTACTTCGTAGAATTGCTTGTCTGTCAATACCTTTGGTGTGTTTTTAATTAGGTCGCATTGTTTGTTAATTTCGAATTCAATCGAAAAAAGAATAATTTTTGATTTGTTTTTCCTTAAGTACACAACTATTATAGCTTCGTACTAGGGAGTGTTGGACCTTTGGCCTAATAGTAATAACCTCAGAGTCAAGACTTGTTTATGATTAAAACGTTTCCACAAAATTCTTCTTTCAGTTCACTTTAGTGAAAGTCAACTTACCTGAGTATGCAACTGCCTGTTCATTTTTATAAAAAACTTTATTATTTTTATTTCCAATAATAACATCTAAGAGAATTTCTTAAATTTTTAGGGAATTTTTGAACATAAACCGGAAGATTCACAATCATTTATTAAGAAAGATGACGACTTAGTAAACAGTGACTATAAGTGAGTAACATTCTGTATTTTTAGTTGCATGGGCTGATACTCGTATGTATCTATGCATAAATCAAAGATTTATCTTCGCGTCAATTTACGATTATTAGTTTTTGTAAATAGAGGAGTTTTAAAATTTGACATGCAATATCTTCAGTTTTTTAATTTTAAATTTGTATCTATACTTTTTGATGAATTTCTTATTACTTACGGTGGTAGTTTGAATGTAGAACAAATAAGATGCAAAATAAGATCTTCTTAAAGTTTTTTGTGCAACATTCTTTAGAAAAAAATAATGTTAAAATCAAATTGCTTACATTAAAAACCCAAACTTAGCCACTAAAACCAATACAATTTGAAATTTGACATCGATCCAGAAACTTCCAATCTTTTTTGAACCAAGAACCAGTTTGATTTATCAAAAACATACCTGGCTAAATTCTGAACATAATAAAAAAAAGAGTTAGCCTAAATTTTTTAAGTGAAAACCTGTTTTGTTTTCGTCTTTGCATTTAAAAATTCTTTACTTATAAACTTGAAAAGAGATTAAAAAATATAAAAAAAACTTTATTACAAGGTGAATCCTATTAAATGTCTAGTCGCATGATTTTCTTAATTAACGTCATTTCGTCAATCTCCGCGGACATTCAAAGCTTTTACCTGAGTCACGGATTGGACGCCCTCGCTTCAATCTCTCAACCAATCCAATTGTTTTGCTTTGGAAATTGAAATCACATTTATTCGTGTTTGCCGATGAAAATTTATAAAATGCTTTGCACTTTGCTGCATCTTTTATCTTCTACTCCACCAACAACTCGTTTATGCCCAGAAGTTGTAATTTATCAAAAAGTTGTGTCGTCCAATCTGCGATCGCTTAAAGTGCAAGATGTCCAGTCTGGTCCACGAGAATTCGGTTCCAAAAACTCGGCGAACGAGAATACGGCGCGCCTAAATTGGGCGTTTGGCCATTGAAAACAATTTATGGGCATTTCCACTGCGGCATGGCCATGTTAAAATCTTGCAGCCAATTCTCGAGACCTGGTCCAGTGGCCTTCAAGTGTGCATAGAGCCACTTGTACGACTTGGTCATACTTTGTTATGCTCGCCACCAAGCGAAATCAAGTTCTCATAAATTAATAAGCTCGTCCCTGTTCCTGCCATTCGAGAACGTTCTGACTTTGCAATCGATTCGCGACGAATCCCATTTTAATTTGAAGTTCCCCAGAGTGCCCGATGCGGACTGTCGTTCAACTCACCTTGTTTGATCGATATCATTTATGTTCAGTTGAATTTTTTATGGCGGGCGAGAAAAATCTATGAAGTAATGTGTCGTTTTAAAATCGAATTTAAAATCGTGGGCAATAATTTGTAGTTTTTAACCTAATTAAAACTATTATATGATAATAATGACAACCGCCAAAACAGCTCAGGCACCACTCAAAAGCTACTTTTTTTGACGTTATATTAACTAAAAAAACTGCGAAACATAATCACCTTCGAGTTGGCTCAATTAAAAAGTTTTTACTTCTGAACTAAGGTTTTAAAAAATAAATTTATTTTAAGTGTTGATAATTTGGCAGAAAGCATTTTTCGTGTCATGTAAAATTCTCGATTAAATGTTTCATTTTTGCCCGAAAATCAGTCAAAATATTTGCTTAAACAGTTTCATTTAAATATAAATCAAATTATTTTCTTCAGCCATCTTTGACTCTATTTGAATAAAGACAACTGAAGATGAGTTTTGGTCAAAATTGATCTTAACTTTATTTATTTAATAAAACTGATTAAACAAATGTTGTGACTGATTCTCGTGCAAAAAACGAAACTTCTAATTAAATTATTGTTTTAAGTAATGATCACATCTTGTTTGTTTTTTAAATTCTTAATTTTATTAAATGACAAATGAGAAATTTTTTAACAAAATGTTTATTCTTTTTGCAATGACTGTAAAATTTAGTAATTTTTCTATTAAGGTGTGAAAGTTGGTTTATTCTTTGTTGCAGCCCGGAGCAAGCTTTAAAGTTTTCGATTCGAATGTTCGAGACAGCTTATTTACAGCGCTCCATCTCCCGCTTGTTCGACCCTATCAACCTCGTGTTTCCACAAGGAGGTCGCAACCCCCCTTCTAATGAGGAGCTGGAAGGGATTGTACGAACAATATCGAGGTATTAAAAGAAACGTTTAAGAAATTTTCAAGATAACGAACAATTTTTTTCAATACATTGCTTGTTTTTCTTCAGTACAAACCTGATTTTTTGCAGATTTGTGTAAAGAAATACACAACTCCAACTTTTTTCTGTTGCTAAATTAGGTTCAATTTAAAACGAAGATCAGCTTATGTGTATTTTTCTAAACAAAATGTTGAGTATATAATGTTGTCTTATGCTGTCGCGTCCAGAAAGTTTATCAGTGAGATTAATGATGTGTAGAAGTGTAAATTTGTTGTTTAGCCCATCGTCACGTAATATTTTTCTTTCTAAAAAAAAATTTGTTTTCCTCATTACTGTGTTTTTTTTCCACGCAAGCAGTTCGCAAACACTTGAAGCACAAATTCTCTGATTGATTTCACTCGTAAATACATTTGTTGTTCATTCGCTCTAAATTGAACCAACTGAAATATGACGTAACCATTGTATTCTATTCGAGGTTGATGTTTTTTAGAATCTCCTCGTGTATTTGCTCTTCACCTCATGCTCTGCCTCTTTGGCGTGATTTCTTTGCATTCTTTTCGCTGCTTTCCTCGCAGACCTTTACTCACTTATGTCCGAGTTTGCCCCACTTACATGCCCTAATGGCGTTGAAATAATCCCCACACCCCATCTCTAAGACGGGCCCACCTTCCCGTGATACAGAAAACAAAGATCATATCTCGGCCTGATCGTGCACAGTTAACATTATGATAGAACAAAGTCGAAGTTGTTGAAATGTTTTTAGTGAAATCAGCGTGGCAAGCGTCGACGAGGGTTTAGAAATCACTGTTGCTCGAAACGTCGCCAAAACCATTCAGATGTTTGCCGTGAAATCAGAGCAGCTGGTAATGCATTGAATTATTAATAACTTTCATCTTCTATTGCGATTTTTGACGTGTAATATTTTGAGCTGCACCGTGCCCAAGTATTCGTGTCTATCGCGCTCCAACTTAATGTTTATTTTTTCAAGATCACGTTCTGTTTTTTCTTAATCCTCGATCATTATTACGTTTATATTTCAAAGCATGAAATTGTTTGGATTATTATATTAAGCTTGATTTTTAATCGCACGAAATTATGTTTTTTAAAGAGTTTTGATGATAATAGAATCTTTTAACATTCGGTAAATGGATTGTTTAAAGTAATTCTTATTTGAATTGATTCATTTCATTCAACTTTCCATATTCTCATGTTCGAAATGATCTAGTTCTGATTACTTGGCGGTTGAGAATTAAAATGTTCAGTAGAAACGCTTTCGTCGAGCGTTGAGGCGTCTGATAACCGCAACATTGTTGTTAGTAAAAAGTTTTGCTATATTCTTTTTAGAAAACTAATTCGTGTTTTTCGCTCGCTTTTATAATTTCAACAAAACACTCTCTTGCGCAAGCCCTTTTTTTTCCTTGTTTCATCGACGATCGACCATTTTCCTTGTTTTTTTCCTTATGCGGCAATGCGAGTTCTTGCTTGTGAAAAGTTTGTTTGTTTGCAGATTTCCACTCAGGGCGACGCGAGCCAAGTTATAGGCTCCCCGACTTCTGCACAAACCAGGAATGTCGCCGTCGTTAATTCGCTCTATTCACTTCAGAGCAGCGTTCTAAAGGTGAATGTGATTTTTTTTTATTAAAGGGAGGCTTTACAATAAAATTCGATATTTTTCTTTTCATTTGCAAACTGATGAATATTTGACTTCATGGTTTGGACCGGAACTTAGTTTCTCAAATTCGTTTCCGTCGTTTTTGGTTGCAGTTGCTCGAAGACCAATCACTACTCTCGAAAGCGGCGCAAGAGATTATCCGCACTTCTTGCCACGAATTGTCGCTGCTGATGGCCAGCGCCGTCACCCCCCTAGTTGACTCGGTAGCTGACTCGATAGAAGCGATCATCCTGACCATGCACAATGAGGATTTTTCAGAGTGAGTCAGTGCAGTCGTGTAAACTTATGTAAATGTAGAAGCATTATTTAAGTCTAACTAACTACCGGCTGTGAATTGGAAAAAATATTATTGAATGAATCTAACTCATTTGAGATTTTTGTTTCCCTGAAAAATCAGCCCCGTACAATATCACTTCTTGTAAATGAGGTGCGATTATAACTATTGTTGGGAGAAGAAAGTTTTGAAGAATATCGAACTTCTTCGGAATATGCTTTAAAAACAGACTTTATCCAAACATAGATTACAAATCTGGTAAGAAAATTGCATTAGAAAACTGCTAAGTCGAAATTCTTTTACTTCCCGTATCCATCCACTTTGCATGGTCGTAGCTACATCAAAATAAGGACAGCACTTGCTTCGATGTATGTTCGGAATTTTTCCGTAAATTATTTTAAAGTTTATTTTGTGGGTAGCAGCTTACTGTGTATCTAAAGCACTGTTTAGTCCAAGGGTGGGCAAACTACGGCGCACCGCGAGGTTCTCTGCGGCTCGCGAAAGCCTTAAGCAAATAACTTTAGTCTCTCCTCATTTTCAATCATGTTGATCTCCAATTAAAGATCATGGCTTTTAACCAGATCGTTGAAAGTTTCAGGGTGAAGACCGTTTTTTTTTTAGAGATCACCATAGTGCGGCCTGCAAACAAAATCAGAATTTAAGTTCTCAACACGGTCCTCGAGCTAGAAGGTTCGCCCATTCCTGGTTTAATCCATATACGTACCTTGCTTTGCTACGTCATAATTACCGTACATACCATGAACAATAAGCAAATGCTGATCTCTGTTTTGTGAAGTGCGGCTTCCGTTTAACTTATCTGGTTTTTTTGTTGAATTGAGGTTGACAAAGTTGAGGCGACTTTCCACTAGAAACTGTCTGCTTTCATTTAATATGACGTTGTGGATATCAGATTGCTTGATTACTCAAATTGCATTCTCTAGGTCTTTGGTTTCAATCTTCTATCAAGCCTTTAATTGCCGTATTTTTAGAATAAACGCTTAGTTTTGATCACCTTTGAATAGAACCAATTTGAAATCGTATAAAATCTTGGGTAAAGAATTTAACTAATCAGCTAATACTTTGACTGTCTGTGACTGACAGACGAAAGTAAATGAAGTTGATTGTATTCTAAGCCAGCTGTTGCTTGTTTCACAGGGAGGTTGAAGGGAGCGGCGAGTCCACCCTCTGTTCGCTGTATATGAAAGAGCTGCGAGACTTTCTCGCTCGAGTTGTTCACGATCATTTCAAACTCTTTCACTGCCAGAATTTCGTTACAGAAAGGTTTGAATTATATTAGAATTTAGTTTCGGCTTATTTCATTTATTCAATAACTCAAGAAACGTTTTTCTGATTTTTAATTATCTATTTTTTTTTGCTTATTTCAATTTCAAACGTTGTTTGCTTTGCTTTGCTTTGCTTTGACGGTAAAAGTCTCTGTAGTTTTTAAATATATTTTTCTTGAGTTGATTTTTGAATTTGGTTTTTTGATTATGTAAACAAATTCATCTTTTTAAGGAAATTTTTAGTTTTTTATCTTCTCTTGTTTTCACACTCTACTGGCTGTGAAAACCAAGTCAGGATGAGAAATTTTTAGTTCCAGTCGTTTTATTCAAAACTTTTTTATATCTTACATAACTTTCAAATTAAGTATACGATTGCTTGGTTTTTATCGAAGAATTTTCGAATAAAGGCTAACAAGTATGTAATCTTTGTCGTAATTTAGCGATTTTAATGATTTTTCTTCAGTCTTATGCCGTTGGGTCATCGTGCCATTGACCTTTTTGTTCGTCACGCCACCTTGACTCGACCTATTGGAGAAGGAGGAAAGATGAAGCTGGCAGCTGATTTTGCTCAGGTCTCGATTCAAAGTTGCACATTTATATTGGTCGAAAATTTTTTGTCTGTAGGATTTATTTCTGTTTATTTTAAATGTTTCATAAAAAACTAGCTGTTCTTGTCATAGCGCTTTAAAAGAATCAACATTTTGATTAAGGAAACGTCAAAATAAAATAAATAATTCATAAGCTTTTGAGGTCTCTTTATTACTGGAGAACTTGCTGTTATAATTTGCTTTCCTAATTACGCGTTGGTCTTTTTGCTGACCAGCGAAAATCTAATATAATGTGTTTGTTTTTGCATAATCACAATTGCTATGACGCAGATTGACGTTTTTACTACGTATGTTATAACTGAAGCTTTTATTATTTAAAAGAACTGCTTCTGAAAACATAAAATCAATTGGCATGCGACGGTTGTTCGCGTCAAATATGGTTCGATTTTATCGGAAACAACTTAAACACTCTTTTTTTTATTGTTAATCTTAAAAGTTTTAACAAGATAATAAGTTAGACGCTGTGAATGGAACCGAAAAAATATTTGAATTTGTAATGCAATTGATTATGAATAATGACGAAGACAGACAGACAGACATATTTTATTTAGTCACAAAAAACAGGAAAACTAAAAAAACGGAAGTAACAATTTCAATAAATAACAAATAATTCAATGTGACTGGGAAGTTGCGAACAGACCTCGCGGTCATCGAGTCAAGCAACCACCGATTAATTATCGAATGCCTTGTTATACTTGTAGGCGATATAAACAAAAAAAAAAATTTTTTTTCCAAGGATATTTAAATTGTAAAACTATTGCTATTCTCTGACGAAAATAGTTTTTTCATAAAAAAAAATTTTAATGTTGAGATAAGAGATATTGTTTAAACCTAGATTTAAAAGAATTAAAGGAACGTTTTTTTATTTCTGACAGAATATTATTCCTGATATTTTATACACCTTTGCAGTCTATTTGAACGATATTTAGGAATATATAGGTTGTCCTTGTCTTTTGATTGTCTAGTATGCCTGATTAAAACTTGATGGTTTTTTTTTAAAGTAATTAAGAAAAGGAGTAGGGTTAATTGTTTTGTTGCAGTTATATACAAATTTAGCTACTTCATGCTTAAAGGTATCGTGAATCGTCAGAATGTTTAATTTTTTGTAGAGAGGTTTAGCGGAACTTAGAAAAGGGACATTACATACAACTTTTAGAGCTCAAAATTTTGTAAATTTTGAAGTTTTTGAAGATGCGTTGTATGTGTCAAACCCCAAATTATAATTCCATAGGTGAGGTGTGAGTGGACAAGTGAATGATAAAGTTGTAGTAATGTTTGTTGGGAGAATAAATGACTTTATTTTGGTAAGAATACCAACAGAGCGGGAAACTTTACTTTCAAGTAACTTTTGTGTTCATAAAAAGAGAGTTTGTTCTATTATAACACCTAGATACTTTGAGTTTGTAACAATTTAGGAGAGATAAAAATTATGTTGGATTTTGACGGATTAACAGTCAATTTATTGGAATAGCACCATGTGTCTAATTTATTTTAATTCACTATTACTGAAGTTTTGAAGAGATACAGGCTTGCACGCTTCAAATATGAGACAGGTATCATCTGCAAACAATCTAGGTGTGCAATTCACGGAATTAAGAAGGTCACTAACATATATAAGGTAAAGAAGGGGGCCCAGAGAAGATCCTTGTGGTACCCCATATTTTATCTCTTTGTGATTCGGTCTGTTTAAAATTTACGTACTGTTGCCGACCAGTTAAGTATGAACTTAATAATTTGAAAGCCACTCCTCGAATGCCATAGTGGGCTAGCTTGGTTATTAATATTTTATGACAAACAGTGTCAAATCTTTTTTGAAATCTATAAAAACCAATCCAGTATGCAAATTATTATCAATGTTGTCGTAAGCTGTAGTGGTTAAATAAAGCATAGCGTGGGATGTAAAAATTTTACCGTGAAAGCCGAATTGATGAGGATACAAAACTTCATGTCTTTTGAAGAAAGCCATTAGTCTATTGTAAATTATTTTTTCGATTATTTTAGAAAAACAGGTTAATATTGAGATGGGGCGATAGTTGTTTATCTCCTCTTTCGAGCCGTTTTTGTAAATAGGCGCTATTTTAGCAATTTTGCAGTTATTAGGAAAAAGGCCATTATTAAATATAAAGTTTGTGAATAATTGTAAATATGGAGCAATTACAGTGCTGGACACTTTAAGAAAGTAAGCTGGTATATCGTCATGTCCGATTGCCTTATTGTCGTTTAATGATAAAATATGAATCAATATTTCGTTTACAGATGGAGGTTCTAAATATATGGAGGAAGAGATTTTTTCATTTAGAAATTCATACGGTTTTTTTTTTGTTTTTCCTGAAATGTTATTGGCCAGCTTAGAACCGATAGAACAAAAATAGTTATTAAACTCATTTGAAATGGTTGTGGGGTTTTCGGTAGTAGTATCATTTATCTTAATTGAGTTAGTGAAGTGACAAGAGGATGAATTTGGCAAAATGGATTTAATAATTTCCCACGTTTTTCGTGGGTTTTGTTTGCACTTTGAAAGTTCATTTTGGAAGTACATGTAAGTACTTTTTTTTTTGATAAAGTTTTTAATTTAGACAATTTATTCGAATAGCGTGTAAAGTATTTTTTTTAGTCTCGTTGCCATTTATAAGCATGGATTTGAAGATGTTTTTTCGAATCGAAGTTAAAAATCTTTTGGTTATCCATGTTTTTTTTTTCTAATTTTTGCTGTTTCCGACTAAGACTAAGGCGAATGCTTGTTGATTATTCGCGAGGTTCTTTTTACAAAATTGTCAAAGGTTTCGTTAAAATTTTCGCAATGTAATGGAAGATTAGTGGATATAAGTTGTAAAAGAGAATTGTTCAGTTCTACGCAAAACATTTCTGGGCAAAAGTTTTTTCTGTCTCTGTAGTAATGCACATTACTACTCGACGATTTAAGGGACTTAAATTGTTTAATAGAGCAAGACGCAGGGTAGTGATCCGTCAAATCACTTAAAATTATTGAAGGGACAATAGTATGGGCGATATTATTAGTAATCACGTGGCCAATAAGTGTTGCTGAAATTGGTGTAAATCTTGTTGGTTTTGTAATGATATTAAATGCTCCGTTTGAAGTTATAGCATTTATGTAATTGTTTGCTTGAATGCCGGAATTGCTTTCACTTATGTTAATGTTTATATCGCCTAAAATGTAAAATGTTCTTTTTTCTGATGTTAGTTTTCCAAGACAGTTGGAAAAATCATCTATAAATTTATCAATCTCTTCGCTCGGTTGCTTGTAAATGGTTGCAATTGTTCTAAATTTTTGCGTGTTTGGTTGTTGAATAGTTAACCTAACGATTCACAACCGTAAAGATCAAAGGTTGTTTGTTTTTGAATTTTAAATCATTTTTTACGTACATGGTTACACCTCCAGCATTTTTTAAAGGAGAACAATTAAGAAAAGTATATCCAGGAAGATTTACACTAATTAAAAGCTGTTTTTTAATTCTTGATTCAGACAAACATACAACGCAGGTGTATACTACAGAGACTGAATAAAATCATAAAATTTGTCAAAATTTTTATTCAAAGACCCCGAATATTACGGTGTATAATATTCAGGGAATTGTTTTCACTTGAATAAATTTGAGTGTTTTCCTTAAGATCAAAATAATCAGATTTTAAAATATTAGAAAAAATTGATTCATAAATTTTGTCATTCAATTCTTCAGGTTTACTATCAGATAAGAGATTATCTGCTGCTTGACTCGCGCGCGAGGGTTATGACAAGTTTCCTTCACACGAGACGTTCAGCATGATTAGAACGCAAAAAACTAAATAATTAAACAAAACAAAAAAATAAGGAGAATAAATAATACAGAGCGTGTTGATTGGCTACCACTGATAACCGATTACAATTTTTTGCATTTTCTACAGGCAGGTATACTACACAAATACACAAATGTAAAATATGAAAAATTGGAAAAAAAAGAGAAAAAAAATAGGCCTGCCATGTAAACATTAAGCCAAAAAACGAAAAAATGATAAAACTTAGTAAGAATGGTCAAGTCAATCAATAAGCAATTGCCGACAGACCTGTTTCGTCCTTGTTAGACTCGCAGTTACGCTGGTAGTGCATTGTTTTCATTGAAAATGATAAAACATTAGTATTGGTATAAGCACTAAGCAGGTTACAATATTAAACAAAGGATTGAGAACCGGAGTTATACGTCCAGAAATGACAAAAATGAGTTGCACTAATTGGGTACTTAACAATGACAGTAAGTAGGTTAGGCTACTGTCCAAGGCTTGTGCTACTAACTTCTGAGGAGATAAGTTACTTCCTAATTGATTTAAATACTTAAAAGTCTTTAAGTAAGTTTCTCTTGAACTGCCATTTACGGACATAAAACCTCCGGTCCTCAACCGACAAATATATTTACTCGGCTGTGTGTTTAACTCCTTCTATATACAAACAATAAGACCCGTCAGCATTGGCCCACCTGGTAGCTTGCTTTTGATTTTTTGCTTTTTTGAAGAGAGGCAACAGTTTTTTCTTCTGATGATACAGCTGTTGTGGTTGGTCTTCAGTAATGTAGACTGATTTTCTACTGCGACCGTTAGTGGCCGACGAACCCGAAAGTTGTTGGTTGTATTTCTTCGGATTACTGGCAGAATTAAAGATTTCTGATTTATCGAAAGCATTCGTCAGTTTGATTATTATTGGTCGAGTAAATTTCTGTCCCTGTTTGATTATTGGACGTTGCGGAAGGCGATGACAGTCAACTAGAGAGATTGAGTTCAAATCTAGATCTAGTCCTTGGAAAAATTTTGCTAGCGTTGATTTTGTTTGGGTCTTGGTTTCCCACGCCACTTTTGTTTCGTCAAGACCATTACCGTAAAAAAGAATTAATATCTAAGATTTTATTCTTTTTTTTTACTTCATTATTTTCAAAATCATCGGCTTAAAATGAATTGTAAACTCAAATCCCTTCCATCACTGAAAGGCTTTTCATGATTATAACAGAAATACCAAGCTTTGAATTTGTATTTTCAGATGGAACTTGCTGTTTCCCCACTTTGTCGCCGTCTTGCGGATCTCGGTCCATCATATCGTCTGCTTCGATCCTTCCGACCTTTGCTCTTTCAAACTGAAGAAGCGATCTGCGATTCATCATCGGTTGGTGACGTCATTTCCTGCAGCACCGCTTTGCACTTTCTGTTATCTCGAGCGCCACCTGACTTCCGCTCTGCCCACCAGGTAACGACCGTTCGATGGTTTGATTGTGTTTTTTGAAAATGGTTGGTGGTGGTGGTGGGCTTGACCGACCCATTTCTAGCGATGAGGACACGGATCAACACCGCGGAATCCCAATAGACGGATAACCCCCAGGGACGAGACCAGAGATCTAGGATAGTGAGGGAGTGGCCGAAGATGGCCAGACGTAGAGGGTCAAGTACAGGGCACGAGCTCGCGATGAAAGATGTCCTGTGATTCAAAACGCAGTTGCTGCACGAAGAAGTCTCGGCTCGACCAATCCTGTGGAGGTATGTAGGAAGAGGAGTGTTGTGCTTGTTGCAGCGTAAACGGGAGAGGGCACATCGAGCGGAGCGAGGGAGGGTAAGCTCCTCAGAAGATACTGGAGGAGTTTGATGTTGAAAGAAATCAGAATGGATGCCGCGTCTGCAACTGGTGTAGAGGGATAGACGTTGGGAGGAAATAAGAGGTGAGAAAGAGAGTGGTATGGTGGAGGGGTCATGAGTGGCACTAGGGTTTGGGATTTCCCGGTTCTGTAAAAAAAATTCGGGAATTCGGGTAGTGTCTGATCTAATCCCTGGAATAAACCGGGATTCATATACACAAACAACAAAGCCTAAATGCAGCCACTATTATAATACTTGTCTGTTTGTAATTTAGACTAGGCGCATAATTTTGCAATAGAGCCATATGTACAAAAAATAAGTGAATGATAAAAAGACAAATGTACGAAAATTTAACAATATAAACGCAGTAGTGAAAGAATAACGAAGATATGTATATGAAAAAAAGAAATTAAATACACAATACTTTTAATTGTAACTTACACTAACCCTTAAAAAAGCAAAAGTAGCAACTATTATGCTTTATTTATCTTTGATATAATGACTGCGTAAAAAACACAGTGCATTGACAGATTTGTCACTTAATCGTGAGCGTAGTTTTGTGGTAACCAATCCAGCAGCAGAAAAAGCTCTTTCTGCTTCGACTGACGTTGCTGGAATGCTCAATAAAGCTTTGAACAACTGCTCCAATTTGCCTGACCTTTTTTCAGTAGCTTCTAATAATTTCGTTTCCTGCTTAATTACGGTTTGAAGTTGGCTGACTTGTGTCGATCATCAACAATTGTCTTCAACTGATGGGTGGGAGTGGAGTTAGTAGAATGCTCAATGTGGGTCTAAAGTCTTTTGAAAAGACTTTCATCTTTCTGATTGTTGCTAGCCAGCTGTATTACTTCGTTCTCATCTTGACTTTTTGTTTTATTGCTGTCACTTTCCCAAAACAAACGGCAAAATAAGGTGGTAGCAGTTTTCACAAAACCTTCGCTTTTACTACAAGACGATATTTCATCAGCATAGTGTTCATTATAAATCGATGAATTTGGATTTTGAAGATAACGTAACAAATTAACCACTTCATGTTGTCGTCTTTGTTGTACACGGTTTTTTACGGCACAAAGTAAATCTTCCGCAAGGCTCGACTTCCTCTTCTCCAACTCCACAAATAAAAATTGAAAAACCCTTTTGGCAGTCAGAAGCGTTGCATCTTTACGACACAAAGCTTCGACCGCAAGTTTTATTGGTTCAAGAGCGCATTTTAGCTTATGGAGAAACGAAAATTCAGTTGTAGATATGCCATGTTCAATCGATAAATCGAGTAAAGCCTCCGATATGCACTTTTTAAGACATTTAAACCTTTCACCCATTTCATACATGGAACTCCAGCGAGTTTTGCCATGACAAATGACAACTCTTTGTTTTGTTCCAACAACACATATTTCCGCAAGACTTCGTTTTTCACGGGACTTTTCCGAAATATTTTCACCACTTTCCGCACCTTAATACATTTTCTATTTCTAGATTGAAAACTGGTACTTTGTTTGATGCTATTGTGGGGGTCACTATGCCAAAACCTTCTTCATACATTTCTTCATCTTGATCATCGTCGTAATCTTCACCTGCAATATGAGTCACACTTCTGTTTTTGTATAATACATCACATACAGCCAGGTGCACACCATGTGCGTAGCAGAGTTGGTGATCAAGTTGAGAAATTTTACCAAATTTTTTCATTACTGAGGCGCCATCAGAAACAATGCTGACAATAGATATCTGCATGTTTGTAATTCCAAAATGAGCCAACTGTTTTTCCAACAACTGAAAAAATTTTTCAGCACCACATGAATCACGCATTCTTATTAGGCCCAACTTTATAACATCGTTTTGGCAATGAACGTTGATGTTCGTGTATCTTCGGCAAGGAACTGAAGTATACTCGTCCATAGTCACACTGAAACGGGAATTGCCTTTAAGTTTCATTTCAATTTCAGTTTTTATTTGTTTTTGAATGTCGTTGTATTCACGTGTATTAAGTTCATAATATCAGAGTCCCAAGATGGAAGACGTAAGCCTTTGGCATTAAGCGACTCACGAATAAACTTACTTTTGCCATTAGAATGTATAGAAAAACCATCCACAGCTGCCAGTTGAGAGACAATACCTGGCAAACTTTCGTTCTTAACACTTACAAACGGTAAGATTGATTTCTGCTGTACTTTTACTTTCTTAGAACAAGGTTGATCTTTCTGAGCTATTAGGGTTATGCTTGCTTTTCAAGTGACGAAGAAGACCACTAGTTGATCTACCTTTACACGGCATATTTTGTGAACAATGTATGTACTTAGCTTTGTCATAATTATAATCTCGAGTGAAATGTTTCCAAACTTTAGACTGATTAACGCGCTCCATAACTAAATACACTGCATCTGAATTTCAACTACTTGCTCGAGAGCAAGGACAGTACTAAACTGACTCAAACCTGTTTATCTCATAATCAACAGGAAACAGCTTAAAAAATGGGACAAGAAGCATTGTGTCGTCACAATCGGAACAGACAGAATGATTTTGCTTTAGACACATCACACGGCTGTCGTAGTGATATTACGTACAAAAGCTCACAAAACCGGGAAATGGGAAACCTAAAATGTCGCAAAATCCCGGTTCTTTAACACTAAGTGGTACCGACTTTAGCAAGAAAATCCGCTAAGTCTTTGCCTGGAAGAGAAGAATGACCAGGTATCCATTGAAGATGGACTGCCTTAGGTCGGATAAAGAGTTGAGAAGAGATTGGGTGTTGGTCAGGGATTTGGGTATTAAATAAGGCAAGGGGGTAGAGAGAGTAGCAGGACAGATTGAGAGTCAGAGAATAAGGTGAAGTATTCGAAGGCACAAGATGAGAAATGAAAAATATACCATTCAAGAGCGCGAAGAATGGTATAAATCTCGGTGCTACAGTATAGCTAATGACCCAGAACCCTGCCGAGAAGGAGAGAGAAAGGCAGCAGTGAGACACTTAGTACATTTAATATGAATCCCTGATCCTCCTTCCCCTAGACCGCCGGAAACTAAGCCATTACTCCAGGCAGTGATGTCGCTATGAGAGAGAGTGGATAGATGGGAAATAGCGGCGGCATTACCAATGGAAGGAGGGTCGTTACGAGAACATGGAGAAAAAAGTTGGCATGAGATAGAGTAAGAAGGCGTAGACCAGTGAGGTTTAGGAGGGCATAGGATTAGAGGTTTGCTAGGTAATTGTAGATTAGGAGTAAGGTTATGGAAAATAGAGAAGGATCTCCAGTATCTTTTCTTGAGACGTATACGAGGATTATAATGAGCAACAGAGGCTAAAGGAAAAGAAGGAGTCAGTCTGAGAGCACGTTCAGAGTAAGAGAGGATTGATGAGTGAGGGTGATACGAAGTGTGGGAAGAAGTGCTTCTAGGAGTAGCAGAAAAATAGGGGTTGACGACAGACAGCCTGTGATAATTCTACAGGAGGATCTGTGCATTCTCTCCATAGAGGTGATATGGGCGGGGGGTGGGAAAGGAAATTAGCCTGGAGAAACATTAGGAGAATGGGGCGAATAAAGGTTTTATATGGTGTGCAGAGGGATTCTTTAGTGGGGCTCCAGGAGGCAGAGGCGATAGAGCGGAAGGAATCGGCTGTGAAACTTCTTCCGTAAATGTTTAAAAGAAATGCTTCCGTAAGACATGATGTTTAAAAGAAAGCGTTTGGTCGAAGGTTACACCGAGAAAGTTCGGATTTGGGTTGAAGTTAAGTGGGGTGTTGAATTTTGACAGAAAGGATTGACAGGATTGATAGGGATTTAGACTAAAGGAAGATGACTCACATTTAAGAGGGTTAAGAGGTAGACGCTACTTGGAGGACCATTCACCAGTCTGTTGAGGGCAGCTTGGAGCGGCGATTGCACCCTCAACGTTTGGGAAAGAGGTCCAAATAGCAAAATCGTCGGCCTATAGGGAGATTTAACGGATGAGGGAAGGGAGGTAGGGAGATTATTGATAAAAAGAGAAAAAAGGACTGTATAAGAATAGAACCTTGTGGCGCACCTCTACGATGACGGAAAGAACGACTGTGAGAATTATAGATTCGAACTTTCGAACGGCGATCTGAGAGATAAGATTGTATCAATTTGACAAAGCAGAGTAGATGATCAAAAGAGAGAAGTTTAGAAAGAAGAGCAGAATTCCAAACTGAGTCAAAAGCTTTTGCAAAATCCACTGTGGCGAGGACAGTACGTTCGTTTGGTTTAGATTGGTGAAAAAAATCTGCGATTGACTGTGAGAGGAGGATAACCTAATCTATAGTCGATCTATCAGGTCTAAAACCATCTTGCACAGGTGAGAGGATGTTGTTGTATTCTAGAAAATAAGTAAGTTGTCCGAGAATCATTTTCAAAGAGTTTAGAAGTGCAAGAAGTGAGAAAGATGGGGGGATAGGAGGAGGGTAAATCAGAGGGTTTGCTTGATTTAAGAATTGGAATGATGTTCGATTGTTTCCGGGCTAATGGGAACGCGTGTTTGGACCAAGATAGGTTAAACTTGTGCAAGAGGAATTGTAGACCAGATTGAGGAAGGTGAGTTAAAAGTGGGTAGGTGATTAGAAGCCCGATGAAGTAGAGTTTAAAAGTTAAGAGATAGCTGGGGGAAGTAAAAGGTGAGCAAAAAGTGGTGGGATGGAGAAGATTATATTGAGCGCATCTAATTTCATTCATTTAGCTTTTTTGAAAACTTCGAAAGGATTCAGGGGTTTAGGTAGGGAAGTGGGATTATAGATGTGCGAAAAGTTGGTTTGCACAGTCTACGGGGGTATGAGAGTTAGGGAAATTGGGGAGATCGGATGAAGGTGAAGAAGAAGAGGAACCGGAGATGGAGCGGAGTAGAGAGAAGACTTCACTGGGATGGGTTTCAAGAGAAATGCTAGAGCAAGTTTTCTGCCATGACTCAGCTTTAGCCTTTGAAATTACAGTTGAGTTATACCTTGAGATAGAGATATAGTTCTGGCGGTCTTCCGAACAGCGCGCTCTTGCAAATAACGTACGGCGCTTCGCAACAACTTCTGCAATTTCAGGAAACCACCAAGCTTTAGCAGGGCGGTTGATGTTGCCGAAAGAAATGGCAGAAGTGGCAGCATCATTGAGGAGTTGGTGAAGGTGTGGGTGGCTTCTGACTGAGAGAGTGTAGTGAAGCTTGAAGGAGCAGGGTTTAAAAATGGTTCGCAATCGTGTTCCTATTAGAAGTAAACCAAACAGCTTTCAGATTGACTTGTTTTTATCATTTTTTGCCATTTTTTTGTTGACGAGTTTATTCTCGAAATAAGATAGAAATTTTATTAGATTAACGCGCATTTATTTATTTATGGTATTGTTATTTCCAAATAATCTCCTTAGCTCAGTAAACTTATCAAACAGCTGAAAAACCTTGCATCGCATATAAATTCTAATACGAGAGTCTTTATGACCCGCTTATAGTTGTAACTAAAGATGTTGAACTAGAACTAGAGTAATTGTCAATTAATGACCTCGAACTGCTTTTGGAAATACCGAGATTAGAATTTTTGTTTCGTCTACGATTAAACGATGAAACGACAACGACAGGTGATGGACTGGTCGTTGAGCAAATACAGTAAGTGGATGGACGAACACCAAAGCGAGAAGGAGAGACTCAACATGCTCCGAGGGACGATTGAGAATTACGTCAGCAGCGTTCGCTCCGGAGAAAAAACGGAATTCGCTGCTGTCTATCCGTTCATGTTACGACTCCTGCAAAAAGGAATGGATAAACTGTGATTTCGAGCGATCCTTTTCGATCACTTGGTGTCGTCTTTTTTTTTGCGCCGCGTCAGACTTTTTTGTGCGTTACAGTTTTTGTCGTTTTAGGATTTCGTTTTTTTAAAGGGGAGGTTCACAATATTTAATTATTCTTGAAAAGTTTTTGGTCCAAAACCTTTTCTTGTAAAGTTACGAAGATGTCATTGAATGGGTGAAAGTTTGGTTGCTATATTTGAAGGTAACTGTAAACTGTTTACAGTAAAGGTTATCGAAAATAAGTTAACAAATGATATAAGCAAAGAAATGCAATTGGAAAAGGATTTCTTTTCAACTGAATAACTTTCGTATCAATTACGATATTATAAGAATACAAACAGTGTTGGAACTGCACCTTCTTAAATTTTCATGCAATTCCAAGTACTTCTCACTCCAATTCTTGTTCAAAACTGTCTTCAGTAAAATTCTTGTCAACAACCGGGAATAATATGGTTTGCATTTTTTATTTTTTTATCCAGCCCTTCGGTAATCCCAAACATTCAAATAAAAGCGATAAAACTAACTTTCGTTTTAGCCCTCTTAGATGAGCCAAATATCGTATAAATAAAATTTTACTATTCTTCCAGTGTTCTCACTAAATTAAAGTGTTTTCTAAAAAACTTACCGATTTGAACAAGACCCAAATTTTGCCAGGATATAAAGTCTGCTATCAACCAAAATTGCATTTTTTAAAATGACTTTTACCTTTAAAAATTGTATAATTTCATCCTGCTAAATTTTTTCTAATTTTTGTAATTAACCTTTTTCAGCTTATCTTAGTGAATAAATTTAAAGCTGCTACTTTTTCGGTTTCAATTTTCTACGTAATTCTGGCATTACAGGTGAAAAATTTTTAACAGCTTGCTTATTGTGCGGGAAGCAGTTTTGTGGTATACCATTTTCTTGCTTGTAGTATTTTTATTTTATCTACTGTAACAGCCAGCTATGCAAAAGCTTTATGCTAAAATATTATTTCAAGTAATTTTTAAATGCCGCAAAAAATCGAAGGTTTTGCAGAAAACCAGGTGTTTTGCGTGTGCTGCAACTGACAGATATTCATCCAATGACGTCATCGAAAAAATACATGTTTTTATCAAATATTATATGCCCAACGCTTTGCCTCAAAAAATGTTTGGATGTACAAAATTTTGATTTCTACAAAAATTTCGCTTCTTAAAGTTGAAAATTTGCCATTTTGTATTTTACATTTCGCAGAAACTACTTACGCGACCTTGAACATTTTTTTCCTGAAGTTCTGTACTTGATAGTTATGGTGCAATTATTTGTTTTTTTTATTCTATCAAACTTTATAGATTACCATTATCTAGAAAATTTGTTTATGTTGTATAAACTATATTTAGTTGACTGCTTGTAGCCGCCGCGCATGGTACAACTATCAATGTATATAGCTGGAAAATATATAATCGCTTTTTTGTCTTTTGTTTGCCGACATCTTTTACACACGGGACTAAAACGATTTATCGAGATTACTCTCAAAATGGTTCAGTCGTTTTTACTGCAGACTATGCGTTTTTTTTTAGATTTATGATTGTGACGAGAAGACAGCTGGTATGTGACGATGATCTAGTTGTTTACTAATTAAAATGGTTACCATATCAGGCACGACTCTTTATTAAATTACCTTAGAATTTATTGCAATAATAAACGAAATATGAAAGAAGAAAAAGAAAATTTTTTCAACGCGAGGTGTCGGGGGAGGAACTGTGTAGTTTGCGAACATGTTTCTTCAAGTCGAAGTTGCGACAAAATCCTTTGCCACATTTGGTGCAAATGTAGGGCTTTGTTGCTTGATGAGTGTGCATGTGGAAACTGAGGTTGTAAATCTAAACAATAACGAGACGGTAAGTGTCTGCCATAAAATATTTCTATTGCTTTATCTAATGCGCTTTCATTAAATCGATCGGGCTACGTAATATATAAAATTGTAAAAATTGAGCCACACTAGAATATAATAACTATATTTTTCAAAATACACAATACTACAGTTTGGTACTTTTAACGATTAATGCAATAAAAAAAAGTTTAAAGAAATGTTATTTTGCGTTGATAAAACTTTATTGATTGGCTATATTAATTTTTTCTAGCAACTTAATCTTTCGTTAGGCCTCTACATTTTAATAGCAAAATCGTCTGTAGAGTTAACGTTCCCAGTATAAATTAATCCCGTACTAATAAAAGTAAGCTGTAGATCGCAAACACTTTAGATATAGTTAAAGAAGATATGGGGGAAGTTGGTGCGAAGGAGACCGACGTTGAAAATAGGATGGCTTGAAAAAAGATGATACGCTGTGGCTACCCCTGATTGAAGGGAAAGGCCGAAAGGAGAAGATCGTAAGCACGCAGACTTTTACTTTCGGGGACTTCGACTGATAGCTAATAATGATTGGGTATTAAGAAACTGGCACAGAATCACTAACCTGGTGAAACGCTTTGTTGCATATAGAACACTTGTATTGCTTTTCTGTATTGTGGGTTAAACGATGATTTTTGTAATTTCCTTTTTGATGAAAGCCCTTTCCGCAGACCTCGCAAGTGTAAGGTCGAACCCCGGTGTGAATCCTCATGTGGGTGTTGAGAGTCGAGCTTCGGTTAAATGCTTTTCCGCAAATTTTGCACTTGTGCGGTTTTTCCTGTTAAAAAGTTTTTATCATCTTTGAAGTTTCAAAACATTATTTGTGGCACCGCAGTGAAGTAGGTAGGAGTGACGCGCTGATGGTGTATGCCAGTGGTTTTCAACCTTTTTCATACCGTGGCCCACTTTGGTGAACAGAATATAATTTTCGTCGCAAGGATCTGGTGATCTTTAAAAGAAATTGTCTGCAATTCAATGCAATTCACTTAGATATTGTCTGCAATTTCTCAATTTTCGTCCCAAAAACATAGTGATCTCTAAAAAAAGGTTTTGTTTCAAATTTGTTTCCAATTTTTCAATTATGATGTAATCCTTATAGAATTCTTAGATTGCTTTCATTCTGATTTATGCTCTGTGCCCCACTGAAAGCAGCGCCATAGGCTACCGGTTGAAAACCACTGGTGTATGCAATCGATATGGTTGCGATTCAAAATTTCTTTTTATCCTAAATAAAGACTCTTTAAGGCACTTTTTTGTTTGGCGGTTTTAGCAAGCAGCTCAAAATTTCAATGCACTAAAAAATCAAATAAACCAAAAATTTCAACCAAACTACAACATCTCAATATCTCGAAAAGCAAGTCGGTTATTGGTTGACCGTTGCCCCAGTATAGTGCCTCTGACGTTTTTCTGCGGATCAAAAGAATAAAATAGAGATAGCAATAAAAAAGACTTATCACCAAATTAACTAGGCGAATTGAGTTTTATGCTGCTTGTAATAACTTGATGAAGTTGGTTCCATGACTTAACTCCAGTGTTTTCGGCATGAAAAATAGTTTTTGTTGTTTGTTTTTCAAGAAAAAAAGCAAAAAGCAACTTACTAAGGAAATCTCACCTGCGTATGAATGATCTTGTGTCGGCACAGTGTGCTTGCTTGTCGAAATCCTTTTCCGCAAACTTTGCACAGAAATGGTCGGGCTCCAGTGTGAACAGGCATGTGCCTGGTCAAATTGTATTGAGCCTTGAAGTTTTTTCCGCAGATCTGACAAAAATAAAATAATTTAATTAAATAATTTTCACGTATAAACCTATAGTATAAAAACAAACGGACTGTAACATCACGTAGACGTTTTGCTTGATTTAAATAATTAGACAATTTTGTTAATTTTCTTTATACAGGTTTGGTTATAATTTGGAACGCATGCGATTGATACATTTTAATAAATAAATTTTAATTGTTTTTAAAGTTTGCACTTAAAGCTTATACTTTAAAATATGGCAAAAGTTCAGCTCATTTCTTGAGACTACTAATTACAAAATAGCATTTTTAAAAGTGTTCAAGAAAACACTAAATATTCTATTGGTTTTGTTACCAGGTAAGTTATTCATAATTTTTCTATGCAGTTATTCATAATTTTTCTATTCATAATTATTCATAATTCATAATTACCAGAAGAGCATAGAAAAATTATGAAAACACTAAATAGTCCAAAATTTACCTGAATGTTTTAAAATATCCTAGTTCGAAAATTTTCTTTGGCAATTTAAAAACTTAAAACTGATTTTGTGTATTAATTTTTTTCTTCTGGTTTTTTTGGAACGAGTAAAAAAATTTAAACAACTTTTTTTACAAAATTTATTTATTTATTATTTATCCTATTTTATTTCTACAGTTATCCTCCTGACTCGCAGGAAAGCGACGGAGACGCTAATACATAGGGCAAGCAATTAACCCGATCTGCTTCCTCAGATGCTAAGATATTGCTGTCCGGTTGAAATTTCATTGAAATATAACTAAAATTTGGAGCTGCCAAGACCGCCAAGCAAGGGAAAGTGTCATAAAGCGTCTTTCCCAAGGACACAACAGAATGGTGCGAGTAGGTTTTGAACCGAAACCATTGTCGATCACAATCACGGCGCTCTAACCACTCGACCACGCTGCCGACATTAATCATCACATATATATGCTAAAAAGCATACCAGTAGAATCTAGGGAAATGGGGGAAATTTTCCCCCAAGACGCCAAAACTTGGGCAGAATCAGATTAGAGTTACTCATTTAGCCCCCAAAAAGTTTTGATCTGGTTCGACTATGGCCAAAGCCACACAAAAATTTAGATTAAAAACTTACATTGCAACGATGAGGAAATTGTTTTTTTTCTTGGTGAAGCAAGGTCTGCTTTAATAAAACCACCGATGATCTTTTGTCGGATGGTTTGGTTGTCTTTTCTAATCTATCAAACGATGAAGAAGATTCACTTAAACTTCCGCTAGATGCCAATGAGGATCCATTCGCCGATCTTATTGAACAGATGTTGGTAGAGGTTGATGGAAAATGTTCTCTTGGCGGATGAAAAATTTGGGAATCGGAAAATAAGGATTGCGTCGAAAATCCAGACGGAAAATTTTCATTATTTTTCGACAATTGCGGAAGGGCAAAAGAAGTTAGCCGAGAAGGATCAAGACTTTTTTCCCAAAAATTCGGGTTTATTGCTGTTGAATAACAATGCTGATTTGGACTTTGAAAGTATGAAAAATTCATGTCAAACAAACATCTTTGATTTGGAAAGCAATGAAGAGATGATTTACTTTCCTTACTTTTAAATTCAGAAATAAATGGATTAATTTGCAGCATATTCAAATAGGAATTAAAAGAAGACGAGATTGGAGAAAATTGGATTGGAGAAATTAAATCGTTTTTGTTTTTTTCTGTAATTTTCGGAGAATGTCGCAATGAATTAGCTGAATTCGATTTGCATGAACAAGAAAGACTATTTCTTGGAGATTCAATGGTTTTCGAAGCTTTTTCGGGGGATGGTATTGAACTTGTTATGTTTGTTTCCAAATTTTTTTTGTTTGTTTGGTTGAGGTTTTCCAGTATCGAGTGAACAGGGTTGAATTTTCTCGGAGGTGCAGCAGTCAAAAGCCAAGGGTAAAACCATTCAGATAATATTGAATGTTTGTTCATCAATAAAAAGTTAGGTTTTGTTGATTGCTCTAGTTTCTTGTCCACTTCAATCGCTGGCGGCGAAAAGAAAAATGGCGGCATCAGCCTTCTGCTTGGAGACAAAGAATCCTTAATCGGAATGTTCCAGGTGTTTTCTGTCGTTTGCCAACACTGCAATTACAAATAAAAAATTACAAATCTATCAAAATCCTACTTAAATTAAAGTGGAATAAGCGGAGTGGAATATTTGGCTATTAGAAGATCACACCTGGATAATATTACGCAACAGTACACAAATAGAAAATTGCTAAAATATCTCTTCGTACTTAAAAACTGCCAGAATTGGCTTTCTACTTCAACTATAAAAAAATTAATTGCAAACACATAATTAAGAAAGAATTTATTTTTATTAAATTGCAAAAAGTTAAAAATAGAAAAGAAATTTTTATTGCTTTTAGGATTAGTATTTCGCTAAAATTTCTTTTAAGGAAGAATTAAAGTCTCAAAATGCTTTTTAATTATAGTAACTACGAAATGATTAGTTAATAATTTTTTTATAACTTATCTTTATTTTAAAAACTTTAAAATGCCCTGTGCCATTAAAGAACAAAAATAATTCATCAATAAATTTTGTTATGTTGGTTATCAACAAAAGGTCCACAGAAGATCACGATATTATAATTTAAATAATAATTAATATTAGGTTAATAGCCTAAAGTTTTAATCAAATAATTTACTTTTTAATATTATGATATAATAGCTCTACCGAGAGGACTATTATAATTTACAACAGATTTCAAATTAAATAAGTCTTAAACACTCAAAGCGATAAATAACCGAAAGTAAAGAGCAAAACAATCAGAAAATATTGATCTTTTTTCGACCGGCAATTGCAAAACTTGTTGTAATTTTTTTAAGTTTTACGTAAATTTTTTCAAAGTTTAAAAGAGTTTTTAATCGTTCTTTGAACGCAAAATTTGAAATATTCATAAACTTTCAATTAAATGAATTCAAGAAAAAAACTTAATTTTCTCCGCTTCGCTCCTCGTAAACTTCAAATCTAAACTAAATAACAACTTTCTTTTTTTTACTACACTTTAACAATATGATTCTAGGGTTGAAAAGTGCATCAAAGTATTCGAAACATTTTTATTTATATCGATTAGTGTAATGGTTCACAATTTGAAGGCCATGAATAATTTTCAAAAAGATTGCGAAACAACCTGTGGTTTTTGAATTGCTGTATAGTCAGAATCGGATTAATAATTATGGAAAATCCAGCGCCGGAGTCGTTTGTATTAAACTTTTTTTAGTGCCACATGGTCCAACCCTGGTCCTGTCCTGGCCAGTTTTGGCCGAAGACTTTTTTTTTATCTCCAACTGACAGCAAAAGGAAAGTCGCCCTAATTGTCGCACTCCCGTTGCAAATTTTGGGTGACGTCACCGTTTTGCTTTTACTAGTAGCTGGTAACAAAAAGAAGATGGATTGTTTTAAAAATTGATAAGTATCAGCGCACAAACAAACTATTTTTTAGAACCACTGGACTAATAGTTCTAAGAGCTTGTTTACATTGTCTAAACCACCGCACCGTTTATTATCTTGTTTTACTGCAGTTAGTAAGATACACCCACGAATAATGCGCCTCGCCTCATTTGATTTCAACATATATTTACCAAGATATAGAACACAAAAATTACAAAACAATTTCAAATATCAAGGAGCTAAAATTTGGAGTTTAGTACCACACGAGCTAAAAACATTGTCATTTAATCAATTTAAAATGAGATATAAAACATATTTATTGTCAAAATACAAATGAATTTTTTAAAAATTAGTCAAAAACTGCAAATAAAGGAGGAAAAAAAAGGATTGCTAAAATTGTCCAGCGGCTTATGCAAATAGCTAAAATGGTGGCTGCTTGACTCGTTGACCGAGAGGTCCTTCGCAGCTTCCTGTTGCAATTCATCTGACCGTTCATTTATTATGCTGGATTTTGTTGTATAATTTTTATCATTTGAATTGTACAAAATAAATTGATTGATTGATTGATTGATCTAAAAAACTATTTTATCACACTACAAAACAAGAAAGTTAAAAAAATGGTTCACGAAATTATTGCTGCCTATTTTTTTACTAAAGCAAAAAAACTTTGATAAGAAACATATTGTTTTTACAATGATTTTGCACAAGTAATGGAAAACAGAGAAAAAAAAGTAATTCAAAAAACCTTGTTTAATAACAAATCAAATTATTTAAAACAATTGCGTACTTTTTTAATATTTTAGCAATCTTTAAAATTTTCATTACATCTTTCTATTTTAAACTGCATGTCAAAATCAAGTTTCGATTATTTTTCTGGTTTAAATTAAATCTTCAAAATTTTTTTATGTTTTTTTTTTGTTCATTAAAATCAATCTAAAAATATGAAACAGTTTCTTTGCATGCGTTATATTAAGCTAATAAATAAAAACCTGCCACTGTAATTTTATTGCCATGCTGTTCTTGATTTTTTAAAACATTTCTGCTGATTAGGTTGTTCTTATACAAAATCTCAATTGCTTAGATTGAAAATTTTCTTCGATTGTAACATCTTTGAGATGAATATACCAAAAAAAATTCAAAATAATTAAATAGCACAGGAATTTTTAAAGATCCGCCGTTATTTTTGATATATCAAAACGCTTTGATATTTACGATGATTTTGCTTCAAAAAATTTTTTAGTTTTCAAAACGGAACAAAACTAACTTCATTTTGAAATTGAGATGGCAATCAATTGTTCTTTATTGAAAGAGTTTAATTTTAATAATCATTGTAGCCACATCAAGTAGGCCTACGATTTTTTAATATTAATAATCTTTAAGTTTTGTGCTTACGTTATAATTATTCAAAATCCTTCAAGACAATAGGCCTAATTACTTTTTTAAACACTGTTTTACGTTAAAAATTGTATCTATTTGTAGTAATTTTACAAGATTTAATCGTGTTCAAAGTTACTTTAAAATTACGTAATTCACTAAAAAAGTAGCATCGACATTATTTGTTGTTTACTCACCAAATTTTCGTACGAGTCTTGTAACATTGAGTTTTTATTATTGTAGCTTTCCGCTATTGCTTTTTTGTTTCCGTCGATGCTATTCGATTTGATTTTGTAGTCGTCATTAAGCTTTCCTTTTTCATTTTTGCTCTTGTCTGACAAAATGCTCTCTATATCGAACCTCATTTTTATTACCAAATGAATTTGCTACAATAAAAATAAAGTTTACAATGCGTACTTAAACAATAAGATTAAAAATCATATTTTTTATATGAACTTATTTTAGGTTGTTTAAAACTGCAGTTTTTGTTTCAGTAGGATAATATCTTTTTTGACGTCATATGTTTAACCTTGAAGCTGAACTCTGTCAGACGTCAACTGAATTCTGCTTGTTCAAACTCCTTTTATATATCGCCTGGTCTTTTCAAGCCAAATTATCTCCATAAGCCTTTTTCAAGCGACCATACTTTTATTCTAATCAGACAATTTCAAAAAGCCCCCTATTTGACTGATATTATTGAGCAACTTTCGGGTGTTTAATCACGTTATTTATCATGTGATCACTTTTCAAGGTTTTATTGATTCGAGCAAAATAGCTTTAAAAGACAAAAAATTACTGAAGAATTATTGCCAAATATCCACAATTGCACTTTGCCTTTTTTGTAAATCAAAAAAAACTTGGAACAGGTGAAAAACGAAATTTGTCACATTTGTTTAAGGTAGCCTACTTTGGCATTTTAATTGCAGGGTTTTTGAACTCATCGCTATGCAAGACTTAAATTTGCTTTCACAAAACTAGCGATTTTCTTGAAAGCTTTTTCAACTGGTATTAGCGATTGATTGGAATATTTTATCTTATTAGTGTTACTTGTTATACTCAAAATGGCAGTAAATGAATATTATTAAAGCACAAATATATATACTATGATATTTTTTCTTTTAAGACTAAGTTGATTTTATAAATGTTGATTAATTAGAAATACAATAGTCTAATCGACTTCTTAAAAATAAGTTTTAAAAAGTATTGAGCGTTTTATCACACTTGGTTCTTTCAAAATCAAATTGAATATTCAGTACATTTGTGATCAAGAGATAATGGCAGCTATGATAGTTTCAAAAGATTAGGAAAGCAAATCCAAAAAAATAAAAGTCTTACTTTTCTTTCAAAACATTAATCTTAAACGGTAATTCCAATAATCACAAGATCTATCTCATCGAAAAGACTTTAATGGATTATTTGATGATAATTGTAAACAATCGAATCTAACTGCCTCGAAATAAAAGAAAGTTGAGTTTCAACAAATTTGCGCTTTTTTTGTGAAAACGTTTTTCTTCTCTACGTATTTCTCCACATGAAAAACTATTTTAAGAAATTATTACGGTAAGTTGAAATTCGGACCTCCCAATTTAACTGGAAATTAGTAAAGGCGGAAAAATAATTTCGGCGCTTTAAAGTCAAGAAAAGGCTTATAAAAAGCACTTTAAAAGTGGAAACCAAAAATTTTTTTGCTTTTATAAAGGAAGTTAAAACTAAAAAAATTGTCTTAACTGGAATCGACGCTTCTTAAAAAATCTGACTCCTTTAAAATTTCGGATTTAAAAAACGTAGTGGACCCCTGTTTCAACGCTTACGTTCACATAATAACATTTAAAACGTCAATGGTTCAAAACAATTGTCTAAAAGCTACCTCTATTGTCGATTTATTGTTTGTTTGTTAATCTCAAAAGCAGTAGAATGTGGAATTAAGTCTCAACAAGGTCATATCGAAATTCAAAAAACAACAAAAAATGTTTGGCTTAGGCAATATACATTTAACTTTTTTGAATTGGTGGTTTAGTGGTTCAGACTTTCAGCAAAAAAATCACATTTGAACCAAGAAATATTCTAGCCTTCCCATTTTTACTCAACGTTCTGACATGATTGCTTTGACCTGTAAACCAATAGCATTTTTAACCAAATTATAATCTTTAGATCTACAATTTTTTGCAAAACTTTCGGTCTTTGTCTTAAAGAGTCAATTGATATACAAACAAAAATGTTTTTGTTGCAGCAAAACAACAACATTTTCGCAAAACCTTAATAAATATTTCTTATTACTAAGTTAAATGGTTTTTAAATGGAGTGTAAAGCCTAATACGTCATTCTCAATAGAAAGGTTTACGTCAGCTTTTTTTATATTTTTCAAAAAATGAAATCTAATTTTGATGAAATAAAATACTTGTGCATTAGTTCAAACCAGTTTCAAAAGATGGGGTAAAAATATAAACTACTATTTGAAGATAAAAAAAATGGTCATTATTTTGTGCTATCTTAAACTTTCTTTTGGTCGGCACATATTCAGGTAAAAGACGTTTTTTATGTCATCTGATTGAAGGTTTTTTTACGACTAACCTTGAGCGACAACCATGGCACAATGCCCTTCTCCAAAGTACGCTTGCTTGTGGTAGATTAGGCAGCACCGTTTTATATATATGTTAATGCTTAGAATTAATTAGCAAATATATCAATTAAAAAAGAATTTACGATCAATGTTTTTCTCAAATAATATTTAAGGTTCTGATTTTTACTTTTTCAAATTGAATTAAAACTACTCAAAAATAGAATGAAAACTAGCCTTCAATGTATTTTTGATTTCATGCAACTCTCCCAAACTGAACAGCTAAAAAATCAAATTTCATTAACTTTTAACAATGATTTTTTATGCTTTTCTGCCCCCTTTTTATTTTTTGTCATTAAAGTTATTTATCGCTTGGCATGGGTTGGGTACAGCAAAAAGACAACAATTTATTTATCAAGTTTTTAAAATATTTGTCAGATTACTTCACTCAAAGTGTCTAGTTAAGAAAAACAAGTTTTCGCCATTTTTAAGCAATTCAACCAACCCTGTATTTATAAAGCGGTGTGATAGAAGTTGCCATTTATAATTTTTTTAATGAAAGCCATACTTTTTGCAATACCGTTACTGCTTTACCAATCAAGAAAAATTTTTTTTTAATTTTAGGAAGGACACCAAAATGTTTTTCGCGTTAAGTTATTTTGTAGAGTTTTAAGTCGGCCTGGTTTTTTGGGTCAAATTAGAGTTAAACTTACAAAAATATTTGGACCTAAATTTGGATCAATTGGCAACATGTCATGTTTATCCAAATAAGGCGACATGTGGTAAATGATTAAAATCTAAAATAAAGAGATGATCAGTTGTGAATTAACATTTTATGGTCTTAAATTTGTTGCACTTAATTGATAGATCTTTAGGCCTACCAAGAAAATTTAACTTTTTTTGTAACTTAAAATTCACACCTTATCCGAGTTTTAAAAAAAATTGGGTTTCAGCTAAGTTTAATTCTACTATATAAGATGCACGTAGTACTTTGATTCTTTGTCAAAAACTACTAATTAGTTTCGGGAAAAGATATTTCTATTTTTATCACTCCAGAAATATGTTTATTACATTCAATCATGTTTAAATAAACATAAATAACAGTAATATCGGTTCTTAGTCCTTTTTTTAAGCTATTTGCTGTTTTTTATGTAAATAGCTGGTTTGATGTGCGTTTTTTTTTTTCAAACAAAGGAGTAAAAAATGATCTGCTTTACACAAAAAATATTTTAATCAATAAAAAACGCAAGTTTTTCTAATTTTATTTTTAAAGTTAAAGTAATTTTAAAAGTTTTCAAACCATTTCTGTTTATTATGATTGTAGCAAAAAGAATATGAGTTTGCCGATCTGTTTCAATTATCTTTTCAGGCTACTTTTAGAAAAGATATTAAATGACTATGTTGTAGCCTATGGGCCAAATCGTTGCGGGCTTTCCTCAAGTACACTAAGCCGCAAAAAAAAGATATTTTTTAATTTTTTTTATTATAAAAAGAACCAGCAGAAAACAATCTGTGGTTTTGTAGGTTTTTGGTATCAAAAATAAGTTTAAAAGTTTTATTATTCATACAGCAGATTTATGTAGTAAAATGGCGAACAAAGTCAAAACAATTACACTAAAAGATAAATTTAAATGCAAAGATATTTATGATTGCAAGTATCCTCCCTAAAATATTGCAATTGCGTCAGTTTGACGAATTTGTCTTTGAATCGACTTCTGCAATTAGATCCATGGAATTAACAAAAAAAATCCTTTTATGGTCACAAAGGAACCACACCACAAATTTACAAGTCTTTTTTAAACAAAAACTACTTCTAATTATTAGTATAATGATGACAATGTAAGACATGCACTGTCAAAAAGTTTACAGTTTTTTTGCTCATAGTTTACTTCAGATACTTCAACTAAGGTCGAGACTAGTCTTATCAGGATTATTTGAAAGTTAAGCGATTGTAATTTTTCTTTCAAACTATTCTACCTTCAAAGCTAAACCAAACTGCATGACTTGAACATAGCTACCACAATTAAAGGAAGCCCGGAAAAAACTTATTCTGATCTTGTTCACTCTCAAACACTTTTCAGAGTTATTGAGGCCACAGCGACCGACCCTGAGCGTGACATCGCCAGGCCACCCATACCGCTGAGCGTCATTGCGTCACAAAACGTAGAAATTCATATTCGTTGGTTTTGCGAGGCTAAACAAAAGATTATTTCGTATCTATAGATTTGATATCTGCCTACTGTCGACTGTCTTTTAAATGAATCACAACAACTTTCCGACAAAAATCATACACGGTGATTGGTTTAAATAATGATAACATATTTAAGAGACTGCTCAAGCAAATGGACTGCAAAAAAGTTTCTTAAAACCTTGCGGTTTTTAAAAAATTTTCTTTTTGCTACTTTGGTTTTTGTACATAGAATCTCATTTATTGCAAAAGGGTTTTGTTGGGATACTCAAAAATTGCATCTACAATGAATTGACGAACTTAATTCAATTAGACCAGTTTCCTGAATTTGAAATTGTTCTTTTTATTTACGAGTTTTTTTTTGTTATTATTTGAATGTTGGTTAAAACAGTTTCTAATCGAAATCATCTTAAGTAAAATTCTGCAAGTTCTAACAAACTATTGCCAAAAAGATTTTAAGAAATATATTTCACTTTTGTTAACCCTTGCTTTTGTCAAACAAAGTTAAAGTATTATTTTTAAAGTGATGATTTAGCCAAAAACCGATTACATTATTAGCTCTATACACAGATAAACTGATGCAAAACGTAGACCGGACAACAGTTTTGGCGTTGAAATCGGATTTAGTGACTTTATCTTCAAGCTGGGATTGAAAGTCTAATAGCAATTGTATAAGCAAGCTTACGTACGATCTGGCCCGTAAGACCACACAAGTCGAATTCATTTGTCATGTTGCCCGAAAAATTTCTTTCTTTCGCCCGGCAAAATGGCTAACAAGATAAACTAATCGCACACGAAGGAGTGTCTATAGGCGCCAAGTAAGCCTCAACTACATATTTATCTTGATTTTGACTTTTACCATCTTGTTGAAGTATGCTTTATCGAATAATCTTTAGCACATTAATTGCCTCTTGTTAATAAGCGTGCAGTTTATAAAATCGACGTGTGTCTGTTTGAAAAATTTTATCAATTTAAGCATTTCGATTATCATAAAATCGCTTTTTTTTTCGCTCTAAAATCACTCTTTGTTTTTAATATTGGTTGTGTTTGGGAATAGTTTGTAAAAACATAGTAGAAAATATACAAAAGCAGTTATTGTACTTGGCAATACAAAGGACGAGTGAAATCGAAAAATTTTAAATATTTTTTAAACCAAGAAATCGAAATTTGATTGTTTTTTTACGCAGCCTACTTCAGTCACCTCAAACTTTTTCTTATCAGGATAAAAATAATTCATTTTTAATTATTTGTTGAATTCGTCGTGAATTGAATTTCTCTAATAAACGGAAAAATACCTTGAAATTTTGCACGTCGAAAAGGTTAAAAGGTTGTATCAGACAAAATAGGAATCGGTCCGTGACCGTGTTCTTCCGTCTTCACTCGCATCCTTTCAATAATGATCGAGTTTTGTCTTGTATTTACCTAGACAGATTAGCGAAAGTTATTTTCACAAATGGGACCGTTCGGAGCCACTTAAAGCCATGGTTTATGACCCTCAAAGAAAAAAACTTTTGGCAGCTCATTCCGTTTGTCATTTTGCTTGCTCTAAGATTCGGTCCAGGCTGCAATTTTGTTTATTTCGAAATTTAAAAGGCGATTTGAAACAGAAAACAGGATGATAGTCGGGCAAAGCAGCAAGTCAGTTTCGTGTCTATGCGTCAGATTGTGTCATTTTTAAAGTAGGTTTTTAAAGTTTCATTAGTTTTAATTAAAAACATTAATATCTAACTTATTTTGTGTTGCGTCCGTTCTACAGTTTTTAATTTTGATTTCTTTCTGGTTACAATAATCGAAGCTCAAAACTCTCACCCAAAAGAATTCAAGAATTTCTGATGAAATTATACCGTTGATTCAGCTAAATGTCTACAGTTTATGCAGATAAGTCAATGTCCGACTGCCTCATTTATTTTATTAAAACAAAGAAATGGATCTGGCATTTTTATTCTGTACCTTTTTTGAAGAGAGCAATTACAACTGAATCAATCCACAAAAATTCAAGATGAAGTTGCTCATTTTGTCATATTAAAAATGAATATCATTAATATAGAACATCATTTGTTTAGTTTTGTAAAGTTATACTAAATTGATAAAAGATAAGTTGGTTTGAGATTGTATAGCTAGAACAGCCAAACGTACATCTATTTCTAAACTTTTGCTTTATTGTAGTTGCTACTTTGGACTTCAAAAAAATTTTTTTCTCGCTTACTTAAAAAAATATTTAAAAAAACTTAAGAGTTGAAACATGTTTCTTACGCAATTAACATATTGGACAACAAAACACAACACAGCAACAAGCAGCTTAGTAAATTAAATTAAGTAACGTCAGGCGAATTGACGTAATCAGGCAGGTGTTTATTAAGTTTCTAATTGTGCTTTTCATATTGTGAACTATTTTTATTCGTGAGACTAATTAGAAATCAGACAATAATGAACGAGAAGAACAATGTACATTGCTTTGTATTTTGTTGATTTAGGGGTCAGAGTTGTGAACTCACGCTCGGAGCCTCTGTCTTTTTTTGTCAAACTCAAACTTGTTAAATAAGAAATCCCAAATTCGAACTCAAATTCGAAAAAAGTTGATCGAAAACTTTTTTGGTGATCACTGTATAGATCGAAAATCATCAAACTCGATGAGTTGAAAAGGTGGAACTCGAACTCGATAAATTGATAATGGTGTACTCAAACTCAAACTCGAACTTTCAAAGTTTTTGCGAAATTGTACTTAAACTAGATTAAAAATGCATAGAGTTCGCAGATCTGTTAGCAGCATGAGCAACCAAGCAACTCTAATTAAAAATACATGAGGCCAATTAATATTATAAAAATATGAAATTAACCCCTTGAACACTGATATAAAAAGTCTGGAAAATCTTTGGTTCAAAGCCGCATCACGCTCGTAAATTTTTATTGACTTTTTAATGAGAGCAATGACATGTGCTCAGACTGAACAAATAGATTTGTGTTTTCTTCGTCGATTAAAAGTAAGATGTTTATCACAGAACAAAGTTAATGAGGGAGATGTTTTGTTTTGGTACACATAAATCTAAATGGAAACATCGGTCTGAAGGTTTTGCTTGAAAAAAACAAACAACTAGTTTAAAAATAACTTAACAACACTTAACATTTTTGGTCGTTGTTTTGGTCCATTGAAATTTCGTTCCCAAAATATCAATTACACTTGTGGCATATTTATGCTAGTTAGCGTGTGGCCAAGATTGTAGTTATAAGAGAGATTACCACAACTACTGCTATCTTAATTGCCATGTAAGTGTTGCGTTGAAAATTAATCTTATAATCTGTTAATTAAAACATTGTTTCTCTGTAAGTCGAAAGATATTATGACATAGCACATCGGAAAGCTTTTCTGTTACTGCGGAAATCACGGTTTTCTTACACGGCGCAAAGTCAACCTCATTGTTTACGGTGCATTTATCAAATTGGCTTAAGAGGCGAGCCCGAACACTTGCTTGTATGTAACGCGTCAAAATGATTTACATAACATGCAATTGCGGTGAGTTGGAGATCGGCAAATGCCAAATGACGAAAAGCAAGTGCTCATTTAAGCCGCGAAGTAAAGGACACTTCAACCTCGTCTGTCTTTTACAGAAAACAGTTTTTCGAAAACAGTTTTCGAAAAACTTCGGCCAAGACCTCCCAAGGTTATTAAAATATACTGCACTGATAAATTTGTTATCGGATTTTTCATGGACAACACAAAGCTTTGTGATATGTTTATGACTAGTTTGAAAGTTGAATTAACCAAAGTGATAAACAATTAAAATATATTGATAGCCAACATGAAATAAATAATAAAAAAAAGTATTTATTTTGAAATTACTTAACTTAGTTGGTATCCCACCCTACTGCAGTCAATTACAAAAATAGGGTCACGATAATGTTTTTTGGCCAGGATGGCTAAAAGTTAAAAAACATAGTCGGAATCATTTTTAAACCAGGGATGGGCAAACGTTTTAGCTCGAGGGCCGCATTCAGAAGTTGATTTTGATCGAGGGCCGCACTACTATATGTATTTATAACGTGAATTTGTGCCCCAACTTACTCGAAGAAAAAGACAACAAAATTTTTACTTTGATTTGCGTCATCCTTCTTGGAGGTGAAGACCGAAAAAAAGGTCTTCACTTTAATTCGTGACATCAGAATGGGCCAGACGCAAAGCCAGATATAGCATTAAATGCTTTGCGGGCCAGAAGAAATGGATTGGTGGGCCGGATTCCCCCACAACTGCTTTAAACATTCTAACCGTGAACTATGTAGTTTCGTACGTGGGTCTCGTCGATAATTTAGAAAGAATAACTAAAGATTATAGACTTTCTTACCTTTATCAATCTAAAAGTCTAAATATATATTCTTTAATCATTGTTTAAAAAACCATAACAGTCTGCAAAAATACCTTATTCAAAATGCTCTAATCTTTTTATTGCTCACTCTGCGAGGAAAATCGATTCACTCTTGCAATATTAGTATTAATATATATAGGTTTAAGCAAATTTTTTTAATGAAATAGAGTAGATATTTTAAATAAGAACAAAATAAAGTTTATAGGCTACGGTTTCATGATATAATACAAAACTTAAACAGCTATATACTGTTTTTATCTTTTAATTTTTTGTAATGGTGGAAAGCATAGCTTTTCATTTTATTTATTTCATCTCGATATTTATCCTCCTGACCGCAGGAAAGCGACGGAGGCGCTATACATAAGGCAAGCAATTACACCAACGTGCTTGCGGAGATGCCAAGATATTGCTGTTCGGTTGAAATTTTTTAGTTTGGTTTTTTAGTTTTATATATTAAAAATTGTTTCTTTTAACTCGCCCATGTGCAAAGAGTTTTTGAGTTACTCAACGAATTAATGACGACACTAAAAGGCGATTGAACCAAACTTGTCGGGAATGCAATAAGCAGCTTATCGATGTAATCCTGAAAGTCATATTTTTGTTTCGTAAGAGGAAGTATTCAACAAAGAATCAGAAAATTTAAAGCTCTAATGCAGGTAATTTGAAGCTGTGTTGCTGTTATTTATATGAAATATCTAAAATATTTTGCAAATAAAAAGAAACAAGTGTGAAAATGCATTTTCTCCCAAGTATTCTTATTACTCCAGTTTATCTTTCTACTGTATTTTAGATAACTTTTTCATTCCGCACTCTTCTTTAAAGTATAGGCCGACATAGACCTCATATTTGGTTGAAAATTTTTCTTATGTTTGCTGTGGCACCCTAACAAGGCCATGCGCTTCAAATTTATAAAAGTTTACCAGTACTTTAGGCTTCCCGAAAAACTTTTGTAGTACCCGTTGACAACGCCTGCTGTTGGATATGTTGCTGAAAAAGCACTATTTTTAACTAATCTCTATATATGGAGATGTTTTGACACAAGAAAAAATTCTAAGATCAAGAATTTTGAATTTATATACTTACTTGGCTCTATCTTGATAAGAAAATTTTGAAATATTTCTGATCAGCTTTTTTCTAATTGGAATAACTGAAAAACGCTGAAAAAAAATCTAACTAGCAAATTTCTTTTAATAGAATTATTGCAGCCATTCTAAAGCTAATTATTCAAATATTGAAAATTTCACTAGAGAAATTCGATAGGATAAGTTTTACATTGGCTTACAATGATGTTCAGAAACATCAACAATATGTAAATCGTATTTTACACGGCAGCGTGTCGCAAGTACGTGGTTTCCATCTTCTCAACAGTGCGCCAAAGTAGCATAACTACCTACGTAATAATGTGGCCAAAAGACAAAATGTTTTTATAACTTGGTCAGATTTGGCCGGTCTGTCCTACGTAAATCTCGAATCGAATCCAGTCTTACTGTGCCGCAAAATCGTAACATCCCTTCAGTGCATAAAGCGATGAAAAATAAGGAAAGATTTTGTTTCATGTAAAACCGTGTAAAATTCCATTTCAGTTGGAAGAATTAAAGTTTAGTATTAAAAGTGCAAGTTAATACTTGTTTTTCCAGGGTTTTAACTGACGTGCCAAAATTTTAAATTTTGTTTGTGTACTCTTAGTGAAGAACTGAACAAGAGAGAAAAAAAAAAGAAAACTTTTCTATTACGGTTGTTTACAGAAGTGAATACAAGTGCGAAGCACCCACAAGTTATTTAATTCAATGTCAAATTTAGTTTTTAAACTATTGCATGCTGCATGAAACGTAAAGTGAAAATTAAAAAATATTTACCCGAAACAAAACAAAACAAATCTTTTTAGTTTCTATTTTCAAATGAACATTTTTTTTGTCTTTTCTTAAACTTTGAAGCCAAGAAACATTATTTGGCTTTCATTTTGAAATAAGGATGTCTTTGATTAAACAATTAAAATCTCTTTCTCCACAAAAAAGTTTGTAAATCCACCGCGATTATCCTTGTTTTCAGTTTTTAGTAAAATCACTCCTGAAAAAAAACATGCCCCAAAGTTTTTTTTTAATTGAAGTATTCCATTTAATCAACATCGATACAGTTTTTTCTAAAAGAAAAAGCGGTCGCGGAAAAAACAAGAGGAAAGCTGAAATTTTTGCCTTCCTTTTCGCTTGAACCAACTCTTAAGTTTTTTAATTATTAAAAAATTGTTTACAGGCAAAATAAATTGAAAGAAAATATTAAAAAAAGGCTGTTTTAATGGCAATCGCGATCGGCATGCTTTCGGTTCAACCCTTTCAACATTCTGTTGTGTCATTGGGAGAGACACTTTACTGCACTTTCTCCGCTTTGCGGTCTTAACCAGCAGCTCTAATTCCAGTCATATTTCTATATAAAAAACTAAAAAAAACAAAAATCGCATAGCAGGAAGATCGTATAGGTCTTTGATAGCAGGTCTGGGTAATTGCATGAACTTTACTCTAAGCTTAAGACTTCCAACGTTGTTTTGTGAGTCAGAAGGATAAATACTTAATATGAATGGATAAATGATTGATAAAATATTGGTCACAGTATTTTTTTGACTCGAATTCGCTTCGAAGTATTATTTTGTCGCAGGTCTATTTGTTCGAGTTCACAAAGATATCAAAAGATAAATCAGGTTATGATTTCTAATCTAAATTGGACGTATTCCTGTGTCAAATTTTTCGATACAGTTGTCAATCAGTTTTGGCAAACATTAAAATAAAATTTTGGGTGCAAACAAATAAAAAAAATAACGAAGATCGACGATTAAGAAACAGCTAGTTGAATCTGAATGTTCCTATTGTAAATGAAGAACAACGTTTCCTCGAGAGACATCCTTAGCCAAGTTGCGATTTATCGCCTAATCAAATCTACTCGGTCGCTCATTACAAGACCACACACAGCTGCTCGCAGAACGGCGTCTTAGATCTGTGTGATGGCAGTGTTACTTTGCGTGTGCCATATTTCTTTCTTTTTTTTTGTCTATAAACAAGAGAAAATGTTTTTTATGAAAAGCAATTATTGCAAAAGATAATTTTTTGAAACAACAACAAAACTGTTTTTATACTTTGAAATATGTCGAGAAAAATTTTCAATTAAGATTTTTTTATCTAGTTCGAAAATCGTCAGAAAAAGTTCTGTTTCTTGGCTCGTAGAATCTTCTAACAAATTATAAAAACCTTAAAAACATAAACTTATTTCTACAGTAATCTTAGATGGATTCTCAAGTCCGAAAATTTTTTCTGGCTGAGGTAATCGAATTTCACTTCTATAAATTATCGTATTAATTAAATTTGTTTCACAAATAAATTGGTTTCTTGTTGAGTAATTTTCTTTTTTTTTGTCTCCTTTGTATTTATACATTCACGTTAGTCTTAAGTTACTAAAATATGTGGATGAAAAGCTACAGTAGAGCTTCATATCAAAAAGTATTTCGCGCGTTAATCCAACTGTGTATTAATAGATATTGTGACAAAACAAAAATGAAATGTCAGGAGTGCGATAAATTTAAGATTCACTAAGCTTCAGACAGTGTGTTCGTAAAATAATTTAAGATTCCTTCCACACTGTGTTCCTGACAGGGGCATATACTCCAATTTTTTACAGCATAGCGTAAAAAATATTTTCTTGAATTTTTAATTAATAATAACAACATTTTTATCAAGGCGATGAATTAGATGTACTTTATTTCACTCTTAAACGAGAAAATTAAAAAAAAGTTAATCTCACAACAAACTTTTTCGAAATTTCAAGCTAAGATTCGGCGCACGCGGACAAGCTTGTCTTTTACTGTGTATTTTCAAAGCAGCCTTTAGCAGACATTGGCTTCACTTTTTTAACAAAAGAGTCGATTTTAAATGACAGTTTGAAATAAGTGTTTGTGCACTCTGAAGCCTGGACGAAAAGGCTTGTTTTCACTACGAGCGTGGAATGGAGTATTCTTTGTCTCTTTTATTAATTTTTTGTCACGCTTTGCGATTAAGCGCGGAAAGATGTTAAACAATCAATAAAACAAACAAAGAATGCGCTATTCCACGCTCTATTTCACACACAAGAAAGTCAAGTAAAGACCCAAAAAAAATTAATCAAAGTTCGGGTAAACTACGATTATTTGTTTAATGCAGGGATGTCCAACGTTTTTTTTATAATGGACCAAATTATATATTTATTAATTATATATTATATATTTGGCGGGCCACAAAAGCACATGTAGTAAAATTTCCTCTTTTTAGTATTAGATGCCACAACCAAATGATAGACATAAAAACATAAATTTAAAATTGATTAACTAATCAGGAATCTTAGTGGAATATTAAACAAACAAAATTTTTATGTTATCAATGTTAGAAATATTCATGTTGGAACTGCTTTGAAGTCCGGGTTACCTGACTTTTTTTCTTCCTGCTTGTAAAGAATAGTAAAGAAAAATTTGTTCACTTTTTTTTGTGGTTTCCAGGGGCGGCTCGTACATAGGGGCCATAGGGGCCGGGCCCCACTAAAAATTTGACTTAATAATATGTGAATTTCTAAAGAGAAACCTTATATTAAATATCAAAATGTTTACATGCGTGCCAAGATAACAGTTAACCGAAAAACAACGAGAAATATTTTCAATTATTTTCTGAAGTCTCTTCAAAACGATCCAGAGGGGCCCACATATTCTGGCCCGTTTACTCCTATACATTTACATCTAAAGCCAACCAACTCACGCGCCGCGCTTTGTGAAGATTTCACTATGCAAGTCAACAGCACAAAATTGGGGCCAGCAATGTCTGACCCAAACAGATTTAACTTATAAGCGGACGTAAGCTGCGCCTGTCCGTGTGCAGCCTTAAAGAATTAGTAATTATTCAGTTGATATTGGGTGATGTTGTGCATTGTTTTGTGAGACAGCAGTTTCTGCTTTTCAGCGCATGTTTTTTCACAGCTGTGGTTGTTTATCAGTTATGTTCATTTTCATTTATGAATAACATGCTTAGTTTATTTATATTTTGTGTGATTTTCGTATTTCCAGATCAAAATAATTTAACTTCAAACAAGCTATTCCAGTAAATGGTGTCAAATTACTCACTAGCGAATACTACAATATCGATATCGCGATAGCGAATATCGCATTTTTTGCTAAAAATTTATTTTTCCCGCCTTTAAATTTAGGTAGTCTACGAATGGAACTTTTTGACATTTCAATAATTGTTTTGCTGGCCCCACCATTAATAAAAGCCACGAGCCGCCACTGGTGGTTTCTATCTTGAGCCGTTTTAAATGGTATTTAGAGGTTAGTGCGTCAAATATGCAAACATGTCTGGTTTTTCCTGAATAACAATCCCTTGATGGCATCGATCTCATAAGTTCTTTCGCGCCACTTAGAATCATTTGATTGGTGTGAATTGCAAAATGTCCATCATTTCCCATAAAATTTTTTTTGATAGCAAAACTAGACAATCAGAATATTGCTTATTAATAGCTAACTTAATATTATTGGCTTTCACAGGAAGTTTTTTGAAATGCTTGACACTACTTGGCTTAAATTCGGAAATGGGTATTTTAGCTTCCGAGTTTTTTTTTAGGTCACTAATTGCTAGGGAACAAGTAAAAACACCTAGCTATTGAAAGACTTGTAGGAAGCAATATTTCATAGTTCGAAGTCAATTTTGCAATCAAAACAAAAACGAAGCGACAAATTTGTGACAAAATGACCTACTATTAATCGTTTTTTGGAATGATCTGGTATTGTTCACTTGACAAAAGGCAAGCTGAAATCAACAAACACAGCAAACCATGAAAATAGATGAAAATGTTTGGTTTGATCTACAAATTTTGAAGCAATCATTGTGGAGATTGCAAGTATTTTCAATAACATCAACATAATATTAAAATTAAATATACTTTGTTTCTTTTGTAAAAAGCTTTTTAAAGTTTCGTTGCTTTTCAACACCTTAACATAAAAGAGAATGACATAACGACTTGCAAACCATGTAGCAGTGATACCTTTGACAAGACAAGTTTGATTTTTTTAAAAATTTGTTTGATTGCTTTATACCAGGGTAACCAAATTTTCTTGAAAAAGGCCGCTATATAAACAATACCAAGGAATGTGTGGTCAGATTTGGGCCGGTTAAGTTATCTTTCAAAAAAACTAGAAATTATCTTTTGCTTTTGAAAGACCATAAAAAGAAGCCTTCACTAGAGATTCAAGATTAAAAATAATTTTTTGTGTTTGAAAATCATGTAAAGAACAGAAAAATTTTAACTGCTCTCTTTAAGTTCACGGAAAAAACTTGCTGCAACTTCGGCGAGGCGTACGAATTAACCTAGCAGGTCAAAGTTTGGTGAGTGTGATCCCTGCTTTACACAATTGCTAAAGAAAAGATTCATTTTTGTAATAACTTTTTACAACCCTTGCTGCTAAAAAAATATAGGCCACTTTTATTAACAAAATGTTTAAGATAGCAAATTGCTTTCGCCAAATGCAAATTTGTTTGTTGGTAAGATGAGGTAAAATTTTTTTTCTTCGTATGGCTGTATTGCTTGGATGGTTACGTTCTGTTTTAAGCTTCACCATTGTAAATAAAATTAGGACCCAATCAGTAAAAAATTGACACTATAAGTTCAAGGGCGCCAGAGTTTTTTTTAACGAGGGCCAAAATTGAAAAAGACATTTTTTTGGTTGGAAATAAATTTTCAACAAACGCAAATTTTAGCATACGTATTAAAAAAATATTTACGAATAACTTTACTTGAAAAATTTGGCAACGATATTTATTCCTTGGCCTGCGAATATTTTTGATAAACCGAAACGACCCTTGGCTCAAAAAGGTTTTGTCGTAAGCAAAGCTTTTTTTGGTCTTCATCATACACTAAAATTTTTACCTCCAAATTCTGGTGAAAACTTTTTTGTCGTCTTCAGCAAAACTTCTATAAAATTTTTTCTAATATGGCAAAATCTGAGTTGCCTTTTTAATTTTATCATAAATTTGTCAGTTATTTGTTCTGATTTAAACCGAAATGTTACAAATTTTGGTTTTAATTTTGATCGCAATTATGATTGTTGAGACAGGTCTAACAAAATGCTTGTCTTGCAAATTTTAAAGCCACTATCTGCCACACCGACTAGGCCCACACTTGGTTAAAATCAAGGATGTCCAACTTTGTTTTAATTTGGGCCAAATTTCATGTCGAGTCAAAGTCGTTGGGCCGCAAAAAGTTTTTCACTCAAAATCTTACTTTCCGTCCCAAAAATTAAGTGTTCTCTAAAAAAAAGTTTTTACTCAGAACCCTGCTCTGATTTGTCGATTTTTCTCTGCAATGTGTTTTCGCAGACTCGCGAACTCGTTTTCGTAAACCTGGTTAGACCAAGAAAACTTGGAATAGGCGGTGGGCCGCAGGTTGGACATCTCTCGTTTAAATATTCTTATTCTTTAATTAAAAAAAATTTTTTTCGTCCTAGTGTTTTTTAGCATATTCCTGTCATTTCAAGATCAATTTTTCTTCCTCCTGTTATTGTCGTTGTCAAATGAAGTTAAAATAATGGATTCAAACTGAGTTGTGTTGGTCAGCGTCACGTGGCTCAGGTGTGGTTACATACAATTCACTTTTAAAAGTTGAAAGAAAAAGATTAGATAAACAAAAAGAAATGGAAAAAAGTGTTTGATGACGATATTAAAATTAATTTAAAAAAATTGAGTGCTATTGACTTCGACAACAGAGATAAGTGGAGAAGCTGGAAAACATAAGACATCTGGTGGCAACGATAAATACCGAATTTTGCAATAAGATTAAAGGGATGATGATGAATACCTATTCACGAAGAAATGAACCAAGATTATATCAATCACGGTCTTCATCAAGACAGCGTTTCACCTACTGCGCCATGCTGGCGACATCTAAAACCACCTTAATCATAAGTATAAAAATCAAACGTGATTTTTTTTTAAAAGTCGAAACACGAAAAATAGCAAGGATGAAGCAGCAATTTTCAACGCTCAAAAAATATAAAAAGTAAATGATGTCTATCAGTTGCTCAACTTTCGAACAAAAACACTTTTCCGCTCGAATTAGCGCCAGCAATCACGTGACGAGATGGATGCATGGCAAGAAGTGAGCAAATTGTGGTGAGGTTTTCTTCATTATTCAGAACATGCGTCATATTCAAATTTTCGTCAAAAAAGTCAATCTAAAAATAAAAACAAACAGTCTTAATTTAGCCAAACAGCAACAACCAACACATTTCAATCTTATAGGTAAAATTATCTAAAACAGCTGAAACTGAAATGAAGCGTTGCAACGGATCAAACTTAAAGTCTCTCGCCGGAATAGCTCAGTGTGAAGGGCCTAAGTTCTACGCTTAGTCCAACTGAATGATTCCCGTGCTGCTCTAAAGAAAGGAGGATCACAACAAATTTCTAAATGAGGTCACTTGCTGTTCATCCACAATAAAGCAATAAGCAGAAACGTATCGAAGACCTGGCCAACAAATCTTTTGTTAAAACAAGCTACATTTTAATTTGCCACGGTCTCCTTTGTACGGTTTCTCCACACGGAAGTTTTATTCTGCTTGCTGACATGCTTGTGAAAAACAATAATCTAGTTATTAAATTCAACTTTGTTTAAGCAAGAAACGAAGTTGAAAATTCTCAATAACAGCCGCTTCGTTTTATTTTTGGCAGTTTTTAAAATTACCGGAGTGTTATGGGAAAGTTGTATCATATTAAAAAGCATTTTCTCAAACTACTAAAACCATGAATGAACGTGAATTCTTTTCGTAATTAGTCTGTTGGTCTTAACATGCAACAATCAATCTACAGTAAAACTAGTTAAACAAAACTTGTAAAAAATGTGAAAAAACAATTTGAAATTTGAAAATTCAGTTTGCGAGAAAAAAATTCAAGAGTTTAGAAACAAAAACAAATATTAAGTCATTTAGCAACACATTTTTCAAATTAAGTTGTAAAATAACGATATCAAAGTGATAGACACCAAGTTGGGCCAAAACATATCCGATTGACATTTAAGAAAACAAAGAAAAATTACCCAGGGGCAGAAATAAATATTTGATAGAAGATTCAAAATAACATCTCAAAAAATATTTTTAACAGCTTTAATTTTATTTAATGTTCATGCAGTAAAATTTATCAAACGACGGATTTTTGTCATGTCATTCAAAATTATTCAAGTAAAATTTATAACGTTTTAAATTTTGTGCTTTAGGAAATTCAGCATTTTATCGTCACATGACATCGCACCAAGTGATATGCAACTATTAAAATGCGTTTTGTTTGATTAATATCACTTTCAAATAGAAAACAGTGGTTATCATAAACTTAATAAAAATTTAAATTAAAAAAAATGAGACCTGTGTAAAAACAAAATGAATTGTCGTATTAATTACAGTTATAAATTCGGCGGGGCAGCAAGATGTATTTAAAGCGCTTACTATCACAACACCAAACTTTTTCGACAAAAAATGCATGTTTTCTTACAACTGCACAGCTAAGCTTTTTCTTTGCTAAAATAAGGAAAGCAGCCACAAGAATATTAAAACTGGTCACAACATGACGAATGCGAAACAAGCGCCAGTACCAGTAAAATCTTAGTTTTATTTTTCTAGAAATTAGAAGCCATCGTAATCTTTTCAAACACTGACCTGTCGCGGCGGTCGGGCTAAACTCCCGACAGCAATTACGTCTTCACGCGATGGATGCCAGATCGCTTGAAAGTTACTCAGCCAGCGGCCGGTGTTGTTGTTGTGGGCGGTCGACGACGTCATTTTAGGGAGCGATATGTTTGACGTGTCGTAGACTCTAAAAAATGAGCAATGCCTTGTATTTTGATAATATGAACCACAGTCCAAAATGGTCCGCGCGATTTCGGCGTCGAGAGTTCCGTGAACAAAATAAGGGGCGCACTGAGTTTGGCGATGAAGAGATTTGGGCTCGTGAAAGTTCGGCGCTCGATCTTTAGTAATTATTTACTTAAATGTTCTATTTTCTAAGGCCAAACAGCAAAGTTAACCCGATAATGACCTTTTTGTTCATTAGGATATAAAAACTGCAGGCTCATACGAGATCGCATGTTACCCGAGCTTTAGTATCGCGACGTTCGCGGCTTTTAGCACTGAATATTTTTTATTATCACAAAATTTTTGGTTGATTTAGCAAGTCCTGCTTATTAGAGATTTTGATTAACTTACACGCTAAAGTGCATTTTATGCCCAAAATGTTTACTGTTGTAGAAAATGTTGGCTACTGGCTAAATCTTCTGAACTAAAGCCAGTAAAACGATTTAACTTGCTGCCAGAGTTGGAGGGATTTGCGTTTGACTCGAGGACTTTTTGAGAACTCGATTTTGGACTTGTAACTTTTAATTTCGGTGAACTTCAATTCTTACTTTGGCTCTTGACGCAAGAACTTGCATTGCACCAACATTTATAGATGTTATTGTCAAAACAACCTTTATAGTCAGTACCAACAAAAAAGTCAAAAAAACATCAAAACAGTTTATTCGTCTATCATTGATTGCACCTCGTTTAAGTAATGCTTCGCTGTTCAATTGGATAACACTAGATCAGTATACTACTATAAAATACCCAATACGTAACCGGCAACACTTTATATAGAACAAATAATGATAAAAGGTGATTAAAAAAGAATTCTCCGATCTCACCACAAAACCAGCAAAATTTAAAAAAAATTTAAACACAATATAATGATATGCAGCAGTAATAAAAGCAAACACAGCGATTGCAGATTCGACGAGCGCCAGATCTCTACAAACAAAAAGGGTCATAATCGGATTAACTTTGTCTGTGAGATCTTAGAAATGGAAGAGTCGCTTTAAGTAAACGAGTAAAATTGAAGATCGCTTGTTGAAATCTCGCGACCCCATACAACAACCATATTGAAATTATGGTATACTGATATAATCAGTGAAGACTCCGGCACTCGAGCTACTCGGACTCAGACCGAGTCATAAAATGAAAGCTGGCATTGTTTAATTTGAATTTTTTAGAGTCAACAATGATTTTACAAAACTCAGGCTAATTGCAAGACATCTGACATCGTATAAAGTTTATACAATGTTGGATTGTACTAATTAGTAGTCCTGTAGGTGGTTATGGTATAAATATTTATACTCTAAACCACGTATATATTATAAACCATCTATATTATTAACCACTCTATACTATAAACCACCTACGGGACGACTAATAAGTACGGTATGCAGTAGCAGTCGTTCTTTTTGCTTAGCTTTTGTTGAGCTCGGGCCACAGAGAAAAAACCCCAGTTACAGTAGTGGTTCATAAGCCGGAGGGGGACCCAAAGAATAATCGACCGACATCTTTGCTCTGCGTCCCCTACAAGATCCTCGAGAGGCTTATCTATGCCCGCGTCGAGCGAATTATTCATCCACTGCTCCCCAAGAGCAGGCTGGATTTCGACGCGGGAAGTCAACCGTGAATCAAGTTGTTCTGCTGACCCATAACATTGAGAATTCTTTTGAGGCTAAGAAGGCCGGTGTTGTATTTGTCGATCTGACAGCGGCTTATGACACTGTCTGGCACCGTGGCCTTATATGCAAGCTGCTGAGACTACTTCCGGATAAGCACATGGTTAGAATGATTATGGAGCTTGTCCGAATCCGATGTTTCATCCTTACTACCGGTGACAGCAAGCAAAGCAGGCTACGCCGTCTGAAAAACAGCGTCCCTCATTGATTGGTCTTGGCTCCCCTCCTTTTCAACATGTATATGTACAACCTTCCCTCCACAATTTCCAGAAAGCTTGCTTATGCAGACGATCTGGCATTGTTGCACTCTTTTGGAAAAGTTTAGGACTTGAAGGGGACTTCAAGCCAAACATGACTGCACTTTCAGCGTATCTTCAGACTTGGGGGTTTAAAGCTCAGTCACACTAAGACGATGACAGCAGCCTTTCATTTAATAACCGAGAGGCCAAACGTGAGCTAAAAGTCTACAACAATAGACTTTTACCGTTCTGTCCAACCCCTATTTATCTCAGGGTAAACCTGAACAGATCGCTCACGTTCCGTCACCATCTAGTGGTATTGCACAAAAAAATATCTTCGCGTGTCACACTGCTGAAGCGACTTGTACGATGGGGCGCTGGTGGCAAAACACTGCGCACAGCTTTCCTATCTCTGGTCTACTCAATAGCTGAATACTGCACACCAGTTTGGTATCGCAGCGTTCACACTCGCCTCATAGACAATGTCTGGAATGACGCCTTGCGCATAGTCATTGGATGTCTGCGTCCCACTCCAACGGACCACTTCCCTTACTTTCAGGTTTGCCAACTATGAGCGACACTTTCCTTGGCATACGTGGATCTCTGGACTCTGATCATATCCTACATGATCTTTACGTGAGTGTTTAGATCAGTGTTTCCCAAACTTTTTCAGTCAGATTCAGTCAAGCGCCCCCTCGCTTCTTTTTTAAGTGAAAAGAATGTTCGACAGAATATTTATCTGTAATTTTGCTATTTTTCTCCCAAATTTTTGGTGATCTCTCTCTAAAAAAAAAAAAAAAAAAGGTCTTCACTTTGATTTCATCTCTAATGTTCCTATTTTTCTTCAAAATTTATGGTGATCTCTAAAAAAAAGGTCTTCACTTTGATTTCATCTGTAATTTTGTTATTTTTCTCCCAAATTCATTGTGATCTCTAAAAAAATTAAAAGTCTTTACCCTGAATTCATCTTGTATTGAATACTTTGGGAAACACTGCTGCAAGATCACCTATAAAAAGTCTTTAATCGTCCTTCATGTATATTTCTTCTCATTTGGTCCTATCGCCCCCTTGTTCTCTTACCGCCCCCCTAAATCTCGCCAACGCCCCCTGAGGGGCGGTAGCGCCCACTTTGGGAACCACTGGTTTAGATGCTCGCCAAAGCTGAGACTAAGATTTGGGCCCCATTTGTGCCAGCTGCGCGTAATCTTTTAAACAACCTTGCCGGACTTGGCATCCGCGCTTCTCAGTAAACTAATCATAGATGGAACGCGGAGCACTGCGAGAATACATCCAGGCTCTGTCTTTTCATACCCAGGACCAGTACCAGGACTATTGGGATGAACTTGGCCCGAACAGCTTGGGTCAAGCTCAATCGCCTGCGGACTGGTATTGGGCGATTCCATTCATCTATGCACAAATGGGGTCTCGCTCGTTGACCGAATTGCGAGTGCAGCGCCTCTCAACAAACCGCAGACCACGTTCTAATAACGTGCTCCATACATCAGGCACCACATGACGGTTTTGGATGACGAAACTTGATGATAGTGGCTCACTGCCAGCATCTGGTCCGGTCAGTACAGTAGCCTGGAGTAATAAAAGGATAAACCCTAGGCACAGTCCTGTTTATGTCTGACCCTGAGTGGATACCCTTCCAAAAGACGACGAACTTGCTTTAAAGTACGTTATTTTACTACGTTAATCATATATTTTATCTTTTGTGCATCGTAAACCCCTGGCGATTCCTTTAACAAGGTGACACAGGATGCAGTAATGTGTTTTGAAAAAAGCCTATCTATAGAAAACTGTGGATTTCCACCGAGTATTCTTTATGGTAGAAAGAACACATCAGTACTGGTCCTGGAAAACATTACATAGTGACCTTGCCATTGGCTACACTGTGTCAGATTTTGCGCGACAACGAATCAAACGCCAACCACTCGTGCCGAAATTGAGTATGACAACCGCTTCATTAACCATATGATCGAATGATACGAATAACAAATATATGTTACCGAAGTCTGTTATCCAATGATGTAGTGACGAGGCGGTTTCCAGTACGAGGAGAGAAATAAGCAGAGTCGACCGTTCTGGTGTGTTCGTTTAGACAACTGACTGGTTTCAGATTCTTGGTGAGATTTCGGAAGTCAAAAATCTTTACCAAACTGTAAGAGGTTAGAAAATTAACGTTTTTAGAGATAGCAAACTGCTAACTGATTAAGGAGTGAATTTCATCTAAAAGTAATTAAATTTAAATCGACACCATTCTGTCATCATAGAAATACGATTAAGATTATTTAAGTTGCATTTTTGAGTGGAACGACTTCACGATGATTCCTGTTTTTTCATCAACCACAAAAGAACAGTTAAATGTTAAAAAGCTCAAAAAAACAATTGCATTGAACTTAGTGCAATGGAGTGTTAACCTCTCATGAATTTATCATCACTCGGATAGATGCATAACCACAATGTAAAAAATCAAATGATTACCAATCGTTACTTGAAGTGGAAAAGTAATGACGATTAAGTGGATGAAGAGAAATTGATTTGACAACACGATCATGGGATTTGTGGTAGGTCACGTGACTAACAACACAAATAACAGCATAAAACAAAGGTGCACTTAAAATGAAAATAAACTGGAAGCGGTTTTAAATTATACTCGTATATCTATACACAATATCAAAGTCAACTGACCCAAATTAAATGATGTCAGTCTCAAATAAATTTTGAGTGGTTTGTTGTTTTTAAGGCAAAGATTGTCGCCTACTTTTTTTCTATTTATAAGATGTCGTAACAAAGCAGAGAAATCCTTAAATCATAATGGTATTGTCATAAAAAAATGTAAAATTGTGATGTTTATGTTTTTGCAATTGAACTATTCTCTTTCTGGAAAGTTCTTTAAATTCGTCACACGAGGTTTGACTCATATATAGTAAAGCGAAATCAAGGTTTTGGGCTAAAAATTCTAATTTAAGACTATTAAATAAAGGAAAGTCTAAGATTTGTGGTTCTTGAGATTGCAACACCGAAAAACAATTGTATCATTTCTCGAACCAGCTAAATGCACGACCTACGCGTACATAATGTCCAGTTCGTACTGCTATTTTTTGTATGTTTGTAATGAATTCAAGTTTTTCCTATCTCTATGATACAATCTTCATATTAATAAGCAGAATATTATTCTTTTTGATGCAGCAACAACAGAGAAGAACTAAAGTTTGCACTTTCGTCACTAACCTCTGCACATTAAAAATAACTTAACAAAAAGCAAACAACTTTTTACAAAAAATGCTTTTCCCTTATGCTTCAACACTACAACTTATTAATCCCAACCAGTCGCAAACACTTAAACTGCGACATTATTCTGTTTAGTTGTATCATAACATTCTTATTAATACTAAGTAAAGTTGTTTTAGAAGAAATATATTTATTTTAAAAAGGAACAATTTACTCCAAAACGACGCATTTAAATATTCGTTCAATACAATAACAGGAAAGAACATACATACAGTGAATAATTACTAAATAGACAGATAAAAACTAAATTAAAAATTATGAAAAAAAATTCCGCTAGAGCAAAATCGGCATTTCAATGCCGTCTTAAACAAATCAGGATGTAAATGAGCGGACTAACTTTTTGGAACGAAAATCACGTATCGCAACGTCACCGCTGTAACAGCCAGCAATGACCACATTGTCGGCAGGATCTTGTAGAGCAAAAGTAGAAACATCGAGCTCTTCGTTGTCTACTAACGCCTGACGACGAACAATGATTTAGTTGACGATAAACACAATCAAAACCAAACCTTACTTATATTCGCTTCACATGCAAAAATACGTCACAAGTTAGGCACTTTCATCTCCGCACATCGCGCCAGGTCAATAGCCATTTCATGGTTATGTGGCATCACTGGACTCCACACTCAAACCCAGATTTCCAGGGACAGAAGTAAAAACGCTACCTACTAGACTATCCGGGGGGTAATCAAAAGCAATCAATGTATGGTTTAGAAATTTTTAACGACTTAAAAACAGCTAAAAATCACCAAGTTATTGAAATGAAACTTTCGCTTTCGAAAATTTATTTGCCTAATTATGGCAATAAATAGCGAGGCTAAATTTCAAAATGTTTTGACAAATATAAATAATTGTTCTTTGACAATGATGTTTACCAACCAAGTACCAACTACATAAGATTCGTACAAAACTAAAATACCATTAAAAAAAGTATGCCAAGTCACCAGTAAATACCTCATTAAAAACCATTCTGTTCAGATCAATGGAACGCACAGCACCGGCATAATTGGAGAAATAAAGATGATTAGGCTTTGAAGGGGGAAAAAGTACTTTGCTTACGGTTCGCGTATAAGTAAAAAAATTGAAAACTTCACCGAAATTTTCTTGACCTGCCTGCACCTATTAAATATGGTTTTTATTGAGGTAATTAATTTTTGAAAAAAAAAAATTAAAAACTTTGTATTAAAATCATGGTCTCCTATCGTTTAAAACCAAGCCGTGAATCGCGAAAGGTTTCTTTGGTCGGGTTCACACCAGGTTCTCAAGTGTGGAATTTAGCCTATTTTGGACCTGAATTCGCGTAATCTAGCACCGTGTCGTGTCTATAGAAACGATTAATACTTCAATAAAGAAACGATCAATTGCATAAATTATTGCAATTTATTTGATGCGTTTACAAGGTACATTTTGTCAATTTAATTCTGTCTGCGGATTTGATTCAATTCCTAAAACTTTTTCGGGCCTAATTCGGTCTTCAAATAATTCAAATAGTATTAGTTTAGTTGTCGTGTAAAAGGTATAATTCAAATAGTATTAGTTTAGTTGTCGTGTAAAAGGTATAGAAAAAAACATAAAAAAAAAACGATTAAACAAAGTTTCTAGATACAGATGAAAAAATATAACCTAGTGAGTAAGATCAAATAGGCAAACAATTCCACAAAACAAAAAAAATACATTAACGATAAAATAGCGATGTTATCGGTTACGAAAAAAGGGGTTTTGATAAACAATATCTCTCGTTAATACTTTACGATGGTACGGCTACGTTATTTTTTGGTAAGAATTCTATTTAAATAACACTTTACTGGTTCATTTATTCTCCATAAGCCAATTTGACCGGATTTAGCACCAGCTGCAATTAGCAAGAAATCACTTCGATGATGAACATCAAGCGTGTAGATGCGCTGTTCGACTAACTTGCGATATATGCAACCAGTTTCGTTCATCTTTTTGAGCGCTAAATGAAAACTAAAAAATGGTTTATATATTTTAAACTTTCAAAATTTTTGTTTTTCGTCAATCTTTAATTGCGAATTATTATTATATAATTGGGAATTATTATTATGTAATTACATATTTTCTTTTAGGCTCGCCAATTTGACAAAGATGTCAGCTAACTAAGATATGTGAATAATAAGAAATAATTGACACAATTTTTTTAATACTAACATAATGATTTCAAAAATTAAGAGAGAAAAAATGATTAAATTTAATTTTACCTTGACGAAGAAACACTCGGCTTCCAAGGTTTTTTAATGGAGTCTGATAGATTGCTTAAAAATTTTTCTTTTTTATCTTCGTCAAGATCTGAGGCTTCAGTGTCACTCTCAGATTTTTCAAGAGTATTCCAATGAAGTAAACTGCACTCTTCACCAGATAATCGTTGTTTCTAAACAGGTTTTATAAAATCAAACAATAAAAAATTTATGTTATTCAAGGATTTCAAGTTAAAGATATCAGAAATAAAGTTTTGAAGTTTTTTTTATCGAATTAATATGGCTCAATTATTTTAATCATGCACAGGAGAAAATTTATACAACAGATCTGTGATCAGGGTTAATGCAATTTGATTCACGAGTTTGGCGAACGAGATTTTGACACCTAGGTTTCGGCGCGTACTCAGTCCGGCGATATACAGGTTTTGGTGCGCGAAAATTCACCATTCAATCTTTTTTGCTTACTCATTTATTCAAGCCAGTGTTCTATATTCTGAGATCGGACAGACAAATTTTATCACTTTTTTGTTTGTGGAGATCATCTGGTTTAATTTGATACCTATTAACATTTTTCTTTTGGAACGCACACTTGGACAAGACATAAAAAGTTGATACAAGTTTATTACAAAAAGATTAATCTAAATACTCCATACAGTTGTAACTTCAAATAAACTCAATGGTTACTAAATAGCAATATTCTACTAAAATTAAACGATCTTCATGTAAATGCATTGTATAAGGGTTTTCTTTCACACCTGCATTTTTTCTGTGTCTTCTAAGGGTTTTGAATCAGTTACGTCATTCAAATTTAAAGTAGCAGCCACATTCATCAACCGTAATGATTTTCGTCGCGGAGTTGATTTAGGTTTATTAACTAAAATCACAAGGCATGAAATAAGAGAGAAGATGCAAATAATTCACATGGTATTTCTATAGAAAAAGTGACAAACTGAACCAATATATACCTACACTTTTTAACATCTGTGGGGAAAGGTTTTCAAATTAGAAACTAGTGTTCAAACAAACACCACTTTTTGCAAGTTTAAGCACATTTAATATTGTTTCAAAAAAAGCAATCTTACTTTCAAAAAATTAAAAAACCTGAAAAATCTCTCCAGAGGTTGTAAAAGTCTATAAAGAAGTTTTTTTTATAAGTTTAATTTTAAAAACAAAGCAACATATATTTTTTTTATTATCTTATATTGTATGTCGAATATGCATAAAAGTCAAGAGTAAATTTACGACAAACTATTTTTTTTGTTTTATTATGTTCAGCATCTAAACAATGTTTTTTTAATGAGATTAACAGACAATTGGACTAGTTTATTCAGCTGCTTATTCTGTTAATCAGAAGATGTTTATTGTGACAACTCACACAAAAATCGACATAATAGGGGTGCTCAACTATTTCTACTTGACAAGAACTGTGTTTAATCAACTTCAACTACATGAAACTTTATTGTACAGTAGACAATGTTCTCCAGTAATCCGTAAGAATTATCCACACAATGACATTGCAGAATTTCATGACAACTAGTATTATTACTTAATAAAAAAAAATGTGTGCATTTTTCTCAGTTTGCATGTTAATGCTACTAAAAGTTTAAAATTACAGAATTTGTATATATATTTTCAAGCAATATAAACGCATGATAACAAAAATAAATTACATTTTGCAAATTAATGAGAAACATACCTGACTTTCGTTTCGGTTTTACTGTTTTTACACGTTTAACTGATTTTACAGTTTGAAAGCTTGTTTTGAATTGCGATACAGCTTCATGAAGTTTTAAGCGATCAATAAGTTCTTGTTTTTTCTGCTTTATTTTTTGAATTTTTTCAACAAGATTTTCACAACTTTCCTGTGGAAAAAACAATATTAAAATATTGTATATTTTAATTTAGTAAACTATTATTGAGAAGCACTAGGGGTTGTTTTATCAATTTTTTTAAAAACAGATTGGCTGAATTATTTACTTTATTTAACCATTTTACTGGTACATATTTGGCTGAAAACATATTCTTATTACCAAAAAAATTACTAACACCAAAAGTTGATATAACTCAAATATGCTTTAACACTAGCTTTACGGAGGGGTCGTTTTCGACCCTGGATGTTGTTTATTTGTTTTATATCTCATAAATGTGTGACCAAATGTCAATGAACTGCTTTGACTTTTCCTAAAATTTACTCTAGATTACATTCCAGGTTTTGAAACTTTTAAAAAATTGCTTACTACTTGAGTTTTTGCATCTGGAAAAAAGCTACCCCTAGTTTTACGGAGGGGTCGTTTTCGACCCTTTTCATATATATAATTAGTTTTAGCGGGGACCAGGCATTATTGGAGATATAGCTGTATTGCAAAACATCTTGTTAGCAGTGGCAAACAATAGCTGGTCTGTGACAACAACAATGTGATATATGACAACAACGTTAAAAGAACCTTCTAAGTAAATACTTATGAGAATGAAAAACAGGTACTGGTATTCTAACTCTGTAAGTCCATTTAGAAAAAATCTTTTTAGAGACAAAGCTCTGTTTGTAGTGCATCATATCAGCTGCAATTGTAATATTAGTTATTTTGTTGATAAGGAAACAAATGACAACAATCAAAAGAAAATTGTAAATACTGCTGGTTGACAGGATTTTTATAATTTTTTTTTTGTATTAGATACCAATTCATTACAGTAGTTGGTATGAGGTGAGTACCGCTAGCAAGAAGGTATTTGCGTTAGCCAATAATAACAAAGTTTTTGCCTTAGCTAGGATGGTTTTATTTATGAAACACAGTACACAAATAGCCCACAGCGTACTAGAGTAAACAAAAGCTGTTTTGTGATCATTTGTTAGGTCATTTGTATAACTTCAGAGTCAATGAAATTGTTTCTTTTGCAGAATTTGTTTATCCTATAGTCTAAAGCAAGCCTTATAATAGATACGAATGCTAACAAAATTGCACACACAATCTTATCATGGGATGCAGATGAGGAGCTGTCAGATGAAGAAGAGATTTATTCTGGTGCTGTTGGAGACGAAGAAGTGATATCACCAGCAAACATAGGCATTGATTCAGATTCCAGTAAAGGTGAAAGTGATGATGATATAAACCCCCAGCCTACATCTTCTGTGCAGGCACTTCTGAGTGCTTGTTGGACAGAGATGGCACTGCGCGGAAATGCTCCGATTCAGTAAATAGTGGGCGTGCTGGAGCTCATAATGTGTTTACAGAACCAGAGGTTCCTCGTGATGTTCAAGTAGCTTCATCAAGAAGCCCGTACGATGTGTGGAAACATTTCATTTCTAAACATATTTTGCGCATAATCTGCAGATACACAAATAAAGAAGCTCAACGAAGAGGCGATGAACAATTTACTGTGAGCCCAGCCGAATTAGAAACGTTTATTGGACTCCAGTATGCGAGAGGGATCTATGGTAAAGATCATCCCGTATCTTTCTTGTGGAGCAAAAAGATATGGCATTTCTATCTTTTATGAAAATATGAGCAGAGATTATTTTCTGAAAATCTTGAAATACCTGAGGTTTGATGACAAACCAAACAGAGTCAGAAGTGGACCCAGCATTGACATGTTTGCACCGATTAGACAAGGATTTCAAAATTTTACTAATCAATGTCAAAAGAAGTATACGCGTACATTTTCGCTAACTGTGGATGAACAACTGATGCCTTTGAAGTCGTGCTGTTCTTTTATGATTTTTATGCCAAATAAGCCCGATAAATATGATGAGAAGTTTTGGGTCCTGACTGACGTGGAAACAAAGTATGTCTCAAACATTGATGTTTATCTTGGAGCTAAGAAAAAGAACTGCATGTTGGTGCTCCTCTTGCTGTATCCATGGTTGTCAATCTTTGCAAACATATCAAAAGAAAGGGTTACAACATAACATGTGACAACTTTTTTACCTCATTACCCATTGCCGAAAAACGGACAAAAAATCGACGCAAGTTGTGCAAAAAAATGACTGAATCAGAAAATAAAGCTACATACTCAACTAAATTTTATTGGCATGATCCCTCAAACTTCTTATTTGTAAAATATCAAGGAAAAGAGAAAAAGTCAGTTTGCTTGCTTTCCAGCATGCAGGACTCGACAGATGTTGATACAAGTAATGAAAAGAAAAAGCCGGAATTGATTTTATTTTATAACGCGAACAAAGTAGGAGTTGATTGCTTTGATCAAATGGCATGCTTATGCACTACAAGGTCAGCGAGTCAAAGATGGCCGATAGCTGTCTGGGGCAACATCTTGGACATTGCTGCTATCAACTCCTATGTATTGTATAAAACAATGGTTTTCAACCGGGGTTCCGCAAGTTGTCTGTGGAAAATGAACTTCGTGTGTGTCTATCAAAAGCATGACACAATTTTAAAGAGTTTTGCAAGAAACATCAGGCTCAACATCATTCATTGAATTTTTTACGAGAATAAATGTAATTTTTTACAGTTTGTATTAATAATTTCAGAGACCAATTCCGAGTGAAGACCTTTTTTTAGAGAACACCCTGATTTTGGGATGAAAATAGGAATTTCGGAGAATGATTCCAAGTGAAGACCTTTTTTTTTAGAGAACACCTTGATTTTGGGACAAAAATAGGTGTTTTTAGTTGGTTACGGTCTGCAAACTCGAATAATTTTGAAAAGTGGCCCACAAGAGTGCAGAAGTTGGACCACCCTGGCATAAGACAATCAAATTATCGCACAGGGGCTCCTCAAGCCTCTGGAATGTTTCATTGGGGTTCCACTCCACCAAAAAGGTTGAAAACCACTGGTATAAAAGAGTAACAAACAATCGCATAACACGCCAGCAGTTCATACTAATGCTTGTAGAAAACCTGCTGGGCAAGCCAAAACCTTGTCTGAACAACAGCAATAGGCAGCTCAGAGGAGACAATGAAGGAGTGCAGAAGTGGAGAAAGAAGTGTCATGGTGTATGCTGCGACAAGACAGTCTGAACTTGTATTTTATTTCAAAAACCTACTTGTGGAAAATGTTCACAAGATAATTTTAGAGTGACTTACGTAAAGTTCTTAGCTTGTGTAAAACTGACTAGTTAAATGCTTTTATATTTTGTACAAAACGTACTTTTTAAAAGTAAAATCATTTTGTTATGCGTAATCATTGCAATACAGTAGACTAGTAGTTCAGAAACTAATGCAAGAAAACCAGAATAAGCAAAACAAGATCGGGGTCAAAAACGACCCCTCCGTAAAACTAGGTATAAAAAATTTCCTGTAAAGCTAGTGTTAAGGTGGTGATTTTCAAACTTTTCTACTAGTGTATCATTTGAAAGTTTCATAGTGTTCCAGTAGGACTTAGGCCTATAACAAAAAAATGCAAATCCTTGAAAGCAAACAAAGCATGACATATTTGCTTAAAATAAAAACAAAAAAAATAATAAAGAAAAATGAATAATAACAGAAATAGTTTTAATAAGATGCATGTAATTGTTTTTCTCCACAAGAGGTTGCTGACAGCACATCAAAAATCATGTCCAGCAAGCTTGTTCTGGCTTAACAATTCGATGGCCATCAAACTTAAGAACCCTGCTCACATTCCCACATAAATGGAAAAATCAAAAACTAAGGAATAATGTGGCCATGTGGGTGTTGCATCAAAAGTATTTATGTTAAAATAATATGTTTAAAATAAAAATATTTAAATAAATAAATAAATAAATACAATCAAAATTCCTCCAACTCCATTTTTTGGCTTAAAATTTTATCAACATAAGTTGCTCACATATCACCTGAAAGACTCTTGCACAGCACTAGTGCTATATACACTACTGTTTAGTGACCACAGGTTTAAAGAAATTAATCAAAATAACTTTTAGCATTTAAAGGGTTGATTTAACCTCTTACCATTAAGATAAACAACTTTGTTATGCAAAAGTACACTCTCGTTTGATTTTAAATATATCACATTGGCTCTTTACTGTCTACAATCATATTAAGCAAATTTTCAACTAGAACAATTCAATATAAAAATTAACTTAATACAATGCAAACAATAATGCACAATAAAAAATAAAAAAATATATCTAGTTTAGTGTTTTTTAATGTGGGGAAGGTGTTCCATGCTGATGCCTTACACATTGTCACTTGATGCTGTGTTCCACTTCATGGATCACCTACTTATACCACAGCAATGCTTTTTTGGGCTGAAAAATTTGTTAAAAACAAAAGTAGAGTCTGGGTAAAAAAGGTTCGAAACTAATGATCTAGTCATTAATAGACAAAAACTGAAAAAATAGTGTGGAGACATGCAAAAAAATTCACAACACACGAAATTTATTATTTTTAAAAAGTATAACAGTATTCAAAAGTTAATTTGCTTTTCTATAATTAGATTGAATTTTTTATTTTTTGCATTTTACATACCGTATCTATTTGAGCATAAACCAGAGTTGGCATTAAAAAACCCACCCAAAAAACCAATAAAACCCAGCCTCAAGTGATTTTTTTGGGTTTTTTAAAATTTTTCATTTTTTAAGGTATTTGAAAGCATTTTATATCAATTATATTAATAGTAATAGTATTACTAAACATATCTTGTAATAGTAGAAAAATATATGTATAACATGCTACCAATTGATAAATATGACCTTCATAAATAATGTCAGTCATGAGAGTGAAAATAAAACTACAGCCTCAATACAATTTGTCAATTTATTTCCGTTTTACACAAAAATCAAAACAAGCATTTTATTCAGAGTTGGCACTGAAAAACCTGCCCAATAGAACTTTGCCTCAAATGGTTTTTTTTTTAATTTTCATTTCTTAAGGTATTTGAAAGCATTTATATCAATTATATTAATAGTATTACTGAACATATTATCTTGTAATAGTAGAAAAATATCTGTATATACTTACATATCCTATGAATAACATGGTGGTGGTGGTGGATTTACCCAACCCATTCCTGGGGATGGGGGCACAGATCAACTCCACAGAGTTCCAATAATTGGGCAACTCCCCATGGACGGGACCAGAGGTCCAGAAGTGAGAGGGTATGGCCGAATATGGCCTGACACAGATGGTCCAGTACAGGGCAGTCAAGCACGAGATGTGAGAGATCCTGTGATTCAGAACCACAGTTGCTGCATGAAGGAGTCTCGGCTCAACCAACCCTGTGGAGATAAGAGTTAAGGAGAGTGTTGTGCACGTTGCAGCATAAACGGGAGAGAGCACAGTGAGCAGAGCGAGGGAGAGTAAGCTCCTTGGGAGATACTGTAGGGATTTGGTGTTGAAAGAAACCAGATTGGACACTGCGTCTCCAACTGGTGTAAAGGGATAGTTGTTGGGAGGAAATAAGGGGTGCAAGGGACACTGATATTTTGGAGGGATCAAGAGAGGCTCTGGCTTTAGCTAAGTTGTTACCTGGGAGGGAAGAGTGACCAGGTATCCATTGCAGATGGACTACTTTGGATTGGGATAGAGAATTGAGAAGAAATTGTGTATTGGATAGGGATTTGGGGGTTAAATATGGTAGGAGGGCAGAGAGGGTTAATAGGACAGATAAAGAATCGGAAAAAAGGTGATAGATTCAAAATTATATGTCTTGGAGAGATACACCACTCAAGAGCATGTAGGATAGTGAAGGTTTCGGCACTATAACTGGTAGCCCAGAGACCAGTCGAGAAGGAGAGCGAGGTAACAGTGACACACTTTGTACACTTGATGTGTATCCCTGCACCATCCTGCCTTAGCCTCCCAGGTACCGAACCGTCAGTCCAGGCAAAGTTATTGCTGTGAGATAGGGAGGAAAGTGGGAGGTGGCTGTGATGTTGCAAAGGGAGGAGGGTCTTTGCGAGAGCATGGGGATGAGAGATGGAGTGAACTAAATAGATGGGGTAGACCAGGGGGGTTTAGGAGGGCAGAGGATTAGAGGTTCACGGGCAAGATGTAGGTTAGGGGTAAGGTTGTGTGATCTGGAGAAAGATCTCCATGATCTCTTCTTGAGACGTGTACGGGGGGTTAGAATTTGCAAGAGAGGCTACGGGAAAGGTTGAAGGTAGACAGAGGGCTGGTTCTAAGAAGGAGAGGGATTGGTGGGTGAGGGTGATTTGTATTGGAGGTAGAAGTGCTTCTATATGAAGTAGAGGGATGGGAGTGAACGATAGACAACCTGTGATTACTCTACAGGAAGATCTATGCATCCTGTCCACGGAGGTGATGTGAGTAGGAGATGAGAAGGGAAACAAGCCTGGGGAAGCATAGGTAAGGATGGGGTGAATGAAGGCTTTATATAAGGTACATAAGGATTTTTTTGATGGACCCCAGGAGGAAGAGGCAATAGAGTGGAAAGCACAGAATCGGCTGTGATTAAGGATAGGACATGATGTTTGAAAGAGTGCGGTCGAAGGTTACACCAAGAAAGGTTGGATGAGGGTTAAATTTAAGTGGGGTGTTAAGAATGTACAGAGAAGGTTGTATATGTGATTGGTAGGGGTCTAAGCTGAAGAAGGATGTTTCACATTTGAGGGGGTTGAGAGAAAGGCACCATTTTGAGGACCATTTCACCAGTCTGTTGAGGGCAGCTTGTACTATGGAAGTTGCACACTCAACAATCGGGGAGGAGGCCCAGATAGCTAGGTCATCTGCATAGAGAGAGATCTTAACAGATGTAGGAAGGAAAGTGGGGAGGTTATTGATATATAAAGAGAAGAGAACTGGTCCTAGAACTGAACCTTGGGGAACTTCTCTTCGGAGACGGAAAGGACAACTGTATGAATTACAGATACGGACTTTTGAACGGCGATCTGAGAAATAGGATTGTATCCATTCAACAAAACAAAGAGGAAGATCTAAAGAGAGGAGTTTAGAGAGAAGGGCAGAGTGCCAAACTGAGTCAAAAGCTTTCGCAAAATCCACAGTGGCAAGGACTGTACATGCACCTGGTTTAGATTGGTGGAAGGAATCTGCGATTGACTGTGAGAGAAGGAGAACCTGATCTACAGTCAATCTACCAGGTCTAAAACCAGCTTGCACGGGTGAGAGAATGTCTTGTTGTTCGAGAAAATAGGTTAGTTGTCCTAAAACCATTCTTTTGAAGAGTTTGGAGGTACAGGAAGTGAGAGAAATGGGTCTATATGAGGAAGGTGAGTCAGAGGGTTTTCCCGGTTTGAGAATGGGGATGATTGTTGATTGCTTCCAGGTAGATGGGGAGGTGTGTGTTGACCAAGAAAGGTTGAAGATATATAGAAGAAAATGTAACATAGATTGTGGGAATTGGGTTAAAAGAGGGTAGGTAATTTGATCAGGGCCTGAAGAGGTTGAGGTTGAGAGTTGAGAGATAACTGTGGAGAGTTCAAGAGAGGAGAATGGTGAACAGAAAGTGGAATGCAGGGTGTTGCAGTGTGCAGTTCTGATAAGATTCATCTGAGCTTTCTCGGTGGTTTCAAAAGGTTTTGGGGTTTGGGTAGAGAAATGGGACAGTAGATGTGAAAAGAGATGGTTGGCAAAATCTACAGGGGTATGGCAATTTGGGAAGTTGGGGAGATCAGAAGTAGTTGGGGAGGGGGAGCCAGAGATGGAGAGAAGTAGAGAAAAGACTTCACTGGGATGGGTTTTAGGAGAAAGGCTAGAGCAAGTTTTCTGCCATGACTTAGCTTTAGCCTTAGAAATCACAGTGGAGGTATATCTAGAAGTGGTGATATAGTGTTGGCAGTCTTCTTCGGAACAGTGTGCCTTTGCAAATGCCTTTCGCAACGGCATCTGTGACTTCAGAAGACCACCAGGCTTTAGCAGGGCAGTTGATGCTGTCGAAAGGAATGGCAGAAGTGGCAGCATCATTGAGGAGTTTGGTAAAGGTGTGGGTGGCTTCAGAAAGAGAAAGTGTTATAAAGTTAGAGGGAGGAGGGCAGTGGGTATCAATATAAGTAAGGTAATCATCCCAGCAAGCTTTATTGTAGTTAAATGAGGGGGGACAGTGGGTAGAGTTAATTAAGGGGGAAGTGGGAATAGTGATAGAGATAGGAAGATGATCTGAGCCAAGGTCTAGATGGGTCTGCCATGTGCATTTAGAGGCTATTTGGGCAGGAACTAGGGAGAGATCAGGGGAAGAGCGGTTTCCGGTGGCACGATGTAGTAAAGTGTGATGTTCGAAGTTGTTAAGAGGTAAAAGATCAGAAGAGAGAAGCCAATCAAACAAATCTTTGCCTGATTGGTCTTCCGGTGAGTGGGAGTCCCAGAATGAATGATGGCTGTTAAAGTTTCCAAAGATGTAAGTAGTACGAGATGATGGTAAGAGAAAGGGTGAGAAGGATTTTGGGCGAGAGTCGGAAGAAGAGTGGATAGGAGGGACATAGACGTTGAAAAGATGTATAGGTGAGGCTCCTTTTATTTTAACTGCAATAGCTAAATAATCAGAGCTGGGGTCAAGGGAGGAGAGGGATTGTGTGGAGAGTGAAGTGTAGGTTAGATTGTTTTTGACAAGTATGAGTACACCACCTCCTAGGTTTCTTGTAGAATTGGTGGTTCCCCTCCTTGTCATAGAACAGTTCTTTTGGAGGGTTTTGTACTAAGAATTGCCAATGTACTAAGAATTACCAAAGTATTCCTTTAGTTGAATCCAAGGATGCATTAATGCCACCACTTCATATAAACTGGGATTAATGAAGAATTTTGTTAAAGCACTGGGGAAGAGCAATTTCAGTGAGTTTGCGTTTCTTTGCAAGAAGTTTCCCAAAATAAGTGAAGCAAAATTGAAAGGAATCTTTGAAAGATTCAAATTTTGAGAAAACGCTGACTGCACTCGAAAAACATGCTTGGAAAGCATTTGAGTGGCTCTGTGCAAACTTTTTGGGCAATACAATGTCACCTTTATTTCAGGAGGGAGTTGAAAACCTATTTAAAGCTTCTAAAGAGATGGGTTGTCGCATGTCCCTAAAAGTGCATTTTCTACACTCACACCTGGACTTTTTCCCCACAAACCTTGGTGTGGTCAGTGATGAGCAAGGTGAACAATTTCACCAGGATATACAAGCAATGGAGGCATGCTACCAAGGTTTCTGGAATGAAGGAATGAAGGGCAATTACTGCTGGATGCTGTACTGTGATGATCAAAGCCATTCTTACAAACAAAATTCATATTTAAAGCATTTTTAAGTGTTTGCAATTATCTTCCTACCAATAAAGTAATTCTGTATGTCATATTGTATGTAGTGGAATCAAAAAGATCAATGGATTCGCGTAGAACAACTGATTTATGAGTGGCATCAAAAGAGTTGTAATACCACCTTTAAAATCATAACAATGTAAGCAATTGGGTAATGTTTATTTGTAACATTTTTTCCATTTTTGATTAGAATTGTAATTTGTGTTCAAAACATTGCTACAGTACAAAAAAATATTATTACGCTACACAATGAGCATTTATAGAACAGTTTGAACAAACTAGTTCAAAAACAAATTCAGTTTAATTAAAAGAACATATTATCAAACACATAAAATATTGAATTGCAAATATCTTAAAAATCTGATGCGCCAGAAAAAAAACGAGAGCTTCGGAATCAGAGCAAAAAATTCATTTGGAAGTTTACTTGTATTTCTGATTAAAAAATTAGGTCAAAATTTGTTGACCAGTGTAATTAATCATAAATTATCAATTTTACTCTTTGGTGATATCAAGTGTAAAGGCCCGTTTCCACTACAAGCGTGGAAAAAAGCATTCTTTGTTTGTTTTATTGCTTTTTTTTTGCGCTCGCTTCAATTTTAACTGCTTGCTTCAATCGAAGATCAATAAAAGAGAGAAAGAATGCTCTTTTCCACGCTCGTAGTAGAAACGGGCCTTAAGGTTACTTATGGGCACTCTTGTAAGTTGGGATAATCACTTCACAGTTGGCCTAAAGAGGACGCCCCACTATTTCCTGCAAGTTAGGAGAAATAGAGGCGGTGATAATAAAAATGCATATTACAACATTGAAATGGCATTTTTCATTCAAGAAAATGACAATTTTCATCTAAGCAAGCTTACACAGTTGACAAAAAAGAAGCATTTTTCCAATGTTTTTCTACCAAGAGTTGTTTTGTTTTGGTGAATGGTCTTCTTGTTTTACATTTATGACTGTCTCAGATTTTCTCAGTTTCTAGAAAATTGGCCAATAAACCATGAGGTAATGCTATTTGGAAGCCCAGGCTAAGAGTAAAAATAGTTTTTGCTGTTTTGAAGACAAACAGAAACCGATTCTGCCAAAACTGAAGAGTATATACCAGTCTGCTATTTCAGCCACTGCCTTCTACTAGAAAAACATCTTTTGCAGAACAGGAAAACTATCAGTGAACATTGTCAACAAGTCCTAATGATGCACCATGATCAAGTTGAACACCAAATGTTACTTTACAAAAAAGATGATCACCTTGTTTAACTGCTTGGTGTGCTCGTAATCTTATCACAGTAAACTCATTAGATCTATACCAGATTAGAAAAGCTAGTGTTTCCAAGTTTCTTCTGATAAGCCATACTGAGACATTCTGCATGAAATAGGTTTTTTTTCTTGATAAAATTTTTATTTGATAAAAAAAATTATCTAAAACTGTTTTTATCATACGTTTACAATTAATTTTTTTTGTATGACCGTAGAGACCATCCTGTTGCTTTCTTTTTTCAAGTGAATTCAAAATTGAACTCCATTGAAAAATTGGCTGTAATGTACTTTTCTAAATGAAGAACAAAAATCACTTGGATAGACTAAGTATCAAACTCACATCCTCTTGCTCCAATGTCAGAGTGTCATAAAACTGAGCTATTTTGTCAAATACTAATAAATCAAATTCATTTGCCATAAATAACTTTAAAATTGGTCTAGTATTTTTTTTTAGTCTTCTGTTTCCAGGTCAATTAACATTTTGAGTTTCATATTGCAAGTCATGACTTACCACATGTTGTATCGTACATGATACATAATACAACCACATTTATACATATACTTTGGTCAATTTACATTAAAAATTTGAAAATAAGATTTCTAATAATTAATTATGAAATAATAACTTTTTTCAGCAAGAAACTAACATGAAAACTCAAAAAAATTTTAATTTATTTTTATCAAAAGTAACGGTTGCTGAAAAAATATATTTTCAATCATAAAATTAAATTAAAAAATTATTTTAAACTTTATTTAAACTCTAAAATGTTTTAAATAAGAAAATATTACATATTTTTTATTCAAAAGCAAAATTTTTAAAAAATAAAGTTTTTTTTAATGAAAAAATAATTGTTAATTTGGTAGTATCATATATGATATGCTATGCAGTAAAGGGTTAAATAAGTAAAACAAGAAAATTGTAAAAACAACAAAAGTGATACACAACATACCAAAACTGTTTTTACAAAAGCATGAGAATCATTACAACAAACGTCAAAATCAACTTACTTCATCACTATCAATAAAGGACTCATCAGATGTATCAGAATCTTTATTGTCTGCAGAATATATAACCACATTCAATATAATTTGGGACTAATTACATTATGAAGTTTCAACATTTTTTAAGAATCAGTTAAAATCAAATTTATATCAGTTAAACCAGCAATTTGTAAACTTTTTAAATTGTGCCCTTAATGAGGTCACTCATATAAGTTCACATGCTTTTTTGATTCAAAGTTTTAAATCAATGCTTGTAAAATTTGGTTCTCATTTCTTAGTTGCCAAGTTTAGTTGATTATATAACTTTTAAATTTTAAGAAATCCTCAAAACAACCAAGGTTAATAGCAACAAACACTGAACAAGACATTAAAATTTTTGATTCTTGTTTATTATTTGAATCCCTTTTCAATTTTGGAAAATCCTCAAAAACTGCAAAGTCAAAATCAACAACAAACAATAAACAAGTGAGAGACTAAATTGATACAAATTCAATTCCAGATTATGATGTCATCAAAAAAAAAGAAAAATATTACAATCAAAATATATTCAATAAATATATTCAATAATAAATGAAGCTCCGTTTGCAAACATTTGTTGATTTACGAGGGTCAGTCAAAAAATAATGAGCCCTGTTAACTTTAACTGCTTTAACCTTCATATTTTTTCTAGAAATTTTAAGGGTGTTTAGTAAATTTACTGCTTTAAAGATAAATTGTAAAAAAAAATTGTTTCAACGTGTCCACTTTTGGTATTGTGTTTTGGAAATGACGTCATCACTGGATGTCCGTCAGAAGCAGAGAGCTGTGATTGAATTTCTTGTTTCGGAAGGGGAGCCACCAAAACAAATTTTCGAAAGATTGGTAAATGTTTATGGAGATGCTTCATTAGCCTACAGCACTGTGAAAAAGTGGGTATCCAGGATTAAACACGAAGAAGATGATCCAAGTTTGAGTAGCCTCCAGGACAGACCAAGAAGTGGAAGACCATCTTCTGCAGTCAATCCTGGAAACAATGATAAGGTTGAGAAATTGATTAGAGATGATCGCAGAATCACTATTGATGACATTGCTGAACATGTTGGAGTTAGCCATGGAAGTGCTGTGAATATTGTTAATGAGCTAGGCTTTGCAAAGGTTTGCGCCAGATGGGTTCCGAGGCAACTTTTGGATTTTCACAAGCAAGCCCGTTTTGAAGCTTGTTCGGAGCTTATTGAGTGTCACAGAAGTGACAAAACTTTTCTCAGCCGTATAGTGACAGGAGATGAAACCTGGGTTAATCACTATGAACCTCTGTCGAAAAGATTATCCATGGAATGGCGTCACCCCACGTCCCCAAGAGCCAAGAAATTCAAAAGTCAATGTTCAGCTGGAAAAATTATGGCGACTGTGTTTTGGGACATTGAAGGAGTGATATTGGTAGATTTTATGCCTAAAGGTACTACCATCAACTCAGATGCTTACATTGACACTTTACACAAACTGAAAGCGAAACTGAGAAGAGTACGACCTCACCTGGACATGTCTAAGGTCTTGCTGCAACACGATAACGCCAAGCCCCATACCAGTCTCAAAACTCGTGAAGTGATTGCTTCTTTTGGATGGACGACGGTAACCCATCCCCCATACTCACCCGACCTGGCACCATCTGACTATCATCTTTTTGGACCATTGAAAGAAGGAGTTAGGGGGCAGCACTTCACTAGTGATCAAGAAGTCAAGCACGCTGTAAGAAACTGGTTAAAAATGCAGCCTGCTGACTTTTACAAGGCTGGCATAGTGTCCCTTGTTCATCGATGGACAGTTGGAATTGAAAAGTGCGGAGATTACATTGAAAAGTAGAACTGAGATCTCCTATCCCTGGGCTTTCTTTTGATGTATGACTTTTGATTTTATTGCAACAAATATGGCCAGGAGAGACTTGGGCTCATTATTTTTTGACTGACCCTCATAATTTTGGACTTAACTTTTTTATGAGTAGAGCTTCATGAATCTTGGAACAAAATTCTGATTTGCATTTACGTATTATTATAAAATTGTTTTCATTAAACCAATTATTAGAACATTTTCTACACGATAAAATATGATCTTTAATTGCACTATCCTATAGACTGTTGAAATTCAGATGCTCCCAGACTCTAGTGATCAAATGTCTGGAAGACATACTGATGTATGTCTTGTTCGTATCACATGAACATAAAAATTTATAGACAACATTTGAGCAAAGAGCAACAGGAGTTTTGAATTTTAACTGGAAATAATAGACCATTTTAACAATTAATTACGAAATATTTTACAAAAAATAAAGTTTAAACAATAACCAAGACCCAATTTTTGGTTCTTTTCAAAAAGTCACCGTAAGCAATTTTTTTTTGGTGAAACTAAACCATAATCCTCCTACAGCACCAGGGTGGAATAAAGAAGAAACCAAGAGAAAAAGTATCTCTCAAAAAGCGATAGTAACAAGAGAGGCATCTGGGTTAGTTTCACGAAAAACACTTACAGTGATTTTTTGAAAAGACCCCAATTTTTTTCTTTTGACAGTTAAAGACTTTTAAAAGTCTTCATCTTGGCTTGAAGCATTCTTTTTCTGTTTCACGCTACATAACTATATTATTCAAGACAATACAAAATTAGAACTTAATGCCTTTCATGGAGACTTTTAAAACCTTGTAATTGTGCTATTTCAGCTTTAGACAAAAGCTGTATATCTAATGGGGCTCATTCACTGCTTACCATTATTTACTTCACAAGTTTTGGAGATTCCCAAAATTTTAAAGGTAATAAACTAAACTCAGTAAATAGCAAATGAAAACTCATCTAATTAACCGATTTTACAAAAATGGGATTATTCAATTTAAATATACAGTTAGACTAAACCAGTGGATTTAATTTCCACAAAAGAAGTTAAGGGATCGCTTGACTATTACTAAAAAATTTGTATTAAGAAAAACAAAATTAACTCACCAATCATTCAAGAACTGTTTATTACAAGAACAGCCATACAAACTCATTACAAGCTATTTAAGTAATAGAAGCGGTAGTTTTTTTGCATCCAAAAGAACAACCTATAACTTACTCCGAAAAAACAATTTACCTCAACATTTCAAATTCAAATAGAAAAACTGCGGTAAATTACCTTATATTTATATAAATTTAACATACCGATACATATAAGAAAGCAAGTGTACCTGAGATATCTTTCACAAGATTCTTTAACGTTCCTTTCATTTCAGTTTAGGTAAACAGCTAAATAAAACAAACTAACTAAAAAAAAACAATTAGGCTTACTTATGAAATGAGAAAACCCACAAAATAAAACTTTGCTTCCAATTTAATTAATTTTTGTTCAGCAAGCTGTAATCGCGGGAATTATAACTAACATTTTCCCGCAGAATCATTCAACCATGTATTTTTTTATTTTCCGCTATGAACCAGAGCGTCAAACCGGACCCGAACCAGATCCGTGAACCGGTATCAACCGTCATTATTCTTTAAACCTAAACCGGAGCTGAACACAAAAAAATAAAATTTGCTAAATCTGAACCGGAAATGAACATGTAAAATTAAAATTTGCCAAACCTGAACCTGAACCTGAACCTGAATCTGAACTTTATTTTAAGCGAATCCGGTTTGAAGCTTTCATTTTAATTTTATATAAGCCTAAATGTAGCATAATTTTTTTATTTCAAATTGCCACAATTAGCTTGGTCACTGAATTGTTGTGTGGCAAGGCAAAAGCGTCATAAACCACGTTCTATAGGCAATAAATTAAAGCAAAACATAGGTTATGTAACTTAAATGAAGAAAGCGCAATTTCGGATAGATAGTATGCTAAAGCAGTAAAAGGAAAAATTTATTGAAATGGAGACACACCAAAAATAACAAAACAAAGTCATAGACAAAAATCAGATCTTAAAACTGTGATGGTTATTTTTAACTTTGTTAAATATCTTAGTAGACCTTCAATATGCACAATTTTTTGTTGTTGCAGACCGATTTAGTTTTAAGTAATGGCGGCTAGTGAGTTATGGTAAGCAGATGAAATTATCTATTAGCGTAGCCTATAAAATAATAATTTTTATTGATAATATGCTCTAATTACTCCTACCGAGTGTAATGGAACAAGATGTTACCATTTTCAACCATCAAATTTATTCAAACATAAATCGTAAAATAGTGCAGGCCTACTGATGTTTTCTTTAATCTTATTTGCATGCAAAATAAACTTGCAAAATCAATCAACCTAAGCAACTATTGTCACACTAAAGCTGCTAACAAAATGGTATAGCCAACAAAACGGTACAGCCAAGAATTTGTCTAAAAGTGAATCAAAGTAGCTTGGTTATAGTTGCTTCAAAAAAGGAGAAATTTGTGTTAAATTTGTAACGGAATGACGCGAGTAAATTTTGAACGGCAACCATGTCAAACACATTTAATCACTCGGCGTTCTTCAACGGTCGAGTCTACTCTGAAGAAAAACCGATTGGAATGAGAGTAAAAACGAAACAAAACTAGTTCCTCTAAGATATAAAAAGAGAAAAAAACGCCACGCAAATTGTACTAGCGGGCCCGAAGCGGGCCCAAATAAAAAAATTTTTTATTTAAGATGCTTGAGAAGAAGTTAGTCTTTTTTAACGAACTAATTTCTCTCTAAAACTAACTCTGTTTCTCCCGAAAACTAAATCTTACTCCAATCGAATTTTTTTCGAATTAGACTTGACCTTCTTTAACTACTTGACCATAGTGCCAATTTTTTTATAACAAACATACATTAGAGACACGTATTCTTTTCTCCTATTCGAGAATAATAGCAGGGATATAGTGCATTTTTACCAAATTTTTATTGTTAAATATTTTTATAATATATATCAAAATTTTCTGAACAAAAAGTTGCGCAATCCAAGGTGGGGTTGCTAAAAGTTTTTAAGAGAAGTTTAAAGTTGGTGAAACATTGTAAAGCATGTAAAACTTATATTGCTAATTCGGAAATTATAAAAAAATGGCAAAAAAGATTGACGCTAAGAGGTTGCAGTCCCAAAAGATTTAGATATTAGAATACCTAGGCTTACTATAAAATGAGCTGCTCAAAAAATTTAAAAAATGAGCACAAAAATGAGTGTTTGTATGTAAAATTTGGCGAAATGAAACTTTGACAAATTTTGGATTTGTTTTGACCTATAAAATTTAGTAAAAAAACTCCTGAACAACCTAAAGTCTAAACTATAAAAGTGTGTAAGTTGCATAACGCAGTGGTTTTCAAACTTTTTTGCTCAAGCCACACTTGACCACATAAATTTCAGACGCGGCACAATCAGATCTCTGCCAAATTGCTTTTCAACTAATTAGGCTAAAATTCTACCCTTGCAACTGAACTCGTAAACAATGAAAAACGAGCACAAGAATTAATTAGGCCTAAGTAATAAAACAATTTATTGAACTATGGCATATGCAATATTAGTGCAATACATGTGCTTGTTTTTGAGTACAAATCGTTTTGATGCGCGGTGGAACATCTTCAACAGATTTCAGTTAAGATCTTGATTTGGTTTTGATCTGTGATGAAGACGAAAATGCGGATTCACACAAGTAAGTAGTGAAAAAGGGAAAAATAATCTGAACAACTTGTTGTGAGATCTTTGGGTAGTCTTGCCGTTCAATGAGCCAAAAATTGTTGATGTTCATTTGATTACATTTTAGTTGCAACATGCGGTCCATGCATATTTCTGCAAGTTGTTCTTGTGCTTTCAATTTTAATTTGCTAGCATTACTTAAGGCAGATTGCTTGAACGGATTTCTTACCCAATCATACTTCAAAATGTTCAGGTCTAGAAAGTAAGATTTAAATCTTTGCGGGAGCATTTCTAAGTGACTACCGATATTCTTTCATTTTATTTATTCTCTATATTTATTCTCCTGACTAGCACGAAAACGACGGAGGCGCTAATACATAGGGTAAGCAAGTACCCCGACCTGCTTCCGGAGATGCCAAGATATTGCTGTCTGCTTGTAATTTGCTCTTCTTCAACATACCGATTTCCTCTTCTTCAAAATATCTCGGTTCTCATTTCTCGCAGCAGTTTCCTTAATGGGGACATCTTGAACACGCCTTGTGGGACGTTTGTTTGCCACAATTTTAACTTAACAAAAAGCCGTAAAGTTTATCCGTAGTTGTCAACAGTGTTTCATTCCTGCCTTGCATGTTGGTGTTAAGTTTGTTTAAGTGACCAAATATATCAAACAAGTAAGTAAGTGTTACCCACCACCACATTTCATCATCGATCCAGGGGCTAATTTTTGACTTAATGGCAGAAATAAATTTCACGACTTTTTTTCCGAGTTTATAAATGCGACGCAAGACCTTTTCACAACTCAACCAACAAACTTCTGTGTGAAAAAGTAAGCTTTGGTGTTCAGCACCCACCTCTTTGCACAGTATTTGAAACAATCTCGAGTTAAAAGGCCGCGATTTGATAAAATTTTTTGTTTTCACAGATGTATCCAGTATTTTTGTAAGATCGTCAAGTACTTTTTTTCTAACCAGCACGTCACCATGCAAAAAACAACGAGTAGATATCATATCAGGATTCTTTTTTCTAATGTTAGCCAAAAAAAAACTTTATACGAGGAGCGTGCAGAAAGTAATGCAACCAGGTTTCTTTTCATGACATTGAGTTTTAAAGGTACACATTACACAAATTGTGAATCACAAGAAAGTAATTTCATAGTTACTTTTTGATATAATTTCCCGCTTTCCGAACCGCCTTTTTCCACGTTTTAATGAGTGCACATATTCCTTCATTGTAAAATTCTACAGGCTGCGTTTTTAACCACTTTCCAACAGCAGTTTTAACCTTTTAATCACTGGAAAAATGTCGCCCCCTCAAACTTTCTTTGTGGGGCCCAAAAAATGGACGGGCCCTAACAAATGCCAGTTCTGGAAAATATGGGGATGTGAAATTGTTATCCAGCCAAAGGAGCTGATGACCTCACGGTTTTTGAGGCTGGGTGAGACCTAGCGTTGTCGTGTTGCAATAAAACCTTAGACATTTCCAAAGCAGGTCGAACTCTTCGTATTCTTGCTTTAAACTTTTTTAATGTATTGATGTAAATATCTGGATTGATTGTTGCTCCTTTGGACATAAAGTCTACCAGTATCACACCAACACTATCCCAGAACACAGTCACAAACTGCTGAGATTTGAACTTTTTCGAGCGTGGTGAGGGGGGATGGCGCCATTCCATTAGTGCTCTCTTTGACTCTGTTTCGAAGTGGTGAACCCAAGTCTTATCTCCTGTGACTATTTGCTGCAAAAAGGTTTTATCACTATGGCAATATTCCAGAAGTTCAAAACAAACTTCTAGACGGAATTGTTTATGAGCCTCTGTGAGCTGCGTTGGGACCCAACTTGCACACACTTTTGAATACCCCAGGGTATCCATAATCCTTACAACACTTCCTGCACTTACTTCTGATGATTCAGCGAGCTCATTAATAGTGATGCGTCTGTTTTTCTTAATCAATGTATCTGCCTGATCAATGTTAGCAGAACTGGGAGCAGAAGATGGCCTTCTTGGCTTATCGTAAAGATTGCTTTCAGCAGGCTCTTCCTGTTCATCATTGATTCGCTTCACCCACTTCGTCACTGTGCTGTAGTCTATCGCACCGTCACCATACACTTTCTTTAGCCTTCTGCTTATATTCTGAGCATTTCTCTCTCCGACAGTAGAAATTCAATAAAAATTCTTTGCTTCTGCCGAGATGCTTTGGGGCAATCATGCCGGTTTTACCTTTTAACAAAGAAGACATAGAGGTATTGCTTAAAATTTGAATTGCAGATTGCAGTAATTCAAACCCTTATTCTTCTACAAAATCTGCAAACCTTAATTACTAATCTATAATCTGTAAAAGAATCAGATGTTAGTTAAATGAATGCTGCAAGAAATTAAATCAGTTGCATTACTTTCTGAACGCCCCTCGTATTTACCGATCATGGAAGGAGCTCCATCAATACACACGCTTGTGCAGTTACTCTATTCCAGCTCTTCTTCCTCAAAAAAGCTGCGGTTACATAGTAGATTTCTTCTCCAGTTGTGTGAGCCGGTATTTCTCTGCAGAATAGGAAGTCTTCTTCTGTGCTATTGTTTTTAATATATCGAATGTTCGCAAGCAGTTGAGCCTTTCCTTAAACGTCCGTCGACTCATCTAATTGCAGTGCAAAAACTGCACTTTCATTGAGCTGTTTTTTAGCTGTGACTGTATGTCATCGGACATGTCGTCAATTCGCCTGCTTATACTATTATCTGACAGTGGAACTTTTTCGACTTCTTTGACTGCACTTTCATTTATCATTATCTTTACGATTTCTCGACAACATGACAGAACTAAATTTTCGGCGATTGTATGAAATTGCCCAGTTTTAGCGATAATTTTTGCAATGGGGTAGCTTGCTTCAAGGGCCTCATTTGAGACCGTAGGCCTATTAATTAAAATTACATTGCTTTGCGTTCTGTGCTTTCAAACTAAAAAAAATTTTTGTCTTTGTGAGCTACTGATTCATGCTTTCCTTCAAAATGTCTTTTTAATTTACTGAGCACTATGGCCTGATTTCATAACTTTTTACCACACAAAAGACATAAAGGGCTTGGAAAGTCAAGATCTTCCGTCGAGATAAAACCAAACTGCAGATAGTTCTCACTGTACTTTTTTGCTACCGTTTTCTTTTTCTTTGCTGTGTTGCTTTTTCGCCACATTCTTCGCTAATCTTTCCACAATACTTATCCATTTTAACAATGTTTCTAACTTTTGAACTATTTTATCACTTAAGAATTGTGTTTATTAAATGAAAACAACAGAGTTGCCAGAGAAAAGAAACTCCCAAATTATTACGTAATAATACCAGTAAATAAGCAGCAAAGTCAGAGGAAAGGTTTCATTTTCTTATTTATTGTGTAATAATGTTCGTGTTGGTTATTGTAAAGTAATGTCAGTGATTTCATAAAAAATTCGCGGTGCAGTTTCAAATCGTTGGCGGCACACAGTTTGGGAAACCCTGGCATAACGTAATAAAGTACTGAAAAAACTTGATTTTATTGACTTTAGACCGCTATTTGAGACATGGTTGTGATTGTAGGATTAATGCTCACTGACATAGCGATGATTTGATTGCGTATTTGAAATAGCATTTTAAAAAACTTTCTCCTGGCAAAATACATGAAATTTAAACTAATCGTTGCAAAGTAATTTTACTTGGGACCTGAAACGAGGCCAAAATTTTTCTAGGGGGCTGCAAGGGGGGTCTTCAATCCCCAGGATTTCTAATTTCGGCGCCCTTGCTTGTCACTAGCGTAAAAATAGCACAAAAAATTTTATACCAAAAAGAAAAATTACAAAAAGTTTGTGCTTGCTCTTTTTGGGGGTCACAAAATTATCATAATACATTCATTCAACAAATTATACAAAGTTGGTCTTGCAATTCACACCTAAATAGCTTGCTAGTGAAGAATTTTGGTGTTTAACTTTTTAAAGCCTATTTACTTATTAGAAATTTCTCCACTTAAAAAATTCTAGTATGTAATTGTTGGCCATAATCTTCCAAGAAACATATTAGTTGACGCCCATGAGATATCAAATATATATAGCCTTACAAATTGGAGGAAAATAGAAGCATCATTGCCATCTTAACCTGTTCACCAACGAAAAATTCAAAAAAAATCTGATTTTTCTGGCAATGAATATGTGGAGAAATTTAGTAAATAGTTTTTGAAATTTTGTTACTTCCACAAATTTTAGTTTTCTAAATTTTGGAAAGTTTTTTAAATTTTATTCCGATGTTAAAAAGTTTTTTGAAATTTTGTAGAATTTATTTGGTAACTTAGTACGTTGTTTAATCGTCTACCTTTTTTGGCGCCTGCTAAGAAGGCCTCGCCAATAACACAATCTAGGTGTCTACTAAACGATAAATTTCTTAATCTTCTTGCTGGATCTGACCTTCGAACCAGCGACAGCAAAAATATAGTCTAGCTAAATCACAGCTCCGACTACTACAATATCTTCTTTATTAAGAAATATGCTCCAATCCACTTAGGAGCCCGAATAGTATAAATCAAAGCAACAGGTTAAAGCTCAATAGCTTAATTCTTCACAATCACGTAGATCACCAAAGACTTGCGTTCAAAAACTATGACTTCACACAGTTAACAATTTTCCAATTTTAAGTTACCACAACGAAACATCCAATTTTATAATAATACTGCTTTTCAGCGAATCGTATTTATACCATTCAGTAAGATTACTCGAATGTTCTGACATTCTCCAAAGCAAACAACTATTACGTCATAATCAAAACAGGTCAATCGGATAGTTCTGGAAATTACTTTAAATTTCGTGAAAAATAAGCGGTGTTGCCATTTTTTCTTGTAAATAAAAATAAATTATTTAAATTGCTCATAAAACTGTTATTTCTTCGGCTATTTGAGCCGGACCAAAGCAAAATCAAAGATATTTTTTATGAGATTGTGAATCTACATAATTTGGGCGATTTTTAGGAACGGAACAATATGTTTTTTGACGCATAAAATGCATTTGTAAAAATGTTTCCGGGAAGAAAGAAAGTTATTTTACGTCCAAATATTAGTTTATTTCAACGTGCTGTTCACCAGGTTCAATCATACAATTAATTGTCTTTATAAGGTAAAATTGGTCATTTTTACGCAAGCACTTCTAAATTAATTTTTTGGCACCCAAAAATTTCTGCTAATGCATTCTGCTTAATGCATTCTAATGCACTTTGCATAATAAAAAGCTCATGCATTCTGCTTACTTATTAAGCCTATTTGTTACGTTTGGGATCTTGGTAAAATTGTACAAAACCATAATCTGGGAAAAATTGTTCGCCCCTTTTTCAAACCCTTTGTTCTGGTTGATGTCTATGGCCACGATCTAAAAGCAATGTCCTTGGTTTATATATGCTTGCAAAAATGGAAAGAAAAAATATTTTATAAATTATGAGGATTGAACCAACCATTTATCGAAAATCATATTAATTGCTAATCGTTTTCTTTAAACTCAAACTGGAACTGAACCGGAAGTGAATTTTTAAAAACAAATTTGCCAAACCTAAACTGGAACTGAACCAAAAAAAAACTGCCGAACTTGAACCGGAACTAAACCATTAAGATAAAATTTGCCGAGCGTAAACCCGAACCGGAAAGTTATTTTTAAAGGTTCGACGCCCTGCCATAAACAAAGCTGCCAAATTAAAGATTACTTACATAGTATTTTACATAGTCTCTGATGCCATTTCTGCCTTCTCTGCTGTCTTATTATCTTTATTTTTAAGATTTGTCCTGATTTTGAAATAGTGTGTCTTAGAAAATAGCATTGTTGTTATTTTTGATATCTGGTCTTCTATCGCCTTTGTTTATTTAAATAAATATGTGGATTTAAGTTCTAAAATTTTGCTTCCTTTTAACAATTTTTAAATTGTTTCAATTACTTGACTGTATGTAGTTGCCAAGAAGGTTATTGTTTAAATTAGATGTTAAAACCAAATGAAGACAAAAAAAGTCATAACTTTTATTTCTACACCAAAAAACTTTGTAAAGCGCTAATAAAGAATGTGCTTGATGCATGACGCGTAAATAAATATTATTTAAAAACTTTTGGCTTTACGAATCTTTATTGGGTTTCTGTAGAGGTGGGCAGTTGTACAGTTTTGAAAATTGCGACCGCGTAATAACATGCAAGTAATATTTATGAGAGAACATGGAAAAGTGCGCAAAGCTGTCAAAAAAAAAAAAAAGGAGCAATGTAACTTGCGCTTTAAGTTGCGCGTGCCCAAATTTTGGTTTTTGTTTGTTCGTATTTTTGAGTCAAGATTGATGGTATCCCTGGCTATAAACTATTGTAAAAATTCTTTTATTGTTTCCAGTGATTCCAGACCAACATTCTAGACATAATACCAGAACAACGACACCTGAATATGTAAAGAAAACCTAAAACACATTGTTGTGATTCGTTCATGCCAAATGCGTGATTCTACCATGCTCACTTATACCGTTATAATTATTGTTTTTTGATTTAAACTATATTTTCCATACCCGTACGAGCCGGCAAAGCCGGAAAAATTCCCCCAAGATGTAAAAAAAATTGGACAGAACAAGTTTTTTCGGGCATTGATCGGGCACTTTTTAGGCAGGACAAAGTTACTTAATTAATCCAGAACGATCCAGATCAGTGTGCAAAAACAACTAAGATTTAACGTAAAACCTTTATTTTTGGTCTTCAAAAGTTTTTCTGGCAAAGTTAATCTATTTCAAGTGCAACTTTACGTTTCTATTCCAACTAAAAACAAATGAAAACCGAAAAAAAGGTCTTATATGGGCTATCGGCAGATATGGCAGCAAACTTGCGCAATTGCGGAAGTTGCGCTGCGCTTTCATACTTTTTTGGAAAGCGTTGCACTTTATTGTCGGCATTGTGGTCGAGTGGTTAAAGCGCCGTGCTTATGATCAATATGGTCTCGATTCAAAACCCACTCGTGCTATTCTGTTGTGTCCTTGGGAAAGACACAAATGGCACTTTCCTCTGCTTGGTGGTCCTGGCAAGCAGTTCTAAATCACAGTCATATCTCTATTAAATTAGAAGTGGACAGCGATGTCTTGGCAGCTCCGGAAGCAGGTCGGGATAATGGCTTGCCCTATGTATCAGCGCCTCCGTCGCTTTCAAGCAAGTCAGGAGGATAAATATAAAGATAAAATAAAAGTGAAATTATTGCGCTGCCCACCGAGAAATAAAAAGACCATTTGCGCTTTATTGCGCTGCGCATTAAGGGCTAAACAAATCAATTGCGCTTTATTGCACTGAGCATTAAAAATTAAACAAATCAAATAACTGCGCTTTATACAGGCCTAGTCTTATTTTGCAAAAGCAAAATATTTTTTTGGTTGTAATGTAGGTGACCCAGGGCGAACTTTATTTCAGGTCATTTCATCGCGCATGTTACGTGAACTGACAACGTCTTGTGAGCTAAATTATTTCTTCAGAAGTAACAGTATAAAAATTTGATGTAATCGATGATGTAAGCCAGGCGTCGGAAACCTTTTTGGGTAAGAGAGTCATAAAAGTTATATATTTTTAAATGTATTCCCATTAGAGCCATATAATGTTTCTCTAATTTTTAGCTGTGTTTATGTGTGGGCAGAAATTTGTTCGTGAGAAAACTTTGCTCTTTTTTTGGGAATTATTTGACTCTGGTTTCTCGATTTTTACTTCAAAAACGTAGTAATCTTTAAAAAAAGGGTCTTTACTTTGAAAATCTTGTGTGCGCGGATCTCTTTTTTTTTGTGCGTTAGTTTGTGCTTGTCAACAAAAGAGCCAGATTCCGTTATCAAAAAAACCTGTCTCGCGAGCCATAGGTTCACAACCCCTGATGTAAGTGTTAGCTCACAAAAGTTTGCTTTAATAAAGAATGTAGCGTTTAAAAAGTTTTATTTCATTTTATTTTTATTTAATTCAGTAAGATAAGCTTCTAGCTCGCAACTGCCTGGTGTGTTCATCTTGCTTTTTAAATAAATTTGTAAAACACTATTTTGTTGTCTAATTTAAAGTACTTTTTGAAAATTCGAAAAGATAAAATCATACTGTTGCTTTAACTCGTGTGCGGTGTCTTGTTTCGTATAATTGAAAAAGTGAATAACAAAACCCAAACCTTAAGTAAGAATGGACATTCAATCAACAAGCAATTGCCAACGGACCTGTTTCGTTCTTGTTAGAACTTGCTAAGACAATATAGCTTGCTGTTGACCCAGCTGAAAAGTTGAAAACTTAAACAGCTGGCACAACTTTTTGTTTGTGGTTTTTGCACCTCAAACAGCCAGTTGTGGACCTGAAACTCTACCCTTGGGGCGTAACACAGGAAATGAAAAGAACGCAGTTAAAAACAATAATTACAAAACGAAAGATAAACAAAAAAAGGTGTTCGAACCTCGCAGTCGTCACAAAAGCAAACTCAACAAAGGTGCTTTTTTCAATTTTGATTGAAATTTGTAGGTTCAAATGTCTTTTTGTTTTACTAGACCAGTGGTTCTCAACCTTTTTTAGCCCATGCACCCCTTCAACCGTTATTCACAGCTAAAATCTCCTCCTTAAAAATTTAGTTTGTAAAGAACACTTTTACGTCGGTGCACTAAGAAACTAAGAAAAGAAACTAAACTCTTCACAATTGATAGGCTCTTTAGCCTCTGATGTTAATTAATACTAAATTATTACGCTAGTAATTAATTTTTCTGAACAGTATTTGAAAATGAAAAGATTAATTCAAAACACAAACGAAATTTATTGTATTCATGATGCGAATTTAACAGTCAGTGGGATACTTGCGATCGTTTTTTCTTTGACAATTCATGAATGCGTGGAAACGCATTGGAAAGAGCACAACGCACATCATTTTCGACATCCAATCTGTTTCTTTGTTTTGTTTTTATTTGCAAGAGAGTTGAAAACCCAGATTCGCAAAGATAAGTAGAGACAAAGGGAAGGATACCTTGGATAGCTTTTTTTGTCACTTTAGGATAGGAATCGCTCATCAACCGCCAAAATTCAGTAATTGATTTTTCATTGAATAAATCTCTTGAGCAAGAATTAGCTTTGAGTTCTAAAAATTCATCCTGCAAACTATAAGGAACTTTTTCAACTGGCAATATGAAGGGATTTCGTATTAAACCAAGCTCATCGTTATCAATCTCAGGAAAATATTTAATGAATTCTGATTCTAGTGCTTCCAAATGTTGCAAAATCAATTCTTTTTCCAAATTAGGAAGCACGTGTTCTTCGTCATCAACTTTCAAAATTGATGACAATTCTTCAAACATTGCAACATTGTTTGTGCTGAGTTTTCTTTTCCAATTATCAAGCTTGCTCATTAAAGCTTTTAAAGTATCTTTAAATTGTATTATATTGGTGTTTTTCCCTTGCATCTTCAGGTTTAGTCTATTTAGTTGGTCAAAAATATCAACCACATAAGCAAGGTATCTTATCCATCTATTATTCTTCAGCAATAAAGCAAAATCTTTTTTTTTCAGCTCAAAAAATAATTTGAGTTCATTTCTCAGCTCAAACACTCGCTTAATTACATTTCCTCTTGAAAGCCACCGAGTATTTGTATGAAACAGAAGTACGTGATGGTCTGCATCCATGTCAATGCAAAGTTGCTTGAGCAACCGTGAGTTAAGAGCGCCTCCTTTGACAAAATTTACCATTCGAACTGTTTGATCAAGAACTTCACGTAATGGAGGAGGAAGCGTTTTGGAGGCTAGCGCATGGCGATGAATCATACAATGAACGCCTTTTGTGTTTTGATTTTTCTTTTTAATATAAGCTTGAAATCCAGATTTGGTTCCTAACATAGCTGGGGCTCCGTCTGTGCAGCACCCACGTAGGTTTTTCCACAAAAGATTTTCTAATTTGAAGAAAGAATAAACTTTTTCGAAGACGTCGACGGCTTTCGTAGTTTTTTCTAGACGGAAACAAAAAAGGAGCTCCTCCTTAAAACTATTTAAATGGACATACTTTACAAATACCATTAACTGGGAACATGATGCTACATCAATAGATTCGTCCAGATGAATTGAAAATAACCCAAATGCAGCAAACTTAATCTCTTGCACAACTTGATCTCTAATGTCTGCAGCCATATCTTCGATCCTTCTCTGAGTTGTACTATTAGATAACGAGACAGCAGCAATTTTTTTCTTCTCTACATTTCCAAGCATAAGTTCAGCTATTTTCAGAGAGCAAGGTTCTATCAAATTTTCACCAATTGTACGCGGCTTTTTCTGCCTCGCTATTTCCAGAGCAACAGAGTAAGAAGCTTCAATTGCATTTTTATTCGTTTCATGATATGTCCCATTTGAATCCAATCTCATCTTTTTTATTCTTCTTCTTCTCCATTATTAATTTTATTATACATTAATGACATGCCTCTAGTATCCAATTTTAATACGAAATTGTTTGCAGATGACACAGTTCTCACACTGACAAACTCTTGTCCAAAACTTTTGAATAAAAATGTCAACTCTGAACTGGTCAAAATTGACGAATGGTTGAAACTAAACAAATTATTATTAAATACTAATAAAACAAAATTTATGGTATTAACCAAACAAAGATCAGCCTGGCATTTTGATATTAGAATAGGAAAAACAAATATACAACAAGTAAATGAAATAAAAATTTGGGTGTAATTTTTAATGATAAGCTTTCTTGAAAGTCTCATATACAACATGTTTGCTCTAAGCTCTCTAATGGTTCCTGGGCACTGCTCAAACTGAGGAATTATGTTGACACTACAACACTAAAAACAGTATACTATGCTTTAATTTACTCTTATCTTCAATATTGTGTCTCAACGTGGGGACTGGCTTCAACTACTGCCCTGGATCCACTGGTAACAATACACAAACGCATAATAAGAATTATTACAGTCCTTTTTTGTCACATACAAATCCTCTTTTTCAAAAATTGAATTTCTTAAAAATAAAAGATATTGTTAAACTTGAAATGGCAAAAACAATGTTTTGCTTTAATAAAAATTCAGCAAAAAATGAGTCCCAAACTATTGTAAGTATAACCCAAAAACATCATTATAAAACAAGACTGGCAGCGCGACAAAATTACTTTTAACCTAGAAAGAGAACAGAATTAGGTAAAAAGACATTTTCTTACATTGGACCTAAAATATGGCAAGAAGTACCTTTCGAATTAAAGTCACTTTCTTATAATCAATTTAAGAAGAAATTTAAACTTTTTTTAACTTGTCAATATTAAATAAGATGCCACAACAGCTTGATGAATTCAGCTAGCACATGGAAATTTATTTAATAACAACTAATATTGCTATTTAATCTTCATTTTTTTCTAAATGTACTGTGTTTTTGTAAGTGTATTGCTGTGTTTTTCTGATAAAAAAAAAAAATTATTTTTTTGTCCCACTATTTAGAGGGAGGCAGTTGACTAGAAGACCATATGGTCATTTCGCTGCCTTCCTGTGCTTTCGAAAACTTTTTTTTTCACATATATTGGTGTATTTTTCGTTTTGAAGCACAAAACAAATAAATAGATTGATTGATTGATTTTAAAGCACTAGCGTGACGTTCAAAAAGCTTCTGCTTTTATCCTTGTGTTGTTGGTGAACATTGTGTAAATGTTGTTTTAACTTTGTTAGTTTCAAAGAATCATTTGACAGAACTTTATTGCATATCACGTACTGAGGTCTTTCCTCTCCATTATTAATGATGCATGTGAATCCATATTCAATGTATGAATCATTGTATCTTCTTTTTTTGACACTCATGTTGTCTAAAATTTTACTGATTAAAATTACTTTTTGACACTCCTGAGATATCTAGCAAATGAATTTTGTTTAAAATTATTTAAACTGTAAATGCTAAATGCTCTGAAACAAGCAAACAAAAAAAGCTTGTAATAAGGATAATAAAAAGGAAAGTTTAGTGTTGCTGTAGCGATGGCGGCAAAGTATCGATGACGCTGCTTTAACAAATTGGCACTAATGTAGAAGTGGTGAGGCAAGGCAGCGAACGACGTTATCCTACGTCGTGTCAAACACTTTTTATAGCGTCCAACGAGGCAAAATCTGACTCTAACCACGTGCTTTGAACTGTACTGCTGACGCTACACTAGACTGCAGTCACAACTTTAGCAACAAATCAGGCACACGGCTCTTTTATTTTGTAGGACATCAAAATTCGTCACAAACCATTCCTCATCAAAGATCCACCTTTTTTTTTTATCAAGTTTTCGTTTTTTAATCAACTTAAAATTTTCCTGAACTTGAAACTAAATTTAGTTTATATAGCTTTTAACTTTCTGCAAGACTTAATATAGTAAGGATTTGCAACTTACAATCAAATTTTTAAATGACAATGGTACGTATGTGTTTGTAACGTAAAAAAAGCACTTCTGTGAAGGCTTATAATTCTATTTTTTAGATATTTGTGATATCATTATTGAACCATTTTCATTTTATTTTACAATCAAATTCTTATATTCCTCAAAGGGTTGAAAAAAGTGTAAAGAAACCAACAAAAACTGAAAATATTAACAATTCTCAAGCTCTATCTGCATATTAAGCACTAACTATCAAGCAATTTCACACTGTTGCTGCTAACCTATTGTAAAAGTATAAAAACGCTTTCCAGCTTGACCGCATTATATCAAAGAAAGCGCGAAAATTTATATTAACTTTGATGTGATCACATAAAAGACTTCGCGAACTGTGGTTTACACATGTCTGCTGTTGCGGAATGCGGAAACGCTACATTGCCACTTGACAAAAACAGTTAATAAACTTACAGATCTGGACGCAGCTATATTACATGCTTTAACTACATTGCATCTTAAACAAAATTCTAAATACAAAATTCCCTCCTGGTGGGGAATTCCCCCCCGGTTGAGAACCCATGGCTTATGATATAAAAAAGAACATTGCGCTTCATATGATTTGAAAATCGTGTTCTGCTGCGCGCTTGCACTTAATACAGTTTTTTTAAAGACATTGCCCTTCTTGCGCTGCGCTTAACATGATTTAAAAAAGACATTGCACCGCTAATTTAACCCTTTCACAACTGTTGGGACATGCATTGTCCCACAAAATTTTCTACCCTAATTATCGTGTTGATGTCCCATTTTACTATACTTTTGGCAGTATGTGGTATTTTTTAGCTTTTTAGTTGCCAAACGTATGATTTATTACATTTTGACATCAAATATATTTGTAGTTTGTTTATAGACAGTGGACTCCGGTTAATACATCTACCATGGGCCAACCGATTTTGGATGTAATAAGCGGTGGCTGTAATAACCGAATTTCCTAAACAGCAGCTGAACCAGCCTCCCCCCTTGGGGGTAAAACTGCACTCAATTTCAAGTATTTTTAGCATTTATTCAACGCATAAAAAATCTGAGCAATGATGTTTGTCTAGGTTGAAATTCACCTCTTCATCTTTTCCTGACCTTTTACGTTTTACCCTACTAGCAGAGCGGCTCTGCAGCAGCAACAGTACCACGTATGACACCTTCGTTTTTTATTAAGCCTTGTAAAAATTCTCAAGTAATTCCAAGTCGCTCAGCTGTTTCACGCTGACTCAAGAAGGAAAAGATTTTGTAGCGGTCAAGCAACTCGAGCTTTTCGGCTGTTGTTCTGTCTTGTCTTACTCTCTTCATTCTGCAATGGATCCAGAAAACTTTAGCTACAATAAACTTTAGCTGCAACTACGAAAGTTTTAAATTTCTGGTAACTGATGTTCTAAATTGTCCGTTTTAAATTTTTCGTAACTGATATTCTAAATTGTCTGTCTAACAGATAATCGGATCTTTCTTCAATAAACCACAATTGTCGTTTATTTGGACATAGTCAGAAACAATTACGTATAAAAGTAGTGAAAACTGGATGCATTAACCGAAGTTTTTTCAGTAGAAAAGGATTAAGAAAATCCCGTTCCAAGCAATTTGGATGCAATAAGCGGCTGGTTGTATTAACCGTGGATGCATTAACCGGAGTTCGCTGTATTTGTTTTAGAGGGACCATGTGCAGCACCATTCCCTATAATTGACCGAATTTATAAATTTTTTTTATTTTTCATTGTTTTTAGAGTGAATCATATTTATTTTAATATTATGCATGTATAAAGGAGTTAATTTGGAAAAAATTTTTGGATTATTTTCTCTTTTTTACTGTTCGGGACTCATGTATCCCAAGAGTCTTACTTTATGGGACATATTTGTCCCATTAGTCTAAGTATAATGCTATTGCAATTTTTTATCGTTTATAAATATATAATTATTATCTATCACACCCAATCAATTTTTTTCTTTTTTACAAAATAAATTTTATATGTAATTATTGCTTGAAAATTTACCAATATTTGACATAAAAGAAAATTAGATCAATCTAAGTTGCTAAAAGAATTGGAAGAAAGTGATGAATTTTCAGATCTTGATAACTCTGGTAGTGAGTATAATCTTCCCATTATTTCTCATGCTTCATCAGATGACAATAGTGAGGATTCTTCAGAAGAAGATATTTGTGATGGTACTGATATTCTTACGCCAAATTCTACAATTGCTTCATCTTTCGATCAGCACTTATCTGAAGCAGATCAACCTTCATCCTCGACCACTTGAAGTGCCCCTACAGATAACTTTGCTTCAAGATTTTGCATTTCAGCAGTTAAAAGAGGAGTAGTGTTAGCTGACTGTGACCGGTCTTCCTCTCTTCCTTACAGGTTTTCTCCAAAATATTTCTTAGGAGTTTATTCATGTAGGGGAAGTGTGGGACCTATGGAACGATTTTTTTTAAACGGTTGTAACTTTTATATTTTAACCAAAACTTGCTTGAAAATTGGTCTGCATGTTGTGATTAGGTAGCTCTGCATTGGGATAAAATGGTTTAGCTGTGTGGTGATTGGTTGCCAAGTTACAAGCAATTATTAAATTTTTACATTTCGTTCCATAGGTCCCACCCCTGGGGGACCTATGGAACACCGTCTGGGACCTATGGAACACTTCTTACAAAGCTATCAAACGTTTTTTTTTTTTTTTACATTAACTTCAAATAAACACAAAAATATACATAAACAAACATGCACACACAAAAAAATTACACATATGATAAATCAACGTTAAATTTCATCACCCCACATAACCGTTTAGTTTGAGCAGCTGCATGAGGTGGGGGCAAAATTTTTTCAATATTTTTTTTGCCAATGGAGGCTAGGTCTTCCATTTCTGGAAAGACAAATCCATTTTTAATTTTTCTTGACCTCTCCAGAAAACTGATTTCAAAGTCTTCATCTTCATCTGGTCCACTAACCAGCTTTCCAATAAACTTTTTACAATTTCCAGCTGCAGTGTGCACATAAACAAAATCACCACATTTGAGTATGACAAGCTTGTCAGTTTGTGGAGAAAGGCTGGAGTCACCATCAAACAGACTGGCATTACTTTCTGAATCAGCAAATACCTCTTTTTCATCAGTTGAACTATCTCCTGATTGCTGAGGGAAAAGTCTTTTTTTCACAGGTGTGCGTGTGATGATGGCAGAAGAAACTCTCTTGCGACGCCGAATTTTTCGTGGCCTTGCTTTCGGTAGTGGGGCGATTGATTCAATTAAAGAGGTTTCAGGGACTGCTTCCAGGCTACAGCCTGGGTTTGATGATGCTGGGGTAGATGTAGATTGAACAGCAGCCTCAGTGGTGTCAAGCACACTTGCGTCGATATTTGTCTTGCCTGAATAAACGTTTTGCACCTGATCAGTTACTGTGGAAGGTAAAAATTCATCCTCTGTAAAAATTTCTGAATTGAAGGGAAATATTCCAGTACGCCTGAATGAAGAAGTAATATTTTCCAAGGTGCAGGATTTAACAAAAACTTTATTAGACAATCCAGCAACATAATATAAAGACAGTGTTTCCCCAGGATGTGACAGATGCCATTCATTACAAAATGAGCTGTAGAATTTCTTGAAGGCTCCAAATACACCCACATCTAAAGGTTGCAGTTTGTGGCTGCAATGAGGCGGCAGGGTAAGCAGATCTAAGCCATGGTTTTTAGCCAGCTCAACACCCTCTAAAGTTATATGGCTGTTATGATTATCCATGATCAGCACTCCCGGTTGATCTTTGGATACTGTCATATTGTCAATAAAATGTTTCAAGACTTGTGGGAAAATGTCTTGTTTCATCCATCCTGATGGATTGGCCAAATTGGCAGTGGATTGGGAATGGATTGGCAGACTACCAGCAGGAGCACCGCGCAACATGTGGCTTGCAAATCGAACCCTGGGAAATATGAATGCTGGCGGTAGAGCCATTCCAGTAGCACTGACACAGCAACACATTGTAATGTTTAAACCACGTTTCCCTGATCTTATTTGGCCAACTTGCTTGGTACCAGTTCTACATAAAATATTTCTGGAATTGGAAACTGTGTTAATTCCAGTCTCATCAAGATTCCAAATTCTGGTTGGAGGGATGTTTGAATTGCTAAGAATACTTTTGAGGTTGTCAAAAAAAGCATGAACATTAAAAGGATTGAATGCCATGGCTCTGGCAAGGCTTGTACTTTCAGGTTTTTTCAAACTTAAATCTCCCATTCGCTTACGAAAGCCATTTAGCCAATCTTCACCAGCAATTTTTTTTCATTCCATGAATTAGGAATTTTTTTGTTTTTTATTTTTGCATATTCATAAGCAAGTTTTTTTACTTTAATTTTGTCAAGACCATAAAACAGCTTTGAAAGTTTAATGATGTAATCCTTTAATGCATGTTCTTCATCTTCTGTAAAAATCTATAAAAATACAAACAGTAATTAGCCTATTAACTGGATATGAAAAACTAGGTTAATAAATTCCTTATTTAATAATCTATAGTTAGGTTATTAAAAATTAACTAGGTTTTTAAATAAAGTATTAAATTAGGTTATTAAATTCCTTATTTAATAACCTAGTTTTTCATTAGGTTACATTTCATTCTTAAATCTTAATTAGGCTTAGATCAAACCATTAGCCTAACTGACAAAATCTGTTAGTCTCTTTGTCAGTATAGGCCTAGGTTAGAAGCATAAAACTTAGCACAACAAAAATTTACTTACTTGAGTTGTAGTCATAGACATTTTCTTAACTTCAGTGTCTCCTCGATGCATCTTTTTCTTATAACGATGCAAACTACCTATAGGTATTCCGTAAACTTTCGAAGCTTTTCTGAAACTGAGTTCATTAGTAAGAACACCTTTCAAAGCTTTATTTAGGTCCTCTTCACTAAACAAATCCTTATTCGATAATCTAGATTTAAATGTAGGCATGACCTGAAATACAAGGGACCTATGGAACGCCATGTTCCAAAGGTCCCACATAGTTATAATTAATGGAAAATAGCTTTTAGTTCATACACACTACACTTTGACAACTAAAACTTTTGATCAACTGATAGCTAGATAAGTAGTCTTTTCAAAGAAACCAACATTAATAGTTTTAGTAACTTCAAGAAACTATAAAATTCTTACAAAGATTAACCTAAAAAGGACATTTTTTACCCCAAAAATTAAAAAACGGCTTTACTGCCTTCTAAACTAGCAGTTCCACGAATTTTAATTTTGGAATAAGCATGTCTTACAAAAGTGTGTTTCCAAATGCAAAAATTTCAAAAAATCCGTTTTCCGTTTTCAAATAAATCCGGTGTTCCATGGGTCCCACCGTTCCATGGGTCCCACACTTCCCCTATATTGCTCATTGCACGAACGAGGGCTTAGAATTGTTTGGCAAGCAGAAACGAGCACATGATGTTGGAGAAATCAAAATAGCATTGGATACATTTCCGTCATATCCTATTCTAGATTAGGCCTATCTTGCTTTGAAAATTATTTTTCAAAAAGAAAACTCCTTGGAAACAGTTTGATAAAATCTGTTTTTGGAAAAGATTGTCTCAACTATTACTTTGAAGCTGTATTTTAATCAATCTCATAGACCTTTAAATGCATTGAAAACCTTTTACATAGATGAAACGGTGTCATGTTATAAATGTAGCCTACCTTTATGCAAGCTTGCTGACAACTCGCGCCAAAGCATTGATGAAGCTATGGCAAAGTTTAAAGGCAGGTCAAGCCTGAAGCAATATTTTCCACAGAGACCAATCAAAAGAGAAATTAAAATTTGTATCAGAAGTGATACTCTTACTGGTTACGCCTATGATTTAGATATTTATTGTGAAAAAAAGACTATTTGTAATGAGTTGGCACTAGAAGAAAGAGTAATGATAAAGTTCTGTCACTGTTTTACAACTGTGAATTTGTAAAAAAACTGCAATTTCCAGCTATTGGCACATACATTTCAACAAGGAAGAAGATCTCTAACTTAGAAAGATCTTTAGAACGTCATTCTTCAACTCATTATGGGAATCACACTGGCATTTTAGCTGTGCAGTGGCAAGACACAAAGCAGGTTCTGGCTATGAGGAATTTCCACAAACCAGGATCTGAGAAAATTAATACAGGGTGGGCCAAAAAAGCCTCCCACATTTTAAATCTTACTATGGCAATGCTGTTGCAGTTAGTCACCTAGTTTAAGTAAATTTGGCTCACACGATAAAATTAACAATAAAATTCAATTTTATGCCCTTATAAAGATCACTGCCAAAACAAGGTCACATTGAGATTATTTAATTAGGACGATGCATTTAGGTAATTTAGAACGGATACAGGTTATTGCAGTTAATTAAAAAAAAAATCTAATTTTCTCCGAAGAAGCGATTTGCGCTATACGTAACACACGCTCCTGTTTCTGATCGAAAAACTCTACTGCCTTGGGTCAAAAACTTTAGAACTACAGGCTCAGCACTCAAGCGGAAACCCCCTGGAAGACCAAGAAGCGTTTAAACTCCAGAGAACATCCAAATTGTTAAAGAGTCCGTTTTGCAATCTCCAAGGCGTTCAGCTCGTAAACAGTCTGCATTGAATCTTTCAGTTCGCAGTGTAAGACGAATTTTAAATAGTGATTTAAGGTTTCATCCATATAAACTGATGGCTGCTCAAGAATTTCTGGAACGAGACCATGAAACTCGTGTTGCCTGCTGTAAAGATATTCTTGAAAATGTTCCTGCTAATGCTATTCTGATTACCAGTGACGAAGCTCACTTTCATTTACCTGGTTTTGTCAACAAGCAAAATTTCCGCTACTGGTCAGAAAGTAACCCTAGAGAGCTACATGAAAAGCCTCTTCATAATGAACGAGTAACAGTGTGGTGTGCAGTTGCGAATTTTGGAGTGTGGGGACCTTACTTTTTTGAGGAGGAGGAAAAAGCGGTTCAAGTTACTTCGGCTCGTTATGTGACGATGCTGCAAAACTTTTTGACGCCAAAGCTCAAGAATCTCAGAGAAAATGCAATGGTGTGGTTTCAACAAGATGGAGCAACTGCCCATACGGCAAAAAAATCAATGGATGTTTTGCGAGGACTCTTTTCAGCGCATTTGATTTCTTTGCATGGTGATATTGGATGGCCAGCACGTTCGCCTGAACTTTCACCTTGTGATTATTTTCTGTGGAGTTATGTTAAGAGTGAGGTGTACAAGCACCGACCAACAACCATTAATGGACTGAAAGCTGCCATTTGCAAAACAATAAATGAAATTCCATGAGAAATGACTCAGAAGGTGATGAAAAACCTCAGGAAACACTTACAGCAGTAGATTGCAGCTCGAGGGCGCCATCTTGAGGACCTTATTTTAAAAAAATAGTTTATATAAAATGGCAATCATATAGCGTTGCAAGTTTGTAATAAAAATTTAATAAAGGCTTTTCTTGTCTATTTTTCAAAAAATGAAATGTGGGAGGTTTTTTTGCCTCCTTCGGTAGGAAGGTAAAAGATGGAACAATGCAAGAAGTAAATTGCCCCTGTCGCATTTTATTCTATAATAAATATTTAAGAGGGGTTGACAGAACTAACAGGATGAGCAATATCTACATATACTGTAGAAAATCCACAAAATCTTGGAGACCCATATTTTACAAGCTCCTTATAATAGCTGCCACAAATGCCTGGGTCACACACACAAGGAAATTCAGCAAAAGGATATAGATTATTTATTTTTTCGTGTAGATTTAGTTGAAGACATGGTATCTGGAAGGTGTGAGTGAAACTGGGAATCCCAAGATATGCAAAAGGACAGGGAGGCCAAGCAAAACACAAGAAGGTGATTGATGTTGGAATTCATCTTCCAAAAGAAGGTCCAACTAGACTAGAAGAAGGTGTATGAGATGTGCTTCTAAGGAAGAAAGAAGAACTAAAACCATATGCAATGCTTGTAATGTACCATTGCATAAAAACTGCTTTGCAGCATATCATTTATAATTAAAATAATAAAAAAAGGTACACTTCTTGTTTTTTCTTATATTTTCTTAGAGGAACCAATGGGGCATATGCGACCCACACTTAGGGAATATTCGGACACATATGTCCCATTATAATTTTTGCTCATTATAAAAAAATCTTAGTTTAGTTAATTAAAATAGACCTATAGAAAGTATTTCTGAATTGAAATAAACTATACAGTTTTTTTATTTAAAAAAAAAGTTGTTGTGAAAGGGTTAAGAAAAAATGCCCATCTCTGCATGGTAGAAACATAACATAAAACTAATCACAGCTGCTGCTACAGACCAAAACAACTTAGGTTTTGCTTAATCACTTGCAGACTGGTATTGGGAGTTTTCATTTGCCCATGTACAAATGGGGTCTTGTTCCTTTAGTGGATTGTGAGTGCAGTTTTCCCTGAACAAACATTGTAACAGCATGCCTCATTTATCAAGAACCCACTTGGAGCACAAGGTCTGACTGTTTTGGATGACGAAACCTGATGCTGGCTCAACACCAATAACCACTGCTGCCAACATCTGGTCTGTCCAGTACAGCAGCTAAGGATAGTAAAATGATAACCATTTGGGCCCAATATGGTTTGTGTCTGACCCAGAATGGATGCCCTGTCAAATGATGATGATTGCTACAGAAAAATTAACCCTATATGGCATAGGTGAATTAATTACTTCTGTGAAAATAAATGTGTATTACAACAAAAAAATTAGAGTACAAGTTTCAAACTACAAATAAATGTATCTGCACAGCTTCTGCATTGATGCCAAATGTCTCCAGATAACTAATTATTCCATTTCACTTAACTATTTTATTTTAGTCATATAGAAGCCACATAGTTGCCAAAATAATTTTTATCTTGCAAAACAATAGTTCATGCTATATAGGGTTAAATAAATATGTACCACAGTTAAAATTGGTTTAACTTAACCATAAGATTTGTTTTTTGTATATATTTCAATATTATACTTTTGTTGTGTAATTATTTGTGTAGAACAATAATACATTTGTTTTTTTAATGTGTAAAGTGAACTGTGTTTGTGCAGATAACTTGGTTGTTCAGTTGAATAAAAAAATTTTTTTAAAGCTAAGCATGGGGTCAACAAATTACAAGAAACCACATATGTACTTTTTACAAGCAATGATGAATCGTGGAATTTTAAGCAAAAATGAGTCTATTCGATTATGTCATAGATTTTTTGAATTAGAAAATATTACATTTAATGAGGATATGACTGCTTTTCTTGATGTAATTAATCAAAAAATACATTCATTGCATTTTGAAATAAAGCAGACAAAGCGAGAAGACACAGGTGAAACAGTTTTTGTTTTAGTAAGTCTAGCTGAAAATGATTTAAATCGACTCACAATTGGTGGTGATTTTTCCAAGCAAGAACTTGATATATTTAAACGAATTTTAGAACTTGTTGTTTATTCTGATCATGGAGGACAAGCATCATCTATTGATATCCTTAATTTAGCTGACAATACATCACCAAAAATATCAAAAATTGAAATTAAAAAAATGCTTGAGCGTTTTATAGATGAGCAATGGTTTTATGAAAAAAGAGGAATGATTATATTGTCTCCTCGTACTATTTTAGAACTTGAAATATACATCTCTGATGTTTTTAAAGATTTTATTCATATTTGTAAGATGTGTCATATGATTGTATTTTATGGAAAAACTTGCTCTTCTTGTTCAATAAAAATGCATAACTTATGTGCAGACCGATACTTTTCAAATGCAGATACTGACAAATGCTTAGCATGTGGCAATGTTTGGAATAGTAATAGTAGCAACATCTCTGGACAAAAAGACAATAGTGCTTTTGGTGACAATGTATCAGCACATAATTCTCGCAAAAAAAGAAAACTAACTAATAAATGACATTTCTTAAACTTTACAAGATAATTGACAGTTAGTTTAAATGCAAAACATAAATAACTTTTGCTGTTTTTTTACCAATCTCATAATTAATACACAATACTTTTGAATTTCATATTTCTAAAAGATAAACACAAAAAATCTTATCAAAAACTGTTTTGCAGTGAATTCTTATTGTTTTTTTGTTAGTTTTGATCAATGTATCCAGAAAAATTTTGAATAAAACAGATTTTTTTATTGCTTTTTCAAAGTTTTCTATCTTAAGTAAACTTTTACTGTTTTATTAATAAAACTGAATTTGTGTTTGAAAGAAAATTTGTTGCAAATTTTTTTGCAATTCAAGATAAAAAATTTTCATGTTAAGTAGGATTATTTCACCCACAGCATATTATAACTTTATTATTCAAAAGAATTTTTTAAATCTTGCCACTAACTGATTTTAATAGCTTTTAAAGACACATTTTTCTAACCAATTATTGGAAATTTAGTTAAAAGTTTTGTTTTGCACTTTCTACTTGACATAAGCTGCTTTTGTTTTATTTTTTGTTTTTTATTTTTTATTTTTGTACAATTGACGTCATAGCTTTTGCTTGACAGAGTGATTTTATGTAGATAGTAATTAATGATTGGCTGTTGGAAAAAGCAGCTAAATACACATAGTTATTAATTGTTACTTAGCATCAACATTAATTAAAGTTATTTGATGGTTTTGATCAATGGTTTCCTGTCTTTTTTTAGCTTATGGCTCACTTTTAAGCTAGAAATTTTATGTGCCCATAAAAATATTAATCAAAGAAATTGCTTGCATCTTGCATACTATATAGCAACTTAATAAAACAATTTTAAAGGTCTTTGCATTAAATCTAAGTGATATTTTTCCATTTACATCTAAAAAAGCTTGTAAAGACAAAAAAAGGCTTGAGTTGCTGGTAAGGTTTTTATGTCAAAAAAGTAAGAAAATTCCTGTGGTCCACCAGAAATTTTCTATGGTCATTTTGGCCATGTGGTTATAGGTTGGGAAACACTGGTTTAGATTAGCCAACTATAACTTTTTCAATTTTTTAATTGCCCTACGATTATGGCATAGTAAAAAATGTTTTGTAAATTGGTACTTGGTTTTTATGCAGTAGCTAAAACCTGCTGTTCATAAATTTTTTTGTTATAATTACATTTAAACTAGTTGTTTGTCAATATACATTGAAGTTAAGCTGAAAAGTTTTTTTTATTTATTTTGAACTGTGATGCTATATGGTTTAACACTGTCAAAATCATGCTTCATTATGGTTAATATTTTTATCTTACTTTGATTTTTCATGAGCAAATTTAAAATTACAATTAGCTTGAAGTATTCTAATTGAAAACTTGTGAAAGAATTACTTTATTATATTTTGTCAAATTTTTAGTTGCTCCTGAGAAAATGTTTAATGTAGATAAGTATGCTCACTCATTGCTCAACTGTATCTGCTGTATACTATAAATAATGTAACTATTTATTTTATTGGTACACTTATGGGTTTTATACCACCATAGAAATAAAAAAATATAAGTCAACTTACAGTGCTGTTAGACATAGAAACAAATGTGGGATTTTTAACTAATAAAAAACTTTTCTAAAATATACCCTACTTTAATTTTTTTCCAAGTCTTTGATACCATTGCTTTGTTTTAAATTTATAAAACTTTAAACCAACTTACAAGCAAATATTTTTTATTGTGAATGCTATTACCAAAAAATTTGAGGTAATTTCTTTTATTTAGTAATAATCTGAAAAAAGAAAGATTTTAACTTTATTAAAAATTGTGTGATTTGATATAAGCAAGAATTTCAGCTAAAAATTTTAACTTGTTCTTTTAGCAATGGTATGATTTTTCTTTTTTTTAATGTTTTAACAGTAGTGTGTTAATACATCTGCTATTATGTTAAGTTTAATGTTGAAACAGCATAGAGCAAGCCAAGATGAAGCAAAAAAACTACAAGAAAAAAGGAAACAAAGTGCAATATCAGCCACATACAAGTTTAATGATGCTTTAATGAAATCGATTAATGATGGGTAAGCAGATTTACAATTACTACTAATAGCTGTTTTTTAATTTGATTAATTTAAAAATCAAAGAGATTAAAGATGAACAATATTATAAAAGTTAGCTTCTGAAGCTATGCACAATTGACAGTTTGCTTATGAAAGTGCTGTAGTTTAAGGCAAGGGTGAGCAAGCTTTTAATTTGGGGGTTACATTCAGAAGTTGATTTTCTTTGAGGGCCACATTAGTATTTAAAACATGAATTTTTGTCACAAACTTACTCAAAGACAAAAAAAAGTCTTCACTTTGATTAGTGATGCCAATCTTAGGGATGAAGACCAAAAAAATCAGCAGTTCCTAGATATAACAAGGAATGCTTGGCAGGCTGCATTTGGCCTGCAGGTCATAGTTTGCCCACCACTGGTTTAAGGCTAATCCAAAGTATGAAATCAAAAGAACATTTCAAACCAAATTACTGCTATTCCGTATTCTCTGTCAGTTGTAGATTGCTTAATTAAACTCCTATCAAACTAAGATTTGAATTCAGATATTTTTATCACTAGCATAAAAGAGAAAAATCAAGCATAAAAGAAAAAATAAAAAGTAGCACACGCTTGGCAAGGAGACAGTCATACAACCATAAAATTATTTGAGCTCAAGTGCCACCTTTCCAAAAAAAGGTGAATATAATTACAAAAATTAAAAAACACTAATATTTTATCAATTGCTTTTATAATATCACAGATAAAAATTACACAAAAAAAGGTAGAAAAAAATCACACGAAAAAAGAGTTCAACAGTATTAAAAGTTGTACAATAAAAATTTAAAGACTTAAATTAACATAAAAAATTAGATATTTATAACAAATCTTATTTCAGTGTATCAGTAGCTTATGTCAATCAGTGTCAAATTGATCAAGAAATGAAGCAGCTTCATGCACAGTCACAACGTTTTAGCAAACTTACAGCTCGCTGGAGTGTTGAATTGAATAAATTTCATATTGCTTTGAAGGTAGGAACATTTTTTGAGTTAGTCATTTTTGGATGTTGATTTGATAATTGTTTTCTTATCAATTGGAATTGTGCTACAAAAGCCAAAAGTTGATATTCCTTCAGATATGTGAAATTATTTTTCTTAATATTTCAAATGTAGACTGATGTAAAATCACTCTATATCAGTGCTCTTCAACCTTTTAACATGGAACCCTTTAGCTAATTTTACAAATTTTGTGGGACTCCTGTGCAATAGAAGTTTTAAAAATAAGCATAATGTGTCACATTAATATAAATATCTCCTATGATATGCACTATTGGGCAGGACAAATTCATTAGCAAACCAATTTGGCAAGAAAATAATTTGATTTAACTTCACCATTTTTTGGTTTGCTGCTATCATGGCTAACGATTGTGATGCTGAGGGAAACAATCATTAGCCATGATAGCAGCAGCAACATTCAGTGGAAAAATTACTTTTATGTGTGTAATTCATCTTTTCAGTTTTCTTCTTTCAGTCTTTCCCTTTAATCAGGTGCTGCCACTACATATAATGCTCCTTCACAGCATCCTGTTTCCAACGTCCATCTCACTCACACCAACTTGCTCCATATCCTTCTTCACTACATCCAGAAATCTTCTCTTTGGCCTCCCTCTTTTCCTCTTTCCTGGTAACTCCATTTCCATTACCCTTCTTCCTACATACTCCTGGTTTTCTCCTCATGACATGTCCATACCACCTCAGCCTGCCCTCCCTCAACTTCATTGTTAACCATTCTACCTTAACTGTACACCTGATGCACTCGTTTCTAATTTTATCTTTTCTCGTCACTCCCTTAGCAAACCTCAACATTTTCATCTTTGCAACTTCCATTTCTTGTACTTGTTTCTTTGTAACCGCTACCATCTCAAGTTCATACACCATTGCTGGTCTCACCACTGAACTGTAGACTTTTCCTTTTACTCTAGCTGGTAACCTCCTGTCACAGATTACTCCTGGTACTTTTCTCCATTTGTTCCATCCTGCCTGCACTCTCCTCTTTACATCCCTCTCACAACTACCACTTTCTTGCACCATTGATCCCAAATACTTAAATTCCTTTACTCTTGGCTCTTTTGTATCCTCCATCTTCACTTTCTTCATCATTTCTTCCATTTACGCACAGATATTCGATCTTTGACCTACCTACTTTCATCCCTCTTTCCAATGCATACCTCCAGCATTCTAGTCTCTGCTCTACTTCTTTCCTGGTCTCTTTGCAAATCAGTAAACAACATTGTCCACAGTGGTTCTCTCCTTACTTCGTCCGTTAACCTGTCCATAATTACAGCAAACAGAAACGGACTTAACGCTAATCCCTGGTGCAGTCCGACCTTGACCTTGAAACTTTCTGTAGTTCCTACTGCACACCTCATCACTATTTCGCTTCCCTCATACATATCCTGTACAAGTCGCATATACTTTTCTACCATTCCTGATTTTCTCATGCAGTACCACAGCTCTTCTCTTGGAACCCTGTCATAAGCTTTCTCCAGGTTCACAAATACACAATATTGCTCTCTTTGACTTTCCTTGTACTTTTCCATCAACATTTTTAAGGCAAACATGGCATCGGTAGTTCCCTTTCCTGGCATAAATCCATATTACTATTTACTGATCTCTACTCTATCCCTTAGTCTGGCTTCAATTATTCTTTCCCATATCTTCATTGTATAGCTCATCAGCTTTATACCTCATGTGCTGTACATCTTTTCCTGCTCTGTCTCTCTGTCTAGCCAATCTGCACAACTTCTTTTCACCTTCTTTTGTTTTCAATCTAGCATACAAATCTTCATACGCACGTCCCTTCACCATCGCAACTGCCTTCTTTGCCTTACTTTTCTTTTTGTAGATCTTTTTAGTATTTTCATCCCTTATTTTGTCCTATGCTTTCTTTGCCTCTTTTTTATGCTCTCCTGTACTTCCTCATTCCACCAGCATGTCTCCCTGTCTCCTTTTCGTTTCCGAAATGTCACTCCCAGTACAGCTTCAGCTGTTTTCGTAGCATTTCTGCTGTTTTGTCCCACTCGTCAAGTAACCCATCCTTGTCTCCCAAAATCCTGGTCACCTCCTCTCTAAACACTTTTTGACAGCTTGTTTCCTTCAGTTTCCACCATCTTATCTTTGGCTTTACTTTCTCTGCCTTTTTCTTTTTCACCATGAGAGCTATTTTGCATACCACCATACGGTGGCTGCTTTGCGACGCACTCATTTACCATTACTTTACAATCGCACATTTCCATTAGGTTCCTCCTGTACATCACATAATCTACTGGGGTACTTTTTCCGCCACTTTTATGCGTCACCCTGTTTTCGTCTTCTTGAAATAAGTGTTGACAACTTCGAAATGCACAACCATGGATTCTTCCTCATTTCTCGTTCCAGCGCCGTACCTCCCCATTACTTTTTTTATCCCTATGTTTCCTTCGCCCACATGTCTATTTAGGTCCGCACCTAGCACTGTTCTATCAACCCATCTAGGTCTTGCCAAAAATCATTTTTCTCCTCTATGCTGTTGTTAATCTGTGGAGCATACGCGCTGGTATGTTCAGTATCAACCCTTTTACCTCCAGTTTCATAGCCATTGGTCTGTCTGACACCCTCTTCATCTCCAAGACACTTTCAACCAGCTCCTCCCTCACCACTATCCCTATCCCATTTCTTCCATCAGCTCCATTGTGAAATAGTTTGCAGCCACCTACAATGTTCCTCACTTTACTCCCTTTTCATTTTGTTTTCTGTAGGCACAGTACATCTACTTTCCTTCGCTCCATCATGTCTTCCAGCTCTCTCCCCCTTCCAGTCATTCCTACATTTAAGGTACTCATACTTATGACTGTGCATCTCCCCTTCCGAAGTTCCCGTTGCCTCTTCACTCGCCTTCCTCCTCTCTCTTCTTGTTTTCCCTAAGCCCAGCAGTAGCATAATTTCCACAGGTGCCCTGCCGTGCAAAACCTGAGGCGGTCGTTGGTAACCTGGGCCTCGACCGATCCGGTATGGATGCATTGCGCTATCCCACGATTCAAATACAGTGGTACCTGAAAATACGAATTTAATTCGTTCCGGGACGGCTTTCGTAAGGTGAATTAGTCGTATCCAGAAGCACGATTTACATGTAAACGGCCTATCCGTTCCAATTCACCCAAACCCAGTCTTTATAAAGTGGTGTAAATATTACACTCCCCAGGCAAAAATTAGACATTAAAAGCACATATTCAAAGATGCACATCTAAACAAACAATGAGACATTAATAGAATAACAATAATAATAATGCACATTGTTGTTATGAATAATGAAAATTTTGTTGCAACCCACCCGAAAACCGTGTACCGACTTTTCGTCCGACGACAATTTGTCTGCACCAACGACAAGCCACCTCAACGTGGTGGTGCAGTCCCCTTCCCTGCACTGGGGAGGGTCGAAATGGCTTGTCAATTCCCCGAGGGTCTCATCCTCGGGCAATTCTCCCTTGGACAACTCTTCTCATTTTTTATCCCTGCTGTCCAATGCGCGGTCACATGTGGACAGCACTCTTAAACCCAATTGACCGCCCCCCTACCCCTTCTATTCTCTCTCGGACATCTCTTCCTCGTCCCTCCTTCCACCCCAAACCTCTTCATTACTCATCCCACTCACCGCTGATTCTTATCTCTATTCTTCTTCTTATCAGCAGTGACATTCACCCCAACCCTGGCCCTATAGACCCCTGCTCTGTCTGCTCCCGTAGAGTCACCTGGGGAAACAGATCGATACAATGTACCGGCTGTTCTCTCTGGGTACACCTCTCCTGCTCTGGTCTTTCTCCCGCTGACTTCCGCAAAATCTCCCCGGGACACTCTTGGACTTGCCCAATGTGTCCATCCTCTTCTCAACCCCCCCACCCTCTCACACTCCAATCCCATTTCCTCATTCTTTTCTGCATCTCCATCCTCTCACACTCCAAATCCCCCACCTTCACTCACAATCAACCACAAAACCATATCTTCAAAAACTAAACCCTCACCCAAAACAACCTCGAATAATCCCACCTATCTTCCTAATCACCCCCAACTAATTTATACTTACCCTCCCTCAGCATTGACTACTCCTTCTCCACAAACCCAACAAACCACCTCTCCTCTCACACAATCCTCATTTCATCCTTCCTCTCCCTCTCAAAACAACCTCCGAATCCTACAGTGGAATGCTAATGGGATTCGCCCACGTCGTACTGAACTCCTACACTTTCTCACTCATAATCAGTACGATCTCATCTTCATACAAGAGTCACACCTCTCCTCTGACTCCACTTTTCGCATACCAGGCTACAAAACCCTCCAAAAGAATCGTTTTATGACGAGGAGAGGAACCACCAACTCTACGGGAAACCTAGGAGGAGGTGTTCTGATACTTGTCAAAAATGGTCTATCTTACACTTCACTCTCCACACAATCCCTCTCCTCCCTCGACCCCAGCTCCGATTATTTAGCTATTGCAGTTAAAATAAAAGGAGCCGCTCCCATACATCTTTTCAACGTCTATGTCCCTCCTATCTGCTCCTCTTCCTCCGACTCCCGCCCAAAATCCTTCTCACCCTTTCTCCTACCATCATCTCCTACCACTTACATCTTTGGCGACTTTAATAGCTATCATTCATCCTGGGACTCCCACTCACCAGAAGACCATTCAGGCAAAGATTTGTTTGATTGGCTCCTCTCCTCTGATCTTTTACCTCTTAATAACCCCGAACACCACACCCTACTACACCGTGCCACTGGAAACCGCTCTTCCCCGGACCTTTCCCTAGTTCCTGCCCGATTAGCCTCTAAATGCACATGGCAGACCCTTCCGGACCTCGGCTCAGATCATCTTCCTATCTCCATCACTATTCCCACTTCCCCTATAATTAACTCTTTCCACCGCCCCCCCTCATTTAACTATAATAAAGCTCGCTGGGATGAATACCTTACTTATATTGATACCCACTGCCCCACTCCTTCTAACTTTACAACACTCTCTCTTTCTGAAGCCACCCACACCTTTACCAAACTCCTCAATGATGCTGCCACCTCTGCCATTCCTTTCGGCAGCATCAACCGTCCTGCTAAAGCCTGGTGGTCTCCTGAAGTCGCAGATGCCGTCGCAAAACGCCGAAAGGCATTTGCGAAGGCACACTGTTCCGAAGAAGACCGCCAGCACTATATCGCTACATCCAGATATACCTCCACTGTGATTAATAAGGCTAAAGCCAAGTCATGGCAGAATACTTGCTCTAGCCTTTCTCCTAAAACCCGTCCCAGCGAAGTCTTTTCTCTACTTCGCTCCATCTCTGGTTCCCCCTCCCCAACTACTTCTGACCTTCCCAATTTCTTAAATTGCCATACCCCTGTAGATTGTGCCAACCATCTCTCTTCACATCTACAGTCCCATTTCTCTACCCAAACCCCAAAACCTTTTGAAACCACCGAGAAAGCTCAGATGAATCTTATCAGAACTGCACACTGCAACACCCTGCATTCCACTTTCTGTTCACCATTCTCCTCAATTGAACTCTCTAAAGCTATCTCTCAACTCTCAACATCAACCTCCTCCGGCCCTGATCAAATTACCTACCCTCTTCTATCCCACCTACCACAATCTGCGTTACATTTTCTTCTATACATCTTCAACCTTTCCTGGTCAACACACACCTTCCCGTCTGCTTGGAAACAATCAACAATCATCCCCATTCTCAAACCCGGAAAACCCTCTGACTCACCTTCTTCATATAGACCCATTTCTCTCACTTCATGTACCTCCAAACTCTTCGAAAGAATGGTTTTAGGACGACTAACCTATTTTCTCGAACTACATGACATTCTCTCACCCGTGCAAGCTGGTTTTAGACCTGGTAGATCGACTGTAGACTAGGTTCTCCTTCTCTCACAGTCAATCGCAGATTCCTTCCACCAATCTAAGCCAGGCGCACGTACAGTCCTTGCCACTGTGGATTTTGCGAAAGCTTTTGACTCAGTTTGGCACTCTGCCCTACTATCTAAACTCCTCTCATTAGATCTTCCTCTTTGCTTTGTCGAATGGATACGATCCTACCTCTCAGATCGCCGTTCGAAAGTCCATATCTGTAATTCATACAGTCGTCCTTTCCGTCTCCGAAGAGGAGTTCCCCAAGGTTCGGTTCTAGGACCAGTTCTCTTTTCTTTATATATCAATGACCTCCCCACTTTCCTTCCTGCATCTGTTAAGACCTCTCTCTATGTAGATGACCTAGCCATCTGGGCCTCCTCCCCGAGAGTTGAGTGTGCAACCGCTGTAGTACAAGCTGCCCTCAACAGACTGGTGGAATGGTCCTCAAAATGGCGCCTTCCTCTCAACCCCCTCAAATGTGAAACATCCTTCTTCAGCTTAGACCCCTACCAATCACGTATACAACCCTCTCTGCACATTCTTAACACCCCTCTCAAATTCAACCCTCATCCAACCTTTCTCGGTGTAACCTTCGACCGCACTCTCTCTTTCAAATATCACGTCTTATCCTTACGGAAAAAGTTTCACAACCGATTTCGTGCTTTTCGCTCCATTGCCTCTGCCTCCTGGGGCCCATCAAAAGAATCCTTATGTACCCTATACAAAGCCTTCATTCGCCCCATCCTCACCTATGCTTCCCCAGGCTGGTTTCCCTTCTCATCTCCTACTCACATCACCTCCGTGGAGAGGATGCATAGATCTTCCTGTCGAGTAATCACAGGTTGTCTATCGTCCACTCCCATTCCTCTACTTCATATAGAAGCACTTCTACCTCCACTACGAGTCACCCTCACTCACCAATCCCTTTCCTTCTTTGAACGAGCCCTCCGTCTACCTCCCACCTTTCCTATAGCCTCTCTTGCGAACTCTAACCCCCGTACACGTCTCAAAAAGAACTCATGGAGATCTTTCTCCAGATCACATAACCTTACCCCTAACCTACATCTCACCCGTGAACCACTAATCCTCTGCCCTCCTAAACCCCCCTGGTCTGCCCCATCTAATTACACAATCTCACTCCGCCTCTCATCCCCATGCTCTCGCAAAGACCCCCCCTCCCTTCGCAACACTGCAGCTACCTCCCATCTTTCCACTCTATCTCACAGCGATATCTCTGCCTGGACTGACGGTTCGGTACCTGGCGGGCTGGGACAGGGTGGTGCAGGGATACACATCAAGTGTACAAAGTGTGTCACTGCTACCTCGCTTTCCTTCTCGACTGGTCTCTGGGCTACCAGTTATAGTGCTGAAACCTTCGCTCTCCTACATGCTCTTGAGTGGTGTATCTCTCACTCCAAGACATGTAATTTCGACTCTATCACCTTCTTTTCCGACTCTTTATCTGTCCTTTCAACTCTCTCTACCCCCCTACCATATTTAACCCCAAAATCCCTATCCAATACCCAATCTCTTCTTAACTCTCTATCTCAATCCAAGGTTGTCCATCTTCAATGGATACCTGGTCACTCTTCCCTCCCAGGCAACGACTTAGCTGACTCTCTAGCTAAAGCCGGTGCCTCTCTCGATCCCTCCAATATATCAGTATCCCTCACACCCCTTATCTCCTCCCAACGGCTATCCCTCTACACCAGTTGGAGACGCAGTGTCCAATCTGGTTTCTTCCAACACCAAATCCCTACAGTATCTCCCGAGGAGCTTACTCTCCCTCGCTCCGCTCGCTGTGCTCTCTCCCGTTTACGCTGCAATGGGCACAGCACTCTCCTCAACTCTTATCTCCACAGGGTTGGTCGAGCCGAGACTCCTTCTTGCAGCAACTGTGGTTCTGAATCACAGGATCTCTCACATCTCGTGCTCGACTGCCCTGTACTAGACCCTCTGCGTCGGGCCATTTTCGGCCACACCCCTTCTCTTCTGGACCTTGGTCCCGTCCGTGGGGAGTCGCCCGACTATTGGGATTCCGCGGAATTGATCCGCGCCCCCATCCCTAGGAATGGGTCGGGTAAAACCACCACCACCACCACCACCACGACAATTTGTCCAACGACACTTCGTCCACGTCTTTTTGTCCAATAGGGTTTAGGGTTAGGGTTCCCTTAACAAGACTTCTTTTTTTTGAAATTGGACCGAAAGTCGTTGGACAAAAAAATAGGACAAAAAGACGTGGACAAAATGTCGTTGGACGAAAAGACCACCCACCCCCGAGAACAGTCGTACAGTACACTATAAAGTGTGAAACAACCACAAAAATTTACAGTCTACATAAATTTGACACTTTATGTTTATTACATAATTTTTTTGTTTTGGACTTAGTGTTTTATTAATTTTTTTTGACTTGGTGTTTTATTTTATTCGTATCTTGAAACAAATATTTCTTCGAGACTCCGTTTGTAAGCCGAAATATTCGTAAGATTCGTAAGAAGAAACAATCGTATCCCGAGGAACCACTGTCATTATTACAGAGCGTCAATAAAATATTTCGGTTAAGTCCAAGACTATTTAATGACTTATGCTGTTCTTGCTTTTTCCGAATTTTTTAAATCGTGGAGTACTAAAAACTAATTTTGAAATTGTTCATGAGGAAAGCTAGGTTTACTTTATCTTTCCTTTTGACTATTTTTAGATTTCTAACAGAACCAAATCTTTTTTTTTTTTGTGCATAATGTTGCCTGTAAGTACACTACTATTTTTTTAGGAATTAGGTGATGTTGAAAATTGGGCTTTGGGAATCGAAAATGACCTGAAAGGGGTAGTGGACTCCCTGGAATATATTCACAACAGCAGAGAAAGTACTTCCGGTTTACATGCAGCCGGAAAAATCAATTGAGCTACACTCTCAGCCATTTGGAGTAGTACTTGTTCAGTTTTAACCTTCCACTGTGTGACTTATCGCCGTGTAATGTGCAATTTTAGTGATAAACTTGTTTTGATTTTTATGAGACCTGGTTTCCTCGAGGTCATCGATTTTTATAAATATCTCTTCATAAAGATACTGACCAAGGTTTTTTTTAATGCACATCGATATCTTTATTTGATATAAATCAGTGCTTTTGAACTTTTTTGCAATAGTACACACTTTTGACTAACCCAAAAAAACTGTAGCCCCTCACTCTAATTTTAAATCATGCTTTAAACTTTAAAGTCTAAAAAAAATTATGTTAATTTGAAAAAATTGTATATATTTTTTCCTTTTAAATGAATTGGAAACCAAAAAATGATTAAGTAATTAAAAAAACGAAGTAATAAGCATTCTAATAGTCAGACTAAACTAGAAAAAATCCATAAAGATCCAGTATAACCTTGCACATCCCAGCAAGCTAGTACACCCGGTTGAAAATCACTAGTATAAATCTAAGCAAGGCCAAACAAGACTTTTTCAGACACGTTATTAACTCCTTTTTGTGGCAACCAAAAAGGAGTGTATTCTGACGGTATTAAATGGCGTCGCTCGATCAGTGCGAGATAAGTAAAGGACAAGTTTTTCAACCAAATTGTGTTCGAGATCTTAAAATTTAGGTTAGCACTAAATAATCTTGTTACAAAACAATTTTAGGCTAATGAATCAAGGGAATAGCTGTTAAGATATGAATAGAAGTCCAATATGGTCAATAACTAAAATAATTTCACCAAAAACTAAAAAGTTGTTTTAAATTTATTTTAGATTTGATTTTGACAATTTTTATCGATTTTATTATTACTATCAGATATTTGATAATTAAATTCTAGTGAAAACAAACACGCAGTTTGAATTTTTAAATGCGGTTCGCGAACAAACAAACTGATTTTGAAGCACTTTTTTAACGTTTAGTTGAATTTTTTTCTGCTCACAATATTTTTAAACCCCCAGGCTAGTGGTAGCGCATTTCTTTTTTGTAAATGTGCCGAAACTTTTCAAATAATGTTTGGCAAATCAATACTGTGCCACCTAGCTCCGTACTTTTAAGGAGTGCAAATGCAATAAGCACGTGGATTTAAATTAAAGTTCAAAAAAAGATCCTCGTTTTGATTACACCATCGATGGTGGCCAAAAATACACTTGAACTCAAAGTAATAACCTTTTTTTGGTATTAATTTAAATGAATGTGGTTTTATAGACTGAGCCTGTCGCATTTTTTGCTATTGTCACTTTACTAGTGGATGTCAGTAAAACTTCGTAGAGTTTGAATATTTATATTTTAAATGTAGAAAGTTTAGCTTAAAAATGCTTGGCCAGAAAAGAATGGCTTGGGTGCGATCACCCCTGCCTTATTAATAAACGTAGCTTACCAATAGGCTCCATCAGGTTTACTAAACTCGTTCAAACACGTGTACCTCTGAGCAGTGGTGGATATTGGGTGAGGCGAGTGAGGCAGTTGCCTCGGGCCCCCTCTTGAAAATACCGCATATACAGTCAACTTCGGATATAAGGGATGCGGATACAAGGGATTTTCGCTTATAAGGGACTATTTCAAATGGTCCCAATGATTTTCGATGTAAAATAATACTAAAATATTTGCTTATAAGGAATCCGGATATAAGGGATTAAATTTCCAAGTCTCAATCATAATTTTCTAGTAATTTCAGTCGGTTATAGGCGATCGATTTTTTGTTCTGATAATGCGTCAAAATAATCAAAAGCGCTCGTTCCAGTTTCAATTTCGCGGGTTATTTCGAGAAGAAAATGTGTAAAAAGCTTCAAAAAGAGTGTTTTGAGCGTTTAAAACTTGCGTTCTTAAGGTATCGGATCGAACTTTGCGTCAGTCGGTTAGAAGGGATATTTGGATATAAGGGATTAATTGAGCTAGTTCCGGCGGATCTCTTATATCCGAACTTAACTGTAGTTTCATTTTGCTGTATATTTTTTTAAAGATCACTATGAAATTGTTACGAAAAGTGGGAATTTCAGAACGAATTCATCTGAGGACCTTTTTTTTTAGAAATCACGATGATTTTGGGAGAAAAATATGGAAATACGAGATCAAAGACCTTTTTTTTAGAGAACACCAATTTTTGGAAATCCTGATTAGGATTTTGCCTCGGGCCTTTAATTTTGAATATCCATCACTGCCTCTGGGCTAATTTTTAAAGCTCCATGGACCTCAAGACTAAATACCAGAGGTGGAGTCGAGACCGAAAGTTGCTTTAGTTTAAGCCAGGGTTTTGGAGTTAGATTCGGACGTCGAAGAGGCAGGTTTTTGGGTGGAATCAAAGTTGTTTTTTAAATATGCTAAAGCCTTTGAGGACAATCGTGGAGGTCTAATTGTCGAATGGTTAAGGCGCCCTGATTGTGATCGACATGATCTTGGTTCAAAACCTACTCGAGGTATTCGGTCGTGTCCTTTGGAAAGACACTGTGGCACTTTTGCCCACTTGACGGTCTTGGCAAGCAGTTCTAAATTTCAGTCATCGTTTCTATAAAACTAAAAAACTAAATAAAAGTTTTCTATCGGACAGCAATATCTTGGCATCTCCGGAAGCAGGTCGGAGTAATTGCTTGCCCTATCTATAGCGCCTCCGTCGCCTTCCTGCGAGTCAGGAGGATAAATATAGAGATAAAATGTAAGATATCTTAGCGTAAATCGAAGTCTCCAAAAGCAATAAGGACTCCGATTCCCAACTCCAACTTCATCAAATCTAAAGAAAATACTCCGACTCCGCTTTAAAACATGAGACTCCGACTCCACAACCCTACTTATAACTATATTGTTGAGTCGAAGTTGTTGGAGCTGCATATTTTAGAGTGAAAATGGACTCCTTTTTTACTTATGTTGAAGTTGAAGTCGTATTATTAGGTCTCGTGGAGTTTAAATTGGAAAACTTATTGGTGGAGTTGAAAAATATTTTTCTCCAACTCCACAACCGTGGTTTAACTAATAAGTAAGGTACAAAAATATATAAACTCCTTTCCACATCAAAAATATTTTCATTTTAATAAGCGAGAAGCCAAACCTGGGCTAAAAGTTTACAACAAAATGAACGTTTACCATTTTGTTCGATTCCAATATATCTTCGGGTAAAGCTGAGAAAATCGCTCACGTTCGTCACAACCTTGTAGCATTGCGCAAAAAATATTTTTTTGCGTCACGCTGTTGCCCTATATTAGGTCTACTTGACAGCTAAGTACTTTGCAGCGCACATATTCGCCTCATGAATAGTGTTTTGAATGACGACTTGGATGCCTGCGTTTTACTCCAACAGACCACTTACCAATTCTTTCAGGCATCAAGCTAGCTAAACTTTGCTAACTAAAAATTCTTTACCTACTAAAACTCGGGTATTGTTGCAGAGCTGGTCATATATATACAGAGAAAAATCTAAGATTTGTAGGCGGCAAAACCTGAATAGGCAGGCTGTCAGGACAAGAGTTTAAAATTTAAAACCTGGTCTCGGGTTCGGCTTTCATGATGTACAATGCCACAGATGATACCCTTTAATGTCATATGTCCTATAACTCGATATATTTCTAGCATCTGCATCGGCGTGCATAATGAACAATGCCACTTCTATCAGGTCAGCAATGCATCTAGTGGAACCCCACAAGTCTTAGATTTTTCTCTCTATATATGTCCAGCTCTGGGACGAAACCTGGGTAAGCTGTTGTCCCTGATGAGAGTTTAAAACTCGAAACTATGATCTCAGGTTCGGCTTGCGTGATGCACAATGCCACAGATGGTACTTTTTGGTTCCATCTGTCCTATAACTCGATATATACGTATATTTTTATTTTGTTATACTGTATTACTGAAATTTAAAGCAAAAAGCAGTGCCGTAAAGTATCGTTCCACAAGGACACAACAGAACCAAGCGAGTACACTTTGAACCGCAACTGTGTCAATTGCTTGATGCTCACACATGCAACCTAATATAATGTCGTAAAACAGTATCGACTACAATTAAAAACATCTTGGTATACCGGTAACCGTATTTTGAGAAACCAAATTTTTTATAAAAATATAAAATGCAAGAAGTTTAAATGTTGATAAAAACACGTCTATAATTTTTCGAGTACCTTATGCGGTGTCCAGGTTTCTTGATTGCTGTGCATAATAATTGCTATGGTTCAATTCTACTGTGACTAATGGCAAATCTGAAGAGGGCCATGACTCCAAATGGCTAAAAAAACGTACAAACAACCAATTTTGCCAAAAATGATGACATATTTACAACACCTGTGAGCTTTGCTTACATCGCTGCAATGTCTCGACCTGGAATCAAGACGTAGTGGTCCGAGACCAAGACGAGGCTTTGAAAAACGTGTCTCAAGATGTCTCGAGAGATCCACCTCTGCTAAATACTTACAAAAAGTCCCGTGAAGACAAAAAAAAGTTATTAACCGAAGTTCCGGTAGACTAAGTGTTTTTTTATATAGTCTTGTTATCCAAAAAAGTGAAATATTCCGAAGTGAAGACCAAAAAAAAGTTTTTACCACGCTGTTTTAAGGAATAACTTATTACCCAAACAAAGAATTTCTACTTCTTAGAAATGGTTTTGGAAAAATTAGTATGTAGGTGGCTATATAAAAAAAAAGGTAAACCCTTTGGATCGTAGGCTTCCACACAAGGAGTTTGGGAGTTCAAAGCTCCCAATTAAAGAATGGTGGTAAAAATACCATGCCAGTTTTAACTGATCGAGGTGTTTGCGGCCATGCTTTTTACCGTTTTGTACTTGCACTTTTTAATTATCTTCTGCATGTTTTATCGAGTGAAGTTGTGCTGCTTTTTCCTTTTCTTGATCTTTTCTAATATTTATAATTTTTTGTGTGAACTGTTTAATAGCGATCGACAAGAAATAAATAAATGGAATGAAATCCACTATACCTGATAAAATATCAATAGGTTGCAGTAGTATGATAAGTTTTATTTGTTACAGCGCTTTAGTCTTCAGAGATCTTTTTTTTTGTATCGGCCAAATTGCGTCAAAGTTATCTAATGTAGCCAACAGCCATCACCTGCGAATAAAACTTTCCAATGCAAAAATATTTTAACATTAAGTCCGATCTTTTTTGCTTCGCTTTTGATGCCTACTGTTTTATCTCACTGCTTGGCGTGAGGTGCAAGCCTGTTCTATTCCGTTGCACTGTTAAAAAAACGTGCAGTGAAATCGAAGAAATTTTGCAAAATTCTGCAAACATCAAAAACGCCGACTGTACTGATCAAAAAACTCGCAGTAGTTCTTTCAACAGCTACCAAAAGCGAAACAGTGCTAAACAGCTAAATTGCGCAATTTGTGTTGCCCTCCACTAATTTAAAAAACTACTTTGGCTTTATTCCGCTGCGCTTTCCTAATTTAAGAAAAAATGTCCAGCTCTGGTCTATAGACTATGGTAATTGGCACACATAGTAGGCCTAACTTCCTTATCACCAAATGCGACATTTTATTTAATATATTAGAAAAATAGGAGTAGCCTATTAGTGACGTGGTAAACAAAGAGTTGGTACAGATCACAGTAATTGCTAACAGTTTTTTAATTAAAAATAATGTATAATATTTTCTTGTTCTATTTTTCTTATTTTTTCTGAGCTTCTAACAAAAAACTTTTTTATTGAATTATGACCTTTTAAATTCACAAATTCGCATTACAGTATTGACATAATTTAAACTATTATCTACATAACTAATGCAAACTGTTAATTACAAAAAAATTCAGCCAATTTACAGACAATCTGCTATATTTCTTTATGATCCTCATAATTTGTAAAAGACGTTTTTCGTAATCTAATATTATGATTACGCTCTCGTATTCGTTTCAATTGTTTTTCTCGGTCTTCCTTTGGGCTTCAGTTGAACTTCAGCTAATGTTCCATTCAGTTGTTCCTGATAAAATTAAAAGGTTTTTCCTCGCTTATAAAACGTTTAAAAACCCGTTTACACTACAGAGTTGGCGAGATTATTTTTTGTTTGTTTATTGTTTTTTTTTTTAAATTCTTGGTTGCACAGAACTTTAAAATACCAATGGTATTGACGGAACCCTTAACTCTTTCAATTTTGGTACTCTTTATGAAGACTGTTTTCTTTAGAATTCTTTCAACCAACTTTTGTTAAAAGAAATCGTTGGCAATGACGAACTGCAAGAAAACGTGGTTTATATAAGATTGGAAAACATCGAAAGTAACGGCGTCTCTGATTAGTTAGAGAAACAGAGCTAGCGATTGGTTGCGCGCTCACTTGCGCCGCAAGCGAGAAAGCTTAAGTCCATAGACGAATTAATATCGAATTTTTCAGCGAAAATTTTGCTATCTAAGAAATGTTGACCAATAGCCGAATACGAAACAGGTGCATTTTGAATGGACTTGCATTGACGTCCAGGGAGATCTTTTTAAGATTTAACTTGATTTCTTAATCCATAAAACGACAAAATATAGCAGCATAAATGTATTCATCATAAATAAAAAATAAAAAAAAAAATTTTAACAAAAATAAACAAAAGAAAAAACCATAAACGTTTTCAGCTTGCCTCAGCCCTCTTCAGATAAATAAATGATTTAAGAAAAAAACAAAAACTATGTACTGTAATTTAAAAAGAAGAAGTCAATCATTTGAGTGACGTAATTATTTGTCACATCTTTTTTACACGCGTTTTTTCAACATAAAGGAATTCATTTGAAATGCGACCGCCATAATGACAACAACAACAATACCGATACATCAAAACCAAATAACACAAAATACCAATCTAAAATATATTTAATAAAAATGATGAACCATTAGCAAATAATTGTCGGTTAAGTTTGGGGTTATGTTTTTTTATCAATAACGCTTCATGAATTTTGGTTTCAAAATTAGAACTACATTTTTTGATTATTTTAAACGAATTAACGCTGAATTTTATATTGGAGCAACTATGACATGACATAATATGATCCTTGACGGAGCTTTCAGTCTTCAAATGGAAACCTAAGTGCTCCCTCACCCTAATGCTCAGATGACGAGTTGACATACCAATGTACGTCAGGTTCGAATCGCACGAACAAGAAAATTGATACACAATGTTTGAGCATAGTGCGGGGGGAACACGAGTCTTCAATTGAAAATAATGTGAAACTTTAAATGTTTTATAGACAGGATTTATTTTTAAAGTTATTTTAAATTTAGATTTAATAATGTTTTTAAGTTTAATTAAAAAACGTTTGGAGTCATGGCCAAAATATGGGATATTCAGGTTGTAAACATAATCGGGAGACGAAGAATGAGAATGCATACTTTTTTCATTAAACTTTTTTAAACATTTTTCAAAAAACCAAATAGGGTAATATTTATCTGAAAAATATCTGAAAAATCATTTATTTATCTGAAGAGGGCTGAGGCAAGCCGAAAACGTTTATGGTTTTTTCTTTTGTTTATTTTTGTTAAAATTTTTTTTTTTATTTTTTATTTATGATGAATACATTTATGCTGCTATATTTTGTCGTTTTATGGATTAAGAAAACATTTTATTCTCTTCCTAAATTGTATTTCTATATTAACTTGATTTCTGATTAATTTTGGAACATGTTATCGAATTCGTTCTTCCAGTCGTTGAGATGTTCCACCTATGTACACATTATTGCAGTGGCACGAGTACTTGTTTATACAACATTGCTTCGTTGATGAGCAGGTAAAATATTTCTTTTAAAAAGAAGGTAACATTTTTTTGAAGAGAAAATCATTTTTGCCGACACTAATTCAAAACAATTGTTGACTATTGACTTTTTTCGTTTTTTGCATTTAAGGGAAACGTTTCCAATCCAGGGTAATTTTAAATACACTGGACATTTTTTTTTTGGTCGAATCGCGTAGATGCCTTAGAATTTGAAATTTTTTTAATTTTGGAAATAATGACTTCTTGGAAATTCATTTTTTTGCAAAATATTTTTGATTATGCTGACTTAATTACTTGAAAGCTTTTCATGAGATAAAATTTCAAGAGCTCTTAAAGAAGATTGCCAATAAGATTAGTTAATCTCTTCTTTGGTCCAAAAGAATCCCAACGTATATACTGTCCCGTCAATGTGGGTTCTCTATTAATGAAAGTAACAAGCTTTTTGGTAGAATTTTGGACCAACACATCAAGCAACATGTGAATTGTTATTTTATTGGTAGATTTTTTTTATTATTTTATTGGTAGATTTTTTCTTTTTGGTAGATTTTTTGACCAACACATCAAGCAACATGTGAATTGTTATTTTATTTTTCGTGAGTAAAACCCAATTACTATCGGGCGAAAAGAGAAAAGGACAAGAAAATACATCAAGCGAATCGTAGACATTAGATTATGCAATACGAGATTAGCGCTTCACTGGCGACGCGATTATTATTTCATAATAAAACTTTGAATTACTTTTAACGGGAATAAACTAATCGTCATGAATAAAATTATTATGAATGAAGCGTGACAAAATGAAAATTTCAAATTTTCAAGCATCTAAGCCAGGGGAAGTTCAACCTGCGGTCCACTGCTTACTCAAAATTTTTTAGAGCTTTTTAGTTATACTTTCTAACTCTAACCCTAACCCTTGAGCTATATTTTCATAGCTGTATCGCAGCAATGAAAATATAGCTCAAGGGTTTCGCAAGCTTACTTTTTCGACAAAAATCGAGAAACCAGAGTAAGATTTTTAGTGAAGACTTTTTTTTAGAACTACGTTTTTGAGACAAAAATCGGGAAACCAGAGTCAGATTCAAAGTGAAGACCAAGGATGCGGACTCGGGACCCGTCAATTCGATGCAATATAGCTGGAATCGAACTCGGACGTTTCTGACTCTGTTGCTTTTTTTGTAATATCGAGTGATTAAACAGGAGCGCCGGAAAGTCATTTTATCAGGGGGCAAAATTTTAAAAAGGCACCTTATTTTTTAAAAAAGCACTTTTTTTACGGAGTTGCCATTTTGTATCGCAACCGTTTTCAGAGCAAAAATCTAGTAATTGCTAAAAAAACCATCACTGTCAATAAGTGTGCAAAATTTCCATTTTTCTCCCAAATTTTAGGTGAAGATTGAAAAAAAAGAAAGAAAAAGTCATCACTTTCAATCGAGTCCATAGTCACTATTTTCTTCCGAAATTTAAGATGCAGACCATAACCAAAATAATAGCATTCACCTTCAACCCATTTGACATTTGATCCAGTTTCTATCATTGTGGGGGAAAATCCTACCCAATGTTGTGTATCTGCGCACCAATAGGCTATACTCCTATTTTGGAAAGGCACGGGGCAATTTAAAGAGGTCAAAAAGGCAGGGGTAATTGCTTCCTGCCTCCCCGCTTTCGGGCGCCCCTGGTGCTCAATACTTGTACAGAACAAAAATATTGCCAGTTATGTCAGTTATTTTAATTTATGTCAGTTTTTGGCTGGCTTCTTTCGTAAAAAGTCAAAGGGACAATTCTTAGTATAAAAACAGAGATGCGGACTCGGGATTTGGAATCAGGATCGTCATTTCAGCCCGGACTCGGATTCGGGACTCTGACTCACTTCAAGTTTTAACGAGCCGCATCCCTGGTGAAAACCTTTTTTTAGAGATCACTAGAGGTCACTACGCTTTTGAGACGAAAACTGAGAAACCAGATTCAGATTCAAATTTAAGAGTTTTGTTTTTAGAGATTATTAAGTTTTTGAGACGAAAATCGAGAAAATAAAGTAAATTTCAAAGTCAAGATTTTTTTGCGTCCCGCCGACTATAACAAGATTTATAATTTGGCCCATTAAGAAAAAAGGTTGGACATCCCTGATCTAAGTGATTCGACCAAAAAAAATGTCCAGTATATTTAAAATTACCCTGGATTGAAAGCGTTTCCCTTAAATGCAAAAAACGAAAGAAGTCAATAGTCAACAATTGTTTTGAATTAGTGTCGGCAAAAATGGTTTTTTCTTCAAAAAAGATGTTGCCTTCTTTTTAAAAGAAATATTTTACCTGCTCATCAACGAAGCAATGTTGTATAAACAAGTACTCGTGCCACTGCAATAATGTGTACATAGGTGGAACATCCCAACGACTGGAAGAACGAATTCGATAACATGTTCCAAAATTAATCAGAAATCAAGTTAAATCTTAAAAAGATCTCTCTGGACGTCAATGCAAGTCCACTCAAAATGCACCTGTTTCGTATTCGGCTATTGGTCAACATTTCTTAGATAGCAAAATTTTCGCTGAAAAATTCGATATTAATTCGTCTATGGACTGAAGCTTTCTCGCTTGCGGCGCAAGTGAGCGCGCAACCAATCGCTAGCTCTCTTTCTCTGACCAATCAGAGACGCCGTTACTTTCGATGTTTTCCAATCTCATATAAACCACGTTTTCTTGCAGTTCGTCATTGCCAACGATTTCTTTTAACAAAAGTTGGCCGAAAGAATTCTAAAGAAATCAGTCTTTATAAAGAGTACCAAAATTGAAAGAGTTAAGGGTTCCGTCAATACCATTGGTATTTTTAAGTTCTGTGCAACCAAGAATTTAAAAAAAAAATCAATAAACAAACAAAAAATAATCTCGCCAACGCTTGTAGTAAAAACAAGCTTTAACTTCAAGCAAAATATTAGATTCTTTTGTCGCTACATAAAATAAGCTATTTTTTCAACACGCCATTAAAAATTTTTATATTATTGATGGATATACTTTAGCTGATCAATTTAGCGCTTTAGAATTAAATTAATATTTTACTTAGACAATAGACCTAGTCAATCTAATTGGCTAAGTTCAATCACACAAAATTCAATAAAGGCATAGACTTCGCATGCAGTTATGACGTATGCAGCGGCGTACGCTAAAGTGTTTTCGAGGTTAAACTCCTCTTCCTGAAAACAGATGGTCATGGTGGCGAGCACTTAATAATTAATTGTAAAAATAATAATATGCATTTATGTTTATTGCTATCGCTTGAACTTTTTTTTATTTGCATCACTCACGCACAATTTTTGTTTTTGTTAAATCCACGCAAAAGTTATTTCTGAAGGCTTCTAAATCACAATCAGATTGCAAAAACTTTTTTGTTGTTCAAAAAAGGTAAGGTTTTTTTCAAACTAAATTGCATGAATCACTGGGAATTTGTATCGGTTATGGTTCTGATATTCTGTCACTCAAGTGTTTTTATAAAAATATACGTAATTGTTATATTAAGTTGTTGATGTTTACTTAAAATACAAACATATTTTCATACTTGTTTTTTCCACTTCATTCTCCTATTTTGGTACCAGGTTTTTACTTGTAATTGAGTCAAATCTAATGATTCTGCTAACTCCATTCTGTCAGGAGTTGAAAGATATTTGTTTTGCTCGAACTTTCTTTCCAAACCCAGCAATTGAAGCTCGGTAAAGACAGTGCGACTTCGGCGACATTTTTTTGGAGTCGTTTTCTATCAATATTTATTCAATTAATACAAACCGTTAACAGCGTTATTATTTACGTATTGGTTTATGAATTGAGTTCAGATAAAAATTACTCGGGACACATTACAGTGACAACACAAGAGAAATTCGGAAAAAACATTTAAATAGGATCTATCAAACGGCAGAAAACAGTCTAAACTTTGAAATAATTTTGTAACGTGATGAATTTTCGGCCTAGAGTAATATTTTCCACCCAGATGGCAGAGTATCTAAAATGTGCGTCTTTATAAACGAGTAGCTTGCATTTCATTCTAAATGATGCAATAACAACATAGATTAGTGATTCTTAAGTTTTTGCCACTTTTTTTTTTCAGACTTCAGGTACCGGCATTTCCCAAAAACAATCCACAAAAATAATTTGAGAAAAATTCGTTTTGTTATATATAGTAAGACCTTTTTTGTTAGACTAGTTTTCCATGCTGTTTTCTTCAACAAAAAACAAATAGGGTCACCATGCGTAATGAAGACAAAAAACAAAAACCAAAAAGTGTTTGTTTTAATGAACGAATTTTTATCAGCTGTCATGATTGAACTATAAAATGCCAAATCAACTTACAACAAATTTTCAAATTCTTCCCCATTTCCTCCCTTAAAATTACAAATTCCTCTTTAGAGAATCAAGAGGCTCACTTTGAAAAACTTTAAAAGGCCATAGCTTCAATTTTTATCACTGACCTTGGGTCTAAATTAGAAACAAAAATTTAAATTTTGTATTACTTGATGAACTATTCCAAAAGTAATGAAAAACTAAAACAAGCCCGCTATGCCAATCATGGCTTCTTAGAGAACCGCACAGATATACAGTATAAGGTTTTTATATAAGGGTCAAATCAAACCGCTTGATTTTATGGAGTTTTACATGACAGCTGCTTTTTGACTTTCTATTTAAGTGATGACATTGCATTTGGTCTTCAGCTAACTTATGGGAGAGACGCTGTTTAAAAGCTTTTCCAATGATTTGTTCAAAGTACTTTTTAGAATCCAAATTACAAAAGGTTTTTTTTGATTAATTGATCTTTACGGTCTTCTGTTATATTTAGCTGATTAGACTGATACTGATTATCTTTTACAACGTGTTAACAGATAAGGTTGGTTCTCGAATACAACCTTTTAAAACCAACATTAAACTTCAGTAACGTCTATTGGTTTTTAATTGCACATATTGATTACAGTTTATTAGCCGGACAAGATTTTCTTTAACAGAAGCAACATTGAAATTTTGGAAACTTCTAAGAATCCAAGAATTTCTAAGAAAATAGAAACGCTCCATTTTTAACTTGATTGACATTATGTAGAACCATAATCAAAATTTACTTATGCGATCAAATATTGGTTGGTTCTGACACGTTGATTATCATTGATTTTTTTCTGTAAATCTTAAGGTGCCATGAACCAGACTTGGACCACAAAAATTTTTTCTGTTTTTCAAAATTATATAAGAATTCAACATTTTTCTGATGTCAAAATTATATTAGAATTCAACATGAAATTTTAATTTTCTTGTAATCTCTTGCTAAAAAAATGCTGTTAGATAAAGTAGTATTTTTGGTAAAGTTAAAAACTATCTTAAAATAAAATTAAAGCAGACAAGTGTTTTCCAAATTAGATTAGAATTAGAAATACTTTCATTTTCTTTTAATTTGTCAAATTAGACAATTAGGTTATTTAATTGTGCAAATCCACCACCAGCAAATTTATGCAAATGAAGGGGTAATTCAGTAGGCTATTTTGAATTTAACCCGTTAAGATTTATGTTGAGTGACGTCTGCTCTCGGTTGTGCATCCAGATTAAAAGCATAAGGTCTGGGCTTAATTCCCGGGAACATAGTGTTAGCCTACAAACGGCATGTCAATGATATGACAATAACGTGTAAAATGGCTTTGCTGTCCAGAAACAATGACTCGTAGATGGGCAGCAAATTTATCAGATGATTCGGGTTAGGGAACAAGAATAATGGAAAGTTTGCTTTAGATATATTTCGATTAAATTATTTTTTATTTTTTCTTGACTGCACCCAGCTAATCGATTAAAATTTTAATAAAAGAATCATATCGAAATTAAAGAAACAAGCACAATTTTTTTTGCCGACAAAAACCATTGCTTGCGTTTGCAAAATGAAAGTACTTTTAATCAAGGTTGCCCATTTTGCATTTGACCTATTTATGTAAGATCAAAAAATTTCTACTTTAAATTCATTTTTGCGATGTTTGGTCATTTGTACGGTACTTTATCGCGCAATCGAGAAGTACGGATGGCGCGCGCAACTCGAATTTGCAAACCTACTCGCGTTGTTTTGTCTGTCCTTGGGAAAGACATTCAACGGCACGTTTTTCTGCTTAGCAGCTTAGCAAGTAGCTCTAAATTTGATTCATATCACTGAACAAAATTTAAAAATTTTAACCGGACAGCAATATCTTGGCATCTCCGGAAGCAGGTCAGAGCAATCGCTTGAGGGTTACTCTAAAGCAGTGGTTTTCAACCTGGGTTCCGTCAGAATAGTTCAGGGGTTCCGCAAGTTGTCTGTGGAAGATGAACTTCGTGTGTGTCTATCAAAAACACGACCCAATTTTAAAGAGTTTTGCAAGAAACATTAGGCTCAAGTTTATCATTGAATTTTTTACGAGAATAAATGTAATTTTTTACAGTTTGTATTAATAATTTCAGAGACCGATTCCGAGTGAAGACTTTTTTTTTTTTTTAGAGAACACCCTGATTTTGGGACAAAAATAGGAGTTTTGGAGAACGATTCCAAGTGAAGATCTTTTTTTTTTTTTTTTTAGAGGACACCTTGATTTTGGGACAAAAATAGGTGTTTTTAGCCGGTTACGGCCCGCAAACTCGAATACTTTTGAAAAGTGGGCCACAAGAGTGCAGAAGTTGGACCACCCTGGCATAAGACAATCAAATTATCGCACAGGGGCTCCTCAAGCCTCTGGAATATTTCATTGGGGTTCCGCTCCACCAAAAAGGTTGAAAACCACTGCTCTAAAGTATAATGCCTCCGATGTTTTCTGTAAGTTAGAAGTATAAACAGGGTTATTATTTTGTGCTTGTTTTTATGAACATTGTTTTAGAAAATTTTAATGTGCTTATTTCTAAGAAACGTGCTTATTTTAGAATTAAGTGCTTATTTGTGCTTATTTTTTACTACTTTTGTTTTGGTTTTCCACAAAATTTCTAAAAAACGCGCTTATTACAAGGTTTTTAGTCTATATTCGAAGAAGAGAGGTCGTTTTTGAATTAAAGATGAAGTGATGACCTTTTTTTACAAATCACTACGTTTTTGTGACGAAAATAGGGGTTTTTGACGCTGATTTAAAGTGATGACCTTTTTTTCAGGACGAAAATATAGATTTGGCTGTGCTTATTTTTTAAGCACTTCGGATACTAACCTAAATATAAATATAACTAAAAACAAATTAAAAATAGTTTTGTAAAAAGTAACACGTTTTCTTATTTCAAACTTTAAGCAAAAAAAAATGAAAATAAGTAGTTTAAAACAGTATTTAATTAATTTTACCTTTTCCAGCTTTTAAAATCTCGTTACCAAAAAATTTAATATTAAATTAATTTTACATCTTTAGCACAGTTTCAGTTGATACAAGTTCAAGTTAGTTCGTTAGTTTAATGTAATTTCTAACTTGGCGCTTTTTTGCTTTCTTCCAAGAGAAAGTTAAACTCAAGCAAATTTTAGAAACAAATTATTTCATGATATTTCGAATTGTCATAGGCCTATAACTAATGTTGATTTTTAAAAATCTTAATAAAACGCTCAAAGCAATAGTGATTTTGATCAGTTTCATTAGTACTAAACGATTAAAGAATGACAACAATGTATCAGAAATGTAGCGACGCCAAGTCCGGTCAGAGGAGAATTTATTTTAATTAATGATATTTTTCATCGACACACGAATAAGAAAAAAGACTAGAACGTGTAGACAAAAATACAAAGCGTAATGTTCTTTTCAAATCAAATCTTGACTAGATATAAGTCTTTGTTGTGGTGGTTTTGATCTCGTGAATTGTTTAAGTTGGTAACAGCCTTAGCAAATGTTTCTATACGATAAGAATTTGTCTTCAGTTACTTAAGTGTCAAATAGGTTTTGCTGACTCTCGTTATGATCAAAGTAAGTTTATCAAAACTTTATTAACTACATGTTTTTCTAAGTTTGTCACCTATTGAGCTTCTTAAATACCCTAAATGAACTGAGCAAGTTGTAGAAAAATCAAAAAATACTTTAAATTTTACAACTGTCAAATTCTAAAATTTTAAATAATTTAAATGAATTTGTTTCAATCCTTTAGTTTTGTTGAAGGACAACTTTTGCGATAATTGATCAATGATTTATAACGAATTTCCAAAAGAAATGCATTGCCTTTTTCTGCATTATTTCTATGATTTATAGCAGTGTTCTTCAAACTTTTTTCATCGAGACCCATTTTGCACAGCCAAATTTTTTCGCGACCCCTAAAAAAAGGTCTTCACCTAAAATCGATTTCTGATTCTGCCATTTTTCCCCCGACATCAAGGTGTTCTCTAAAAAAAAAAAAAAAGGTCTTTGTAATTGTAATTGTAATTGTGCGTGGTCAAGCTCGAAGCACGTTCTTGATTGAGTTGTTGTACTGTGCGTTTTATCTCTCTCGTGGTTACTGCAGAACGCTGTCAGAGCGACGCGTGGTTGTTTAGGTGTGTTGTTCTTTAAGTTGTGTTGCTTGTTCCTCTGTTAACGTGCATTTCTGTTTAGGTAACTACGTTTCTTAGTTGATTAAAACCTAAATTCGTTGTGTTTTGGGTAATTTCAGAACAGTCTTCACCTAGAATCGATCTCTCATTCCGCTATTTTTGCCCAAAAATCAAGGTGTTCTCTAAACCAGCGGTTCCCAAACTGTGCGCCGCGAAAGTTGTTGTACTTACTGCTTTTCTCACAATAATTGCAGTATGAAGGTTATTAGCAGGAACTTCCCTTCAGAGAACGATTCCGATTGAGGACCTTTTTTAAACAGCCTGATTTTGGGAGGGAAATAGGGAAATCAGAGATGAAATCGAAGTGAAGACCTTTTTTTTTTTTTTAGAGGACACCCTGATTTTCAGAGAAAAATAAGGAAATCGGATATAAAATCGAAGTGAAGACCTTTTTTTTTTTTTTTTTAGAGGACACCCTGATTTTGGAACTGAATACCTTTTTTTCATTACGGCGCCGCGAGTATTTTTAAGTCTTCAAAGGGCGCCGTGAAAAAAAAAGTTTGGGAACCGCTGCTCTAAACAAAAAAAAAAAGAAAAAAGGTTTTTACTTCGAATTAATCTTGTATTTCGCTACTTTTCTTCCAAAATCATCGTAATCTCTAAAAATCTAAAATTTAAAATCTCGCGACCCCCAGTTTGAAGAGCCCTGATTTATAGTACAACAGGGGTGGTGCTTTATCATGCACTTTATGCATTGTCTCAATCACAACTTTAAAATCTTTTTTGTTGCGTAAATGTCAACATTATTAAGTTAAATTTAAAAATCGAATAAATTCTTAATATCTAAAGTTTTATGCAACGCTCAAACCCGTTTGTTAATAAATCAAGCCGAAAGGTTGACTGAGCGGTGAAAGCTTAGCTGTAACGACAACCGTGTTGACACAGTCACCGTTCAATTCCTACTCTCGTCAAGGTGTTCTGTCTTTCGAAAAGGCTCTTCACATTACTTTACTGAGCTTAAAGGTCTAATAACTCTATTATTTGATGCTTTAAATTACAGTCATACAAATCCGCAGACAGCAATACTTTAGGCATCGCTGAAAATAGGTCGAGGTAATCGCCCAAAGGTTGCACTGGATTTAACTTCCCTAACGTTTCCTGTAAAAAAAAGAAATAATCGCTTTAAAGATAATCTTGATGAAAATATTTTGGGTTTTATTTCTATCCATAGGTGGTGAACTAAAAAAACATAGATTCAAGGGCATTCAATAAAATCTAAGTTACATATGATAACTTACTCCGCAATATGAAGAACCGCTCGGACTTGACATTTCTCGTCGGAAAAAAAAAGGAAATCCTTCAGGAGTGAAATCAAACTGTTGGCAATTTCTTTGAAAAAATGGCGGAAACAAAGGAATTGATTGATTTTGAAGAAGGTAATTAGGATGTATTGACCCTTTTTTTGATTCTACACCGGATGTAGTTTCGTTTTTAGGAAAAGCGAAGTAGTAAGGTGGGACAGTTGTGCCTCCTTTAAAAAGATGAGCTTCACGCTTTTTGAAATCATTTGGCAGTGACGTTTTTGTGTGACGAAGATTCCACTCGTTTAACTGGGCAACTTTTTCTTAAAAAATATAAAAAAATGTAAAACTTGTTTTTTCGATTAGAAACACAACTATTTCTTTTTTGCTTAAAATTTATCGCTTAGATTAAGCTAAAATTTGAAAAAATAAGATAGTGAATTACTTACCTATTATAGAAAACGTAAATGTATTGTTTTGCTTAGCTGTTTTCCATTGGTTTAACATCGTATACTTTATGTGTATACCCACAAATTTGTATATTCTATAATCTATATGTATGACGTTTTTTGTTTTGAAATACTTCTATTTTTTTACAGCTTTTTGTAACTAATGTTGACATTTTTTGATAAAAATTCCACTCGTCGTCATCGTTTGGAAGGGCATCCACTCCGGGCTAGTCAAAAACAGGACTGGGGCCGAGGGTTTAACTTTTACTACTCGAGAGTGCTGTACTGACTGGATCAGATGCTAGTAGTAGTTATGTTGAGCCTGCATCGAGTTTTGTCATCCAAGACCATCAAAACTTTGTGCTTCGGGCACGTTATTAGGAAGTAATCTGTTGTTCAGAGACGCCGCAATTGCAATTCGGTGAAGGAGCGAGACCCCGTTTGTACATGGACGAATGGAATCGCCTAACACCAGTTTACAGGCAATTGAGTCTAACCCAAGCTGTTCGGGACAAGATTAATCTAACAGGCCTGGCACTGGTTACGGTTATAAAAGCACGGAGCCTGGATGTACTCTCACAGTATTCCGTGTTTCATCTGTAATTTGTCCACCGAGAAGTGCGGATGCCTAGTCCGGAAAGGTTGTTTAAAAGATTCCGCCCAGCTGGCACAGATCGGCGTCTAGATCGGCGTCTGGACCATATGATCAGGGTCCAGAAATTCCCTGTAAGCCAAGGAAAGTGTCGCTCCAAGTCGGCGAAGCTCAGCTGGCTGGATGCCTGAAAGTATGGGTAAGTGGTCCGTTGGAATGGGATGCAGGCATCCAGTGACTATGCGCAAGGCGTCTATGAAGCGAGTGTGAGCGCTGCCATCAGACTGGTGGGCGGTACTCAGCTGTTGAGTAGAACAGAGATAGGACTGCTATGTGCAGTGTTTTGGCATCAGCACTCCACCCTGAGTCTACAAGTTGCCTCAGTAATGTGGCGGGCGAAGATAGTTTTTTGGCAATGCCACTAATTCCAAATTTCATGCAAAAATTCTACTAAAGTATAGATTTTGTAAAAGTTTTGGATGGAACGCAAATAAGTTAAACACATATTTTATTAAATTTGGATCTTACAAATTGCTTTATTAATTTAGTAGAATAAAATAGAATTTACGACGCCAGCTCAAAAAAAGACTTTTTACGTATTTGTTTTTTATATGAAGATGACATACGTATTAGAGCTACTGTAAGTGAGAAACTTTAATTTGGTTTCCGACATGCTAAAATAATGCTATTCGGTCAGAAGAGTGACCGAGTTGGTAAGAGGTTGTATTGACGAGTGTGATCGACACGGTTGGGGTTCGAATCCTATTCCCGCTTTCTATTGTGTACTTGCTAAAAACACTTTACGGCCCTTTCCTTTGCTTGATGGTTTAAGCAAGTAGCTTTAAATTTTAAATCACATCACCAATAAAAACAAAATTAAAAAAAAATTTTAATTTTAGTTTCTACAAAAGCAGGTCAGGGTAATTATTTGACAATTGCCTTAAGTGTAAGACATTCGACGTTGTCCTGCGGGTCAGGAGGTTGAACAGAAACGATGATGACGATGATAAACTTTATATATTTTTTTATGGTTTTGAGGATGAATTCAAATTTGTAGCTAACAATTATCAAAATAATCAAGCCTGAATAATCAAATCGGTGTAAAGCGCAAAGATAAGCTACTTAAACGCGCGTCGAACTCGTGACCTAGCAATTGCCAGTTTGTCAGATTATCGAGGTTGGTCTCAAAATATCAACGACAAAATAAATTTTTTGATATTATACAAAAAATATCGAATGAATTAAAATTGAGGATTAAAGAAAAGCCGTAAGCTTCTACTTCTCAGGCTGTGCTCGAAAATGCTCGAAATTTAGAACGGACGATAAAATGTATGGAGAGTGGCCGGAAAGTAATCAATGAATGAAAATAGTAAAATACTATCATTGCTGATAGTACCGGCGAAACTTAATTTCAACCAACTATAATTTCCAATAATTTTCATGATTTGATCCGTTAATAATGATTGATCCAGCTGTCATCATTATTAAACATATGAATTCATAAAAGTATTTTAATTAGGTATCGAAAATGCAATGCTTACCCACATACTATCATTGCAATGTCAATTTTTTTTTTTTTGTGCAGTGGGATTCATTCAAGTGCATTCGTTTTACTATATTCATGCATTCATTACTTACAGTACTATTCGACTGTCTCTCTGCATACTCAATCTTTTCTGCATTCTCAAGTTTTAACTCATTCGATATTTTCTATATAATATCGAAAGTTGATATTTTATGGTTGATAGCTTGACCGGATATCAGATGATCGCACATCGCATTGACTTGTGACAGCTTACTTGAAGACAAAGCAACAAGATGAAAGAAGTTAACCGCAAGTAAACAAACCTTGGTCGCCATTAAAGCGGTGGCCAAAGCTGACTAATTTTAAAAGACAAACTTTTGTGGACACTGTTTTTTGTTTGTTTACTAAGAAAAGCAATATATTTCACGATGTACTGTATTTGCCAAGAAAAATAAGAACACGGTAAATAAAATTACAAAAAAATTCCTAAGTTTCTAAGTTCAAAACTATTTTTGACGGTTTAGATTTGAAATTGTAAATATGAAAAAGGTGACAAATTTTTTTCAATCTCTTATTTTGCGCCGCCGTAAAAATCGGAACTTAAATTCAATTTTTAAGTGAATATCTTAACCTGCAATTGAAATTTTCAAGTTTTAACGGCAAAATAGAATGCTTAAGAAACATTAAGAAGTTTAAAAAACTGTTTTATTAAGCTATATTTTAAACCGTGTATAGGATTTCAAATTAAAATATTGAATCATCAAATTGTTTAATGTTGAAACAAAAGAAAAGCGTGCTTAAATTCATCTACAGCACTTAGCAAACTTTAATTTAAACAAACCTGAGATTCCAAAGCAAACAGGTAAAAAATTTTTCGGGTTAGGGGACGTTGAATTTTGAATCACCTGCTGCTGGATTTGTGATAAAAGAAAGGCAAGAAGAACTGGATTTGCTTCGTTCTGAAATGGTTAAATTTAAGCAAAGTAAATAAGTTTTTTTGGCTATTAGTGAAAAACTGTAATTTGATTTAGCCTATGTAAACCTGTTGACGTAGTCTACTTTTGAAGGTCTTAAGTGTTTATGGCACCGCTTGTTAATAGCTTAGCCATATTTTTTCGCACCTGTTGTAAACCATCAGTTGCGATATAAAAATATGAAATTGCTGCATTAAAGGTTGAAGCTTTTGATTTTTTTGCAGTTTGAAGAATAGTCGAAATGCCGATTTAGGGGTGGAAACATTGTTTGGAAGTACGTTTTAAATTTCTTTTAACCTGTCGTGCATTTCTTGGGTTAAAAAATCTTATTTAAATTGTCCAAAGTCTTTTTTCCAAAACGGTTTGTTGAATTTTGAAGTTCTTTTCTCACCATGTTTGCTGAAGTTGTTTCAAAAACGCTTTAGACTGATGAGAAAAAATGTTTGGAGTTTGGAGATAATATTTTATCGAAATCAGCGCTTTCATGTTGGTACAAATTCAAATTAGAATTCTTCTTTACTTCGTATTTTTCTACAAAAGAAAAAATAATAACGTCTTTTATTAAGTAGACGTGTACGCTACAAACAAAAAAAGATTATAAAATATGTCGGAAAAAACTGTAAATTGTTTCACTAACTAGTTAAACATTCATATTAATATCGTACCTGCATTTGAGATACTTTATGATAAATAATGTTTTTCAACATGATTTTGAAAATTTGCCTGTTTTTCTAAACTTTTAAAGAAATGTTTTTCAATAACATGTTGCTGGCTTTCTTAAAATATATCAAATATATTGAGTACTATACACCAAAGCTAAACCACTTCTTTACTCTCACTTTCACATCCGTAACACAACATAATTTTTTTCAAAAAATGTGAATCCCCGCATCGTACGGTTATGCTCATTTTCTATTCGCTATAACATTTTATGAATTTGCAGTGCCCGTCTCAAAACATTGTCCCTCGACATAGTTACTTCTAAGTGACGCAACGTCAACGGTGGTTATATCTGTGTCACTTTCATTTGAGCTGGAAATTGAACCCAACGTGGACGCAGGATGTGAAAGCGTCTGTCCTTTAAAAAAAACACTTGTGCATAAAAAGCATTCAAACTGGATTTTATAGCGAAAAATTTTTTAATAAAAGAAGACAAGAAATCATTACGCCGTTCATTTTGCCATGAATCAATGGTTTTCAAGTTTTTTTAATGCCTGACGCATTCAAAAAAACTTGAAATCTCGACGACCGCACCACAGATGACAAAGTAAGCATAATCAGACAAAAATTATCATTAAATGTATTCCATTATTCTTACATATTAACCATTTTTGTTTTGATGTTTTAGAATGAAATTCGAAGGATAGAGTAACTATAGCCTGTATCTGCAGCAATGTTGATTTTGAAATTTTTGCAGAGATTTGACAGAAAATTATCACATAACGCTTTGAAAAAATTAAACTAAAGCTGAACTACTGCCATGAATTATTACACAGAATATTATGGAGAATATATCGTTGAATGATTTTTTGTTTATGCTAATTCAAAGTTTAGAAATACAGTGGTTTTCTCTGAATTATTTTCTGTACAATTTAATAGTTTTGATTCTCCGGTATATACAAGCAAAAATTCAACAATTTGTAGGTTCGATGCTCATTAACTTTAAGAACTTATAAAATTCACAATTTTTGACGTTAAGTAACTGCCCCAATAAGATTCGATATTTTGTTGCCGAAACAAAAGTTCCAAATTTCCATAATTATAGATATTACTTCAATTACTTTGAAGCCAAATTTGCCAATTGCTCGACGCAACTAACGATCAAGCGCGAAACTTGCAGAAAGTTCGAGTTTTATTTTTACTTCTGGTGTTCAAAGCAAACCACATTGAAATTAAAGGATAAAATTAAAGGAAAACTCACGTCTTAATTGAAAAAAATAATTGTTTATACCACTACGATTTTGAATTATTCTTCTGTTTTTGGAATCACAAAAGTTAGTTAATTGTCTGGTTTTGGTTAGACGTTCACTACAACAGTTTCAGATCTCAACACTATGACGAAAAAAATTACGATTTAGTTGCTTGCTCTTTTACCAAAATTATTTTTCATGCTGATAATTTATATTTTTGGTCGATATTTGCCCACGTTACACAGAGTGTTGAGTTTTTGTTGTATTATTTTTACCTCCAATATCCATTTTCTTGATTCGAAGATACTAAATTTTTCAAAAGTTTAGCAAGAAATCAAATTATTTTTAGAACAAACATTTAAAAACTTTGAATGAAAAGACAAAAGTTAATTAAGTGATACCCGCTATTTACCAACAAAACAAACAAAGAAATTTATATTTTTTATAAAACAAAACACTTGACTCGCTTGCTTCACTATACGTCATTCTCACCGGATGCAGGATTTGAATTGCCGGTTAACACGGACTTGACTCCGAACTCAAAAATGTGACTGTTTCCAGTCAGCTGAAATTTGTTTTCCTCCTGTGACATATCGAGTTGGTGTGTTTGATTTTGCGTCGACTTTCTTCCCAAAACAAGCCAATTGGGGTCGGTTTTGTCACGTCGCACCCAATTCTGATTTTCCGCTTTTTTTGATTTGAAACGTAAGTTTACCTTCGTCAAATCGTTTCCAACATCAGTGAAACTTTTTTTCAAAATGTCGTCGATACTGAACGAGGATGATTGAGAAGTGGAAGAGCAAAATTCATTTCGGTTGTCATGGCCAGAAACTTTTTTTAGAGCTGGAAGTGAATTTGTGGAAATAGAAGAGTCTTTTAAAATCATTTTTTGATTAAAAGGGATGTTTTTACAAGGATTTTGTTTCAAATTTCTTGAATTCCTTTTTTGCTGAAATAACCATAAATTTTGTGGAAAATTATAGACATTTTTATTGTTCATTTCCTAAAATTTTACAAAATCCACAAACTTTCATATTTCCACTTATTCACAGTCGCCTAATATTAAAAAAATATTTAGTGAAAAAATTTTGCATTAAACTACTTTATTATCATATACTTCAGCAAACTTAAATCAAATGTTTTATTTAAAACACACAACATCACTTTCAGGAACCTCTTGATATTCTATCGCTTGACAAATAAATCTAAATTTAATTCGTGGCTTTATTCACTCAACTTTTTTTCGTGTTGATCATAAAAGCGCAAACAGAAAAGATATTGAACTTTTAAAAAATTTCAAAGCTTTTAAAATGAAAGAATAATTTTAAATTAACTTTGAACAAAAAGCTACTAACGTACTCGTTGCTAAGTAACTAGGATTAAAGGAACTGTCAAACAAAGAACCCTCTTGATCTTATAATGCTTATAAACGAGAATCGTTGCTGCACCTGCATTAGTTGGACATTCTCAAATTGCATTGCGATTATCCAACTAAATTATTTCATAAAAATCAAAGAAGCAAAACGCAAATCTCTAGCGATAAAAAACGCCAAAATTTATAAAAAAGTTTTGCTAATACTTTGTTTCTGTTTATATATAAATATAAAGATATATATAGGCTTACGTGTGTTGTTGTTTTCGAACTTTATAACCCTAAGATGTAAAACGTGTAAGAAAAACATCAAAGTAAAACAACTGTACGTAATTTAATTTTAATTTTATTTTACAGCAGTCTTTTAGCAATTTTCATGCTTTAAAAATAACTTGAGTTGATTATCTATTATTAATTTCATTCTGCGAGAGCATCGCCATCAGATACTTAAAACCTCTCGGAATTATTTCTACTTTAATGCCTTAAATGATCAACAAGTTCTTGCATGCTTTTAGAGGTATTTGGCACAAGCAAAAATAATTTTAAATTCTTGCATTTCTATAGTCTAAATGACTTATATTTTAAAACGCATGGAAATACATTTTTATCGCAGTCATTCAGGTAATCAGAAATAATAGCAGAAAATTTATCATTACTATTAACCATCAATTTAGCGCATGGCGAGGACTTCAATACACTGCAGATAATCTTACCGAAATAGCATTCAAATTTATTAATCAAAGTATTTTCCAGAGTATTGCACATGAAATCAAGTGCAAAGCAAAACGTGTAACTTTTATTATCGTGATTATGACCAGCTATTTATCCTCTTGACTCATAGACACGTCGGTAACTGTCAGGCGAATAGCCCGATCTGCTTTCGAAGATGCCAATACATTGCTGTTCGGTGGAAAGTTGTATCTTTATTTTGGTTTTAGAGAATAGTTTCATGAAATATCTTTTTCAAGGTCACAACAGAACGACAAGAATATAACTTGAACCAAGAATATCGTAAATATTGTAAAGAATTAAAAGGATTTTTAGAAATCTGCAACTAATCAATGTAATCACGCAAATTAAAGTTAGTTCAGTTAATAATTCAGGAATTTAGTTGATGCAACAAGAAAAAAAATCTAAACCGTTAAACATAACTACAAAAAGTTTGCGTTCTTGTGTAATCATTGTTACTTTATATTTTGACTGTTAATTAGGACAAGTCTGGAATATTACTACGAAATTAAATTTGCTGAAAAGTAAGGGTGTTTGTCGAATAAGCAAAGCCTAAATCTCAACTGACCAAAAACAAACACACGGAGTGTCAGCCGACAATAAGATACAGTTTTCTCTAGAGTCTCCCCCATTCAATTTCATGTGACGAACTTTTTTTAGTCTTCACTTTGATGATTATTTTGAAACGAAGATCGAAAAAGATCTTTACAAAAATTGGAATAAATTCAAAAATTTGGCAAAACACTTTTTTGGTCTTGATATTATGAATCGAGCCACAAAAAATAATAAACAAGTTTTCAAAAAATTCTGATACGAACTGCATAAACACTAAAAAAACGAAACAACAACTTCAAAATAAGCACGTTTGCTGGAAACTAGAAAAAACTTGATGTATTCTAACAATATTCGTAAAAGTAAGCAGAAATCGTAGAAATAAATACGGTATGGTTGCTTTTTATATAAATGTTATTTGTTAAAAAACACGTCAAATGGCGTGTGGTTTTGTTTTCTTTCTTATTGCTATTACATTTAGACGCTACAAAAATTTTTTGCTTACGTTTAGAAATTCTTTATCAACAAATTAAGCTACTTGCAGCTTCAACTTTTGACCTCTTTACCAAATAATTTTGCGTGATCAACACTAATCTAATCAATTTTAAATTTACTTTTAACGTTTCTTGCCATTCACCGTTGAAAAACAAAGAAGGGATTAACAATTAAAAAGTAAATTATTTTGCGATTTATTGGGTAGTACTACAGTACATATAAGTTTATCTTAATTGCCATATATACTTTCACTCAAAATGGCGTTTATTAAGTTGGTCACACAGCTGCTAAAAAAATTAATTCCTATATGACTTTTATTAAAAAGCATTCGTCACAGAAAATAAATAAAGTCATTACAACTAATTGATAGTTTGTTATCAAAACATTTGAATTTACGAGCAATTTAAAGTCAATTTATTGCAAGCCAATAAAAATATATGAATATTTCTTTCGGTTGATAACAAAATTCAATTAAATTTTGAATCTTTAAAAAAGTGTTGAACATTGTTCTGACATTAAAAAATCTATTATTTACCAAAAATTTTTCTACAAATAGAAAAAAGACTAATATTATTTACATTTGCTCGATATATTTCTTATTAAATTAAAGTCTTCTTATATTTTAGGTTTTTTTAATTGTAATTTAACCACATTAAATAAATACTATTTTTTTGCTAGACTATCGGTCATTTTTGCAAAAAATCAACTGAAACCTTTAGCAGAGTTAAACTATTAAATGATAAATTCATTTTTGCTTTATGTATAAATTTTTTAGGATCCAAAAATAGAGAAGAATAGTTGGAAGTTTTCAGGCTTCTTAATCTAAACAATGGTTGAGTTTTTCAATATCAAGGAAAACTTTTTGTTTAAATGAAAAAGGGTCGTCGTTCTGTCGTGTTCTTGAGCAGACAGTTTATGGCTTGGCGGTCTTAACAAGCAGTTCTAAACTTCAGTCATAGCGATATATAAAACTTAAAAAAAAAAAAAAGATTTCAATTGAATAACAATATCATTAAGAGCCAGTTGGCTTGATCGTTTTACGGTTGCTCCGAGTTAAACGCCAACGTTGTTGTCTTGCGAGTCGAAGTACAACTAGTTGATTGACAAGTAAAGTTGTTTACGATAGACGTGCTTAGCGTCTTCAATAAAGCCGGGAAAACATGGTTAATGTTTCAGCAGATCGCATTCAGTTTTTAAAAGGAAATTTGAGGTTGTTTTTTCTCTCGAAGTAGTTTGCGCATTTATGTAGTTCTACTCTTGAACACACTAACCTATAAACATATGGGAATATTTTTTTATAAGAAATAGAAGATGAGAAAAAAGTACGAATTAGATTGAGAAAATGTAATCACAAGTTGCAGTGCTTTCAGCGGCAGGAGACCTTCGAAAACATTTAGGATATTTGCTTTAAAAAACTACTAAAAATTTTAAGTTATATGGTAAAAAAAAACTGCTGCGAGTTCTTTAATTATTATAGTCCGGGTTTTCGATGCTTGCGGAATTTTTCAAATTTTTTTGATTTTGCAGCAGCATTTTACTGTACTATGTAACTTTTCTAACGGTTTCTAACGGTAATATTATTTTATCATTTGAAAAATGTTCCTCGTAGAAATAAGCTTCAACATTAGTGATTGTAAAAAATAAAATGTTTTCAATGTTTCAAAAGATTCTTGTACTTTCCGAAACATAGCTTTGATAAAAGTTCATGATATTGTTTTTACCCAGAGACGACGGTGAGACGAAGGCGACAACTAAGAGCTTTTTTTGTTTCATTGTCTAACTCTACACCAGTGTTTCTCAACCTATGTGCCGCGAAACTTTTTGAAAAACATTAGTCTAGGAATATCCAACCTGCGGCGACTATTAGACATTTAATCGACAAAGTAAAGTCTGATTCTGAGTGAAGACTATTTTTATTTTAGAGAACACCGGACATATAGAACTTTTAACGCAGAGAAGCTTACTGTTAAAGATTTCGGTTAGTTTCGAACCTTCATAATCTAATCGGTTATTCACAGTAATCAATGATATTTTGCTTATTTACTTCGTACAACAAACATCTTTAAATAGTTTTTTGTGTGACTCGGGCGGGACAGGAAAACTATTTTGTAGTTTAAACGTGGTTGGATTAACTCTTGTTGGTTGACTGTATAGAAATTGCGCTTTTGTAAATACAAAATTTTAAGCTTAAACGTCTCTGTGTCAACAAGTTACAAAGTCAGAAAACTCACAAATTGGAAAACTACGGAGAGAACCAGTTTTACCTTTTCTCTTCAAAGATAATTTTTAATTTTTCGAATTTTTTTGTCGATCTCTATCCAGCTTTCTCAATCTATTTTTCTTTCCGAGCTAGAAGCAATAAATTAAGCTAAATTTGAAAGAAAATAATTTAATTCACAAGAATATCGACTTTTTCCTTTTATCCCTGGCAAAAATAAAAAATGTATATTATTTTGTAAAAAAACTTTTTGTTAGTAATTTTTCTGAAAGTTAATTAAAGGTGAAATTAGTCTCTCCAGCTGGCATTTTTTAAGAAAAATCCAAAAATTTTTGTCTTTTTTATGAAAAACGAGTGATGATTAAAAAATTCCATGACATTATTTGAAATAACATAAACTTATTTTTGGTAAAAACGTACTCTACTATATAAAACCTAGTACTATTGTTACTCATTAAAATAATAGGCTGAATAACTTTTGTTTTAATGTAGGGGCCAAAACTTTAAAATCAATTAATTATTAGGCTATATATTTTTAAAATACCAGTAATTGATTGATTTGGTCCTGGCCTACGTTCTATACTTTCTGTTCATAACAGATGTCCAACAGGCAACTGAACTTACCAAAAGTTAGTCTTTAAAAAGCTTTTGTAGTTTTGCCTTTACCTTATCTTCCTCACTATTAAAAATTATGTATTTGTCATTATAGCACCCTTTCGGTTTTATCAATTAATAATTTTTTCTTCCACTTTTGTTACCCGGACAAACTTTTTTTTCTTAAATAAAAACCCAAAGCGTCAATGAAATAAAGTAGATTGAATCACAACGTTTAGAATTCCTTCACTCATGTGCGCTTCACCACAACGCACTGTATATCCGATACTTTACCCGTTAATACCAATCCATTGATGATAAAATTAGGTTGAAACATTGTAGGCCTATATAATGCTATCAAATATCTGACAAAATATTTGGTAAATTTAGATTAATTGTTTTTCTTCAAACTTCAAATAAACTAAAGAAAAATTTAGCTTTTTATAATTGCAAATTTAATTCTACCTGTAAAAGACAGCTTTTTTTCTGAATCGTTTTAAGGCTGTTTCACAATCGTTCAAAACTTATCGACACTTCTTTCATCATTCAGTAAATTTTGTCGACGCTTCACTATTGACGTATTTTGAAATAAAAATGACATAATTTGAATCAACCAAATTATCTTCGAGAATCGTAGAATTGAATTCATTTTGTTTAATAGCAACATTGTCTTTAACCTTCGACTAGCTTGGGTGTGCTTTTTTGAATGGAACATTGGATAATTTTGACCGCGATAGCATATAATTTTGCAGTTTTTTTTTCATCAGTTTTGTAAATAAAAGTTTTGCATTCGTTTCCTTTTTTACTTATTTTTTACGCTGTCAAGATTTTTAAGTCAATCCAGAAACATGTTAAAAACAGGTGTTGATTTTCCGGTTGAAGAAACAAAAATTGCTACCTACTATTAAAGCTTCTAGTTAGATAAAGTCGAAAAGAATGTAAAGCCTTACTTTATAATGTCGAAGCAGGTAAATGCAAAGATATTGCTCAAAAAGCGATTGCACCAAAAATTTTTTTCTCATAATGTTTTTAATTGATTACCAGTAAAAAACGCTTGTAGCCACTCCTGAAAATTTTTGCTTTGCTGTCTGATGTCTAATTACTGTTAATTCGAGAAAAATATTTGGTTATTTTATTTGTCTTAATTGATTTGCTTACCAAACAGATAGACGAATGCGTGTGCTTTTTCGATAAAAGTAGGAATCTTTCTTTTTAAATATAATTTACGAAATTTATAACTTCTTGGAAGTAATCAAGTGCATTGTTTCTTACTACTCTAGTTTATACATGCTTTTGCTCTTGTTCTCAATGCGAAAAATTTAATTTATCATTACATGGCTTTAAAGTTTCGCTATTATCTATTCCAAGAAATTTTGTAGAAATTTCTATGCATTAAGCTGCATTTAAAAAGTACTTGTAAAAAAGTTTAAAATGTCAGATAAATTTAAAAATTAAAAATGAGTCTAGTGACGCAGAGAACGTTGCATATTTTGATTTTACAGTATTTGTCATTGGCGACGGAATGCAGCAGCGTAGCTTGGAAGCTGCGCAGTAATAAACTTTGCTAAATAATTAATTATTTGTTTTTATTTAAAATCATATAGTGCTTGTGTTGAGGTGTATTAATACCAAAGTTTTGAATAAGTTATAGCAACGACTAAACGAAACATTCTTTTTTATAAGGGTTTACATACATCAATTGTGCATGATCACTGTTCGACGGGTGCTGCTGTGCGCTGCACGAAAAAGAATCAATTTTAAATCTACTTGTCTACGACGTACCGTAGTTCTTTAAAAAAACTTTTTTAGATACAGAAGACTGAGGAAAACAAATTATTTTTATAACAATTTTGCTTTTCCCTTCGAAGAGAAGGACGCGAGTCAGCCCGAATTCACAACTTTCGGATCCGAGTTCTCGAGAGCTGTACCGGAGTCGAAATTTCGAATTTTTTGAGTTCAAGCCCACAAAAGCTCGAGTTTTTATCTTCTCCGAATCCAATAAATCTTAAGTCCTTTTGAGTCCAATTGAACAAATTTGGCTTTTTATATAGGCGAGTCTTAAATTTACATACTTTTTAGCGTGAAGACTTCTTTGCATTGATTTTAATCAACTTTTTATCTCCAAAGTAAAGTAAGATAACAAAATTTCAAGATATACAAGCACCTGGGCTGTACCAGGGTTCTTTGGAGGATTCGAGTTGAGTTTCGATCCTTTTGTAATTTTTTTCAAATAGTCTCGAGTCAGACTCAAGTCATTACAACTCTGCTTCACAACAGTTCGTTTATTTATGATGGAATTTTTCACAGTGCCATTATTATGGTAAAACAACCCAAAAAATAAGAAAAAATATGACTCGGAAACTTTTTACTCTAAAAACTTTAGTAAAGTCTTAAGAAAGTTTTTCTGTTAAAATTTTTGATCTGCAAATCTTAGAAAATGCCAATGTTTTTACCAAAACTTTGCGGACAAAATAAAAAGCATTGGAAAAGGAGTGTGTTTGTCGCAGAAATCCAAAAATTAAATCAAAAATCAAAAATTAATTTCTAAGAACATGTATTTTAATTTTTATTTTTTTATTTCATCTTTGTATTTATCCTCCTGACTCGCAGGAAAGCGACGGAGGTGCTAATACATAGGGTAGGCAATTACCCCGACCTGCTTCCGGAGGTGCTAAGATATTGCTGTCCGCTTGTAATTTAATAGAGATATGACTGTAATTTAAAACTGCTTGCCAGGACCACCAAGCAAAAGAAAGTGTCGTAAAGTATCTTTCCCTAGGACACAACAGAATGGCGCGAGTGGGTTTTGAACCGAGACCGTGCTGATCACGAGCCCGGTGCTTTGACCACTCGACCACGCTGCCGACAAACACAGATGTACAGTGTAACACAGCTTTTTGTCCGTTAAGTCCACTTTATTTTACCAGTATTTTAACTTGAAAATAAACCGATAGAATAGAAAATTGCCCAAGGCCGTTTTAAAAAAGAATCAAACTTTATTTTTAAATTTTTATTTTTGTTAAATGGCATTTACAGCTAATTACTGTTTTCTTTGTTTTTTGCATATGATGTGGCCGAAACGACTAAAATATTTTTACTTAATGTCTTTAGCGCGAAACACAAGCCATAAAACCAATAAAAATAGGTTTTATGACTGCTTTGATAATCTGTTAAATCTCTGAGCTGGAATCGAATAATCGAACGATTGTTTCGAAAACGTTTTTTTAATCTATTCATTTCTATATAAACTTCAAACATCATATACAAAAGACTCAATGAGTATGATATTGATGAATATCCAGTAAATCATAAAATCACATCGTTTTTTTATTGATTCAAAAATAGCGTAGCCTATAATGAAAGACATATCTTATCTTAAGTACATCAAAATCTACTGAAAATAACAATATATAGATAATCAGAAACAAAATCAATTACTTTACTTGAGCGAGTTATTATAATCAGAAATTTTTTGCTTCCACTAACATTAGTGCCCGCGCCACTGTAATATATTGGTAATTTTAATGTGGCAACACGCAACACATAATTTGTATTTCTTAGTAACTATCACGGACTAGTCAAGAAGGCGATGTATAATAAAGAAGAGCAAAACATATAATACTGACTTGTGCTTTATAAGAGAGAAACGACAGAATATCACATGGCGTCGTCGGCAGTTAGCCATAAATAAGTCAAAAAATAGTCTAAAGAACTTCAAGTAAAATTATCAATTTTAAAAAGCCAGTCTCAGTTTATCAGATATATTTTGTTCAATTTCATTAAAAGATCATATAAAGTAATTGTTGAAAAGATGGCGCGGTCAATTGACTGGTCTTTAAAGAAAGTTTTTATTAGAGAAGATTTAGATTTATCCACACACTCCGGAGAATTCTTTTTGTCATGGAAAAGACAATTTAACAATTTTATCAGAGAATCTGGCATTAAAGCTGAGGCAACCCCTTGGGAGACCAAAATGGCAGCCATTGAAGCGTGCGTCACGAGCGCAACTTTCGAGAAAATCACTGCCGCTCAACTGCAGTTGCCGCGCGAACAACGGCAAAACATCGATGCCGTGCTCGACGTCATTGCCACCGTTGCCAAGGCGAAAGATAATGTTTGGGTTTACAGAAAAGCCTTTGATGCTTATAAGCAACAAACTGACCAAACCTTTAAACAATTTTATGCTGAAATTGTGAAACTTGCGTCTATGTGTGAATTTGGTAAAGATTTTTGTGAAGACGATAAAATTCGTGCAGTTGATCAATGTTTATTGATGAAGCTTGTGCTTCACACAAGCGATTCAATTGCCCAAAGAAAATTAATGGAAGTGCCGGATTTAGATTTACCAGCCGCCGTGCGAATATTAGACACCTATGACTCGCTACAAAAAACTACCAACGCTCTAACTGAAAATGATTTTAACGCAATTGAACGAATCGCAAAACAACCGGTAACACAAACTTCAAGTGGTTATTGATCAACTTTATCAAATCAGGAACGAATATGTACACGCTGCGGTTATATACATGGTTCCTTGCGTACATGTCCTGCGAAAGGACAACGTTGTAATTTTTGCCGTCGTGTTGGTCATTTTGAGAAAATGTGCTTCACAAAGAATCGGAGGCCGACAACTAACAACTTTTCATCAAAAATCAGTGAAGCAGAAGCCCAATCGGGAGCAATAGTATCGCAAGTCGGCAGTAGGACTGAAACAGTTCAGGTACGCGTAGCCATTGACAACGATTGTTCCGGTATTTTGCGCTTTATAATCGATACAGGATCTGATTGGACGGTAATCGGACTTCATCATTTGACTCTGTTGCATCTACTGCCGAGCCAATTAAAAAAGCCTACAGCAGAAATGCAAGCCACTGTTACAGCCACAGGCGAAAAAATGACTCCGGAAGGTTATGTTTACGCCAGATTTTATTTTGGCCAGTCATATGTTGATTCAGAATTGGTTGTTTTTAAAAACATTAAAACCCCATTGCTTTCCATCGATGTTGCTAAAAAGTTAAACATTGTTCATATCAACACCAAAGGGTCCCCAGGACACCGTGATTTTGAAGCAAAGAAATATGCGGCGGGTGCTACTCAGAATACCAAGTCAATTTTAACTCCGTTTAATAAAGGTAAAATCTTTTTAAACTGTGAAACCCGTTGCTCCTCGAGCACAATTGACCCAGAGGGCGGTTATACCAAACTATTGAAACAGCAAATCCTTCAAGAGTACGACGATGTATTCGAATCCCAACCACCAATGAAAGGTGAGAAATTTAAAATTGTTTTGCGCGATGATGCTATACCGTGTTGTATTTCTAAAGCACGACAAATTCCTGTTGCATTTCAACAAGCTCTAAAAAACGAACTCGACGAGCTCTTAGCAGAAGGCATAATAACACCTGTCACAGAGGCAACAGAATGGGTTAATCCAATTGTTGTAGAGCCAAAACGCGACCAAAACGGGGAGTTTAATGGAAAAGTTAGGCTATGCGTTGATTTTCGACACTTAAACAAATACTGCTTACGTGAGCACTACTTCAGCCCTAGTGTGCTTGACGTAGTTCAAAGTATTCAAGCAAATGATGCACATTTATTTTCTAGTTTTGATGCATGGAAGGGGTACCACCAAATAGAACTCGCTGAAGAGAGTAAGCATTTAACTACTTTTTTGACACCTTTTGGACGTTTTCAATACGAACGCGCCCCCTTTGGCATTAATTCGATCAGTGAGCATTACAACAGAAGAATGTCTGAAGAGTTACATGATCTGCCAAATACTAAAAAAATTGTTGATGATAATATCGTATATTCTTCAAATAGTTTAGCACAGCATACTGCCCTTGTAAAGAAATTTCTAACCCGATGTCGAGAAGCAGGTATCCGCTTACAGCGCAATAAATTCATCTTTGCTTAACCAGAAATTACTTTCGCTGGCATAGTACTTAATCATAACGGTTATAGAATGCAAGATAAAGTGATCAAAGCTATTCGCGACTTTAAAAAGCCAGAAAGCTTGACCGATTTGCAATCGTTTCAAGGCATGGCTAACCAACTGGTCCCCTTTAACCGAGATTTGGCCACCGCTTTGCAACCCTTAAGACCCTTGCTGCAAAAAAATGCGCAACCCTTTCACATGAATGATGAACAAACATTAGCCTTTGAAAATGCTAAAGCAATTCTCACCAGTAACAATGTGATTGCGTATTATCGACCCGGAGCGCCATTGCGATTGTTCACTGATGCTAGTTTAAAACATGGTCTTGGTTTTTACTTAAAGCAGCAACAAACCGACAACGATTGGAAAACGATCCAAACGGGGTCAAGAACCCTAACACCAGCTGAAACAAGATATGCTCCTATAGAACTTGAACTGCAAGCAATTGTTTATGCCACGAAAAAATGCCACAATTTCTTAGCCGGGACCAAATTTAATTTATTCACTGACCATCGTCCCCTTGTAAGTATTTGTAATAAGCGAAGGCTGGATAACATAAACAACTCCAGAATTTTACGAAGCCTCTTAAAATTAATGGATTATAATTTTACAGTAAACTACATTCCAGGTCCTCAAAATAAAGTTGCGGATTCATTTTCTCGCAACCCTGTTGATAACCCTGATGAAACTGACCAACAGCATGTCGATTCACAGGCATTCTTTCTTCGAATTTGCCGTTTATCCCAAGCTGAAATGGCAGATTGTTCGTTTCGATTAGAACAGCTTAAAGAGATTGCTGACAACGACGTGGAGTATCAACTTTTAAAAGCCCAAATTAACCACGGTTTTCCCCAAAACAAATGCGACCTCTCCGATTTGCTGCACCCTTATTGGAACGTTCGTGAAGACTTATTAGTAAGTGATGATGGCTTTGTTCTTAAAGGGACACGCTTACTTATTCCTCATGAATTACGAAAAAGCATATTGTCAGATTTGCATGCTAGTCACCGGGGGATCGAAGGCACAAAAGCAAGAGCCCGCTTAATAATGTACTGGCCTGGTATGGATAACGACATTACTAATAAATGCAGAAGCTGTCCCAAATGCGAATTTGACAGACCGAGTAACATCAAAGAGCCGTTGCAACATCTGCCAGTTGCTGAATATCCCTTTCAGATTATTTCAGCTGATTGGTTCGACCTAAATGGCAATAAATTTTTAGTAATAGTAGATTGGTATTCGGGATACTTTGACGTAAAAGGTCCATTTATCAACCCTGATGCAGCTGCGATAATTAGCAGTTTGCGAGAATGGTTTATAAACACTGCAGTTTGTGATGTATTTTGGAGTGATGGTGGCCCTCCTTTTGGCTCATCAGATGTTAACGACTTTTTAAAAAGGTGGGGAGTTGAGTGGCGTCCGTCGTCCCCACGGTACCCTCAAGGCAACTCTGTGGCTGAATCAGCTGTTAAGTGGGCAAAAAGTCTTCTTCGAAAATGTTGGCGTGGCAGAGGACAGCCTTTGAGAACAAATGAAGAATGGATCAAAGGAATTCTGCAGTGGAAAAACACACCTCACAAATCCACAGGTCTATCTCCAGCCATCATGTTGTATGGTCATTCCGTACAGGACGCTATCCCCTGTCACAAAAGTTCTTTATCACGAAGTTGGCATGACGAAAAACTTCGAGTTGACAGGGAAGCAACAAAAAGAAAAGAAAAATTGGAAAAATACTATAACAGAGGCACAAGAAACCTAGAACAGCTTAAAGTTAATGATCCAGTCTGCATACAAAATAATCGCACTAAGAGGTGGGATAGATATGGACGGGTAATGGAATGCTACCACCAATCACGCCGATACTTGATTAAGCTCGAGTCAGGATTAATGATTCGACGAAATAGAATTCATCTTCGAAAGAGATATTCTCATCCCAAGAATAACACTAACTCCACTGAACCAAGCAATTACCTCGATGATGGTGACGTCAAAAACAATGAACTGAACGATGATTCTGATGACGAAGTCGGAAACAACTTCAACCGAGCAGTAACCGAGACTGAAAGTTCATGTGATGAACTTAAACGATCTGACCGTAAACATCGGCGACCTCGTCGTTTTGATGATTATGTGATGGAATAATTCAAACATTTACCTCAAAATGACCTTTTATTTTCATCACACAACCTTTTGCTTGCTTATTTGTATATTTTCTTATTTGTTTATTGCTTATTTATGTGCTTTCTTAATCCTTTATTGCTATAACGGGTTTATCAATCTTGAAATTAATTTTTACGTTAAAACTATATTAACTCTCGATCATCTATAAGCCTTGATATAAATAACTTTCAATATATGGGGGGGATGTAATATATTGGTAATTTTAATGTGGCAACACGCAACACATAATTTGTATTTCTTAGTAACTATCACGGACTAGTCAAGAAGGCGATGTATAATAAAGAAGAGCAAAACATATAATACTGACTTGTGCTTTATAAGAGAGAAACGACAGAATATCACAGCCACCCTCCAAATATTGTTCCAAAGTCAGAAATAGAACTAAAAAACGTTTATTAGAAAAATATTTATTATCTTTACTTTTTTTTAGGAAGTCAAGATGAAAAAATGAATCATTAGTCGAAATTGCTTTTAAATTAAAGTATTTATTTTGATTTTTAAAAAGAAAACTTTCTAAGTCTGTATGAATATTTTCCGGCTGGGTCTGGATTGGTACAAATGATTAACCAACCGAATATTTTTTCTTTAATAAACGGGGCACAAAAGTGCGGTCTGCCGGAACGTATTTAATCTAGAGCGGGCAAATCAAACTCGGGGCTCGCGAAGTCTCTTGAAGAAATTTTTTTATCAGATGCTTAATACGAAATCGAAACATTAATCAATTCAAAAGTAGGTTCTATCTACGATAAGGACATCGGATTGGATGCTGGCCTTTTTTTGTTTTCACTTTGATTTAAGCGTAAAATTCTAAAATAAGATAAATTTGAGCGGCAAATTTTGGTACCCAGTAAGACAAATTTTAAGATTTCACGTTAAAATCCAGTGAAGACCAAAAAAAAGGTCTTCACCTTTTTTGCTAACCGGATTGCGGCCCGCACGATCACGAGTTTAACATGCCTAGTGTAGGCTACCAAAAACCAGCTTTATTTTTATAGGCCTACTTTTTATAAGAAAAAACTCGTGTTTAAATTTGAACTCATTTCATATTCCAAAAATATTTCTAAATTTATTAACAGCCTACATAGCAACATAAAGCTTCTAGAACAGGGGTTCCCAAACTAGGGTAAATGTATTCCGAGGAGTACATTTAGGCTTCTCAAGGGCTGCATTATTATGTGACAAAATGTCCTTATTTAAGTTAAATTCGCGTCCGGAAGAAATAATAGACTCAAATGTCTAGAATTTTTGAATCCGGTCGATTGTAATTACGTCAAACAGGACAATTAAGAGGGAAGATTTTTTTTTACAGATCACCGTGATTTTGGGTTTGAATGGGGAAATTTTCTGGCTGCTGTAAAGTGAAGACTTTTCTTTTTTTTTAGAGATCGCCTTGATTTTCGGCATAAATTGGGAAAATTTGTATCTGATTCAAAGGGAAGACCTTTTTTTTTTCAGAGATCACCTTGATTTTGGGCATGAATTGGGGGAAAATTAGTGGCTAATTCTAACTGAAAGCCTTTTTTTTAGATAAACGTCACAAAATTTTGGGGGTACATGCAAACCTGCTACAGTGTCCAAAGGGTACCGATGAACTAAAAGTTTGGGAAACCCTGTTCTAGAAATTGAAAACAATATGACACAACAATTGCATTTAAGCTGAACCTTGTGCTTTCTTTTAGAAAACAGACAACCTAGTCTGCACATTGTTCTCAAAACTTCACTTCGCAAAGTTAGCCCAATTTTTTAGCAAAGTCATTAGGGTTTGTTGGATTTCACAAAATATGTTATAGTTTTAAGAATTAGAAGTTTTTCAACTTATTTGGCATGTGTTTATCAAAAAAAAAAAAAGGCTTAATGATGTAAAGTCAGAGCGGTTATATTTAATTAAATTATCAGACTGCAAATTTTTTATTTTAACATTAATTCTATTTTCTCCAACAGTCTGTTTTTCCTGTTTAGGCTTATCAAGGAACGGCTAAATATCTTTTTTAAATAGAGTCTAGCTATTGATAAAGATAAAAGATCTGATGTAAGTAAAATCTACCAGCTACGTAGGCCCAATCATGCAATTCTATGGAAGCTGTGGTGATGTTTGGTGAAATGGCCTGCTATGGTTGGTTGGGTGTAAACATGTTGAAGTGTTCGTGTTTAGTGTGATGTGATTGGAATTAAGCAAAATGCCTTGAATCAATTCTTCTCCATGGTCTTAAATAGGCGAGTACTTTAATGGCGAATGACCATTGATATCAGCTGTGATGATAGCTTTTGGAAGATTTGAAGCTCGCAATGTGCTGAATATTCGAGTCCTCTTCCGTTGGTGATAGCTGGGTAGAATGTACATGTTTGCTATGTCTAATTGCTGTAATGTAGAAAGATGGTTTTGAATGATTTCGACTTCAATAAGTGAGTTGTTTGGTATTTCAAGCTTCGAAAAATTAATGTTAATCATGAGGTCTACTTCTTGTTTGTGAGTGCGATATATTCTCGTTATCGTCGTCGTCGTTTGAAGAGTATCCATTCAGGTCAGACACAAACAGGACTGGGGCCGAGGATTTATCCTTTTACTACCCCAAGCTGCTGCACTGCCTGAATCAGATGCTGGCAGTGGTGTTATTAAGTCAGCATCGAGTTTCGTTATCCAAAACCGTCAGACCTCGTGCTCCATGTGGTGCCCGATGTATAAGGCACGCTGTTAGTACATGGTCTGCGGTTTGCTCAGAGGCGCCACACTCGCAATTCGGTGAAGGAGCGAGACCCCATTTGTGCATGGACGAATGGAATCGCCCAACACCAGTCTGCAGGCGGTTGAGCTTAACCCAAGCTGCTCGGGGAAAGCCCATCCCAACAGGCCTGGCACCGGTCCCGGGCACAAAAGCACGGAGCCTGGAAGCATTTTCACAATACTCCGTTTTCCATTTGTGATTTGTCCATTCAGAAGCGCCGATGCCAAGTCTGGCAAGGTTGTCCAAAAGATTCCGCGCAGCTGGCACACTTTTTTGTTCTAATAGGTCTATTCTGACAGGTCTGAATGAGAATTGTTTACTGTTTTGTGGACTAATTTAGTTTTGACTCGTATTTTACTTTACACTTTACACTTGTTTTACTTCTCTAAGCGCTAAGCGAAGCAAAAAAAAATCAAAAAAACAAACAAAGAATGCTCCATTCCACGCTCGTAGTGGAAACGGGCTTTATGATTTCAACAATTGTGTTTCTCTGTTTTGTTGCGGATCCATTTGCATAGAAATAAAAAAGTTTGAAAAAGTTTTTTTGTAAAGTTATGTTTGTTTGTTGGGGAAGATATCGTAGTTGATTGTGTTTTGTTGCTAAAATTGCTTTGAAGTGTGTAGCACCGTGAATTGTTGTAGTTCTTTGTTGTTATTTGAGATTAGGGTCTTCAATTTCTCGGTTTAAAAAAAAATCGGGAAAACAGGAAACATCAAGCCCAAAAAAACTGGAAATTCTAGATTTAAAACACAAAGTACAAAACATCTAAAATCAGCCGGGCAAAAATGTCTTTAATTTTGATTTATTAACTTTACCAAATTTTTAAAAGTAAGCAAGTTGAAAATAATAGTTATTTCATTGTCACCATTAAAAAAGTGATTTTTAAACACAAAATCGAACTCGGTAGAACGACTGACGCAACAATATAATCACATGGTGTAACAAATTAGTATAATAAAATTAAAATTTATCAGTAATATCGCTGTTTAACTGTATCAAAAATTTTTGCCAAATTTAAAAGAAAGAAATTACAGAGATTGTTTTTGCTATATTTATTATCATGAAAAAAGGAGGAATTTTTTTGCTATAACCGGGAAGCGTTAATGCAAAATGGCATTGAATCCCGGGAATTTCTGAAACCAAGATCCCCGTTTTTAAACTCGATTTGAGAGCATTTTAAACGCACTCAGTGTTTCGAGTGTTTTATGGAGAATACTTAGTTTTATGGAGAAGTTTTATGGAGAATACTGTCGCGCTGTGGCAACCACGAGTAGGGAGAAGCCGAAAGATGAAGAAGTGTTTTGAGTGTTTCCATAGGCTAAATTAGTTATTTGGTGTTTAGTGATAGGTTTGAGAGAAATATCGCTAACCCACGTGGTCTTGGGTTTGGGCAAATAATTTGATCATCATGCGGGTGAACTGAAAAATCGGCCTTGCTGAGAAACCAGAAGTTTGGGTATGTATTGCTTTCCCTAAAGCAGTAATTTAACCATTCATGTAGGTGAACTAAAAATTCAACTTGAGAAGCCAAACAAGATTTTTTTCATATGAAGCAAGAGCTCCACCCAGCAAAGATTAGACGAAAAGCAGTGATGAACCAATAGACCACCCCAGTTGCAATGACACTTTTGTGGCAAAGCTTGAAGTAATCCATCATTAAATCATCCAAATTACATTATTTCATCAAAGAAACACATTATTGCCTCATAGTCAATTATTAAATCTTTCAAAAATTTCAAATATATATTTGCAACCAGTTGCAGTGCAGATTAATGCATGGTTGAAAGGTATTCTTAATCTTTTTAAAAGCAGAGAAAAATGGGCAAAAAACCTTCGTTATATTGGTTGTTGAGCGTGCTCAGATAGTGGCTTTGCATATGGAAAAACTCTCAGGGAGGCAGATAATAAAAGACTACAACGTAGCAAAAGTTCAGTCCATCGCGCCATAGAAAAGTTTAAGAAGCATGAGATTTATGATAACACGAAAAAACTTGTAGACCCTGTAAAACTTCACGAAGAGATGTGATGCCATCCGACGAGCTGTCATGCGATCTGAACTATGTTTAACTGCTTCAGAAAAAGCAGAATATATACATGATGGTGCATGACATCTCTATATTCATGCTATAGATCAAATGTATCAAAAGTACCATGCTATAGATCAAAAGTAGTTTCAGAATATCTTTAGAAAAGCCAGGTAGAATGATTGGCCTGGAAACAGCCCAGACTTGAACCCCATCGAAAACTTGTATAGTTACATGAAGAATAAAGTGGCAGAAAAACAACCATCGAGTGCTAAAAAACTTGTAACTGCAATAAAAGAAGTTTGGGTGAAAGAAATCAGCACCGAGCACTGTGCATCGCCAGCCGTCTTGCTGCAGTAGTGCGAGAGGTGGACACACAAAATATTAAAACAGCTTCTTTTTAGATAAAAAGTAATACTTCAAATATTTTTCATTTGTTGTAATTGTGTTTGATTGCCAATAAAACTCTCTTTTTTTGATGTAGAACTGATTTACCTTATCGTAGTTTTAAAAACTTGGAAAATTTCAGGGTGGTCCTGTATTTTTGCAATTGACTATAATTTAAGAGATTTTCTTCTGGACTGGTTTCCTGCGACCGCTAAAAAGCACAGTCTTCCCAGTTTAGAAATTTTCTGATCTTGTAAATCAGGGGCGCCGGAAAGCCACTTTGTCAGGGGGAGGGTAAATTTCAAAAAAAGGCACCTTTTTACAAAATTGCCACTTCGTAAAAATCTAGTGAAGACTAAAAAAAAAGGTTGTCACTTCAATCAGTGTATAAAATCTTTATTTCGTTCCAAGAACGTAGTGATCTCTAAAAAAGGTCCTCATTTTCAATCGAGTCCATGACCCCTAATTTCTTCCTGAAGTTAAGGTGCAGACGAACACCAAAATCAAATCTATGATTCCCACGTTTATCCTAAATTTAGGACGGACAAAGGGCAGGGAGCAATTGCCCCCACTTCCGGCGCTCCTGTTGTAAACTACATTTTGTCTCATCTCCACCCAGGGCAGGGGGCAATTGCTTTTTGACCCCTTCCAATTGCTCCCTGCCTTTTTAAAAAAAGAAGGTACAGTAGCATTTGGAAACTCGACCAAAATGTCAGATCGATTGAAGTTGAAGGTTTTTATTTTAATTTTTGTCTGCACCTTAAATTTAGGACGAAAGTAGGGATCATTGACTCGATTTAAAGTAATAATCTTTTTCTTTTAGTCTTCACCAATAATTTGGTACGAAAATAGAGATTTTGGACATTGACTGAAAATGATAACACCTTTTTTTTTTATTTAATCTTGACTAAAATTTTTTGCGCTGAAAACGATCGCGATACAGAACGGCATTGCAATAGCATTGCATAAAAAGAATTTGCCTTTCGAAACGTTTACAAAAAAAAAATTTACAAAAAGTTTTTAACTCATTTTAACACCAGCTTTTATTTACTTGTTTTAATTCTTTTACAATATCCTTTTCTTTATTGAAAGCATAATTGTGGCACTGAATCAGTTTAATAGCGGCTCTCATAGAACACTAATGGAATCATTGGAGTAGTTTTACCAATACACACAAGACAAGACGGATACATGAAGCCCCAAACGCAAGACTGACGGTGAATAAAAAAAAGGGAGACCAAAATCCTTAACTACTTGTTCTTCAATCGATACCGAAGCTGAATTTTTCAACCACAAACCAGATTGCAAAACCACATTTTTTAAGCACTACACAAAAGCAATTCTAAAGCGGAATACAATTATACCTATCTTATAGCTAATGACATATTTTTTAAAAATCTTGCTAATTTCAGAGTTCGGAGATGAAGTGCAGCACCAAAGCGTTCTACAAAGTAAATCAGTGCAACTCATTGAATGCCTTGAAGGGTTGTGCATATATGCGGGCAACGCCAAGATGGAATAAGCTTGAAAATGATAAAACATGCTACAACCAAATTCATTAGCTCAAAATACTGTACAACCCAGTTTTTGTAAATTTTACTAGTTTTTGTAAAGTTATTGGCTACTTAGTTTTAAAATGGGGTTTCTTTTATGTATAGTAGTCTACGAATTGAACAATTAAGTTTAAATTGAAGTTATTTTGAAAACATTTCATTTTTTTCACGCTGTTTTTAATAAAAGTATGGTGTAGGGGGTTAATCTTGAGTCGCTGTCCCCACGACCAACGTAATGAGCGAGTGAAGAAAGCTAAATTATTAAAACAAAAAGCAACATAGTTTACTATCCAAGTCTTTTAATTTTAAAATAAAAAAAAAAAAAAATATAACAACACCATGCAATAACAACAACAATAATAATAATACAAATACAACAACACAGCAAAATGGTTGCTGTTTTTCATTCAAATGTCAACGACACGCGTAATTAGACGCGAAATAAACAAGCAATACTCGACAAGGACACTTGATTAAAAATACAAAAAGTTAATGCTTAATAAAGCGAGAAGTTATAACTTATTTGAAAGGTTTTAATAATGTTGGCAAAAATTGTCGATTTACGAAATACACGATCGCAATGATATTGATACAGGAATAACTACATAACATAGTGAATAATCAATTACTCGCTTTGACTCTGCGCTAAGCAAAACAAACTGATGGTTTTAATTACGTTAAATGAAAAGCGAATGAACACAACGAAGTTTTTCAAATTGGACAAACTTGAAATTTGACTTTTAATACCATAATAAACTGTTCAGATACTAGGACTACAGCGTGATGTAAATAATAAAACCAGCAAGCGAATCACGAGAACTTTATTAACAAAAAGAATTTTCGAATTCCAAAGAGTTCGATCAATGACAGTTCAGAAGAATATCAGATAAAGTCGGATTCACAGAAAGCGCGACCATCGCCTTGTGAAACTTTCAGTTATTAATTTCTATCAATAATTTAATGAAAGTATAAAACGAGCTGGTGAGTAACGACAAAGAAATCATCTTTTCAATGGTCGAAATCAGTTGCCTAAAATATTTTTATTCAAAGAAATGAATGGTTCAAATCACATGAATAAAATTACGCAATTAAATTTTCAATGGAGAAATGTATTCGTGAAAAACATGTTTTGAAAAATAAAGCTGATATTTTCATATGATCAAGCATATTTTCTGCAAATAACAACTAAGCATCGGCATTAATGTTTCACTTATATCATCGTCACCTTAGGCGTACAAGACGAAAATATTTTAGGAGGCGAGGGGGAGATAAAACATTTTTTGACTAAATTTTATACGACAGTTGTCCAAATCATGATTTTGCATGATTACAAAGAAAACTAAAATAAGTACGGACCACGCCTTAGCTTTCTACAGTGCCTGAAAATCTTACGTTCGAAAAATTAATTTGCAGGCAAGTTTTATGCGTTGAAACAATCATCTAAGCTGGAAAAAAAAGACAAATTTATTGTTAAATTTAGTTAACAACACATTGAAATAAACTATTTAAGCATAAAAAACACTTCCTTCTACCCAAAAAACATCTTTACAGGTGTATACACGCCTCTACAAATATACTCAATGCCCAGAAAAAATTTGCTTGTGCCCAAATTTTTCTTTGCAGATGAACCCGCCGGGATGTTTGCCCCACTGCACCCCCCCGCTTTGTACGGCTCTTTGCTTAGTGACGTCGCAACGCCACAGGAGACGTGGGAATCGCAAAGCGGTGTTTAAAAGACGTTCAATGTCGGTTTTAAAAAAACACCAAGAGTGAATTTTAAGTAAGAACGTGCTTTGTATGATGAGGACACAGAAAGATATGATGTAATTCCGAGTCGGTCGAGAAAAAAACACTTTTACTCAAACAAGTAAATTTTTGAAGACATCTTAAGGCGCATTGTGAAGTTTTAATGAACACACAACAGTGGATGTAAGAATTGGGAAAAAATATTTGGGTTTGCAATGCAAGATGAATTTAATTGGCAAGGAGGGCGTGTAGAATAATAAGCTAATTTTCCAATTAGGACAAACAAATTCGAATAGTCAACCAGTTCAACAATAAGTAATCAAAGGAGAAAAACAAAAAACAACAGACACGGTTTGGAACGAAATTCGGAAGGAATGCAAATCTCAGATCACACGATTTAAATGGTCCAAATGACATCAGGTAACGGAAATATAAACATGACGAATAAAATCATTCGCTTTTTTTCGATGTGCTATTCAAAAAAACTGAGGTGTCGGTTCAATGTTAATCCAGTTTAGTTGAAGGCAAAAAAAGATGGAATTTTCATAGAACTTTTTTCGAAAGATTATCATAAGCGTATTGTTAACGGTAGCAACGGTTCAGGTTTTCCTTTGTCCGACATTAATCGACGAATTGATATTGTTTCAATAATATAAAGAAATTGGGTAAAATATGCTTTAAGAAGGCCTCAAATATATGCGAGGCCTTTTTCTTAAGAACATGATAATACTCATGGAAATTTTGAGGTTGACAGACAGCAATTAAACCAGATAAGTAAAAGTAGTAAGCCTACAGTGGATGCTGCAAAACGAGATTCATCTCCAACAAATGTCACAGAACCGAGTTACTCTGTTTTTTAAACTACACGAGCCAGGAAACAAAATTTTTTCAATAGTTTGTAAAACTATCTATGCTAACGTGGTTTGTTGACCTCAAGAACGTGTCCGTCCCATTGGAGGTTGGAGGTTCCTACAGACATTTCAACCGGGAACTGAAACACAACGTTTTAGACACAACTTAATTAAAAGGAACTGATCAGCTATTTACCCTAAACGACGTCGAAATAAATTCAAGAAACAAATGCAATTTCTGACCAGGTCGTTTTGATTTCGGATAGAACTGAAGTCAAACAAGATACATGTGCGTTTATACAAAGTTTTGTAAGAAACCTCGTACTTTTCAAAACAAAGAATTAAAACAAGCATAGAATATTTAGTGATTAAAGTAATCCGTTGCATATTCTACCGACTTCGTTCGAAATCAATTAAAAAGAAAAGTTTAAAACTACAATAAACAATTATTTAACACAATTGATTAATAAACAGATTACAGGGCAAAAGACGGGGAAAAAGCAATCTATTTTTTGTGAGAGATTTGTTTTAAATTTTAAAACTTGATAAAATTAACATCAAATATATTAATAAAGGTGCAGGTTGATTTAAATTGAAGGCTTTGAATGAAAAATTAAAAACGGTGGTTCCACTAAACCATGCTTTTCAACTTTCTACTTGAAAAAAACTGAAAACAAACTTTTGATCGTTAAGCAGAAAAAATATAGGAGTTTTGACGTTTAGAAAAAATTCCTTAAAAACAATATGAACAGAATCTAAAAATAAACAAAGGCTATGAAATGTGACCATTCCTTTTTATTTGTAGCATCTGCTGAAAGTAAAAAAAAGCTTGAATGGAATAATGTTTTTTTTAATGCAAAATTTAAAACGGTTTTAAAACTGTGACCCAGTTTTTTTAATTACCATTTATCCTTCTTTCTATTGTTTGCAGGATTAGTAGCTATCGATCACGTACAACAAAATTTTTAAACCTGTGCATCACACTGGTTTTAAAAAAGTTGTGGTTGTGCTTGTCACTTGGGCAAAAGTCACCAAAACAAAGCATTTGTGTCACACTAACCCTAGATGCCAAAAAATGCTGCAGATAACTAAATCTAAAAAAATAACTTTAAACGAATATTGATTATTGAAAATTATTATGCTTCAAAATTAATATGTCTGTTTTTAAAGCAATCAAGAAAACGGGCGATTTAAAAAATTACAATTAATATACTGAGTGATCCCGTAAATAAGAGACTCTGAAACTGTAACAATAAAAAAAAATTGAGAAAGAACAATTTTAAAAACCAGCACAACTTCCTAAACACAAACAACAATAATAGGATCCAAATAAAATTGAAATCTCACGGGATGGAAAACTGATCCCTTCAATCTCTCGAGTGCAGCGAAATACCTGAAAAAGGTACAAAAATCAAAACAATAAATATCAATTATGGTCGTTCAAAGCCCAAACCACGTGACATTTCAAACGTTTGAACATCAGAAAATCCGCAGAAAGGAAGTTGTTTGGTTTTAAAATTTTTAAAAACTGAATCTTGCTAAAAATGAAATTAGTAGCTTTCCAACAATTTAAGCATAGTTGAAATAACTGAAACAAATAGCTATTCGTACAACTCTTCTTATAACTTACAAATCTAACTGCTAGCAGAAGAGCTGAAAAAAATTATCAATATGACTGTTTAAAAATCGAAATGGAGCTAGTTACAACGTTACACATTGGGAAGCGTTTATACACGAAGCAATTTTTTGCGTGGCAAATACGATTAAGTCATTTTTTAAGAAAAAAGTTAGGAAACAAATTTAAGAAATTTTCGATATATATACATTGCAGAGACTACAAAACAAAACATCGATAGCTAGATCGTGCATACTATCGTTACCCTGGATAAGTAAAAGGAAGAAGTTGTTCAACTGAAATTGACATAATAAACGTTGTTTCACCTTTAATTCAAATAAAGCAAGTGGCGATCAAGCCTCCAGCATTTTATGATACGACTTCGGTGTAGCTTCGTCATTTAAATGCTTGGTTGTGTACCGAAGAGCGTTAAGCAGAGTCTTTACTTTCAATTTCGCTTCCTGCTCTTTAAGAACTTTTATGGAGCCTTTTATCTGGAAAACACAAACAAGCTAAAACAAACATTTACTTTCCGTTGTCAATTAAACAAAAGCGAATATTACTTTTTTTTCTAAATTATAAACAAAATCGATTTTACCAAAAGTTTTCGAGGGTACAATTGATTAGGAATAAACTTTCTCGTCTTAGCTTTATTCTGAATATCAAACTAATGCTTTACTTTTACATGCTACTCATATGCCTCTGCTTCAATAAAGAATGCTTTTAAGCGTTCAATTATTACCGTTATTTAAAAAAAAGAGCAAATTTTACAAATTAATATTTATAAGCAAAACCACACCATTTATAAAAACAAGTTTATTAAAAAGATAACTCAATAAAAAATCAATAATAAGAACAACTGCAGCAAATGCGCTTACTAATTAACGAAACAGCTGCGAATGCTGCTCAGTTAGGTTGACTGCAAGTTAACTGTTGTGAATCATCAACAAATAATAGACATTTGATATGGTAGCCCAGCAGCGATTTTTGCTTTAGCCGGTAAAAAAGATTTTTCTAAACTTCTTCTCGAATGTTCGGATTAACGAGCAAAGCAAAAGGATTATTTGCAACAATTTACACGAGCATAGCACACAACGAGAATGAATGTGGCTGGCAAGTGAAGGAAGTACTCTACATTGTTCAGCGCAATGTCCATTTACAGTAGTTCCACGCACATTGGTCACGCACAGCAACAAACTGTGTAGCATTATGTCGCAAGCACTTGCTCAAGTGGGAAGAGACATGATATGATTGTGTTATTATGGTCTCCTGTCAAACTATCTGATTCTTGATTATCTTCGAATTTAAATAGCAGATAATAATAGATTTTAATAAAACATCAAGTGAATAGAAGCAGAAAAGTTTTCTTCCGTTATTTTCATTACAAGTCTAAAAATATTCAACACTTTGATCCAAAGACAAATCAAGAAAACATAAACCAACACATGATAAATCTCACGTCAATTTTCGAGCCTTTCGCGAAAGCTCCAGTGGTGTGAACATGATCGTAGAGAATAATAACGCCGACCATCACTTTTACACAGAAAGACACTGATTCGTCACCCATTCGGAATTTATCGTCACTAAGCAAAAAAATTTTTAATATATTTATGTTTTAATAGTTATTTTTTCAGAGATTGCTGTTCGCGTTTCCTTGTTTTGGAAAATCAAAAAAAAACAACAAACAAACGTTGTTTTCCTCGGTTCTAATCTTTTTTTGAAAAAATTAGTGACTTTATTATTTACTATCAATGCAACTAGAAAAAATCGATTTTGAAAAGCATATACATTTATAAAAAGCTTCTTTTTACGTTATACCACGAAAACAAGAAACAGAGAGTAAAAAAAAGAATTTAACATTAGAAATCGAAACGAAGGTAACATGTTTAGAAAAACGTTTTTAAAGGTTCTATTTAATATAAGGAAATTGAATCTGCAACAATCTTTAAAAGTAGCTCACGGGTTCTCCAGCATAGCTTTGCATATGTTTGCCATGGTGCTCAAAACTTCAAGTGTCCTTTCGCGTTCGATGTCTTCTTTCTAAAACAGTCTTAAGAATCATACAGAAAACAAATGATTCGTATAATTTAAAAATTTTTTATCAGTAAACATACAAGCAATATATTCGTGACGCAATGCAATATCAACATGGCAAGCATTTCAAATATTCAAAACCATCTGTTTCTGCAAACACTAGCGCCTAATAAAATTGGATCAAAAAAATTATAAAGTATTTTACAACAGCGTCGTCTAAACCGGCGCAGGCCAAAAAATTTCAAATATTTTCAATCTTGCTCATTTACATTTATTTCAGTTATCACTGACATATTGGTCAGCTTATGAGCGGTTGCTCTTGAGTGATAAAAATTCTAAGATACACTTTTTAGCTTTCGATTTGAAATGATGATCCTTATTAATTTTTAATTTTTAATAAATCATTAGGCCATATTTAATTGGGTGGTTAGGAGAAGCGCAAATATTTTCGTCACAAAATCAAACGTAAAGCTAAAAACAAAGCAACATGTTGCGGTAAACAAAATTCAGTTTATTATCGATTTTTCACAAATATTTAGCGCATGAAATTTATTTGAATTTACGTTTTACTTTAATCATTCGATGTTACTAGACTAAGACACAAAACAATGGTTTATCAGTATAGTAATGATCTAATGCTAGTTTCTTTTATTAATTTTCAAATACATGTGTGGAGCTTGAATTCAAATATTATTCAAATAGTTTTCAGCTCAATACTTATCTTGTTTACTATTTTGAGAATTGTAAAAACTGAAAAAATTTACTTTTTAGTTTTATAAAAATAATATAATTGTTATTAAAATTTCAGGTGAAAGTAGTATGAATTTGGGCGTACAACAACTTTACAAGCATTATCGGAATTAACTAAGTAAACATTGCAGAATAAAAAGTAAAGCCAATATATTTTGAAACATAGTTTATTCTGGACGTTTCGAAATTGTAACTCTTTCCATCATCATCAATTGGGCGGGTGAAATGAGCTACAATTCCGAAACGTCTTGAATAAACTACAGGGTGGGCCAAAAGTAGGTATACAGTTATTAAATGTATGGTTTAGGTCCAAAAGTAGGTTTGTAGTTTTCATGTAGGCATTTTTGAAGTTTAAAAATGGTAGTAATATCTTAGACAGAAACTCTTTAATCTCTCTGGTGCTCAAAATGTCCTCTAACAACATTGCAACATTCTTCACACTTGTCCAGAATATTCTGACACACAGTGCAGTACAAATTTCAATTTTCATTAGTTTCTCTAAATTCATCATGAATGTAATCTTTTAATTTATTTACTATTTTGGGATTCTTCTCATATACCTTGTTCTTTGCAATACCCCCCAAAAAAGAAATCCATTGGTGTCAGGTCAAATAAGCATGGTGGCCATTTAATGCTACCTCTACTCTCAAAACGCGTGGAAAGACTTTGTTAAAATAATCTCCTACTCTAAGCACATAATGTGGAGATGCTCCATTTTGCTGAAAGAATGATTTATCGAAATTAGGTTTGGTTTGGAGTTGTGGCACTACCACTTCATGAAGCATTTCCAAGTAGTTCTAACTATTCACAGTCATCCATGAAAAAAATAGTTTATAACTGTATACCTACTTTTGGCCCACCCTGCATATTTCAATATGCTAAGTTTTTATAGGTCTGACAACTTAGACAAATTTTTCTGCTTATGGTAAGCAAAAATGGTGGCGACTTAGGCGAATTGACAAGTTAGGCGAAGACAACTTAGCCGAACTTAATAACACAAAAAACAATAGGCCCTCAGTTGGGACCAAGCAATACGTGGCGACTTGGGCAAGTTCAACTGTAAATACAAAAATAGGAAAAAATTTACTAACTAACCAAAGCCGCCAGCGAAGTTTTGATTTCTAATGTGCTTTGTGATTACACGAGTATTTATGTTTATGAGTTTTAGAAGATGAGCTATTTCTTTTTACTAAATTCAATCTGAAAGATTTCGAGAGATTTGCAGTCTTAAATATTACCATTAAATAATTAGAAAAATAAAGAATAAATGAAATCAGCAACTATACCCGGTGCGTCAATCAACTTGATTTTTTAACTCGCCTGAAACTGTCAACAATTAAAAGGCCAAAAAAAATTAATAACTGATCGCACTCGTGTAAAAAAAGCAAACAAAAATAAATCACTCATACGTTTTGAACAAACGAAGACGTTGCGTTGGTGATGGTTTTGAGCATGGGGTTGGACTCTGCGTAGAAGAGCGACATGTCATTTGCTAGCTCTGTGGAAACGCATCTTCCTTCATCGTAATCAACACCGGAAGTAGACACGTTCATATTTCGGCGGGACATAGTACGTCGAAAATACGAAAAATCGTTTTGAATATGCGGATTGTTCATCTAAAAAATATATTGCAGAAAGCAAGGAGAATAGAGTGAACTTGTAAACTAAAAGTTAAACTGGGCTGTTCATTGTTGTTTATAAGCGGCTGTCGAAGTACGTGCTTGGGAAAAAAAAAATTAAAAAAAAATAATACCTAAAATTTAATGTGCGATCTTGATAAAACTTGCATCAAGGGTTCTTCATTTAAACAAACATTGTGGTAAAAGTTGATACGTTTACTTGCATTTTATCACAAACAAAACGTAGTATACAGTTTGATACAATGAGGCCAGAAACTTTAATTTTCAAGTCCAACAAAGGAACAAAACTCATTGCCAATGGTTAAAGAAAGCCATCAATATTAATTCTCCTGACGAGTGTCGGACGAAAAGCTTATAGATGAGTTTTTTGTTGGCTATTTTCAAATTTTGTACCAAAACCCACTTGTTTAAATATTAATCCTATTTATTCTATTTAAGTATCAAAAAAGTTTTAATAAACGAAAGTTTCTAGAGTAAGGGTTATTTAACTGAGATTTTTTGTTAAGAATGATTTTTTAATAATTACAGTATTTGCAAGAATTAACGTTGCTTATTTCTACTATCCAAATAGCGGGAAAGCGAACACTGAATTACTAAATGGAAACATTGACAGACAAAGAACGTGACATAGCTTACAAACGACGACGCCCATTTTCAGCTTTTGATTATACATGTTTTTATTCTTATATTGTACCCGCAGTAAAAATTTAAAACATTCATAAACTTTTTTCAAGCTGATATCAATGAAATTAATAATGTTATAAAACGTCTGAACCTGCCATAATAAAAACCTTAACAATAAACATTTACAATTTAGACAAATTATAATTTAGGCAATTTACTAACGAAGGGAAAAACTAAAGTTATTGTTAGTGTAATTTTAAGTGAAGATAATAAAAGACTAATCAATTTGGCACGAAGCCAAACAAGCGAACGGGTGTTGTCGCATGAAACTGATTCGAACACGTTTTTGATTTAAGAAACCAAATGTTACAATCAAGAGTTACATCATATATAAATTAAGCGTAATTTGACAAATAAGCATCGCGTCATCAATCTTACCTTCAAATCGTCGAATTTCAATGTGAAATGGAGGATTTCGGCGAACTGCTTGGCAAGAGCTTGCTTTGCTTCCAAATTCTGCAGAGGCGACATAGGCTGGCAAATCAAAGCACGAAGCAAATCTTGTACTGATGTTTCTAAAGTAACACAAGTCAATGATACCATAGAGCAGTGGTTCTTGACCAGAATTCAATCGAACCCAGGGGTTCAAGCTATTTCCGGGGTTCGGCAAAGTCATCTGAAACTTCGACACAATGTAAAACATGTTGTAAAATAAGTAGTTTGTAATTCATTAGTTTATAATGCAACATAGTATACTTTCTAACTTTTTCAGTTACGCTACAGTCAGTCAGTGTATTTTTATTTGCAACCTAACTATTACGTTTTCGAATTGATATTGAAAAACTGATTGAGAGTAAGGAAACAGCGGCTAAACGATATACGTTAATACATGCACAACGTCAATTGTGCGTGGTCGGTGTTCTCTTTAAAACGGTGTAGCTAGGTTCATTAAAAAAAACAAAACTATTAAATTTAAAAAAAATACACATTCTTTCGTGGAGCACAGTTTCGACAGTGGGCACTGATGGTGTTCCTGCCGTGATATGATGCAATTCTGGCTTAATTTAGAGTGATTCTTCTCACATGACATTCACACTTTGTATGCTGCCCGGAAACGCACTAGTATCTCAAACGCTGCCTTCAATTCTTGTTGACGCTCTTACATCGTTGTTAAAACCGTTAATTTCGTATGAGGTCGAGTTCTAAAAGCATCGCATTTTTATACAGCTGTGTGAACCAAGGGACACAAAAAATAAAAGTCCTTCTCTACCATTCTCAAGTTCGTTGGCTATTTTGAGAAAAAATCGCATTTTTGCCTGGTTTATCATTTTATTGGATGAGAAAAACAGTTTAACTCGCTATACTAATAATATGAAGAAACTGCAGCTGTCAGATCAAGTAAATCTTCTTGCAGATTCATACAAAAACTTTCTTAAACTTTACCTTTTTAACTGCAAAAGCTGGAGTTGCTGCATTTTGGTATAGCTGCTTCCCGTTTTTCCACCCAGTGACGTCAAAATTTGAGTTTAAATTTCGAAATAACTTTAGTTTTTTCAGAAATTATTACATAAGGATATTTTTGCGCTTAAATTGTATTAATTAAGTTCATTATTCAAAGATGATTATAGAAAAAAGGTACTCGGCCATACAGGTCCGAAGAAATCGACAGAGAATGAAACTAAATAATTCCGTACAACAAAATCAAAAAGATCAAAAAAAATACTCGATTAGGATACTGAAAACTAACGGGGGATTTCAAAAAGCATTAGTTAGAGAAAAGAAAATCACTGGCCGAGACCCGCACTTGAAAGGCCATAAGCGAACTGCAATTGACAGCCCGGCTATCGATGATTTAAAATAGATAATTATTTTCAGTTAACATCAAATTAATTAGTTACACACAATTGGCAAAGAAGTCTACATTTCAAAAACGAATAATAAATTTAACAGTATTATTAAACCTATTACAAAACATTTATAATAATTATCAGAATCGCGAATAGAAGGACAAATTGAAATTAACACTATAAATACATCAAGCAAGAAATTGTACATTTTCCTTTGAGTTTTAACTGCTCTGTATACTTTTGAATGAAAAAGAATACAATAGATATACTGTATAAGCAAAAATAAGCCTAGCTATATGATATCGTTAAAAGCGTTTCCGGAAACCTTAGTACGTGCGGAAGATACAAGCACTATTGTTGACGGTCTATTGATTGTCAATGCCTACAATAAGAAATTTGAAAAACTCTCTCTCTAGAGACAATAAGAAATCAAATTGAAACCAAACAGACGCTGCACCTCAATGAACAAAGCACATTTAGAGTAAATGGCAACATCATTTTTAATGAATAAATTAAACTTAATAGTAGAATGAAAACCTTTTAATTATCGTTAACATCCAACACGGCATCACAATTTCGTTTACAGTCAAGTTATGAAATGGCAAAAAAATATAACACCAGCTAGTGTTAAGCAATCATACGATTTAACTATCCTAGCATGTTTTTTTCTGTTTTGCAACTACCAATGACTACAAAAAACATCAAAAAAGTAGTGCCAGCTACAATACAAAAATAAAGCGCACAAAAACGAACAAAACCTACAAAAGCAGTATTGCGCGATCGATTTAAATATTAATCGCCCATGCAGACGCATAAAGATGTGTCAATGCCTATGTAAACTACTTTATACTACGGTTACGGTATTTTGTCACGTAATTCAATAAATATTTCATTTGAACTGTCGATTACGCGATAAAAGACTTTGAAAGCGAGAGAAAATGTTTGTGATTCATTGCTTCGTCGTAATATGCGTCAGTCAAAACGTGTTCTAGAATCAATTTAATTGCAATGCCAAACAAGGCGACTTTCTCACCATGCAACAATTTAAAAGTGCTGAAGGTGCTCTAATAAACTTATCTTATTGGCACTCATATTGAAAAATGCAACGCGTAATTAAACTTACGATAATTGATTGATAGTGCAATCACGTACATCAAAAGTCATCGCAAACTAGTCTCCGGCAATTTAATTTAAAGATTACAAGATTTAGTCGTAAGAATTCATTTGAAATTAGTAAACCAGAAAATTTGCCACGTACGCACGTGATAAACAAAATTACAAATTAAACTAAGTTAATCACGACGAAATATTTTTTTGCTCAAAACATAACTAGAAAACACTTGTTTCAGTTGTTAGACAGACATTTTAGGCATTTTTAGTTAAACTAAACATTGATCTTGAAAATTTTTCAGCAAACAATTGTTGAAACAAGCTTTGTCTATTTAAAGGCAGGAAACACGGTAGGAACTTACGTAGTCGTTTTGAAAACTCAAAAAACTCTTTCAGTTGCTTGACTAGAGGAACCACAGCATGCCACGCAGTGGCTTGGTTTTCTTGATTGGAAGGATTTGAAATTGCCTTAAAAAAATTTTATTTTTATAACAAAGAAAGATATAAAGTGCGGTTGAAAAGACAAAAATGGCGCTTTGGTTTGCTCTTGGTAAAAATCTACCGAACAAAACATGAAACAGTGACTTGATTAAATACACCAAATTGATTTAATATGCAGCTGGTACAGTGAATAAGAGCATTTTAGTTTACGAAAACAAGGGATTGATTCAAGACATCCAAATATTAGCTACAGGCAGAGGTGAGCATTTTTTCTTACTTCATGAAAGCGCAATGTAAACTATTTTAACTATTTTAAACGCGGCGTAACGTGATTTTTAAATCAATTAAAACTCAATGTACTTTTTCAAATCATAAGCACAGCCCAATCGGTTTTCCAATTGCTTTTACTGAAAACAACCCAAAACAGGATTATATAAAACGCAATTTTTGTTTGTAGCAAACGTGAGAAAACGACAAATGGTGCGGGAGAAGTGCAACAGGAGGTAATGTGTGATGAAGTGGAAACTGCGAAGAGATTTTGCTATCTTGGCAATAGGTTGAATGCCAGTGGAGGATGTGAAGCTGCAGTAACTGCAAGAACAAGATTGGGATGGAATAAATTCAGAGAGTGTGGTGAGATACTGTTTGGAAAAAGATTTTCTTTGTGGATGAAAGGAAAGATATATAAGAGCTATGTAAGATCAGCTATGTTATATGAAGCAAAACGTGGTATTTGAGAGAAGATAAAATAGCTATTTTGAAAAGAGCGAAAAGATCTATGGTGAGGGCAATGTGCAGTGTAAAACTGGTGAACAAGAGGAATATGGTGGAGCTGATGGACATGTTGGGATTGAAGAAAGCAGCAGATAAGCTGGCAAGGGCCAATGGTATGAGGTAATATGGTCATGCTATAAGACAACCAGAGGAAGATGTTTTGATGAAGGCAATGGTACATGAAGTGAATTGAAAACGTAAACAGGGTCGACTGAGGATAAAATGAATGAAACAAATCGAAGGAAGCATGAGAAGGATTGGTTTAAAGAAAGATGTGGGAGATCGATACAGGTGAAGAGAAGGTGTAAGAAGAGTTGCAGAAGTAGTGGGATGCATCCAGCCACCTCTAGTCATTGGGGATTAAACTGGATTAAAACTGGATTGATCAATTAATTTGTTTAATCTTTGGTTGGCAGCGCAATTAAGTGCAACTTCTAATTCTCTAATCAAGAGCACAGCGCAAAGTGAGCAACGCTTCTAAAAATGTATGAAAGTGCAGCGCAAGTTCAGCAATTGCGCAAGTTGCGCTTCAAGTTGCGGTCTTCTCACCTCTTCTATACAAACATACAACTATCGACTTTGGTCAAATAGAAAAAAACTGATTAAAATTTATTTGATTAATTTTCAACTTGATGCGATGCAAAATGATTCTACAGATAAAAATACATAAGGTACAAAAAGATGGTTCAAAAATTAATTACAATTACTTAAATATTCGAAGATATTAGAATAGCTAGTGCTTACTCATGATTTTTAGTAATTAAAAGTTACTACACAATTTAAAAAAACGTATACAGATTTTTTAACTTTACAGTTTTGCTGATTACTTAATGCTTTGCTAAACTGTATATATAGTTTTACACAAAATTTTTATAAGGCTAAGACTTTGCAAAAATTAAATAGTACTGATTAAACGTATCTGAATTCAAAATTTAACACAAATACTTACTATTCTTATTTCTTCACCAGCACCTTTGTAAGATTGCAGTTCTGTAATAATACCAGGTGCAAACGATAAAGTTTCTGCAACTCTGTCAAAAACATCTTGCTCTTCTGGAGACGGTCGTGCATCTACAATATCAAGCAATTATTTAAAATACAAGCAAACAAGCTTCATTGATTTAAAATGCTCATAAAATTTAAATGAAATCAAACCCAATATGTCACAATAATATACAAAAAACAACAATACAATAAAATAGTTAATAACAAATATTTTTTTATTAGGGGAGACCGGGGCAAGTGGTAACATGAGTAAGTTGTAACGTTCGTATTTGTCGAAATCTAACATCAACTAACAAAATTTTAAATAGCCCCAAATAACAATCATATTAAGACCGATTGCTAGCAAATAACATTGTTTAGTTTCAATGACTAAAAATAGGCTAACTGTTAAAACAAGCTTTTTGAGTAGGCAAAGTAAATTTTTCAAAATTTAATTTTTGTCTTCTGGAGAGATAGCAGGTGCAGTTTTATTGAAATGTTTTATATCAGACAAAACACAAAACAAAAACTAAACAATTAAATGCCTAACAAGGTTTAGCCACTAAAACTTAACTCTTTGAGATATTAACAAAAAGTATGAGATGGGGTAAGTTGTAACATAGGCTGATGGGGTAAGTTGTAACACATATTTTTGTGCATAGATTTAACTAGCTTATATTAAAAGTAACTTTAGCAACAACATTTCTGAATAATATGAGAATTTACAAAAGAAAGACTAACAGGAACACCAGCTCATCATCACTGGACAACTTAGGAGCTGCTGCAGCAGTTGCTATAATTGAAAAAAAAGATCAATAAGGGGAGTAGCAAAACATTGGTGTTTACCATGTAAAATTCTACAAAGTGCTAAAAAAACTTAAAGATAGGCCAAGTCCTTGGTGCAAAACAAGAAAAGGTCTAAAAAATATGCCATGTTAACAGACACACCAGAAAAGGATAATCTGTTACAGCTCCAAACAAAGAAAAACTAATTTTTGAAAAAACACTAAAAGCAAAAGAGTAGTATTGCATTACATTTCTTGAGCCCTATTTTAACAGTCATCCTGATGAGGAGTGAGTGGTATAATGCTATGGTTACCTAAAGAGGTCACATTTAGCTTGTGCTGAAGATTTGAATACATATTTTTGTCACAAATGTGATTCTGAAATTTATGATTAGGCTAATTTAGCAGTGAAAAAAACTATTTTAACATTTTTAGACAACGGCCAAATACCTCATTTTTTGTGCTTGATACTCATGTCTATGACTAGGCTATGTGTGATTTCATTGTGTTTACTTTTCTTCAAGTTACATTTATATTTAAACATTTATTAGTAATTTTTGTTGCTGTTACAACTTACTCCAACTGGTGTTACAACTTACCCCATTGACGGGGCACATTGTAATGCTTTTTTTAAATATTTAAATCGTAATTTTAAGCACTAAGCTTTGAAAATTATTAATTTATTTTTTTGATATTAGTTAAACAGTGACCTAAATTTTTCATATTAAACAAGAATTTTGAAAAAAAACATTTATTATGGGAGAAATAGCAAAAAGAAAGTGTTACTATGTGCCTCGATCTCCCCTATATAATTTATGGAGAGAGCATTATTTTCCTCAATTATATTACAATCATTCCAACACCACCAATGCATTCCTAAACAAAGATGTTATTTAAATTGAAAAACCAAACCAGAACACAAACATTTTTGTCTTGTAATAAGGCATCTTAAGACAAAAGAAGTATGAAAATGTACATATTCAGCATAAACTTTTAATTAACCAATAGAAAAAACATGTATTTATATTCAAAAATTTCTTCACAGAAAAAAAAACAACTTATGGAGCATATTGTCATGAGTGGGAAACCTGTGTCTCACAAGATTTTTCAATGCAGCCCACATGTGGTTGGGAAGAAGCAAAGCCAATGCTAGTTTTTTGTGATAAAAATCGCGAAGTCAGAGACAGATTCCAATTTTTTTTAAAGATCACAAGTTGTTGGTACAAAAATCGAAAAATCAGAGACAGCTTTTAAGTGATAACCTTTTTTATATTTTGGTCTTGACCATAAATTTAGGATACAATTTCTTGTATCTGTGAAGTGCTACAAGGTCATGATTCAGCCAAGATCTATAAAACTATATTGCTTCCCAAAATTTTATGCAATCCCATCAATTTTTTGATACAACATGCAAGTACAATAAGGTTTCCCACCCCTGGTTTAGGTTAATGAAATAAATATAATTTTGTGCTAAATTTACATATTTCACACTTGTTTGTATGTCATTAAAACAAATTAGATAATCTTTTCACACTTGTTTGTATGTCCAAAAAAAGACACTGCATTAAAAAACACTTTGAATAAGTGAGTAAAACTAAAGGGGAAAAATTACATTTAAAAAACAACAGTTTACAAATACAGTAAAATGCTGATTATCCAAACTAATTAGACCAGGGGTGGTTCAGATAACTGAATTTTTTGAATAATTGAACAAAATACCATCTTGCCATAAAAATCATATATACATATGGTCATTTATGGTACATTATGAGCAGTGTAGCAATCACTCATTTTTTTTGTTGCTGCCAAGTCTCTCATCTTTTTTAAAAGTAGAGCTGTGTTGAACGACATTCACTCTGTCATTCACACCTTGCTATGATGTTATACCACTATCTTAGCAATGTTAGGGTAATTAGCATTTCTGATAATTGGCATTCTATTGTAATACTATATTCATCATTAAAAACAAACTTTAAATCAATAAAACTGGCAATTACGTTATCTAATTTTTTATGGTAAAAATCTAAAGCACAAAAAAAATATTTTAAAATACAGATATACAAATATCAATCTCATTTACTTTGACACAATATTCAAGGCTAGCTTTTGAATTAAAAAAAGTTGATTAATCTGTCATTATTTAATAAATTTTATGTATTATCATATCTCAAATAGTACCCAAATGACCAATGTTACAACTAATAGAGATGTTGCAGCACTTGAAAATGATTGCAGAAGAAAATTCATAAGGTTTATTAAAACATGACTGTTAAAGGTTTATGGATCAAAGTCGAACAACACCACACATTATTATTGCATCACAAATAATTAAATCAGCTCAACAACAAAAGTTATCATACATACTGTAAAAATTTTAACATTACATTTTTAAAAACAGTAGTTACCAGACAAAAAAAAATTTACTTTCAAAATCCAAAAATAAATCTTCAAGAGTTTCTTCCTTGCATTGAAGAATTTTAAGCAAATTACCCATGCTAGCACCTAATCAACTTGACATATAAAGAACTGAAAAATGTAAGTACAATACTAAAGTTAGTAACATCACATAGGTTAACAATTATTCTAGCCCTTTAATTGCTATGAACATATATATTGGTTAACTATTTTTTTCTGCTACCTGCTAAAAATAAAAATTTACATTCTCAGAGTTTAAAAGTCCTGCTCAGTTGCCATTTTTCTACAATTGTTCAAGGTTTTTCTTTATGAAATAAAATTGTAATTTTTTGATTTACATTTATAACCACTTTTAACAGGTGCTACAGTGTGACCCATCTATTTTTTGACCAGCAAATAGAGGGCTAGATTTATAACACATAGATAGAAACTTTAAAATGTGCTGAAATGCATTTTTACTGGATTGTGGTTAACTTTGACCAAGTTCTTTCCTTGGCTCACCAAACATAAAACTTAATTATCTTTAGTAAGAGTAAAATACTAAAATACTATTGATTTTTACAGGCTCAAATATTAAATGAGATTTGAAAAATATGTGTTATCTATAAAAAACAAATTTAAAATAATCATTAACAAATTCAACTATATGTTCTTTATTCACTCATCATGTTCTAGGAGAGTAAGCACAATGCTTTGCACTTTTTGGGTAAGTCCTGGTCATAAATACTTGTAACTTTTTCTCTGGAATGCTACTAAACTGTGCTGCCATTTTTTCCGTAATGTAATTACATGACTAAAATCGCATTGCTTTTGGTATAGTTTTTAACTTGGGAAATAGCCAGAAGTTGTGTGGTGCCAAATCAGGAGTAAGGAGGCTGTTGCACAAGTGCCATATTGTTTTTGGCCAAAAAACCTTTGATTACATGGGCAGACTAAGCGGGAGCATTGTCATGGTGAAGCTGCCAGTTCTTTCCTGTGCACATGTCTTTGCACAGCATCACAAAGGCAACCTAAAACCTCCAAGTAGTACTCTTTATTGATTGTTTGGCCTTCTGGTGCATATTTGCAATACACTATGCTGCAGGAATCCAAGAAACAGGTCAGCATCACTTTCACATTGTGGCAAACTAATTGTGCTTTTTTGAGCCTTGGTGATTTTAGATAGTTCCATTGTGAAGATTGAAACTTGCTTTCGGGATTGTAACCATAAACCCAGATTTTATCACCAGTTATGATAGTCTTCATAAATTCTAGGTCATTATTTGCACAATCCAGCATGTTCAAAGCGATTTCCACACAGAGCTCCCTCTGTTGCTCCATCAGCTGCTTGGAAATGAACTCTCTGCATGAACAAATCTTTAGTTAAAATGGAGTGAACTGATCCTTTTTTTTTAGTTAAAATGCTTATTCCCACTTCTTCAACAATTTTCCTGAATGTTAGATGGCAATCTTTTATCACAATTTGGTGAACCTTCTCAATCACCTCCTCGTTTCAGCTTGTGGATAGCCTGCCAGAGCATGCCTCACTCCCCACTGACATTTGAGTGTTTTAGAAGCAATTAAACCATTCCTATATTTGAGGTTCACTCAAGGCCTCATCTCCAAAAGCTTGCTGAATCTTTTGAATTGTTTTAGTTTGATTTTTATCTAGCTTTTGACAGAACTTGATACAATATCTTTGTTCGATGCTTTCTGTCATGACGCTTGTAAGCAAAAAATCGACAATCATGCACTATACGACAGCACTAAATGCCTCAAAAAAAGAGAATGGCACTAACTAATATTTTTTATGTGTGGGCAGTAATTGTGACGTTACAATCCACCAAAACCACTTTGCTGGCGTGGCATAATTTTTGGCGGGAGGAGATAAGGTCGAATACTTTTTGGACAGACCTTGTATATGCATGGCTTGTTTAGCTAATTGAAAGTCACACTGAAATATCAAAAAAATTCAGTATTTACGCTGGCATTTTTTTCAATTAACATTAGCAATACAGTTTCAATGCATACAGACATATTCTCTTAAATTATGAAACACTCTGCTTTTTTTTTATATGAGAGATTTTTTTGAAAAAGTTTTTCTTCCTTCCTTCAAAACATTTTATGCTATAACACCCTAACTGAGTGATTTCTCTTCACAAAATCTTCACTTGACAAAATTTTTTTGGTTGTGAATCGTCTTCCTTGCTGATAGTAAATGGTACTTGGGCTGGAACGCTATTTCTCTTCTGCACTTGTGGCTTAGCCAACTCCTCTGCTAATTTGCAAATAAAGTTTCTGTGAGAAATGTTCTCATTAGTGACCTCTTTGTAGAGAATCCAAGTGTTGATAGCAGCTAAGTCTAGTGTATTTTGGAAACTATGTATTGGCCATCTTCGTGTGCCAGTTCTGCAAGTATATTTCTTGATCATTTGATCAAATATATTGACTCCTTACTTTGTTTCATTGTAGGAGGAAACTGTTTCAGGTGTTTTCTTTGCATTATCAGCTATAGTAATGTCATTGTGCATTGTGCTGAGTATTAGCACATGTTTGTTTACCTTTCCCTGGTACGCAGTTAGAGTGGTATCCCCACATTTATAAAGCTTGCAAGAATGAAGCTCTTCTTTCATCTTTCTCAAAGGTAAGGGCACTTCTCTCCGAATTTTGTTCATTGTTCCCAAAGACTTGTTTGCTTTTCTTTCAGTTGATTGGCTAATTTCAAAGAAGTGAAATAACTGTCAGTGGTGACATTTCTTCCTTTACAGAGATAAGAGCACATAAGTTGCATCACAACATGATCAGAAACGCAATCATTTGCAGAGCACAATTCATCTCTTCCAACATAAAGAAAGCCATTTATCATATATTTGCTCTCTTTGTCTACAGCCAACCAATATTTTTGTCCCAATTTGTCTGGTTTTGATGCCATGTACTGGGTAAAAAGGCACCTGGCTTTGCTAGGGAAATGCTGTTCGTCAACTGTGATAAAGGCTCCAGGTTTATACAATGTACAGCAATTGTCTGTAAAACGGTTCCAGATTTCCGAAAATAGAGCAAATTTATTGGTCTGTAGTCTCTGCAAACGACTGGACTTTATATCAAAATGAATAAATTGAAGAATTTCACCGAATTTATTTCTGGATATAGCATTTTTGCATAATGGAACACCCCATTTTTCAGTCCAAGTATCATACCAAGGTAATGCACTTTTTTCTGTAGCACCCCGAGCATACATAACAGCAATAAAAGTTTCAAATTCTTTGATAGTAAGCTCAAATTTCTGATTTTGTAATATGCAATAGGCTTCTGTAATTGCGCATTTTGCAATGTGCTTTAGAATAAAGTTATTGATAAGATGCCATGCACTTGCAGGGCTACCAATAACCACATTTCTTTTTACATAAAATGTGGGGCCAGAAATTGCAGGTAGTCAAAATGACGACATTGGGCATTCCAGTGTTAAATTAAAATTGTTGTTGATTGTTCTGAATGCTTACTTTTCTAGTTAGTAAACATGTCATTATTTTTTTAAACAAAGAAATACTCATTTTTAACGTACTGTTTTAGTTTGATGAAGCAGCCCAAATATCCATTGCATAAAATAGGAAGTAGCTTAGGCACAGCCTTCAAAGGGGTGTAAAATAGTTTAATTTTGTTTTTTTTAATTTGTACAATTAAAAACAATTAAAGACTTTTAATTTTACCATCATTAAAAAGTCTTTATTTTTACAATTCAAATTTTAGTATGTTCCTTGGATTTCAATTATCAATTTCAAAATTAACCACAGTTATAATTTAAAACAAAAAAACATTTACAACTTTATTATTGATTAAGTACAGAACATTTCTTGATAGAAATATATTCTCTTGGTTGAAGTTTTAAAAAAACATGTTTTGGCTATTACAGACGAAATCGGTTAATGGGGTCACCCATTTGCCAGACGTTTTGACCCTTTTAACCGATTGACCCCTTTAACCGTTATAGTCCAAAAATAGGTTTGTCGGGAGCGTGCATCATTCTAAGGGAACACCATTATATTACTTGGTAGCAATGGGCTCTAGAACTGCGTCATGCGATCCTAATACCGTTTAAAATATATGTGAACTGGTTTGTTTTTGCAAACCTAACCGTCTCCGTTTCTGTACAGTTTAAATTAAATTATGACGTTTTCTTTGAGAACACCACCGTTTGTGAGGAACGAAACTTATTTTTAGAAACTTTAATTTACGGGGACCACACACTTTCTTCGTACCTCCCTTTAACATTTTTGTCGGATGCCCTGGTTTTACGCAATGCGTTGCCTTTTCATCGTCAGCGATTATCTCAAAGTGTGCAGCGTAATTGCAGCATTTTGCAAAAGCAGCCAGACTGCTTTTGTTTACTTAAAGACGCAGACAATTACAAATCCGCAAGAAACAGAGAGGAGTTCGCTTTGTGGCAGGCGGCAAGCCTGGTCTCGCGATCGTTTCCCACGCATTTGGGCATCTGGCCAAAGAAAAAAGATTAATGACATGTTTTACTTTGTCTTGCGATTCGTTTCTCTCGATTTCCGATGCCTGGCCAAAGAAACACATACCGCAAGTTGAGCGAAAAATGACCCTATTATCCGATAAGCGTGAGTCTATTAACCGGTTGTTTTATTTAACATTAGATAGGATTTGGTTCGGGATTTCGGATTTTGAGTCTATAAACCGATTTACCCGTTTAAGCAGTACCCGATTAACCGATTTCGTCTGTATTTGAAATTGAAACTTTATATAAAAGCATCACAATAACTTTTGCAACTTTCCAACTGGGTGTTAAATCTTAATCCAACTTTGGATTGCCAGCTCCTGTTTGCAAACTTTTGTATTAGTCAATAAATTTATCAGAATGACTTTTGGATTTCATCATAGAGCTAGTGTTACAAACATAATCCAAGAAAATGGCATAATGACAATTGATCAAATAAACAAACTAGAAATCTGTAGCTTTATATACAAATACACAGAAAACTTGTTACCATTATGCTTTTCTAATTTTTTTCATTACCACATTGTAAGCAATGACTTACAATAAAACTCAAGAAGTCAATCTAAATTTTTTCCATGATTTTGTAGATTGAATGTGATCAAACTAAGATGTTTTTTTGGAAAACACAATTAATATTTATCAAAATAAAACCTGCAGCTGAAATACAATGAGACTTGCATTTTTTCACAATCATGTGTGACATGTGAATGAGCATAACAACTGCATGTGTTTGGGAGTGCATGAGCAAGCTCCAGAGAGGAGTGAAATTCGGAGTCCAACTGGAGTTGGATTATGGCATTTTTGGTCAGAGTCGGTTTTGTTGATTTGTAATAGAGTTGGACTTGAGTTGGAGTCTATTTTTTTAATCTATTAATTTCAATAAGAGAAAAAACTTTTTGGAATAAAAATGGTATTTTCCAAAAATAAAAAAATACCATCAAGACAGGGCATGAAAAAAATGCTTGTGTCCTATGCTGAGAAATGCAAATGTGAGCAATGATGCTTTTGAAAAGATGACAGAAAATGGTCAACACTTTTCTCTGTACAGATATTGACGAGTAAACCTCAAGAAAAAATAAAAGATACATGTGGGTCATTCCATGCCAAATAAGCAAATGGGTTACACCAAATATTTCATATTTTTATGAAATTTGGCACACTTGTAGATCTCACTAAAATAATAAGAGATACGCTTCAATGCACATGCTTAAAATTTTATTTAATTTCTATTTTCTTAGCCTGTGATCCTAGGAGGTTGCTGAAAATTGCTAGGCAGGTATTTTAAGACCCAAGGAGTCCAAGGTATTACTGTAAAGCTTGATACCAATAACTACAGAACACTATTTAACAAAATATAGCCAGCACCACCAGTCTGTGGAGAAAGCCTTTAGCAGCAGCAGAGGTCATCCAAGAATGGGAATCTACATTGGCTTCTTTGAGAAGAGATTGCTACTCCAAGATACCCTTGGAGGAGGGGCAACAACAACAGCAACAACAACAACAAAATAATGGACAGTCCAATGTCTAATGATTACAAATAATCATTATAACTTCAACTTAGTTATGCAACTTTAATTGAAAAAGAATAAGTTGTCACAATGGAGCACAGATACCAATAACTACATGACAAAATGTAGGACAGTCTAACAAGGTCTACAAATAATCATTACAACTGCAACTTAATTAAGCCACTTTAATTGTAAAAAATAAGGTGTCTAATGTAGAGCTTGATACCAATAACTACAGAACACTATTGAACAGAATATAGAACAGCCAGTGTCCAATGTCAAAAAAATAATCATTACAACTCTAACTTAAGTTAATCATTAAAGTTGTAACGATAATTTATGGAGACCCTGGATCATACTGAAAAGAAACAGTATAAACATGCAGATCAAATAAACTGTTAAAAATCTATTTAAGTGCTCATGTCAGAAAATATTGACTGCATCATTTTAAAATCCTTATCTGAAATTTTGCATTGTTGTTGGCTAGAAGTTAAACACATGCCAATGCTGAGCAGAATATGATTTTATAGTATAAAGCACATGTTTTCTCTAGAAGGCCAAACAAAAAGATATTGCAGGCCCATGTGGGTGTAAAAATTGTACTTCTGCATCATCCACTGTCATCACCATACTAATCAGGGTTGTGAACTCAATAGATTTTTTTATTTGAGTTCAAGTTTATAAAAAATTGCAAGTCCAAGTTCAAGTTCTTCAATTTTTAATTTTTCAAGTTCTGTTCAATGCTGTAAAAAAGCTCAATTAAGCTTATCTACAAAATAACTTTCAAAAAAAATTGGAAGGCTACCATGAAAAGATAAATAAAGTAAAGGAAATAATGAAACAGGCCATTATATAGGCTTACCACCAAAAAAATGTTTGGGGGGTTGATTATTTGTTGTTATTTGTTGTTGAAACATTTTCCTGTTACTGCCCAAAAAATTCTTGACTTTGCATAAACATTTCCTGAGTCAAATACAACTCAACTGCATTTGAAATTAAACAATTTAATAACAGTATCAAAAGTAAAATGCTAAATGTTGTTTACTCTCTTTTCAAAACTGTTCAATTAATGAATTCAAATTTAATTATATATTTTTTGAGTTTGAGTTAAGTTCGAGCTTAGCAATTTTAATTTTTCAAGTTTGGCAAAAAAGACCAAGTTCTTTGAGTTAGAGTTCAAGTTGCAAGCCTGGTACCAACTCACCAGTTTCTGTCATACAAGCATATTCTGCTTCATATAAGACCTGTGCTGTGTGTTATGCAACCATATTCTGCTCAGCATTGGCATGTGTTTAACTTCTAGCCAACAACAATACAAAATTTCAGATAAGGATTTTAAAATGATGCAGTCAATATTTTCTGACTTGAGCATTTAAATAGATTTTTAACGGTTTACTTGATCTGCATGTTTTACACTGTTTCTTTTCAGTATGATCCAGGGTCTCCATAAATTATTGTTACAACTTTAAAGATTAACTTAAGTTAGAGTTGTAATGATTATTTTTAGTCATTGAGCACTAGACTGTTCTATATTCTGTTAAATAGTGTTCTGTAGTTATTGGTATCAAGCTCTACATTGACACCTTATTTTTTACAATTAAAGTGGCTTAACTTAAGTTGCAGTTGTAATGATTATTTGTAGACATTGTTGGACTGTCCTATATTTTGTTATATAGTTATTCGTATCAGTGCTCCACAGTAACAGCTTATTCTTTTTCAATTAAAGTTGCATAACTAAGTTGAAGTTATAATGATTATTTGTAAACATCAAACATTTTGTTAAAAAGTGCTCTGTAGTTATTAATATCAGTGTTCCACAGTAACATCTTAATTTTTGCAATTAAAGTCACATTTAAAGTATATGAATAATATAGTACATAAACTTATTGTTTGTGAAATTAATGTGCTTGGCCTTAAAAAGAACTACTCAATAAAGCAAATTTTGTGTAGCTTGATTTTTTTTTAGATGAAACTTTGGTTGATATGCATGCATCAGCTTTTTTATGTCTTTTACTGTTTCCTTTTTCCCATGGGGTTTGTGTTATTTTGCCTGTTTTAATTGATTCAATGCTATTTTTTGGAAAAAAATGTTTTACCCTTAAAAAAAAATTTTTTTTTGTAGTAAACATCAAAATTAATTCAACTTTTTTGTTTGGCATGAAAGTGTATTGGTATAACAATAGAATGGGTGAATTTCAGCTTTTAAATTTTAGACCCACTTTTTTTATATGCCTTTAAAGTTTGACCTCTGAAAAATGTAAAAAACAAATTCAAAGCTCTTTTATCATATGAAATAGTTTTTTTACGACTTTTTAAGCTATTTTTTTTGAGTCCTTGGGTCTTAAAATACCTGCCTAGCAATTTTCAGCAATCTCCTATGATCACAGGCTAAGAAAATAGAAATTAAATAAAATTTTAAGCATGTGCATTGAAGCGTAACAAGCAAAAATGACGTTTTTTTGAATAACCGTAACTTCAAAAATAATGCAAATTTTTAAAAACTTTTTTTTGCATTCTTATTATTTCAGTGAGATCTACAAGTGTGCCAAATTTCATAAAAATATGAAACATTTGGTGTAATTTAAAAAAAAAAAATTTGCTCATTTGGCTTGGAATGACCCATGTGCATAAATTTGCATATGAATGAGTCAAATTATTATCACTAGGAATGCAACGCATCAATGGCTCCATGCAAGCTGAGAATGCCATCTTGATAATTGCAGAAAAGTGATCAGAATTTGGCTTCAACCTCATAAAACACATTGTTGGAATGGTGACTAATAAAGCTGCCATTGTGGAGAAAACTAGCCAATTGTCAGAAGTACTACACCAAATCTGCCATTTCCATGGTATTCATTTGACTGAGGTTGATGCCTTGTACAAAATGAATAATGCAGATAAACATGAAGATGAGTCATTGAATAGGAAGATTATCCATTAAGTTAAAGCTAATGAAGACTGAGATATTGATAACAACACTCAAATAACATGGGAAGAATCATTGAAAGCCAATGAAGATTTTGATCTTAAACTAAGTAAAAAGATTGAGAAAGTGAAATATTATACAGTTGCTAAAATTTTTTGTTGAAGTCCTGTCAAGAATGATGTGCTGCAGAATAAGCATCAAACTGAATTTAACAAGGAACTTAACTTCATCATAGACAACAAGATTTGATGGAATTTATTACAGAAAATGTTTTCCAGATAATTTGAAATTTGTACAGCTGTTGAAAAAACCTTGAAGAATTTGGACCATGGTTCAAAATGCTTAGATGAAAATGAAGTCAGTTTGACTAAGGACCTGAAAAAAGCTCTTAAAATGCTGCTGCACTGTTTGCAACAAAGCTGAGATCTTCATTGAGTGACTATATGATTAATATATTGTGCTTCATGCACTTTCATTTAAATCAATAAAGATTTGTTTGATTTATTTGATTATTTGGTTTGAAAAGCCCAAAATTATTTGTTGTTTGATAATTTTAAAAACCCTCATTTGATAACAGCCTTAGACCAAACATTCATTAAAATTATAGGTGTGCACTCCTTTGGAATATTGTCCTATATAATTTAACAGAAGCTGAGTCTTATAAAATTTTCAAAAAATTTTTTAAAAGTATTTTGTAAAAAATTAAATTTTAATTTTATTAAAACAGATTTGATAAGCTTTTAGAAAAGCTTTTACTGGTTGTAATTATTATTATTATTATTATTATTTTTTTTTTTATGACACATTAAATAATTTGATGAAGAAACAAAATATGAAATTGAAACATTCCAAAAGAAAATTAAGCCAATAAATCAATGAAGAAATTGCTCAACATGATGAAAATTTAATTAATTTTTGAGATGCATACAATTATTTTATTGCTTTTTTTAGTTGAAATTTAGTAATATTTTTTGTTGGCCATATACATTTAAAATGTTCCTTTTGACTTATAACAAGATTTCTTGAGCCTCTTCAAGAATTCCCCATAAGCGATTTTTTTTGGTGAAACTAACCCAAAATCTCCCTTTTAGCACCAGAATAGAATAAAGAAAACAAGAGAAAAAGGATCTCTCAATAACTGATAGTGACAACAATGGAGTTCCAGGTTAGTTTTATGAACAAAAATTGCTTATAATGACTTCATGAGACCTGATTTCTTTGCCAGCCTAACTCTTTTTGGGTCTTAATGCTTTTGGTCACACAATTTGTTGTTTCTCCCACCCCATGAGTATGCAACATTCTCTTTATATGGATCAGAGATATACATTTTATTGTTAATTATTACCACTTTTTGTGCTTATAATAAAAAGTATACACTTTTGTCAAATTTATCTTAAACATTTCTTTCTTTTTTCTATCGTTTATAAAAATTGATTTGGCTGCATTATTTTAAAAATACAGTGACTCTGCACAATTAATGTTGTACATGTAATAACATATTATTTTTTAGCCAATATTTCTTATCTAACAATTGCTTTGTCAATAACAACTTAGAAAATATAACTTGATTGCATAATCAAATGAATAAAGCAGACTTGGGTATAATTAAAGTTTACGTACGTAAATTATTTAAGCTGAAAAACGATGGAAAAAAAGAATATATAGTATATCTATGTTTATTATCTATATGTACAGCAAATTTAAATGGGATAAATAACATGAATCATATTCAAACATTGTTCAAAGTATTTTCCATTGACAACCGTTTGTCTATGTAATTGTCAACCGTATTGTCGTAAGTAATTTTTTTCGGTGAAACTAACCCAGGATCCTCCTTTAAACACCAAGATGAAAAAGAAAACAAGAGGAATGAATATTTTTAAAAAGCGACAGTAATCAAAGGGGATTTGGGTTAGTTTCATATTCTTTTTTTCCATCGTTTTTCAGCTTAAATAATTTACATACGTAAACTTTAATTATACCGCAGACTTGTTTTAGAATGGTAAAATAAAAAGCCAAATGTAAACTGCATATTTTTGGCACATACAAATATAAATTATTGTTTGCAAGATTCAGAAAATGTGCCCAAATATTTGTAAAGGCAAACAAAAGTAAAACGATTTTTTTTAAATTAACAACAATAAAGTTTCTTTTTTTAGATTATCAATCTTGATAATATTTTTTTATTTCATCTTTATATTTATCCTCATGACCTAAGGCAAGCAATTACCCTTACCTGATTCTGGAGTTGCCAATGTATTGCTGTCCAGTTGAAATTTTTTATTTTGGATTTTTAGGTAATAGAGATTTAGAACTGCTTGCCAAGACTGAAATTTAGAACTGCTTGCCAAGACTGCCCAGCAGGGAAAAGGGCCAAAAAGTGTCTTTTTCAAAGACACAACAGAAAATGTGTGAGTAGATTTTGAACTGAGACCATGCTTATCATAATCATGGCAGTCTTAATTACTCAACCATGCTGCTGAACCAATGAATAAATATTGAAATACCATTTTGCTGATGCATTTATATGTAATAAATAATTCTTTAAACAGAAACTAAAATTGCCTAAATTTTTGACATTACTAAACAATAGAAGCAATCACTCCTTTGCATTGCTGTGTGTTACAATGTCAAAATAAAAGCCAGTAACTTATAATCAAAATATTTTAAAAATAAACAAAATCAATTTTATGGAAATACAAACAAATATAAAAACACTGCAGCAACTTGCAAAAAATATGTTTAAAAAGATGATGTTAAGTATATAACAGCCATTTGAATAGAAAGAAACGAAAGTTTACACTTTAAACTATTTAAATTATCTGAAAAGTCTTACTGTGATGTCAATAGCATACCTGTAAATATTGTTTGAAAAAATTAAAGATACTAAATATTGACAATATTGACAAAAATTACTAAATAGTTATTTTTTAAATTTTTTGTAAGAACACTGTACATAGTACATTTGCAAGAACAAGACTTTGAATAAATCGAAAACAAATTTTGGAAATGTAATAAACCTAAACTGAACCACAAAAACAAAATTATCCAAATCTGAATTAAAACACAAAGTATATATTAAACTTTCAGTAACAATAATCTTTGTTGGAATTATAAGGCCTTCTCGAAAACCCATACCCCATATATATATAAAAAAATAAACAAAACTTTCAAAAATAAATTGCTAAACCCAATCCAAGTTTTCTATAAATTTTATAGGAACTTTGAACAGAATAATTCCTTGAAGGATATCTATGACTGAACCTGATCCTGACCCGGAACATTACTTTAAAAAGTGTTGGTGAGATTTCTCACTCAAGTTAGATGGTCAGTCTACCTGATTGATTTCAAAGCGTTAAAAACGTCAGGATGAAACTGGCCTCCTTTCTTCGCCCGAAGTAGAAGCGTTAAAAACCTTAGACGAGCATTTCAGAGCACAGGCTGACAGCGACGTTACGCAAAGTGTCGAAAATGCGCCGAGGTATTTTGGCGAGAGAAGTGAACGACTGTGAAATAATCGAACATCCTGTTCAACAACAAGAATCTGATGAACTTGAAGACAGCTCGCAGGATGAACCGATCGAACATCCTGTTCATCAACAAGAATCCGATAAAGATGAAAACAACTGTCAGGATGAACCTGGCCTCATTTCTTTTCCCGCATTTTCGGCATTAGAAGCGTTAAAGACGTTAGATACACAGGCCCACTGCGATGTAATGTTAAGCAAAGTGTCGAAAATGCGGCACAATATCTCGGTAAGAGAAGCTTGTAAATTATAAGAAACAAACCTAAAAGTTTTTTGGACGAATTAGCAAGTTTGGTTACCCTAACTGTGTGTTTTTAATCAATCTATTTATTATTTGTTTTGTGCTTCAAAACGAAAAATACACCAATATATGTGAAAAAAAGCTTTCGAAAGCACAGGAAGGAAGCGAAATGACCATATGGTCTTCTAGTCAACTGCCTCAGTGGGACAAAAAAAAATTTTTTTTTTACTACGAAAAAAATAACAATGTGTTTTTGAAGTGAACGAATATTAATATGCAAAACCAAAAGGCCATTTGCGGAGTAAAATTTAGACAGCAGTTTAGAAAAATCAAAATATTCAGTTTATTCACAATCATGCACATTGTCAGTCAGTCCGGAGAAAAAGTTATCGTTGAGATTCAGAAAATTTTTTGGTTTAAACATATCGTCGGCAGACATTGTAGTAATGAAGTAGCAAAATGTAAATAGCCAAGGCAATATTATCATTATCAGTTCTCACAATAATTTCTCAGTTCCAGCTTCTTCAATTAAGATGTTACTTGCAGCCCTCTTTTTTTCTTATCTTGCCAAACAAAAACTTTTTTCTTCAGATTTAGCAGTAGGCTAAGTTAACAATTGTCGCTATTAAATGAATATCAATCGATAATGTAATAATAAGCAAATATGGCTGAAATTGATAGCCTAATTTTTATGGTTACTAAACTGATTTGAGTAAGTCAATAATGCAAAAATCATACGAATTCCTGAATGCTTGTTCTGGCAAACTTAGATCTTTAAAAGTTAGCTCGTTTAAGTTTACTATTGTTAAATCACGTAGGCCTACCCGGCAGTTTCTTCTTTGAGCAAATTTACTTCGTTTAAAGATTTGTTACTTCTTGCTGCTGCTTTCACTTTTTCTTAATTTACTGACTTTCGAGTTTTATTTTTTGTGCATGATTTTTGTTCTACGGAAGTGTAATTTGTCAGATAATAAATTTAATGCAGATTATGCTCTTAGAAAAGCCATTTTCCTCCATGGGGTTGAGCTGCTGATCAAAAATTGGCGCTTTGCTGAATACACAAGGCAGCAACCAAAAGACAATGCAACCATACGAAAAAAAAAGAAAAAAATTTTTAAAAGTTTGACGCTCTACAAAAAGCAACAACTGCTTGAACGTACTTTGGTAGTGCTTATAGTTCAAATCGGAAATTAGATTTGCTTTATTACGTGACGTTGTTTAGGATAAATGAACTTTTATAGTTTTTATGCATACATTTAGTAGAACAATTAATTATTTTTCAGCCACAATATAGGCTTAATTTGTTAAAAAATTCAATGGATCAGTTAACCCTATTGAATAAAGATTTTACGATGACTGCTTGTGAGACGTATATCAATTCAAATTTTTCATTTTACGCAAGTCGCAAGTAAGTTTTGAACCGAGATTATGTCGATCATAATCAAAACGCTTTTACCACTTGATCACCAAATTACATAACTACGAGCACGAAATGGAGCATTCTTTGCTTCTTTCATTGATCTTTCCACGCTTAAAATCGGAGCGAGCGCTAAGCGAAGCAAAAAAATTAAAGAAACAAACAAAAAATACTTCATTCCTCGCTTGTAGTGGAATCGAGAGTCTTTCGTTTGAAAGATTTCGAATGCTAATGTTAATTAAATTTTGACAAAAACTTTTTAAATTGTGCGTTGCTTGCCGGCCGCATTAAAGAGTTAGTTTTAACTAATGGTGGCTATAAAGACTGATGGCAGTTGATGCAATTATGCATGAGACATATAAAATAATCAGAAGTGCTTGTTTTTTCTTACTTTAGGAAAGCGCAGCGCAACTTGCGCAATGCGTTTTTAATCATGTAAAGCGCAGGGCAATAAGCACAATGTATTTCATGTGAAGCCTAGCGCAAGTTGCGCAATCTGATTTTAAAATCACGTAAATCGCAGCATCATAAGGGTATTGTATTTGTGATTTCAGGTAAAGTGCGCATTATGGTTTTGAAATCATGTAAAGCACAGCGCAACGACCGTAACGTGATTTTTAAATCAAGTAAAACGTGATGTACTTTTTCAAATCATAAGCGCAGCCGAGTCGGTAGCGTGGTCGAGTGGTTAGAGCGCCGGGATTGTGATCAACAATGGTCTCGGTTTTAAACCTATTTGGACCATTCTGTGGTGTCCAAGGGAAAGACACTTCACGACACTTTTTGACACTTTTCCTGCTTGGCGGTCTTGACAAGCAGTTTTAAATTTTGGTCATATCTTTTTAATTTCAAGCGGACAGCAATATCTTGGCTTCTCCGGAGTAATTGCTTACCCTTTGTATTAGCGCCAGCTCCGTTTCTCTCCTGCGAATCAGGAGGATAAATATAGAGATAAAATAAAATAAATCAGTTTTTTAATCGTCTATGATGAAAAATAATCAAAGCAGATTGCGCTTTTGCAAAATAGGACTGTAGGTTTATAAAGTGCAAGGCAATAAAGCGCCAGTAGTCTTTTTATTTCTCGGTGCGCAGCGCAATTAGCGCAACTTATAATTCTCTAAGCGCAACGCAAGGTGCATAACGCTTCTAAAAAAGTGTTGTGATATTGTGCAATAGATGACGTAGTGTTTTCTTAAACGCTTCTAATCTTAATCAGCGCCTTCTGCTCGAACAATTATTGGACACGCGCATCTCCAAGCATAATTGTTACAAGTTAAATATGCGCCTTTATTTTGGTTCAGCAGTCAGTTCAAAGTTATCAAGCTACTACAGCAAACGAACTAAAAGTATTCTATTTCAATACGGTTGTTTTTTGGCTAAGTGATTTTTGTGAATTTTAATTATTGTTATTTAATAAACCTGTGTATTCGTGCAAAGATACAACAGGCAAAAGTGGCGACGAGGATTCAAGTAACTCATCTGCGTCAAGAAAAAAGAAAATTTGTTGAATTTGCATTAACAGCTTGAATTGTCAAAATGAGTGAAATTTCTGAACTAATTTTGTTGTTAAATAAGCAACACCAAGAGCAAATGGCAGTTTTACGCGGCGAGCATCAAGAGCAAATGACAATGCTTCAAGAGCAGCTGAAAATTCTACAAAGCAGCTTGAACAACCCGCGAGAAAATGTTCCAACACCGATGGCAAGTTTTCAACCATTCGATTCCACATCTGAATTATGGACTGATTATTTGGCAAGGTTCCGAACATTCGTCACTGCTAACTCTATTCCCGACAACAAGCAAGCACAAATTTTTCTTACCAACCAATCTAACTCCGTTTACAAAATGCTTAGCAACTTAGCGGCTCAGCAACAACCTGTCAAAAGCATACATGAGCTAACAATGAATGATATTCAGACGTTTATGGCAGAGCAGTTTGACCCAAAACGATTTGTTGTCAGAGAACGTTTCAAGTTTTGGTCTGACATGAAACGCAAACCTGGCGAAACTATTCCTGAACTGGCAAGCAGAATACGACAAGATGCAGCTACATGTGATTTTCAATCCATTAAAGATCCTTTAGATGAAGCCTTGCGAACTAAATTCATCTGTTCAGTCGACAACGAAGCAGTTTTGAAGACACTCTTCAAGCTCAAGGACGATGAACTGAAGTTTAGCAACGCCATCAGAGTGGCTCAAGAAGTGGAAGAAGCAGCCAAGGTAGCAAAGGAAACTGTACACGGTCAACCTTCTACGTCGGTGCAGAAAGTTTATCACGCAAAGTCCAAAACTTCCAAAACGCAAGAAAAGAAAACCGCCTGCTTCAGGTGTGGAAATTCTGAACATTTTAGCAAAGCTTGTCCCCACATTAAAGCTATTTGCAGCTTCTGCAAGAAAACAGGTCATCTGCAATCTGTATGCATGTCTCGACTAAGAAATAATAAGCTTGTGAAATTGGTGCACAAAGTCCAATGTTCTGTTTCACCCATCTATCAAACTATTAGACTTAATGACCACAGAATTAAGTTTGAAATTGATAGCGGAGCCAGTGACACATTTTGCTGTGAAGCGACGTGGCAAACGCTGGGTAAACCCATTCTACAACCTGTATCAGTTCAATATCAAGTTGCTGAAGGTAGCCCGCTACCCGTCGTGGGACAATTCCAATCAACTGCAAGTATTGATGGAAAATCACCTGACGTGACCTTTCCTGTAATTGTCACTAAGGTGCCCAATCTAAATTTACTAGGTCGTGGGCTAAGTTGTGCTGAATCTACTGCAACGATAGAGCACGTCACTACAACTGGTCCAGAAAACTCTTTAGATGCGGCATGTATTCAATTATGTGGAGAGTTTCCTACTTTATTTGAATCTACATTGGGTTGTCTAAAAGATTTTTCACTGGACATACGGTTTAAACCTGAAGCTAAACCTATTTTCAAGAAGCCAAGACCTGTTCCGTTCTCAATCCTACAAGATTTAAACGAAGCATACGAAGCAGGAATTAAGAGAGGTGTATGGGAGCTTACAGATTTTAACTCGTACGGCACCCCCGTGGTTCCTATTCGAAAGTCTCCTTTGCCAGGTCAAGCAAAAGCAAGCATCCGAGTTTGTGGAGATTATTCGGTGACTGTAAACTCGCAACTGGAAGACCATCGTCAACCAATCCCTCTCCCAGAAGATCTAATGCGCAAGCTAGGACGTAGTTACTGCTTTAGTAAGATTGATCTAGCTAAAGCATATAATCAAATCTGTCTTTCTCCTGACAGCCAGAAGAAGCTGGCTCTCAGCACTCACAAAGGAGTTTTACTTCAGAAAAGACTTCCTTTCGGAATTAAATTCGCACCAGGGTATTTCCAAGAAATCATGGAACAGTTAACGCAAAATTTGCGAGGAGTTGTCGTGTATTTCGATGATATTTTGGTAAGTGGTGACAACGCAAAAGATCATTTGATGAACCTGCGAGCTTTGTTCAAAAGACTAGAAGAAAAAGGTCTTCGCTGCAACCGTGAAAAATGTGTTTTCGCCCAAGTATCAATTGATTACCTGGGTCACACTTTATCAAGTCGAGGAATTGCAAAAGGGTCCAAAGTTGATGCCATACTAGAAATGCCTACACCCAAGAACATTTCTACGTTAAAATCTTTTTTAGCATCTGTGCAGTTTTATTCTAAATTCTTACCTCCATATTTTTCGGAAATCACCGAGCCGTTGTACAAGCTTACACGCAAAGGACAACAGTGGAAGTGGGGTGAAGAAGAAGCGACATCTTTCAAAAAGATCAAACGGTTACTATGCACAGAGACTGTACTTGCGCACTATGACCCATCTCTTCCGTTGGGTTTATCTTGTGACGCCTCAGAATGCGGAATTGGAGCGGTATTATTTCATCGCTTTGCAGACGGAAGCGAGCGTCCGATTCTCAATATTTCTAAAGTCTTATCGGCGACACAAAGACGCTACAGCCAAATACAGAAAGAAGCACTATCCTTAGTGTACGCTTTGAAGAAATTTCATCAGTTTCTCTACGGTCGTAAGTTCATTGTGGTTACCGATCACAAACCTTTAGTGACCTTGTTTGCCCCTAATAAAGGTACTCCTGCAATGGCCGCGAATCGACTTGCACGATGGGCATTACTAGTCCATCAATATGACTACACGGTGGAATACCGTAGAAGCAAGGACCATGGCAATGCCGATGCTCTTAGTCGCTTGCCATTTTCAAATGACACAAGTTTTGATGGGGAGGAGATGGAAGATGATGTCGATAGCGTTTGTTTAGTTCGAACAATCAGTCGTCAAATCAATCCTGACAATCCATTGCTTGTGGTCAGAGAGACTGCCAAGGATCCAATTCTTTCCCAAGTAATGCGATTTGTGAAGGAAGGATGGCCGCATGCATTTTCGGAAGAGCTTAAAGACTTCAAAAAGTTGGAAAAATTCGTTGTCAACAGAGAATTGTTGCGTTTTTTACGGCTTACGGGTAATAATTCCTTCAACCCTACGTAATCATATTCTTAAATTATTACACCTTGGACATTTCGGCATGCAACGGATGAAACAACTTGCCAGGTCAACTGTCTATTGGCCTAGAATTGACTTTGACATTGAGGATTTATGTCGCAAATGCACTTCCTGTGGCCAATTTCAAAATAAGCCGGATAAACCTTCAATCCATCCGTGGATGATGCCAGAAAAACCATGGTCAAGACTCCACTTGGACCACGCGATCAACTTTCTGGGAAGAAACTGGTTAGTCCTTGTAGACGCTTATTCAAAATATCCTTGCATTCATCCAACAACCTCAACGTCTTCGAAAAGTACTACTGCTATACTTGAACAAGAATTTGCTCATTTCGGATATCCCCACACGTTGGTGACCGATAATGCCACAACATTCATGTCTCAAGAGTTCCAAGCTTGGTGCAAACAACGAGGCATTGTACATCTCACCGGAGCACCTTATCATCCAGCAACAAACGGTGCTGCCGAGCGTTTGATACAATCGTTCAAACAGGCATTGAGAAAATTCTCGTTACCTCCAAAGGAAGCTTTGCAAGAATTTCTAATGCAATATAGAAGAATTTCTTTTGGATCGGGACTGTCACCAAGCGAATTGTTGAATGGAAGAAGAATACGCACCAAAATTGACACTTTGGTTCCATCCATTCCGCATCTCCTGCAGGGAAGACAGTCAAGACAAGCGAGCAAGCATTCAAATGCTGAAGACTCGGAAGTGGTTTCGAAAGTCGAACATCATTTCTCACTAGGAGACCCTTGTTACGCACTGTACTTCGGCCCTAGAAGAGATCGTGACCCACGATGGGTGCCTGCGATAGTTACGAAAGTCCATGGTACACGAAGCGTCAATGTACGAGTCATTCCTCGAGGACCAACTTGGAGAAGACATCTTGATCAACTTCGACCTCGATACGGTTCGGATCAAGATGATGATCCCTGTGAAATCCCAACGAGCGTTTTGTCTACAGAAACACTTCCAGCCGGGACTGACCACGCATCTAGTTCTTCTTCGATGAACCAACGCAACAATCCGAGATTACCAACCGGAGACGAGTACGGGCGATACAATCCACGACGATCAGCGAGAACAAAGAGACCTCCAAAAAAATATTGTTGCTAATATGTATATATTTTTTTGTCGTAGTTTATTTGGGGAGGTGTTGTGATATTGTGCAATAGATGACGTAGTGTTTTCTTAAACGCTTCTAATCTTAATCAGCGCCTTCTGCTCGAACAATTATTGGACACGCGCATCTCCAAGCATAATTGTTACAAGTTAAATATGCGCCTTTATTTTGGTTCAGCAGTCAGTTCAAAGTTATCAAGCTACTACAGCAAACGAACTAAAAGTATTCTATTTCAATACGGTTGTTTTTTGGCTAAGTGATTTTTGTGAATTTTAATTATTGTTATTTAATAAACCTGTGTATTCGTGCAAAGATACAACAAAAAGTATGAAAGCGCAGTGCAATTTCCACAAACGCGCTCTGCTCACCTCTGAAAATAATAAATTTCATTGATAATATGCTTTTTATTTCTACCGGTTGTAATGAAACAAAATGTCACCATTTTTAACAATCGAAATTATTCAAACACTAATCGTAACACATTGGTGGCTTATGGATGATTTTTTAAACTAAATTTTAAAATAAAAATTATGATTATTATTTTGTTTTTGTTAGTATATAATGGCCTTTTTAAAATATTTTATTTTTTATGCTTTTTATTATTTTATTTATCAAAAGTTCTTGCAACGCCTAAAAAAAAGCCACATGACCCCTAGGTTAAAAACCACTGCTTTACTACATTGTTTTTAAGTATTATAGTTATTAAGAAATCTTAATGCCATCAAATCAAAATTCTGGTAAACAATTATGCCTAATTTAGGAATTCTCCATTTCCATGATCCGGATTTTGAAAAAACTTTCAGGTAGTAGTCAGCCGCTGCTAGATTATAAACGATCATAAAACATAAAGTCTGTCACTAAATTAACCAGTCGGTCAGTTTGGGATAAGCTAGTGGATTAGCGGCTTGTTTGGTATTGTCTTTGTTGTTTCCACTCCAAATATATCATGAAAAATAATAATGTTGATGTGAGACCAGCAAATATAGTAAATTGTTATCTGTAAACTTAGGTTTTAAGATTAAGTAACGCCTGCACAGTTGTCCTACGAGTCAATAAAGAATAAATATAGAAATTACAATAATGAAAATAGCATAAAATATTGGTAGCCTAATTGTTTTCAAACTAATTAAAATTGACATTAAATTAAGAGAATCAAAACGAAGAATCAAAACGAAAAAAACAAATAACGAGACATAATAATTATAATGCGAACTTTTTTTGAGCATCTCGTTTACTATTCACCGTGGCGAAATAAAGTGATCAAATCAAGCTTAAAAATTGAAGCTTGTATGAATATTAAGTTTAAGAAATCAAGGTTGCTTGAAGGATTGTTATAATAAACAGTTTTATTCTGTTTAAAAGGGATAACTAGACATAATATTTATAATGCGACCTTTTTTTTGAGCATCTCGTTTACTATTCACCGTGGCGAAATAAAGTGATCAAATCAAGCTTAAAAATTGAAGCTTGTAATTGATTAAATCAAGTTTAAAGAATAGAGTAAAGCGTAAAAGAAGAAACAGATTGGGAGTGGTGAGACGGTGGTGGGAGCAAAAATTTTTTCAGAAAAAAAAGAAACAAAAGATGAAGAGCAATCGTGAGAAAAACAGGGAAATCCCCTTCGGGGATTTTACCGTGAAAAATGTCACCACGGCGTATAGTAAACGAGACCCATAAAAACACAGTCTTCCTTCTTTCGGCCGTTCCCTTCAATCAGAGGCAGCCACAGCATATCATCTTTCTCCATGCTGTCCTATTTTTAACGTCCGTCTCCTTTGCATCAACATCCCCCATATCTTCTTTCACAACATCTAAAAATCTTCTCTTTGGTCTTCCTCTTTTCTTTTCTGGTAACTCCAATTCCATCATCTTTCTTCCTACATACTCTTGGTATCTCCTCATGACATGTCCATACCACCTCAGCCTGCTCTCCCTCATCTTCATTCTTAACTGTTCTTCTTAAATTAAGAAAATAAAAACACAGTAACAATAGTTAAAAAAGTACAATAAAGTTAAATAATAGTTACTGTTAGAAGACCAGGAATAACTGAATTCACTGATCTTTTTAAGCTATTTAGATTACTGCTATTACAGTACCCAGCATTTGAGCAACTTAATCTTCAAATTGACTAATGGAATTGTTATAATTGCTCTGCTTAATATTGATAAGAACTGTGTGTGCAAATGGCTGAGATTTTTTTGTATTAAATGTTTTCTCAATGAGTTTGTTTATAAAACTGTACTTAATTAAACAGATGTCTATATTGTATTGGAAGTTCTTAAATACTCTACTGTAATGCAGTTTTATTTTTGGTAATCCTGTACTTTAACACAGTAAATAAATTCACAAATGCTTTTTGTTCTAAGCAATAATAACCACAAGGGGGGATCCAGGTTAGTTTCACTATCAAAAATTGGGTAATCCCATTTTTTTACTAACCCTGGTAAACTAACCCGGATCTCCCCCTGTGGTTATTATTGCTTAGAACAAAAAGCATTCGTGAATTTATTTACCGCGTTAAATTACATGATTGCCTTATTTTCTACTTAATATTGAATTAAATTTTTTTGTTTAAACATAAATGCTTGTATCAATTATTTGAAAAAGTATATATAAATTAATTTAAGGCTTAATAGCTTATTTAGCTACCTTATAGCTTATTTTGAAAATCTGAGTTATGGTATTTTAATAAAATTAAAAAAAATTAAATGAAATTCAGCATTGTATCAATAATATACATTGATTTTTTTAAAAAAGTTGAAGTTGTTAAATAATTTGATAAAGATTGCTTATTTACAAAATTAATTAAAAAACAGGTCACTTATGTTTATAACTAAAACTTTACAAGTATTTGAATTTTAAATAATTTTTTATTTATCTAAAAAAATAATATTTTTGATTTTACAGCTGAAAATTGGAGAATACATGAGGATTAAACAGGTCTCTTTAAGAAGTCACTGTAAGTAATTTATGTATGTGAAACTCACCTGGATGCCCCTGTGGTTATTATTGTTATTTAAAAAGATCCTTTTCATCTTGTTTTTTTCAATCTTAAAGTTGTGGGGAATTCCAGGTCAGTTTTACCAAAAAAATTGCTTATGGTAACTTATTAAAAAGACCCAATTAAACAATATGTGGTTTTATTTTTTCTTGAAATAATATTGTTGTGTGATTGATCTAATTCAGTGTTTCAAATCTTTTTGTTTTATTAACACATTTGTTATACCCCTTTAATATTTTTTTTTCATTTTGGTTTGTTTTTCTGAGTTCATAGATTTAATTTAACCCAGATATTGAGAGGATAACATTATTGCATGTATTAATGCAATGTATTTTTTTGTAACAAAATTCAAAAAGCAAATTAAGCAGCCTCAATTTATTAACACCTTCATAATGCATTTCAGTGACACTTTTGTTGTTATTTCCTTTTTATTATTCTTGCAAGTGATTATTTAATTATGCTCAAAGCAACCCATAAATCATCTTCTAGTTACAGAGAGTTCTTACACTTATTTGTGATATTCATCATTCCAGAAAATCCACTTTCATAAAATTAAGTTGTCGAAAAGGGAACACTATCATGACTTTTTTAGCAAGATTTGTGAGAGGCTTTCTATGCAACACATCAAAAATTGTCCAGCTTTAGTTTGTCATAGAAGTTGGAACCTTTATAGCAACATTTTATTTCAATACAATTTTTCTTTAGATTATCATCATTAGACATTGCTGTCATATTGGAAGTAATAGATTTATGATCTAAAAGTCACCATCTGAAAATTTTCTGTTGAAAGACTTAGCTAGCACCATTAAATAAACAATAATTTGACTTTTGATAATTTGCAATTTGGTCAAGGAAAGAAATACTGGCAAGGTTTTTCTTTTCAACTTTACACAATCACAGACATAATTTTTGAAGTTTTTTATGAACTCTAATCATGTTCAGTTGCTGTTCTTGAATTGCAAATTTAACTCATTTAGGTCACACATAACATTGGTAATATAAGCCATTTTTTGTATGTTTCTTTAGTGTGAGGCAGCCAGATCAGGATTTTGATATTGTTTTTAAGTGAGGCAGCCAGATCAAGATTTTGATAAATTGTAAAAAAAATTAATTGTTTCTCAAAGTTCCAAAAATTGTGTTATTACGAGGCCTTGAGAAAATTACCTTAAATTAAGCTTGTGCAGTACAGCAGGGTGTAGTGCTCATCTACAAACTCAGCACAAAAAGATTGGAAAGTTATACATTATGCATTAAAAACAGTGCACAAAGATGAACTGAATGCAATAAGGCCTCACAAACAAGTGAAGATGATTCTACAGATCTTTAATGCAAATAAAAAGCGAAATCCTACCAAACAAAACTGAATAAACAAAAGCATCTATCAAAACTAACCAAAAAACTTTATATCCCTTAAAATATAATTTTGTACTCTTAAGGGGTATGAGTACCCCCTGTTGGAAACCACTGTTCTAGTTATATGAATGTAGTTGTGTGACTTATATGAAGTATTAATTCAAGTTTTTTGGAAAATTATGATTGATGATATGAATGCATGTAATTTGCTATTTCAACTTAATATTTGTCTTAATTTATTTAATTTGTCTGTTTGTCAATTTATATAGTCTTTTTATTAAGTTCTTTACTTTGTATATGGCAGAGGTGGGAAACCTTTTTGTTATTGGAGGCCATACTTTAAATTTTTCTAGAAAGGATGCCACATAAATTGAAATACCTAAGAAAATTGTGTAATCACTTTGAATCTGAGTTGCTTTTCTTCATTTACATTGCTCAAAAGTGGTGATTGCTTAAAAAAAAAACGATCACTTTAAATCTGACTGGGATTCTTAATTTTCGTTCCTAGACTGAAGTGATTTCAAAAAAAGTCATCACTTTGGATCTAACTTGGGTTTCTCGATTTTTGTCCCTAATATAAAGTGAACTTAAAAAAAGGTGACAGCAGCCAAAGAGCTTCCAAATAATACTGTTTCCAAGCACAAGTTTAGTAGAGGAAGGAGAAGAAAGACATCTCAACTGACTGACACCATCACGAAACAAGAACTCCAAAAGAACCCTTGTTTGACAACCTTGGTTTTGGTTTTAATAAAAGCAAGAATACAAACAAACTTTGTTTTTCTCAAAAAACTGGACAGGTCTCAAGTCATTTTGCAGCAGTTGTATTTTAACTGAGGTAGCCTAGTCACCAAAAAGACTTATAGTAGAAGCCAATTATTTTTTATTTTACAGTTTTTTGCTCAGTAATTTTTTATATTAAACTTTTCAAATTCAATTGAATAAAAATTTGCCATAAGAATAAAACAAAAAATCTGTTATGCCAAATGCTGACCAAATTTAAAATTTAAGCTTTGTCTGTTTTAAGTAGAAAGCACCATCAAATATACACTAAATGAATTTTTTTAGTTTGAAGATAAAGCATTTTCAAGAAGTTTAAACTTTCTTGTATAGCCTATTGAATTGACCTGGTTACAGCTTTCTGTAACAAGCTGAGTTATTACTGTTGGTAAGTAGCATGACCTAAATTAAGAATTTGTAGTGAAGTACTTTTCTCAATGGCATAACAGAAATCACTTGAATAGCTAGACATTGCACTCTTGTTTTTCTGCTTGCAAATCAAAAGTTTTGGCACCCTTAACCAATTGCTGATTTCTGTAATGCTCTCTTGGGAAAGGCACTTTGCAGCTAATTGTTAAATGGAGTTATGCTTCTTTCTTGCAATGGTAACTTTGTTTAAAGCAGAAAGTAACAAGTTGATATTAATTGGTGAGATAAAGAATTTTAATCTCTTCTTTGGCTTTACAGTTTGGGGCTGACAGTCTGACATTTTTTGGAAAGTTTCTTGATTACTTAATTGTTTATTTTTTTTTAATTGGTTATTGTTTTTTTCAACTTATATACTGTATATTTGTCAATCAACAATCTTTTTATAAATCAAGCGAACAAAGATTTATCCTAAGACATTTCGATTTTCTTTCACGATTTGCCACAACTAATTATACAAACTTTGAAATTTTGAAGAATTCCCACTGCTTGCAAGGTTAATAATGGCAAAGTTTGAGCAAGAATTGACATTTTTTTAAGCAATATGTTTTTTAATTTTATATACTCGTACCTTGGTGATACAATAATTTTCTCATGAACAAGAGTTAAAATTATATGTATATAAAGTATTAATTAAATAAGTGTAACATTTTCTAGGATTGTTTAATGTATCATAAATTTTGCGAAAAATGTCGAGAGGAAGGTATACTTCAAGTTCTGCTCAACCATCAAGTCCTCCAGAATATCCTCTCATGTCTGCTGGTTTGCACCCTCGTTCAAGTGCTTCTTTATCTCGTTTGCGTCAGCATAACCCAACAGGCAGTCAAGGCACCCAGCATTCTAAAGTAAATGATAATCTAATGCACATTTTTTGTTAAAAAACGAACTGAAGTTTATTCTTTGATATATTGATGAACAAGAAAAAATATGCACATGGGGCTAGGGATAAGTTTACTTGCATTACCACGTAGATTTTAATTTGCTATAGTCCTGCCTGGGTCATAATGATAATAATAATAAATTTTTCCTTGTAATTTCTTGCTGTTGAGAATTTATAATGTTATAAAAAGTGAAGTAGCAATGTAGTATTGCTTTGTGACTAAATGAGGTTTTGTTCTTTTACACAGTAAGGTGTCTTATTCCTTGATGATGTCAAATCATACAAGTATGTGTGTATTTTCTCATTTGAATGAATATATTAAATACCAAAAGTGCTTTTGTAATAGTCTTTAAAGTTTAATAGAATTAATAATGATTTCCTGCTCAGTTTTCATGTCACTTTAATTTACGTTTTGCACAAGTAAAGAAATTATTAAGATTGAAGTAATGTTTTTAATTTGCAAAAACTTTCCATAGGAATTGATCTTGTATGTTGCCAAAATTAGTATTTGAGAAATGAAATTCTTTTCCGTTACAATTCAGTTGTTGCTTTTTATTATGTTAAAGTGCTGTCATTTTTATTTAGACTTAGACTTAAATTAAATTTATTTAGGGGTTCTGTTTAAACAGTACATGAATATTTTAGCCAATTAATAAAAAAATATTATTTTAATTTTTACGAACTGGTATAGATTTTTTTATGCGCTGTAATATTTATACAAACTTAGTTGCCTTAAAATAAAAATTTTAATTTTGATTTTTTAAAAATACGAGTTATTGTATTCGTATTTCAGTTATTATATTCAATATTAATTTTATTGATATTATTGAGATTTTATGTGAAATAAACGTGATTAAATCTTAAGAAACATTTTTTAAAAACGCTTTCTTAAAATAACAAATAAATTATGCCCATGATAACTTAAGCTAAAACTACCGGCATTGGCCTCTCAACCTCGTAGATAAGATAATTTTAAACTTAAACAGATAGTTGTTAAATTTTAACTAAATAATTGTTTATTTGTTTTTATTTAGGCACAACCTGATATTATGTTTCATGCCCCATATTCATTTCCTCCTGGTAAGATTTATTACATTATCTACTACTATGAACTAAACTGTATTAAAAAAAATGATTTTAACTTGAATATAAATCCAAAAATCATTAAGCGCCAAGTTTGAAAATTTCGCGGGCCTGCGAAATTCCTGACGTAATAACCGCATATATGGTGCGAAAATTGTGACATTATGATCTGCATATACTTTACACTAAAAATCTTTAACTAACTTGAAATAAAATGTTAGTCTAGGTTAAGGTGGCACCCAGCTTGAGTAAAAATTCATAAATCAAAAAAAGATAATATCGATAAATTAAAGCGTTTATTAAATATTTTCAATGCGTGAAAATTGCCAAACGAACGTAAGAAATGACAGTCAGGCTGCACTCTCCTTATCGATGTTCTTGATTTATTTTCTGTGGAATAGTAATATTTCTGTAATTTCCCGATAATTTAAAGCCGTCAGCAAAACAGCTGAGATAAAACAATGATGAAACTTAGTTTTATAAACTTATTAGTCATAAATCTTTAAAGCAAGCATGCTGTAAAAATAAAAAACAAGTACCCGTTTTGTTGAATTATATTCTTTAAATCTAATTTTGTCAAAAGCAAACTAATTAAAAGCTCTTGTTTAATCAATAATTTAACATGAAAGCAAAATTTTATTAGCTGTCAAGCATAAAAATAGCTCTTCAAAAAGTTAAAAACTATGGGAGAGTTTGATACAATAAAAATTTAAATCGCAATTGAACTTAATTTGCTGGCAACTCTTACGAGTTGTTGAGAACACTGCTATAATCGCGGTCCCAACAAACATAATTTATTCTCGCCATGTTGCTCTGTTCATTAAAAAGGCACTTTAACAGCACATTCATTTGCTTAACTGTCTAAATAAGCAGCTCTAAATTTAATCATGTGTATAATGACTAGACATATAAAAATATGTGATATATATGTATACGTATCACATATTTTTATATCTCTTGGCATGTATATGCAATACAAACTGCAACTGAACAGCAATATCTAGGCACCTCCAAACGTAATCAGGTTAATAGCTTGAAGGTTGTTCTATATTTCACCATACATAAAGACTCGTTTCCACTACGATTACGGAATGGAGTATTCTTTGTTTTGTTGATTTTTTTTTGAAACAAAGAATATTCCATTCCACACTCGTACCGTGTTTCTCCGAAAATAAGACCTACCCTAAAAATAGGGCCTAGCGTGGATTTTCACGATAATTTTAATATAAGACCTACCCTTAAAATAAGCCCTAATTATTAGTCGGAAATTGTGACATCATAAAATTTAGGGTTAGTTTTAAGTAGCATGCTGTAGCAACAAGACACGTAAACCTAGGTAGCAACAAATCTCTACTTATTAACTTTGTTTGTTGATAGATGAAAATAAAAGGCATTCCTTCCAAAATAAGCCCTAGTGTCATATTTTAGAGCAGCGGTTCTCAACCAAGGGTCCGTGAAGCATTTTCAAGGGGTCCGTGAAAACCTTTAGATTTGCAGTACATGGATTGATATAAAATAATTTTCAAAAAGCAAACGTGCTGTTTGTTATCGCTGTTTGTTATCGCTGTTTTAAATAGGCCAAACGTTTTGATAAATTGCGATATTATAAACTTGAGATTGTGACGTGACAAAACAAAAACGTGTGGCATTTTGTTCTTTAGCCCATTGTGATGACAAAAACGAAATTGTAGTTTATGGTAAATGCAGCAAGCTATGTTAGTTACTTGAAAGGACAAGTACTTAGTTTCTCATTTGATGATTTCTTTGAGTAACGTGTAGAAAGGAAGTAGTGCTCTTATTGCTTTGATAACTTTACCAATATGGCTAAATTAAGAAAGTACTCAGAAAGTTATCTTAAAATGGGCTTTACATCAGTGATAGATAACGGCAATGAGAAACTGCAGTGCGTTTTATGTTATGCTGTCCTTAGTAATGAAGCAATGAAGCCGTCAAAGCTGAAGCGTCACTTGCTGAAGAAACATCCAGAGTACTTGGGGAAAAACTTATCATACTTCAAAACACGAAAAATGTCTTTAAAACGACAAAAGCTGGATAGCAGTGGATATTTTCACCAGCAAAGCAGTGCATGCGTCGAGGCTTCTTTTGAAGTGGCTTTGCAAATTGCCAAACAAAAAAAGCCCCACACGATAGGAGAAACGCTTATAAAACCTTGTGCCTTAAGTATGGTCAAGTTGATTTTAGGTGAAACAAGCGCTCAAAAAATTCAACAAGTGTCTTTATCTAATGACACAATTAAAAGGCGAATTTCGCAGATGTCAGCAAACGTGAAACAGCAAGTCATAAATGAAATCAAAGCTTCTCTTATGTTTTCTCTCCAATTGGACGAATCAACTGATGTCGCATCATGCTCGCAGCTTTTAGTTTTTGTACGATACGTACATACGGAAGACGTAAAGGAAGAATTTTTGTATTGCAAAGTTTTGGACAGCACAATCACGGCTCAAGATGTTATGGACAGCATCTCGACGTTTTTTGAGACGGAGGGTTTGCAGTGGGAAAAGCTTTGTGGCGTATGCACTGATGGCGCGCCGGCGATGCTTGGAGCCAAATCTGGTTTCCAGACAAAAGTAAAACTTAAGTCTCCTCAAGTCAGAGGAGTGCATTGCATGATACATCGCTACGCGCTCGCTTGCAAGACCCTTCCGAGTTTCTTAAAGGACGTGCTGAATTCTGTGATAAAAATAGTCAATTATATCAAGAAGAGTGCTGTCACCTCTCGTCTGTTCAGACAGATATGCAAAGAAATGAACGCCGACCACGAGACTCTTTTGTATTATACAGCAGTACGCTAGCTTTCTAAAGGTAATGTTATTGGCCGTTTTTTTGAGCTAAAATCTGAAATCAAGCAGTTTTTGGAAATAGAAAAGAAGGCAACCTTCCTCAAATTCTTCAGCGACGAATCGTGGTTACGCGGCCTGGCATATTTAGCTGATATTTTTGAACAGCTAAATAAGATTAATCTGAGACTTTAGGGGCCTAACACAAACATATTGCAATTTAAAGATGTTTTGTGTGGCCTTGTTGAAACGATACAAAATTGGAACCGAAAAGTCAATCAAGGGAACTTTGCTATGTTTGAAAACCTTTCAAGATTTGAACCTTCTGGCATCAGTGCACAAACCCAATTGGATATTAGTGAACATTTACAATCGCTTGAAAGAGAATTTCGGAATTATTTTCCAGATTTGGCTGAAGGGGTTGAAACCTTCCCGAGAAATCCTTTTTTGTCTAAGTTAAATATAGAAACTGTTCCAGATGAAGTACAAGGCGAACTCCTGGATTTAAGAAATGATTCAGCGGGCCGTGAAATATTCAAGGAAAAATCACTCTCTGAATTCTGGTGCACCATGTTTCGAACGTATCCAATTTTATCTATGGCAGCACGACGCGTAATTGTTCCATTCGCATCCACTTATTTGTGCGAATCAGGATTTTCTACTCTCGTTCACATCAAATCAAAAGCACGTAATCAACTAAACGTCGAAGATGATATGCGATTAGCAATTTTCAAAACACAGCCATGTATTGCAATGCTTGCGACTGAGATGCAACAGCAAATATCTCACTAAGTGTTTATCTTTGAAATAAATAGATGCGTTGTGTTCATTTCATGTTATTTCGGTAATTTTCAACGTAGGAAGGGCTACATAGGACCATATACACTTGTAGTTTGCGAGCTTTATGCGACGCGTTGCAAATGTATTTTACAGTGAAAATAACGAAATTTCATTGAAAGTGTATAGTTAGGGGTCTGCAACTGCTCAAACAGTACCGAAAAGGGTCCGCCATGAGAAAAAGGTTGAGAACCACTGTTTTAGAGTGAGAATTAATATAAGCCCTGTCTTATTTTTGGAGAAGCACGGTAGTAAAAACGAGCCTTAAACTAAAAATTTTCTAAAATGACGTAACAAAAGTATGCCACTTAAGAGAAATCTGCACTGTAGTTAAAACCATTCTAGCAAAAGACAAATATTCAGTGAAACGCAAATGTTGGCAAAAAAACGTTCACACGAAATATTTTTAAAAACCAAAACCTTTCTTTTCAATTTCCGTTTTAATTCGCTCTACTTTCTTTAGTGGATCTGCCGCAAGCGATCTGAAATATTTTTTCTTTTTCTAAAAATTACAAAATTATTGCACTCGAATTAGATTAATTTTTATAAGGTCTAGTTCAAGTTGCAGTTAAAAATTAATTCAATTACTAATTCAAAATTCATTAAGAAAAAATTTAAAAAATCCAAATTTAATTAAAAAGGTCCAGGTTTTTAAGTTTGAGTTAGCATTCTTGATTATAGAGATTGGCTATGAATCTGTTGGCTTTGACTTAGCAGCAGTGTCTTATCTGCTGGGATTTTCGGCTGTAAATTGTATAGCCTATGTCTGTTTGTTGCTAGCTAAACTATGAACAAAAGTAATATTGTTTAAACTCTATTTTGTTTTTTAAAACATTCATTGTTATGTTTTTAGGTGATGTAGAAAATGACTTTCCACCTAAAAGAGCTCCTTCATTAACCAGTTTCAAGTCTTTTAGTGAAAGCACTGAAGATGTTAGTAATTTTTGAAGTTGCAGTTGAAATCGAAAATTAATTTTTGCCGAATTACTCATGTTTACTACTTGTTTTTGAATACAAAACAAGTTGTTTATTTTTTAGATATCATTTGACTTTGCTATAGCTTAAAAAAATTCAATTCATAATAATTTTTTTTAGCATTACGATATGAATTAAACCCGAAATTTCTGTTTGCTTTGAAACGACATTTACAACAATAATTGTCCGAGATGACAATCAACATAAATGCAAACTATAAACTTTATAGCTCACAGCTATTTACAGCTTTGTTTTTGCAGCTACGAGGAAGTGGAATAGCTTCCGTCGCCGGTAGTTCGCGTGCTGATTCGTTTCATCATTATCGTCAGAGTCCACGTCGATCTGTATCGACTGTTTCAACCTTGTCGCAAAATTCCAATATCTCTTCAACAAACGAAGATGATGTAAGTACTTCATTTAATTGAAGTCCTGAGTATTTTTTCACCGACTCATTTAGTTGACGCGGTTTAGTAACGTGAACAGGCAGTTTGCTGCTGAAGGTTCTACGATGTGTCTTATGTTTAGGAACCGCTGTTGTTTGTGGAAAGTCCAAGCGACCAATTGCTGTGCAAACTTTGTTTGCGCGTCTACCAGTCTCCCGTCATAATGTCGTGTGGCCATTCCTTTTGTAAAAAGTGTTCATTGTCATGTGAAGATTGCCCCATTGACAACAAGAAAATGACTGCGGTACGTAATTCTTTGGTTTATTTTAATTTACGTTCCAAAATAATATAAAATATAAATTGAACCCCAAAAGATGGTCCTTGGTGGCTGGCCACAACTATCCACCCCGAAATTAGAAATATGAACAATTAAACAAACGCATGGATTGAACTTTGCAACAATACGATGTTTAAGCAACGATCGGTATTTGGGGTTGTTATTATGGTGCGAGATTACTCCTTGTTAGTTTACGACAAAAGATACTTTCTTGGTGCTACTATAATGTGAGGTCTACCACATTACTGGGTATCTTTAGGGTGGTGTAAAGTACTAAAAAAGGGACGGTAGATCTTCCGCTACAGTAGCCCTAAAATATTTTTATTCATTGTAATGTATATTAGCTATGCATCTATTTTTGTTTACTGTCAATTGTAGGCTGTAAAATTGCGGTTGTGAACAGTATTGGAACTAAATTTTATGTCGGAATTATAATGAACTTTCTAAAGTTGTTATCCTACATTTAACGGTTAAATTCCATTAATAAAATCTTTTCGATTTAAAAATGCAAAAAAACTTTTACCAATATCTTGGAAGTAAACCATTTTGATAAATTTGTAATTTTTTTCCAAGAAACCTTGCTATCTGCTAGTTAAATTCCGACGACATATAATTATTGCGAAGACGCTTTTGAATTTAAAATACTTGAAGATATTTTATCTCGTTTTTTTTTTGTTTGCTTTTCTGCTTCTGGCATCTAGTTTAATTCTTAAATAATTGTTTTGGGGAGGCTTTACAGATTTTGATTTAGTCGGCCAATCCACTATTTAACGAATTTTATGTTTGTATACTGTCATTTATTATTATTATCCGCTTGTTTATGATTGGTCACATATTTAAGCTAACTTCTACGAATATTTGTTATAATAATGTTTTTTGAAAACTTGCGTATTTTTGCATTGCTTTGAGGCTATATGTACATGCTGTAAAAAAAACCTATTATTTTATTTCTCTTGGAATTTCCCCAATGAATATAAGCATATTTTTTTATAATTGGCTAAACTAATTTATATTAGCTCAACCAGACGTCTCCGTTTGTGTATCTCTCTGTTATGTCTTTTTTGGGCAATTTTTGTTTGGTTACTAGTGCATGTGTTGGGCTTTGTTATCCTGGGAGTCCTGGGATACTTGAGAATAGTAATTGTAACTGATTTATCGAGAATATTACCATTGATTAATGTAAAGTTTGATCAAATCATATTTATGCTTGAATTACCTTACTGTCTGTATCAGAGAGCTATAATGTAAAAATTATTGTAATTAGCTTAAAAGCCGTTCCTCTCAGCTGAGCCAGCATTTTGGTTAAACACTTTGCTGACTTTTTATGACTGTGTGTTGGTGACATTGTCATTGTATTAAACAGCGGATATATATTCCAAACAAAGGTGTAGAAATACAACTTAACTTTTTCTGAGTTTTGTTTTAGTCTTTATTATTGTTAGTTTAAGATTTCGAAAGAGTTTTTAAAGTAATATTTGAAATCAGATCGTCGCAAACTTGACCGTCAATGAACAAGTTGGAGCGTTGTTCATACACTGCCGCTATGGTTGTAGATTGAAGCAGGATAAGATCAATGAATACGAAGTTAATCCATCGGGATGTCCTTTCACTGTAAAATTGGCCGAGAGAAAGTATGTTTGTATTCAGTGATTCAGTTGTTACTAATATTCATAGTTGCTTGTTATCATCCATCATTCTTTAAAATCGTTTTCTAATGTATGGCCAGCAATAACTCTTTCCTATATTATTTGGGTACTGCTCAATTCCTATCTAACGTAACATCTTATCCTTGTCAAGAGTTTGCTTTTATGTCTTGTCTGCAAGAGATTAACGTCTACTTTGCTGCATCTTTTCATTACTTTAGTACCCTTCCTTTTTTTTTACACAATTAAAACCTACTGTAATTTCAGTTGTCTTGTTGTTGTTTTTTACACGGCATCTTTTGTCTACTTCTTTGCTAAGCTAAATATTCTTTTTTGTCATTTTACTTTTTAACAAAAACTATCTTTATCAAATCAGTCGTATCTCTAAAAAAACCGAAAAAAATGTGATAAAAAATTTCAACCGGACAGCAATATCTTGGCATCTCCGGAATCAGGTCAGGGTAATTGCTTGACAGTTGCCCTATGTATAGTGCCCACAGTTTTCCTTGGAGTCAGGAGGATAAATATAGAAATTAAAAAATATTTATATATTTCTTGGGATTTTTCTCAAGTCTTTCTTCGGTATAGTTTTCAAATTGCAGGATCCTTGGACTACTTTCCCATCCCCTTTTCTTTTTTTTATTTCGTGTTGCTATTTGCTATAGCTATTTTAATGATCGACACGGTCGCAGTTCAAAAACCTACTCGCGCCATTCTGTTGTGTCCTGGGAAAAGACACTTGACGGCACTTTCTTCAGCTCTAAATTTTGGTCATGCGTCTTATAAAAACTAAAAAACCAAAATAAAAAATTTCAACCTGACAGCAATAGCTTGACATCTTCGGAAGCAGATCGGAATAATTGCTGCCAGTTGCTCTAAGTGTAGCCCAGGAGTGGGTAAACTTTTTAGGTCGAGGGCCGCATTCAGAAGTTGAATTCGTTTGCGGGCCACACTATAGTGATCTCTAAAAAAAGATCTTCGCTTTGAATCTATTTCGGATTCCCTGATTTTCGTTCCCAAAATCTCCATTTTTGTTCTAAAACCGTAGTGATCCCAAATTTTTGTTTTGGAGATTACCATGATTGAAAGTGAAGAGAAAGTGAAGTTATTTTACTTGAGGCTTACGCGGGCCGCATAGAAGGACGTAGCGGGCCGTAGTTTGCCCACCCCTGGTATAGCGTCTTAGACGCTTTCCTGTAAGCCAGAAGAATGAGAATAGGGATAAAATAAATAAAAATAAAATTTTGCTGCTGTCATGGTTAGTGATTGTGACTGTGCGAGTAAAGATAAATCAGCGGCATTCGTTGTATTGTTAAGTAACACTTATATTATTATTTTAGTCCAAAAATTGTTAATTACACAGCTACTATAAACTCAATTGAATCGTTTGAAGTGATTGCGGGCGTGTAAAATGTGTGACGTCACAAAAGATGTTTTTTCTGAGCACATGCGTAACAAATAAACAAACAACTTTAAGTTCGCACTACAAATTGTGTCATACAATCATCCAAACTACAAATGTGTTAAAGGAAAATTAAAACGTATTACAAACCAGTGTTGCCAACTCTAATTTAGATTTTCCACCTAGAAAAGCTTTACTTTACAGCTAAAATCAGCTAGATTTGGTAAATACTGATAAAAAAAAAAAGTCCCCACTTGAAATCATACTCAGATTTCCCACTTTTCGTCCGAAATTCATAGTGTTCTCTAAAAAAAAAAAAACGTCTTCACCTCGAATAGGTATAGTATTTCTCTATTCTCGTCCGAAAGTTATGGTGTTCTCTAAAAAAAACAATGTAGTACTAAAACAAGCTAAATATCAGCTAAACTATTTTAAAAACCAGCTAGATTTCCAGCTATCAGCTAAATGACATTTTTGTCCAGCGAGATAACATTAAAACCCGCTAGATCTAGCTGGAAAACCGCTAAATTGGCAACCTTGTTTCAAACATGCCGATTTTCCTGCTAGTTTTGCCTTCACGAATTTAATTATTCCCGAATTGGCCTTGGCTGAATTGTAACTTCTCGATTTTTAATCGTTTATATGTTTTCATGAGCTTGCTATTAAAGACCCATTTCTACTACGAGCGTTGGGGAGATTATTCTTTGTTTATTGATTTTTTTCAACGCTCAAAACGTAAAAAAATTAATTTTTTAACTTTTTTATCTCTATATTTATCCTCCTGACTTGCAGGAAAGCGACGGAGGCTCTATACATAGTGTAAGCAATTACCCCGACCTGCTTCCGGAGATGCCAAGTTATTGCTGTCCTGTAGTAATTTAGTAGAGATATTACTGTAATTTAGAACTGCTTGTCAAGACCACCAAGCAGGGTAAAGTGCCGTAAAGTGTCTTTCCCAAGGACACAACAGAATGGCGCAAGTGGGTTTTGAACCGAGACCATGTTGATCATCAGTCCGGTGCTTTAACCACTCGACCACGCTGCCAATAAACAAACAAAGAATGATCGCGCCAACGCTTGTAGTTGAAACTGGCCTTTACATTCTCAGGGTTTCTCTCTTGACAAATCGGATAGAATTTCTGGAAAATTTTTTTGAGATTTTTTCCACACGTTTGTATTTATAGATAAATTGATTATTAAACTTTATATATAATTATATATAATTGATGTACTTTGCCTTTTATTCAGTTAAAAAAAGGCTGCATGATTTTTCAACCTTTGTACTTACTCAATCAAGTGCTCTGCGATTACCACATGCACGGTTGTTTAAGGATAAATTTCCTTAATTCAAGATTATTTCGACGTTTACTGGTGCGAAATTCTTAAAAAGTCATTAAGTTCAATGGCTTTCAAAGAAACTTGACGTGCGATAAAGCGAAAAAGAAACAAAGTTTTTCACTTTTCATATTTCGTCCCGTATTTGTCGGTTTTTAGTCGTTTGTTTTTTCTGGCACACACGTAAGGATTGGAGCCTCTTACATTTCTGAACATAATGTCAAAAAATTATTCTTGGTTCTTTGCCATTTAAGCTGAACCCGCTATACACCCAAGAACAGTCGAGACACAAGCATCTTCTGCGATTTGTTAACAATGTGCCAACACCGAACGCTTGTAGAAGTGCAACAAGAATTATGCTCGGCCAAATACCACTGAGGTACTACTGAATGATCCGGGGCCGGAAAGTTGATGGTGATTCCAATTCCTGTGAAAAGGGTCACACACCACCACGATATATCGTTGATGGGACTTGTGTAAATATGCAGTCCGATACATAAGCCGTGATGAAACGGAAGTAGCATTGGTTTTCTTTATAAACGGTGCCGGCACAATAAATTAATATAGCCTAATAAAACATCTTCAACTATATTTAAAACAAAAAGAAAAATAGTCTAAAAGGTCAACCTGTATTCGCCTCAAGTTTTTCGCAGCTATTTGTGAGTATCTTGTTTTATTCTTTTTTTTTTTTGTTTGCGAATAACGCAAAAACCTTCTGCGATTGCTTCTTGCACGCCGCTCAATGACGTCACTCCAGACGTTGTCAATTAATATTTCCTGTCACGAATCAATTTTTTGAGGATTTCATGACCGAATTTTGACAGATCCCACGAAAGCACCTGTCAGTATGCCCCCGTTGCTTGCCCCAACAATCCTGCTTGCCCCACTATGCTTCGAATGCACTTAGAAGAACACTTGAAAACTTGTACCAATATCAAGTGTCCTAACCATAAATACGGGTATGTCGTTTGTTTTTGTTTCAAGTTTTTAAAAGAATGTGGCAATTTTTTATTTGATATTTTTTGGCGGTAGCATCGGTTTAAAAAATCTTAGTCTTGGAGTGTTTTAAAGGCTTTTATCGCCAAATCAAATAACTTCAAATCAAAATGTAAAATTGTTGTAATGCAACATTATGTGGAAAACTGTTTTTCTAAGAAAAGTCAAACGCGTTTAAGGAGTAATTACGGTTTTCAAACGCTTAATTGATACTTACTGTTTCTTTTAATAGTTTTCTTATTAATAACATACGAGCGCTTTATGAAAAAAAAATTTTCGTCTAATATCCTGTTATGCAAATTTGTAATTGATCTGATTGATTTTAAAAAAAAAACTTAAGAGTATAAATCATTTATTAAAGATATAGGCTTTAAGATGTACGGCTACCCTGTCCTGCTTTTCGAAGACACCAAGTAGTTGCTTTTCGGTTGAAATTTTCATTTCGCTTTATAAACTGATATGACCGTGATATGGAGTTGTTACGATCGCTAAGCAGAGGAGAGCGCCATGAAGCGCGCGACAGCCTGGCGAGGGTCAGAGTTAAACCTAGATCATGTTGATCGTCGTCACGGTCAAAGCTGCTTACCTTTGAACTCGGGCACGCCGCCCACTTTTAAATTGTCGTTTAAATCTGAATGAGGTTATCATTTCACTTACCCTTTGGCTAAGCTGGAAGATCAAATTAGAGGTGAAAAAGACAGGAATTCGCCTGATTTTGCAAGTTTATTGCTAAGTGTGTGCCGCGGAAAAATTAAACTCGATGTACATGGCACACATTGTGGGAAACTTTCTTCTACTGTGCAGTTTGTCTTGAGCTGAAATAGATCTTGCTTCGCAGCTGTCCGTTCGTCGGTGATAGCGAAAATCACTTTAACCATATTCGAGAATGTAAATATGAAGTCGTCAAAAGTTTTCTGCGGTCCACTGAAGACAAAATTAATCAACTTGAAAACGCGATGAAAAAAAGAGACGAAGAAAATCATTTTCTAAGGTTTTAGTCTTATACTTAATTTATTGTACCACTTAAGACGTCAATTACATTTTTTATATCTGTTATTGCATGAACGTATTGAATTGCTTAATTGTGTAAAAGGAATATAAATGCGTGTCACAAATCATTAAGCAGCCGTATAATTAAAACCTTTAATGCTTTGAAATGACGTAAGAAACATTGTCATAACGATTGTTTCATGAAAACAATTCGCGGCTCGCTGCAGCCGCATGTTGCTTGCACGGGATGACCACGCGTGCTTTGTCGTGTGAACTCGCAAATAAACGTGCTCCTATGTTACTCAGCCTTGGCTCAATTGTTGTGTCGTAATGTAAGACGTTAAACGTCACAATATCCAAAATAATTGCGAGGAAGTTAGCATTTAAGGTGTTTTTGCTGAAATCGCGATTTTTTGTGTTCAGCGTTCAATTCGTCCAGTAATACGATGAATTAACATGATGACTTTTGCGATGGTAGTCGGCAATTAAAATTGATTAGCAAAAAAATTTTTTTTTCTGTCGATACTTTACCGTGGAATACTGAACTGCAGCACAAGATTTAGGAAATGTTTTTCTATTATTGATTTTTTTTACTGTAATATAGTTTACGAGGAAAATAAATGTTAATTTTCTTAATTCTCGTAAATAATAAGTTGCTGGGTCTTTTTTATATCTGGCGCGCATCTGACGTACATTTTTTAGTACTGGTTAAGTATGCAGTCTACTAGCAAACTTCTTGTTAAACATGCAGTCTATCATCTGTTTTTTTAACTTCTTTTTAACAAAGAAGGTTCTTTTTGACTTCGTTTTCTTGTGTAATTCATACTATAAACCCGGGTAGACTGCATACTGAACCAGAACCGTTTTTTCTTTGTGTATTGAATTTCGGCGCACACACCCCGTAGACCAGGCCGAACCTTGACCTTGAACTTTGACCTGACGAGATATTTATATGAAAGAAGATTCTAGTAGTCGATTTTAAGTTGTGCTTATTTTAGAACAATGTTGTCCAAAACCGCGGAAAGAATTGATGATCTTGAAAAGCAATTAGAACTAAAACTAGGTGAGAATATACTGTGTAGTTTGATTTATTTGCTGTTCGTGTCTATTTTTGTTTCTTCATCGTCATCATTTCCGAGTTTTGAATTGGATCTGCAAATATACTTTGTTTTGTTTTCTTCTATTGTCAATACCTTCTGTATCATTTTATAATTTGCCATCGCTCTCTTTGTTAGATGGGTGCCTATCAATTTTGCAACTCGCAACTTCTATGCACCATCGTTATAACACTAAACTATTAAATTTTAATTCTGTGGAGTGTGGACAGTATATTTTATTGTTTTATAACTTGAAACGGCCGATATTTTTTTATTAAGCAAAAGATATTGTGCACAGCAGTGTTTGTCAAACTTTTTTGATCCACAGCACATACATGTATATTTTACTGTAAAAAAAAAGCAAACAGAACGCCACAATGCAAACATCGCACGAAAAGTACCTTTTAACTTTGCCTTTTTTTTTTGTGAAAGTTAACGAAAGACTTAAAATCTTTTACTTGTCTTCTCCAACAATCAATTAAAAACTATCCACTAGTAGACGGGAAAAATTTAACATGATATTTTTTACGTAATTCCTTGTAATTTCTTGATAATTGGCAGTTACTCTTTGATTCAATCAGTCGGAATTTAGTGGCAGTAATGTGTTCTTGTTTCACGGTTTAAACGAGTAGGTTTTATTAACCTTTAGATGTGCTTGGAACAAATCAATCAAAAATGGTCGATGAGTTCCGTCAGTTCCGCCAGGATAATGCTGTTATTAACAGCCAGTTGCAAGATTTGAATACACGTTTTCATATGGGTACCATTGGCTGTAAGTTCCACGTTTTTGTTTGTCTTTAAAAAATAATTTGAAAACCTGTCATGATTGTCTTATGGTGCACGCTATAGGTCGTCGCATCTTTTTCATTACAAACAAAGGTACTCATTATTCGGCAGTCGGCAGCGTGGTCGAGTGGTTAACGCGCCGGACTGATGATCAACATGGTCTCGGTTCAAAACCCACTTGCGCCATTCTGTTGTGTCCTTGGGAAAGACACTTTACGGCACTTTCCCCTGCTTGGTGGTCTTGACAAGCAGTTCTAAATTACAGTAATATCTCTACTAAATTACTAGCGGACAGCAATATCTTGGCATCTCCGGAAGCAGGTCGGGGTAATTTCTTACCCTATGTATAGCGCCTCCGTCGCTTTCCTGCGAGTCAGGAGGATAAATATAGAGATAAAAAAAAAAAAAAAAAAAAAAAAAAAAAAAAAAACAAAGGTACTGCTTCGTTAACTAGTGCATTACACGTGCACCGAGAAACTTCTTTGATATATGTTTTCGAACTTGATATCATTTGCAATGTTCAGTGCGACTTGTAACCGCAATTAACAGTCTGAAATTGTGACTTAAGGATTCATGAGAAAGCCGTAAGCAAACACCTCTTCGAAGAGATGTATAACCGAAAGCAGTCCTGAGCGGAAGCCGATCGTTCCAACTGGCACGGCGATCGCTTTAGTTAATGTAAAACTGACTCAGTTAACGCGTTTCCATTTTTTAGTAGATGACTTTATGGCACTGTGTTGCGACTCGCTTGCTGATAGACAGTTGATAGTAAATTCTAGAAGGTACTTTTTTAATCTAAAAAAGTTATCACAGGTTTGGTATGTTCGTAAATCTACTTCAAATGGTAACACTTGAAAATGTCCATGATCAATTTTGTTAAATTGATGTGTTAAAACCTGTGCTGTCTTTTATTAGTGGCAATTTCCGTTTATTTGGTTAAACTGTTTTTCCGTGTTTTCAATTATAAATGTTTTAAAACTACGAGTCTCTGATTCTACAAGCTTAAAACTCATATATAGTTTTATTCATCTTGGCGTAATTCTTTAGTTTCTAATTTTTTTTAACCTTGGTTATTCATCAAAATAATGTATTTTTTTGCTTCACTTTTAATTTAGCTTGATATTTACGGTTATGAAACATAGACACGATATTTGTTAAATCTTGGTTTTAAAATAGCCAGTGGGTTCTCCTATTTACTAACATCCGTAGTGCCGAAAATAAGACTTGTGACGTACCGCAGCGTATGACCCTCAGCAAATCTTCAAGTGCAAGGGAACATTCGTGGGTCACTCAGGTCCGGTCTGGTGCTTATACGTGCATGGGGACTATCTGTTCAGCGGTTCATCCGACAAACTCATCAAGGTACTCGACTGTTGGTTCCGAGTCTTTCTAATCTAGTATCAGTGCAAAAATTTTTGATTAATACTTTATCTGCAGGTTTGGGACACTGCGACAACGTACAATTGTCAGAAAACCCTTGAAGGTCACACAAACACGGTTCTTGCGCTAGCTGCTGATGATGACAAACTCTTCAGTAGCTCAGCCGATTGCACTATCAAGGTTGGTACTGTTCATTCATGGTTGTTTTTTTGATTTTGAAAGATTGTATTGTATTGTATTGATTTTGCGTGATTTGCTAGCATTTCTAAAGAAATTATTCTATCTTTATGATTAATATTCTCATGGTTTACGTTAAATGCAAAGATTTCTGATTTGATTTTAAATCAGAGTCGGCCATTTAGGTTTGCGCCAAATAAAGCCATTTAACGGTAAGACCTCGGTTAAATCCGGGTTCGGTTAATGGGGAATTTCGATTAACTCGGATAAAACTGAAAGTACAAATGATTTCCTATGTACTGTAATTTTTAATAAAAAAGCTTCGGATTATCCGGACCTTCGCTTAATTCGGATGATTTTGTCTGTCAAATGGAATTCAGACTAACCGAGGTCTACTGTATAACGTGTTTATCAGCGGCTGAGCAGCCGTGAGAGGTTGTATCTAATCAAACATCATCTGCATGCAGGTGTGGAGTATCGAGAGATTGGAGGAGGTTTTCTCTGTCGCAGCCCACGACAACCCGGTCTGCACCATGGTTTGCACCAACAACCTTTTATTCAGCGGCTCCCTCAAATCGATCAAGGTGACTGCTGAATATAGTTGACGTCCCAGCACAGTCGTGCATTGTAGATTGTGTGATAATTTTCAAACCGTTTTGGTATCATGCTTTATGTGTGCTGGGTTGCGGGTTCAAATCTCGACCAGATCGCATCGTAGATTTGTTGAACGATACTGGACCTAATCTAGGTTGTGATGATCTGTAAATAGAATTGAGTAATGAACAATGAGCATCATGTGAGATGATGCTCTGGCACAGTATTTCTTTAATTTTGCCGATTCCTTAAAAAAGACTTTGATTTAACAAGAACCGCAAACGTGATTGAGATCTTGATCCACCTGTAGAGCAGGGTTTCCCAAACTTATAGTTCATCGGTACCCTTTGGACACTTTAATAGGTTTGCATGTATCCCAAAATTTTGTTACGTTTCTCTAAAAAAAAGACCTTCAGTTAGAATCAGTCTCGGATTTTACGAGTTCCGGCCCAAAATCAAGGTGATCTCTAAAAAAAAGTCTTCACTCTTAATTCTTCTTTTAACTTAATAATAATTTACTGAATTCTAAAATTCCAGAAATTTGAGTCTATTTTAAAATTTCTTCAAGACCCGGAATTTAACTTAAATAAGGATATTCTCTCACATAATAATATATCCCTTAAGAAGCCAAAATGTACCGCAGTTTGGAAAACCCTGATCTAGCGCTTACCCTGGCTTTCAAATATTTGAAACCGCAACAAACAATGATTTCACTTCAGGTGTGGAGCATCGAGAGGTCCGAAATCAAGTTAAAAACTGAGTTGGAGGGACTGAACCACTGGGTGCGCGCTTTGGTGGCCCGTCGCAAGCATGTGTACAGTGGGTCGTACCAGACCATCAAAGTAAGGTGTTGCTCTTGCCGTGTGATGGGCATCTAAAGTTGTAGAAAAGCGGTATTTTCTGTAATTGTCTTAAAACGTGAACCTAGTCAGCATTTGACGTATGTTGTTATTAATAACTTCCATTTGCGTGATTCATGCTTTTAGCTGGTCTTTAAATGGAAGCGCGTATTGCTTGTACGTTGTTTTTATTCTTTAAACAGATTTTATTTGATTAAACAAGTAATTATATTAACTTTTATACTAGATATGGGATGCTGTCACGCTCGAGTGCTTACACGTGCTTGAAACTTCCGGCGGAAGCGTCTACTCGATCGCAGTGACGAATCATCACATCGTATGTGGAACTTACGAGAACTGCGTGCACGTAAGTCGCTGTTAGTCGCGTGATGTATGGCAAGATCAAAATAGCTCTTATCTAAACTGTTCATCATTACTTTTCTTCGTCACTTCTACAGACTTTTGTACAGTCACTTCTACACTTGAGCGTTGTTTTTGTTGAGCGAATGCAACGAACCATTTGCGAGTTTTGATTTTACTAGTTTCGAAAAGTATGCATCTCGTGAAAATCAACTAAAGACTCCTCCTTAAAAGAGTTGCATATTGAATTAAAATCGAACGATCTCCCGGCTCCTTTCAGTAAGTTTGATCAGGAAATACGACTAGCAGTGATGCACTTAAGTCAAACCAGCCAACGCGATTCGGTGTAAATACATTCCGTCAGTCGAATGCAAACCGCGTTTTCCGTCACCATGCGGTTTGTAAACGTTATCAGTGAGCTGTGATTTATTTTTAATAAACCTGTAGCATCGTGATAAATCAGTTTGTTCACTTGCACATATTCTACCGAAGGGTGCAAGCAAACAGTCCTTTCTTGCAATAGGATTAGAGAAAAATTGCCTCGTGTTAACTAGTTTGTTACAAATAATGATGTCGTTTCCAGGTTTGGGATTTTCGCACTCACGAACCGGTGGCGCAACTTTCAGGACACGTGGGAATTGTTTATGCCTTGGCAGTACTCAGCACCCCAGAGCAAACAAGAGTGTTTAGCGCCTCTTACGACAGCTCGTTAAGGGTGAGTCGCATTTTATTGTGGTTCTTCTTTTTTCTTATTTTATTTTTATTATTCGTATTTATTATAAATGGACTTCAGTTGTGTTTGTTTATTATGCTCGTGATTCAGTTATGTTATCACATTAAAGGTGTGGAGTATGGAAAATATGATCTGCACTCAGACTCTAATTCGTCATCAAGGCAGCGTCATAGCTCTTGCCGTGTCCAGGGGCAGGGTTTTTTCCGGGGGAGTTGACTCGACCGTGAAAGTCTGGCAATGAGTTCTACCAGTTCCGCTGTCACCTTTTCTGATCAGTCATGTAGTTCAAGCCCAAATCGCATTCCTGCCAAAAGCCTGTTTATTTTTCATTGCTGCTTTCATCGCTTTGTTCTGTTCATTCCATTGTTTTAAGAAACATAGTTAAGGTGCAATTTTATTACCTGCCGGCAGTTTAGTGCGAACCGTTTTAGAAAACCAAGTTCGTTTTGCGTCGAAGTGGAGATTTTCTTGCCCAGTTGCAGTCCAGTATTGTTTCTTGCACTTAGAATGTTGTCAGTATCTTGCGCTACTTTTACATATCGTGTCTTTGATCGCACTTAATAAAGTTTTATTGAATTTGGCTGATATTGGAAGGTTATATGTCGTTTACTTCACAATCAAAGTAATTTTTTTGTAACTTTAAGTTAATCTTATAAAGCGCGTGATAAAATTTGTGCCCCTGAAGTACTTACTAGTACAGTTTGAATTTTGCAACGATGCCACCTTCTATGATTTGGTGATCATCAAACTTTAATGATGATAATAATGACTCAAACAATCGCTCTTGCTAAAAGTAAAAACCCGCGCAACACAACAAAAGAGCTGCACTTGTGCTCATCACTTTAAAAATTAGAGAAAGCCCTTGCTCTGAATAAAGCGATTTAGGCTTTTAATCATTAAGAGACGAGGATTTGGGCTAAATCATAGGAACTTAACTCAAATTCAATGAAGCGATGAAATATAAAACAGTTTCTATAGATTTAACTTCATTGAATTTGAGTTAAGTTCCTATGATTTAGGCTTTCTATAAAAAGCCCCATTTGAACGAAACTCTTTATTACTAAACAGTTTATCAATTTAAACTTGCTAGAGCTTCATTTAATCTCGACTTGGTCATACCTACTATAAAAGTTTCTGTAACAGTTTTACAGGTAACATTTTCCTCAAGATAAAGTCACAAAGTCGGTCACCGTTAAATAAATCATTACATAAAATGATTAGGCAAAAATATATGTTGATTTATATTTTGTTAAATACAAAAGATAATGCACTATTTTAATTTAAAACAATCACTACATAAAACTAAAAAATAAACAAATGTGGCTTTAAAATAATCAATAAATGAAAACATTTTTGCTCGAAATAAATTTGTTTCACAAAGTGTGAAAATTTCATTCATTTTCCTCTCTGTATTTAACTCTCGAACTCCAAGAAAGCGTTTGAGGCGCTATACATAGGTCATGCGATGGCCTTACAAAAAGGGGGGCCCAGTGCAAGAAAGGTAAGGAAGGACCACTATTTAGTGTTCCAAGGCACAGCAATCTCTAAAAAAGGTCATTGTTAGAGGATCGGAGAAAAGGTACGCAAAGAATTTCCTTTTTTAAGACACAATTAAATGACGAGTGTAGGAGTTGGACCAATTAAACCATTATTTTTTATATTCAAGTAAATGTACGTATTAACATATTCAAGTCTATAACCATGGATTATCTCTCAGTATAATCTTTTTTAAGTTTCCCTAATGGTGTGAAAAATACAAAAATTTTAAAATTGCAAAAGCACACTTTTGCAGAAAATTATTTAAGCTTAAGGCTAATAACATTTCTTCATGTCAACCAATTTCCTTTAAAAAATTTTGTTCTGTGAAAATCAAAAATCGATTTACTTTCTTGCATTGTTTGGTAAACATTTTCTTTCACTCAACCTCGATTGTTTAGACATGCCATCATGCTAGTGAAAACCATTGTGGGGCAACTATAACGTATACCAAAAGTGGGGAACCTGCAACCTCCATGACAACAAAATTATGTGTCAAAGACTCCTGCTGAGAAGAAAACCTTTTGTTATCACAGATCACTACATTTTAGGAACGAAAATTAAGAAATTTAAGTCAGATCCAATGCGATGACTCCTTTATTTTTCGGTATTTCAACTTATGCGGCCTCCTTTGTTACTGCCTTAAGGCCTTTTTCCATTACGAGCGTGGAAAAAAGCATTCTTTGTTTGTTTTATTGATTTTTTTTGCGCTTGCTTTAATGAAGATCAATAAAAGAAACAAAAAGTGCTCTTTTCCACGCTCGTAGTGGAAACGGGCCTTTATAGTCGCAATTGGCCTCCCAATAACAAAAAGGTTTCCCACCTCTGACCAATACTGAACTCAAATCATTCTATATGGGTACACTATTTTTTTAGTAAACTTATCAACGCAACTAAGTTTGGCTTTAGCCGAAGGGTTCACAAACTCTAATAATTGAAACTGATTGATACGCTAAACATAAGAATCATAATCTAGATGTGATTTTCGTCCTATATGATCTGGTTTCACTATCTTTGCTGCATCTTTGTATTAATATATTTTTTAAAAAGTATCACACTTTAAAAAACTAAAGAACAGTGCTTTAGCATATCTATTCAAAATCCCGGTTTCTTTATCCAGCAAGAGACGTATGTTTTTGCTTTAACTTCTGGCCTGAAAAAGTCGTTTATGACGTTCTGTATTGGCACATAACAACCAAAAAAATAGCGGCAACTTCAAAGAAAAAGATTGTGATTCTGATTCTTTTATAAAAAGCTTAAAAATTAAAATCTGTGCGTCGAGGGTCGAACCGGATCTATTTAAAATAAAGTTCCAGTTTAGGTTCCGGTTCAGGTTCAGCAAATTTTTTTTACAGGTTCAGCAAATTTTATTTTTTTGGGTTCAGTTTCGGTTCGGGTTCAAAAAATAATAACGGTTAATACGTTTTTACGGATTCGGTTCGGGTCCGGTTCGGCGCCCTGATAATATGAGAACCTGTAGTTGGTGAGTTTTATACGAAAGAAAATTGTGGATCATATCACTGGCCCTACACATACAGTACATTAATGTGTCAGCCTCATCGCGAACTTTATTACAGGCTATTTGATCCTGCACGCTTATCGTAAAACTGGAGGCGAACGTTTTTACAACCGTCACTTTGTAAAACATCATTTGGAAGCTGATTTCAGCAATAATAGGATTTTTAAATTTAACTTCATTTAAACACTATTGCCAGTTTATAAAGACCTGGTCGATGGTGGTCACTATTTAAATAGCTTTCTTACCTCGGCTAGTCTACCGATCATCTTTACAAAATGAAAGACTCTATAAAACTACAAAAAAGTAAAACTCAGCTTAGTATTTTTTGATTTTCGTACAAAAATTCGCTCACCTTTATTTACCAAAATTGTAATCCTACCATGAACTAAAATTTTTGTCAATCTTTATGTTTTCGCTTCTTCCAATTATGCTTGGTGGTTGGCCTTGTTTTCAATGAATTCTGTACTGTTTCTTCTGGGCTTAAATTGTAATTCTGTCTTTTTAAAATTGTAAACTTCTTTTCTTCATGTAGGTATCATGAAAAGTTGCACTACATATATTGTAATAATCAGTCTGTAGAATCTAAAGGCGTTTTGCCAAAGTTTAATAACGTACCATTAAACTTTATTTCACAGCAGTTATTGCTGTTTTTTGTTGTTGTTTCAAGTTCTGTTTTTGTCGGAAATGGGTTTTGTAAGCCGTAAACTTTAACTCTCTTGTTTTCTTTTAATTAGGGTTTATTCTCATTAAAAAACGCAATGCTGCTACCGCAATCAGAAGAGCCGTAAAATTTTTTGGAAGGATGGGCATAATTCCAAACAAATTTCGATAGAATAATTAATTTTAGATAAGAATGATTAATAAACTGAACGATTAAAAATTTTAGGGTAAGAGAAAAATTTTTTTATTAAAAAAACTTTACGAAAACCAAAATTGATCACGGTGTTTAACTACTTGGTCTATAAATACTTTTGAGCCAAAATAGCCTTTGGCAGGTTTAAAATAGCCAAAATAGCCTTTCTAAAAAAAGTTGAACGGCACGCTTCTGTTGAGATATTCTTTGCTTTAGTGTTTGGAAAAATTTTTTCAATACCCTAAAATTTACGTTTTAGATTTTAGGTAGCTGAGTGGCTCTTTAAAAAAAGTTTGGTGACTCCTTGTCAATACCAATCTTGTAAACTACTAATTTTATTGGGTTTAATTTTGATCGAGATTACATAATTTTTACAAACAATATGAATCAATACTTCTGTTTTGCGAATTTCAAAGAGCACTTTCTGTCTCCTTGTGTCCTCGTGTTTTAAAAAATTAGAGAGCAAGAAAGGCAGTTCCCCCCTGCCGCCCCCGCTTTCGATGCTCCTGGCTGCAAAAGCTTTAATTAAGAATGGACCAGTCCAGTTTTCAGTCTTGAAAACTTAATATCGCAGCGGTTAAGCTCATATCGATTTTTTACGCGCACGACGCCTACCGTACTACAAAAAATCAGAGTTTTTTCCCCGTTGAAAATGACATGAAGGTAAATTTAAAATGACATAAAAATAGAAAATGAATTAACTGGAATTTACATTTTGATGACTTAACACTAACTAGCCTTAACATATTGGTCAATTGTTGTATAGCCTAAATAGGTTTATTTATTAAATTTGTGGTTAATATTTAAAATTCTACATCTTAAAATTTTAAATAATGTTTTACAGCACATAAACATTTCAAAACGTACGAAAATCGGAACAGTTCAGTAAAGAGGAAAAGGCGCAAATCGTTCCGATTCGCGATATTTCATAATTTTTTCTAACTTATAAAATCGATCTAGATAATTCAAAATGTGTTTGCATTCATCAAAACAATTTCTTTTTAACTGGCCGGCTTGATCAAGATACTCGGCCAGAGCGAAATCGACATAGGTTAAAGTTTCGCCAGCAATCCAAGTTTTATCCTTTAAATAGTTGTCCAAGTTAAGCTTTTTTTCCGGTAAAAATATATGGAAAAACCCGCAATAACCTGTTTCACGGTTGTCGTAAATCGTTTTCAAATTATTTTGAAAGCATTGTGCTACGTCTTCCACCAAGTTGCATCGATCGCTTTCAAGATCACTCTTCGGAAGCAAGCACTTGTTTTTTCTTGCGATGTGCTTCATAATCGCAAAACTCTGCGTAAGCTTAATATTTCCGCATATAAGGTAAGGTAGGCTTGGAAAGTCCAGTCCCAAAAGAGACATGTCGTGCAGCCAGTTTGTCGCGTGGTCGTCGAGCGCATCTCCGCAACCGTAACGTTTGTCTTCATAGGAAACATCGCAGTACTCCAACATGGTGCGTATCGGCTCACCCACCCCGCGTATGTTCCAATAACCCAAAACAACTCTGTCCATAGCTTTGGCTGCTTTTCAACTTAGTCCTCTAACTCGTTTTCGAACCAAAAACCTAAAAACGAAAAATTATAAATTGAGGTTTGTTAGTAATAAAACTTTGGCGCGATTGTTCCGGGGATTCGTTTTTTTAGTCAAAACATGTACCCGTCACCTTTTAATGCCCAAAAAAAGTATAGCTAAATTAAAGTTAACAGCATGTTACATGCATTTACTTAAAGACGTACATTTTTCAGACGTGTATTTCAATGGAAATTTGAACTTTGTAGCTTAAACAAGAATTGATACAAAGTGTAATGATATTAAAATGAACTAACGTAAAAACTATATTGACTTAGGTTTTGTAAAAATATAATTAAATTTGAAATATAATTGTGTTCCATTAGCGAAACAATAAGCTTTAAAAGGTTTAAACAAGATCCGGAAAATCTATATGATAAATTACAATTCATATTCTGTAACAACATAAATAGCCTACAATTAATTCAGTCGTAGTAAAAGGAGGTAGTGTTTTCTACTTTTGTGCTACGAGTATTACAACTTTACGGCATGTTTTACAGAACAACCAATTTTTTATGAACCTGTTTAGATCGTTCTACAGTGTATATCATAAGCCGAATTTATCTGTTCTGACTCGCAGGAAAGCGTCGGAGGCGCTGTACATAGCGCAACCGTCAAGCGATTACCCGACCTGCTTTTGATGATGCCACCACGATATTGCTGTCCAATTGAAACGTTTCATTTTATTTTTATTAGAAATATAACTGAAATTCAGAGATGTCTGCAACGACCGCCAAATAGAGAAAAATGCCGTGAAGTGTTTTTCCAAAGGACATAACAAAAAGATGCAAGTAGGCTTTGAACCGCGACCACGTTCATCACGTTCGTCATAAATACGACGCTCTTAAGCACTCCGCCACGCAGCTGACAAAATTAATTAGATATTAAAAAACGATTATGAATCTAGTACGCATAAACGCCTTTTTAGGATAACCTTTAAAATTACTTTTCTTTTGCGAGTCCTGAAACAAAGCTATAAAACTGTTTAAACAGCTCGTACTGTATTTGCACTAATGATTAAAAATAGGCCACGATCTACAAGAAAATTATAATTTAAAAAAGTAGTTAATTATTGAAATTGAAAATCTTACCAAAAATCTAGCTCTCAATTCAAAACTAAGGTTTAATAAGTTTTGCAAGCAAAAATAGTTCATACAAAATGCGATTTTGCAAGATTTCACCACAGCCACAAGGATTGTTGTTGGCTATGGTGAGATCTGGCAAATTTACTTCACCAGTATGTTATGAGTTCGAAATCTGTATACGACAGTCAATTCAAATAATTTTTTCTGATGGTTTAAAAACAGAAGCAAAACAACAGTTGATGGAAACATAAAACCGAGGTTAAAACACTTTAAAGTGAGACATAACTATTAGCGGATCCAAAAAATTATGAAAAGGGACAACTACGTTTTGAGATTCAGCGCTTTACTATTCTTATCATACATTAGCTTCAGATTCGAAGACCATGCAATGAATGAACCAATAAAATCAAACAAAGAAAATAAAACATAGCTAACCTAAACATACAACAATACATCTATAATTGTGTATTGACATCAATCGCAAAAATGCAAAATAGGTTTCGAAATTTGAAATTTGAAAATCTACTCTTTTCATTTGAATAATTAACAAGAACTCCACAAGGCGTTGGTGACGTATTGTAAAGTGATTAAACGTTGATGATTTTGAACCTATTTTTGCTGAAATGATTGGTATTTAAAGCTGCTTGCTGAGACCGTAAAGCAGGAGAAAGTGCCGTAAAGTGTCTTTTGCAAGGCACAAAAAAATGCTTAGACCAGTGGTCTCCAACCTTTTTGTCGCAGCGGACCTGTCAACGTCAGGCAATTTTACCGCAGCCTAGGTGGGGTAGATTTGGTTTTACCTTAATAATTCAGTAATTTGGTTTTATTTGGAGTCAATCAGCGCTTAAGTTGAATTTGGGTAGTAAAGATTTTCTAGGCTTATTCACTCCACAAGTAATTTATTTAAATTTTTTATTTAAACAAGCCTTGAAAATAAAATACAGATACACCAGAAAAAACGAATATAAAATACACGAACAGTTTAACTCAGTAAAATGCTAAGTTAATGAGAACCATGGGCTTGTTTCTCTGCAACAAGGCGGTTCCATCTGGGGTAATAGGAGCAATGATACCCAAAGCGTGGTGCGTATATCCAGTTTACTCTCTTGTGTTAATTTGGTTACTGTCGCTGCAGAAAATCTCGCGTCACACGATAGGTCGTCGAAAAATAACAGTAGTTTTTAAGTGCTGTAGTGGAAATCTCAGGGTGTTCCGCCATGATTTTATTGCCAACTATTTACCACTGCGCGTTAAAAGAAATTTTAGTAAACGGGAGCCACTCCCTTACAAAAGGTTAAAGTATACCAAAGAATATCTTTGTTGTTACGAATCCTTTTGATAACTATAACGCTACTTATGACGAAACAACCATATACGGCACAAAATGTCAATCGCCGTAAGGTCAACTTTTATATTATGACAATTTGTAGTATCAAGCAAGATATGCCAGCAGGGGCGATTCTAGGGGGAAGAGGGCGCCGTGGCCCCTTTAGATTTTTGCTTGGTTCCCGGCTTGGCCTCACCAGTTTAAACGAGCTTGTTTAGCCTCTGATGTATTAGACTAGGGGTGGCCAAATGGCGGCTCTTTGGACGCTGGCGGTGAACCTTTTGAAAAATGGAAAAATTATATGGGAAACCTGTGAATAATTTAATGCAACGACTTTTTTTTTGTAAAGAACATCATGATTTTGGAACGAGAACAGGGAAATACGAGATCGATTAGAGGTGAAGACCTTTTTTTTTTAGAGAACACTATAAATTTGGGACGAAAAGTGGGAGATCTAAGAATGAGTTTAAGTGAAGACCTTTTTTTTATTAGTAAATGAGTAAATAAATTCATGTTGTTAGATTTTTGTGCTGCGGCTCTTTAAAAGTTTGGATTTATGATATGCGGCTCGAACATGGTATAAGTTTGGCCACCCCTGCAATAAAGTCTACTTTCCTAAACCCGGTGACAAAGGCCCTTTAAACTTACAATTTTTCCTCTCATTTGCTTTTGTCACTTGCCCCCTTCTTAATATACCTTGGCCCCAACGCGCCCCTCTCGCTTTCTGAGTTCTAGAATCGCCACTGTATGCCAGTTTTACTGTGTAGCGGCTAACGTCATGAATCCCCAAGAAATGCTTCCCTACTTATAGAACAAAGGTATAACATCGGTTGAGTTGATCGACTCAACAACTTCTTGTAGTTTTCGTCTCATGTTGTGCAGTTCCACATAATCGTAGGAATGCTCGGGAGGCGCGAATTATGAATTTTTTTGAATTAAAATGTCTCAGATGCAATTTCTCTTGTTTAAAGAAGGGCTCGATCTTACAACTGTTACGAATCGGCTAAACGTAAAATGAGTTTTACAGGCGATAAAACTTTATTGCAAAGCTTTGCGAAAATTAAGATACTTTGCTAATCAGCAGAAAATTAACGCAATCCGGCACCGGTCCGCGGCCCGGGGTTTGGGGACCGGTAAATTAGAGTTTTTTTTGACTCACGACCATATCAATCTTTTTTACAATTAACAGTGATGTAGTAGAGACTACGAACGTCGAGACCGAGGCCGAGACCCGAACATTTTCCGAGACCAAAAAATTTTACAAAGATATAATCCATTTTCAATTATTCCAAAAAGAATAAATTTCTTTTTTTAAATAATCTAAGATTACATTTCAAAATGGATTGATGATGATTTCGCATTTGTCTGTTTTGGCAAAAAATTTTTACGCCGGATGCCCTTCCTGCCGCAACCCTCCCCATTTATCCGGGCTTGGGACCGGCATCAAGAGACACAAAAAAAGTGCCTCCGATGGCTATCTTTTACAAAGGGAGACCAAAGAGAAGATTTTTAGGTGCAGTAAAGGAAGATATGCAGGAAGTTGGTGTGAAGGAGACGAATGTTGAAGACAGAAAGATGTGGAGAATGATGATACGCTGTGGCCACCCCTGACTGAAGGGAAAGGCTGAAAGGAGAAGAAGAAGACATTTCAAAATAAAACAAGCGTCTCTAACCTGTTGGAAAGAGCTTTACTCTGTGTGGTTGCATCATTAAACGATGCGCTTTAAAAACCCGTTCAACAAGCAAAAGAAAGCCGAACACACCCAAAGCACGCTGGCTAATAAAGTTGAAAAAGCAATCAAAAAAGTTTTTAATGACTATTCATTAAATTTTTTTAACCCAAAAATACTGAAGGCACGCTTATCACGGAAATGGTTGAAACAACATTCAAATATTTGATTAGCTCGGTTATCTGTGTTAGCGTGTTGCAATTGTTGAATTTGTTGGCTATGTTTGGCCTACAAAGAATAGAATTCGTCTAATTAATCACCTCAAAAAGATTAGAAATAATGACTGATTATGCGAAAGAGTAAAAACTGCTTAACGACCCGCTGATTTTTCTTTCAGCATTACCCCTGTTTATTTACTGTCTTTCTTTAGGTAGGTTGTTCGGAGTAGTTTTTAGGACTTTGTCCTTTTTTACCTCGTCATATTAGCAACTTGGTATTTTGTTTTAAGCGGTTAGATTCACAATGGCGTTTGCAGAAACTTTTAATATGAGGGGTATAGCTGCCGAAAACATGATCACTATTATCCGTGATGTCTTTTACAAAGGGAGGCCTGGTGCTACAAATAAGAGCCACTTTAAAGATTTACTTAAAAAGCAATTAAAATTATTTATTTAATTGTAATATTATTATTTTGTCTTAATTTTTATCCTCCTGACTCTCTGACTCACAGAAAATTGTCAGAGCCGTTGTACATAAAGCAATTGTCAAGCTACTACATTGACCAGTTTTCGGAGATGCCAAGATATTGCTGTTTTTGGTTTTTTAGTTGATATTTAGAGGTATGATCAAAATTTAGGACTGCTTTCTAACACCTCCAATCAGGAGAAAGTCCCTTAAAGTGCTTTTCCCAAGAACACAAAAGGATGGCGAGAGTAGGCTTTGAACCGCCTTTCGCCATCAATCACGGCCCTCTTAACCACTCAAACATGCTGCGACGGATGTAGACTAAGTTGAAGATTTTTGTTTGCTCTTCTTTTTTTCTAGCTCTTTATATGGTTCAAAGGCTTTTGATCGGGTTAACCATTATATGTTATTTAAAAAACTAATAGAGAGAAATATGCCTATTTGTTTTGTTAGAATTTTATACTGTTGGTATAGTAAACAAAATATGAAAGTAAAATGGGGTAACTGTTTATCTAGTCCTTTTTCTGTATCAAATGGTGTTAGACAGGGTGGTGTGCTTAGTCCATACCTGTTTGCTTTATATATTGATGAATTATCAGTTAAATTAAATTGTGTAAAAGCTGGTTGCTTTCTTGGCAACTCGCGACTTAATCATATTATTTATGCTGATGATTTATGTTGCTTTTCTCCTAGTTTAGATGGTCTACAAGATTTACTTAATGTGTGTAGTAACTACGCCGTTGAACATGATATTACATTTAATTGTAGTAAATCAGTTGGTGTATTATTTTTGCCTAAATATCTTTGATTTCAAATGTTCCAAAAGTCTTTCTTTGCAACAATGTAGTAAAATTTAAAAATAACGTAAAGTATCTGGGTGTTTTTCTTAATAATAATCTTTAAGATGATGATGATATTTGTCGGCAAGTTCGTTATTTATATGGAAAAGCATATCAACTAAAAGCAACTTTTTTAAAATGTTCCCGTACTATAAAAAATATACTATAATTTAGTTGCCGTTTCCCTATTTGCAACCTTTGCTCTATTTGGTCTTCAATTATTATCATTGTTTCTTTTGGGTGCGAATAAAAACAAACTACTGCTACTATTACTACTATTTAATTATCACTGTACTTCGTTTTATGCTAGTCATTTATGGTCTAAATATCTATGCTCTTCATTAAATCACTTACGAGTTGCATACAATGATTCCTTTCGGTTAATTCATGGGCTCAAGCGTAATGTTAGTGCAAGAGAACTACAAGTAAAAGCAAATATTCCCACTTTCGATGCACTACAGAGAAAACTTATTTATCGATTTATAGAATGGTGCTGCCTTTCTAGTAATGTGTATGTTAACTATACGGTGTGTAGCAATTTCTACTACCAGAGTGACTATTATAAACATTGTCTTCAATTGTTGATGTAATTCAAATGTTCTATTTTTCTTTCCGGCTTGTTTTCTTTTTTTTTGTTGTTGTTGTGAGTGTTTTTTCTCTTTTCTATGGACCTTGTGTCTGACTCAAATAAATAAATAAAAAAAAATAAATAAAATATAACACTCTTTCTATTTAAAAAATCTTCACTTTAACATAACAGTTTTTAAGCTGTCTTAGTGCTACTACAAACCTTTAGCCATCTTTCTTCTTGGAAGCGTTTTAATCCCCAACCCCTTCTTCCGCGCATACGTCTATGGATTCCTATACCACAACTTTTTATCTGGTTATTAAACGGGTCCTAAACAGCGTAGTGATTGTGATCGAAACGGCGGCTATTCAAAACCTCTTCGTGCCATTCTCTTGGGTCTTTAATTAAAAAAGACTTTTTACAGCACTTTCCTTTGCTTGAAGATCTTGGTAAACAGTTCTAAATTTCAATCATATCTCTTTAAAAAAATTAAAAAACGGAAATAAAAAAATTTCCAAACGGACAGCAATATCTTGGCATCTTCGGAAGCGGGGTTCTAGGTATAGCGCCTCCAACGCTTTTCTGCGAGGTTGGAGGATGAGTAGAGAGATGAAAATAAAAAAAAAATAAACAAAAGGGGTTGCAAACCTTGTAACTCTGAGGACCATACCTCTACTTTTATAAATAATCGCGAGGCATAATTGATAAATATATAAATATGGTGTTCAAATTATTGCATACATAAATTTCTTTACAACAAAAACTTGTTCGCCTTATTTAGAAAAAAATACGTAGGATCAAAGCAATGACTATTTTGGGGAGAAGGGGCTCGATACAAATTAACATGGACGATAATCAGAAATAACACTTGAAACAAAAAATTTTTTCTTGTTTCTTGGAAATAACCTGTAACTTTGTGAACATTGGGATGAATAGATACCCTGATGATAGCCCAGAAAACAGGGCTTTCTCGCGGCGTGGGTCGTGAGTACGTTTGCTTCTGCTTTACACATGACTGATCAAAATAAAACCTGTTAAAACGAAAGGGTATCTACGCATCCCGATGTTCAGCGAGGGCCTTCCAATCGGAAAATGTCCTTTTCAGGAAGGGGCAATGTCTGGGAAAAACTGCCCTTTTTAGAGCACATTGTCAAGAAGTTCCGAAGACCCACTATTTTCCTACTGAACATCGAACAATTATTTTCCTATTGAACGTTCTTCATTATCTTGCTCTGCAGTTTGAAGCACTCGTCATCGTACTGTTGGAGACCCACTGCACTAATACAGACAAGCTAGTACTTTTAAGTTTCCAACTATCTGGGTCTTTTTTTAGCAGAAAGCATGGCTTTGCCACGTCTATCCACAAGCGACTAAGGTATAGGCTTTTGGACCAATCTTTACCGACATCGGAGATTGAGTGGTTGTGCGTGGATGTTGATGGTTGTAGAATAGTCAACGTCTACAAACCTCCATCAACGTGACTGCGATCTCTAGATCTTTCAGTGTTTCCTCACCCCTTTTTTCATGCCCGCTACTTCAACTGTTGCCACGTTGATTGGAGTTACGATGATAACAGCCCGGACGGTGAGTACTTGGCTGGGTTCGCAAGCCTTAATAGTCTTCCCCTCCTATACAATGAAAGGATGCTGTGAGATTTTAATCTGGCCACTGGAACACTGGCACCAATCCAGATCTAGCTTTGGCTAGCGTAAGTCCCTACAGTCGCTTATCGGATAGACGTGTCCTTGAAAAGTTACCTAGATGACAACATCGACCTTCGCTCATCACATCACCAAAGTTTGCTTCGTCAGTGCCAAGCATGCCTGTTAAGCGATGGAACTTCTGCAAGGCCAAATGAAGTCATTACATAGCTTTCACGAACAAATTCGCAAAAACTTTGTTGCCGCCTGATTCATTTCATATGAATGCGGCTTACCAGGATTTTGGTAAAATTATCAGTATATTCCGTGTTGAGAAACAACTGGACAAGTTGTCAAGACACCCTGTCTAGTATTTTTTTCATACAAATAGAAAAATTTCCCGCAGACGGAGAAACTTAAGTATCTTGGAGTCACATTCTTGAGTGAATGTAAACAGGACAACAAACTAGAAACCCCTACTGGCAAAGCAAGTGTAGTAATGCACCAGTTTCGCCGATCTGTTGTTCTGAAACGAGACCTGTGCACAAAAGCATAGCAAGTTTTCAAATCGATTTTTGTTTCCATCCTCATCTATGGTCATGAGTGTTGGTTAATGACCAAAAGAGTTCTGAGTATAGGCGGCCGAAACGGTTTTTTCGAGAAAAGTCAGAGGTTTATCCTTTCTTGACGAGGTTAAAAGCACTTTCATTTGTGAATCTCGAAACATCGGACCGCTGCTGCTCCGCATAGAACGATCGCAACTGCGCTGGTATGGCCATGTGGCATAAATGTCCTACAAACAAACAGCAAAGCAACTATAATGAATGTTTTCCCAGTGGCAAAAGGCCTAGAGGACGACCCAGAACTCGGTGGTGGAATTATGTTGAAGACTTGGCCTGGTCGTTTCTTGGAATTCCACCGGGGGAATTGCCTCTAGTTGCAGGAGATCGGGATGCTTGGAGATCCCAACTCGAGCTGCTGCCCTGCAACCCCAAAAGGTCAAGCGACCAAGAAAACACTGAATTAATTCAATGTTTCTGCCAAAAATGATAACAATGATGAAACAACTATATTCCGTGTTGGGATGCCGAGTGTGAGTCCCTTTATGGAACTTTCCTGTAGTCTCTTCAGGGAGACGACTTGAGCTTGGCTGCTACAGCTTTACTCGCCAAACTTGAAAGGAAGCGGAAGGATCGTTGATCCGAAGCAGTTCGGAGCATCGACTTTTCACAGTCTAGTCGAAAAGCATAAAGTATTTTGAACAACCTTTCTAATAGGTAACAACACTCTTCGTCACTGTCCAGTTTCAACTGATGCTATTGCATCTCAGCTAATCAGAAGGATGAGATACAAAGCTGTTCACCGCAAGTGTCATTATAAGATCCCAGAGAGGCTTATCTACGCCCGCTTTAAGCTAATTACTGATCTACCGGTCGCTAAAGAACAAGCTGGGTTGCAACGCGGGAACTCAACCGTGGATCAAGTTGTTCTGCTGACGAGGATTTTTTTGAGTCTAAGAAAAAGGCCAGTGCCGTGTTTGTCAATCAGACAGCGGCATATGACACTGTCTGGCACCATGGTCTTACCTGCAAGCTGTTGAAACTTCTGCCTGAAAGCAGATTGTCAGAATAATTATGGGGCTTGCCCGAAACCGATGTTTCACCCTAACTATCGGAGATAACAAAGCAACCTACGCTGTCTAAGAAAACGGCGTTCCTCAGGGATCGGTCTTGTCTCTCCTCCTTTTCAACACCTATACTTACGATCTGCCTTTCACAATTTCCAAACAATTTGCTTATGCTGACAATTTAGTATTGTTACACTATTTTGAAAACTGAAAGAACTTGGAGGAGACTTTAACCCAAGTCCTTCCAAGACATGACTACACTTTCAGCGCATCTCCAGACTTGGAGGTTAAAGCTCAGTCACAGTAAAACGGTGACGACAGCCTTTCATTTAAATAACTGAGAGGCAAAACGTGAGCTAAAAGTCTACAATAACAATAGACTTTTACCGTTCTGTCGAATCCTTACTTATCATGGGGTAAAACTGGAAAGATCGCTCACGTTTCTTCACCCACTAGTGGCATTGCGCAAAAACTATCCTCGCGCGTCACACTGCTGAAGCAACTTGTAGACTTAAGGTGAAGTGCTGGTGCCAAAACACTGCACTCAGCTTCCCTATCTCTCGTTTACTCAACAACTCAGTACTGCACACCAGTTTGGTATCGCAGCGCTCACACTCGCCTCATAGACAATGTCCTGAATGACGGCTTGCGCATAGTTACTGAATACCTGCGTCCCACTTCAACAAACTACTTACCTAAACTTTCAGGCATCCAGCCAGCTGAGCTTTGCCAACTTGGAGCGACACTCTCTTTGGCTTACCGTGGATCTCTGGATTCTAATCATATCCTGTATGGTCTTTTAGGTGGGTCCTCAGATGCTCGCCAAGTTAGACTAAGATCTAGACACCCATTTGCGCCAGCTGCGCGGAATCTTTTAAACAACCTTGCTGGAATTGGCATCCGCGCTGACCAGTGGACGAATAATAGGTGGAATGTGGAGTGCTGTGAGAATACATTTAGGCTCCATGTTTTCATACTCAGGACCAGTGCCAGGTCTGTTAGATTGAGCTTGCTCCGAACAGCTTGGGTTAAGCTCAATTGCCTGCAAACTGGTGTTGGGCGATTCCATTCGTCCATGCACAAATGGGCTGTTTCTTCTTCATCAAATTGCAATTGCGGCGCCTCTGAACAAACCGCAGACCGCGTTCTAATAGCGTGCCCCATACATTAGGCATCACACGGAAAACGAGATCTAACGGTTTTGGGTGACGAAACTCGATGCTGGCTCAACACCATCACTGTCAGTATCTGATCCGAGAAGTACAGCAGCCTGGGTATTAAAAGAATAAACTCTCGGTCCCAGTCCTGTTTGTGTCTAGCCTGGAGTGGATGCCCTTCCAAATGACGACAGAAATAATTTGTATTTTCTGAATGGCAAGCAATTTCCCCGAACTCCTTCCATAAATGCCAAAAAATTTTTTATTTTGTTTTTTCAATTTTATGGAGAGGACTGAAATTTAAAACTGCTTGTCAAGACCCCCAAGCAGATGAAGAATGAGAATAAACTATGCCCTTTTTTTAAAAATTATGCAGAAACAACAACACAATGGCGTAGATCTGAAAGAATTGTGGCTAAAATTTCATTTTCACTCCCTCAAAAGAGCAATAAAGAGACTGTGCTGGGGTTATACCTTGCGCACGCCTTTTCTCCGCGCCCAACTGGAGATGAGCCGGGATTGCACTATCCCTGTAGGTTGGATCGGGGATTAGTGCTGGAAACGCCACCCTCCCATCTACAAGGTCGTTAGGCAGATAACCGTCGGTTTTTTTGGCGATCGGGTATTTTTGGCAAACAGTTATTTCTACTGTTTTTATTATATCGTTTCGTGTTGTGTAGCTAATAAACTCTTGTGTTCACAGATACAAATTAAGTTCACATTGATTGTAGCATAATATTGAAGAAGTGTGCAATGACTGCTCGTGATTGCAAATATTATTCTGATTCCTTTTGCAAAGCATGTGGTAAATTTTTTGCAAAAAGAGCTAAAAAATGTTGTTTGAGAAATTGCATTTGTACAGGAGAAGTCTATTTTCACGATTTCGGAATGCCGGTTGGTTACCAAGATAAACGTTGGTTACCACACGTGATATGTAATTACTGCCGCCGTACTCTAAAAGCTTGGTTAAGAGGAGAAAAAAGATCTATGCGTTTATTCCTCCCATCTGGCCTATGTGAGACTTCATGTGAGGCTATATGAGTCTCTTATCTGGCCTATTTAAGCCTATGTGAGACTTCAAATCATTATAAAGATTGCTACTTCTAAATCCGACGAAATGAAGATGGTAGGCTAAATCCGACGAAATGAAGAAAGGGAAAAAATGCACCTCCCATCAAGTGCCTGACGTTCTATCTTACAATGCATCAGTTCTTCATAATACCACCAAGTGGGTCCCAGTAGTGCCACAGCCACCCACAAAAGATCAATCTTGTCCAGCAGAGACAAGTTTTGAAAATGCCAAAACGAAGGAAAATGCTTTATCATCTGCATCTATTACGTATCGTCCACACCGACTAAGGGATCAAAGATCTCCCAATTACAATAATCATAAAGATATCTATGATTTTATTCGAGAGATGGCACTGACGAAGTTCAATGCCGAGTTTTTAATATCTAGATTAAAGCAATGGGATTTACTTGATGAAGACGTTCGCATTACTTTCCAGAGGAAGAAGCATTGTGGTTTTTTATCCTTTTTCTCTTTCAAAGTTGGTTTGTGGTACTGCCATGATATAAGAAAACTTTTCTAAGCTATCTGGATTTCCGGCAATATTTCGAATTGGTGACTTTTTATTGAAAGCTCATCAAGAAGTACCAAAGCTGTTTTACTGCACAACACAAACAATTTTCTTTCAATTCCATAAGCTTATTCAGTCCAGATGAAAGAGAATGACGAGAGCGTCAAACTTTTACTAAGTGCTCTTCAGTATGTTCAATACAATTGGTAGGTTATTGGAGATTTCAAAATGATCGCTTTCTTATTGGGGCTCCAAGGAGACCTCACTAAGTTTCCTTGCTATCTCTGTCTTTTGGATGGCAGAAATACATTTTGCACAACAAGCAGAGAAACTGGCCTTTTAGGTGTAGCTATGATATTGGAGTTCATAACGTAACAACACCGTTGGTGGAATTCAAAAAAGTGCTACTGCCACATCTGCGCATCAAACTAGGGCTCATTGAGCAGTTTGTGAAAAACTTAAACCTAAAAGGTGATGTCTTTAAGCACATCTAAGAGTTGCTTCCGAAGTTGTCATGAACAAAAGTGAAGGCTCAAGTTTTTGTGAGGCCTGAAGTGAAGAGACCTATGAATTCCAACAGTTTTCTTGAGAAGCTATTTGCAATTGAGCAAAGAGATTGAAAAAACTTTGTTTCTGTCGTTAAAATTTTCTCGAAAATCATACTAGCTGATTTCAAAGAAATCGTGAAGGAACTTGAAGAGGCATATGAAAAGATGGGATGCAGGATATCGCTAAAACTTCATGTTTTGCACTATTACATCGATGAGTTCAAGGATAGCATGAGAGATTATTCGGAAGAACAGGGTGAAAGGTTTTCTTAAAATGTTAAATCGTTTACGGTAGTGGTCGGCAACCTGTGGGCCGCGGCCCAATCGTGGGCCTTTTTGCAAACTGTATTGGACCGCATAACACATTTTGTAATAAAGTAAGTATGGACCACGTCTTTTATTTTTTTAGTAAGGTGTTTATCATTTTAACTCTTTCGCTACCAAGGCTTTCTTCGCTTAAAATTTTAGTCCGACCGAAAAATTTTGTTAAAAATTGCTTAGAGCAACTTTTTTTGCTTATGTTTAATCGGTATTTTTGACTTAAATACCAATAGTAACTGCACAAATTTTTTTGCTAAAAAGGTCTATTATTTTTAATTGTAAAAAGATAAAATTTGTTAAATCGGTTTAGAAACAAGGGAGAAACAAGAAAAAGAGAGTAGTCCATTTTTAAAAAAAATTTTTTTTAAATAAAGCAAAAATATTGCAACTTACTGGCATTTTTTCGATTTTTCTGTCATATCTGTTGCTTGGCAACGGAACTCTAATTAGGGGATTTTTTGACGCAAAAGCTTTTATTTTGGAACTATTGTGTATTTCACTTTTGCAGTTATACAGGTAATAGTAACAACCACTGTATGTTTCAAGTGTACTGCTGGGCCTTCAATAATTTTTAAAGATAGAATTTGGGCCATCGTAACAAAAGGTTGCCAACCACTGGTTTAAGGAACGAATCATCCACGCTTTTTTACTTTCACTTCTGATTGGTTGTCTCTCTTAAACAATCAGACGCACTCTCGTTTTCTTTCTTTAGTTTTCTTTTCTATTCCTGATTGGCCTTTTTTAACCAATCAGACTCATTCTCTTTGCAGACTCATTCTCACACTCATTCATGATCGGATTGCTCTCAGTTCGTTCTGACGATTCTTCCCTATGAGTGTCAGATGAAAAGTCTTCGAGGAATAAACACGCTTTTCAAAGCTATGATCTGACATACGCAGTATGTTGTGATGCAAAATAACTTACTTTTGATAAAGTTGTGATATGTGATAATTAGTCTGCATCGTGGTCGAATGGTTAAAGCACTGCGCTCATGATTAACATGGTCTCGGCTAAAAACCCACTCGCGCCATTCTGTTGTGTCCTTGGGAAAGATACTTTACGGCACTTTCTCCTGCTTGGTGGTCTTGGCAAGCAGTTCTAAATTTCAATCATATCTCTAATAATTACAAGCGGACAGCAATATATTGGCATCCCCGGAAACAGGTCGGGGTAATTGCTTATCCTATGTATTGGCGCCTCCGTCGCTTTCTTGCGAGTCTGCGAGTCAGGAGGATAAATATAAAGATAAAATAAAGTGATTTTGTTAATTCAATTTGGTAATAATTCAAACTTTCTCTTCCGAAATACATTTTATCACATTAGGCATTAATAAAATCGGTATGTAGACAACCACGCTCAGCATATTCAGACAATCACGCTCAGCATATTCAGACAACCACGCTCAGCATTTTCAGACAACCACGCTCAGCATATTCAGACAACCACGCTCAGCATATTCAGACAACCACGCTCAGCATATTCAGACAACCACGCTCAGCATATTCAGACAACCACGCTCAGCATATTCAGACAACCACGCTCAGCATATTCAGACAACCACGCTCAGCATATTCAGACAACCACGCTCAGCATTTTCAGATAATCACGCTCAGCATATTCAGACAATCACGTTCAGCATATTCAGACAACCACGCTCAGCATATTCAGACAACCACGCTCAGCATATTCAGACAACCACGCTCAGCATATTCAGACAATCACGCTCAGCATATTCAGACAATCACGCTCAGCATATTCAGACAACCACGCTCAGCATATTCAGACAACCACGCTCAGCATATTCAGATAATCACGCTCAGCATATTCAGACAATCACGCTCAGCATATTCAGACAACCACGCTCAGCATATTCAGACAATCACGCTCAGCATATTCAGACAATCACGCTCAGCATATTCAGACAACCACGCTCAGCATATTCAGACAACCACGCTCAGCATATTCAGACAACCACGCTCAGCATTTTCAGACAATCACGCTCAGCATATTTAGACAACCACGCTCAACATTTTCAGTCTCCCCATCTCTCGCCCATTAATTCAAATTTTGTCTTACACGGTGTAATCATTAAAATTAAAGTAAAGACCAAAAATTTTATCACCGCAATCCATAGGCTATCAATTGTACCTAAGGAAACACTTGCAAAAAATTCGGCTCTTAGCATGTAAAAGGTGGAGCACCCGTGATATAATCCTAACAATAAACGATTTAAGAATGGCATTCTCTTATGCAACCACACTTATACCATATCAAACTCGAAAAAATTCAAAATAAAATTTTATTAATCGTGTCGCGGGCCATATTTTGCACAGATCTTAATTAATATTATTGTATTCTATTGCATTACCCGCTTTAAGTCAATTATCCTGGCAACTTTATCAATAAGGAGTCTAATTCTAAATCTACTTCAAAATGTTTTTAAACTGGATATTTAAAAAGTTTTAGCTTCCAGTAAACGCTAAAGTTATTTTTTATCTCAGTTAATCTGTTTTGAAACACACATTTGTAAACTTACCATACATCTCGATTTTTAAAGTTTTGTCCCGGCGTCCCGCCCAACTAACATTATGTTCCGATATTTCCAAAATTAAGTGAAAACCTTTTATTTAAAGAGCACTGCATGGTGTTCAGGGAGAAAAATCAAAAAATTAAAGACTCCTTTTTTTTAGATAACACTACTTTTAAGGGACAAAAATTACAAAATCCGAGTTGGATTCAAAGTGATCAAAGACCTTTTTTGTTTAGAAAACACTGCTTCTTAGAAATAAATTTTTTTCTTTTAACAAACGTCCCAGTTTGTTCCTTCGGAAATATGGTATGCCTACAAATTAGTAAAATATATTGCCTATGACACTGAACATTCAAATCAAGGTCCGAAACAAGCATTTTAATTTCTTTTTAAAGCAACTTTTGGCAGGTGTACTGTACTAAATTTTAAGGTGGGTGATAAGCTGTAGATTAACTGTAACAGACGACATTCCATGTCTGGTCTCGGGGCTACTGCTGCATTTAGGCTAATTAAAGCAACATAATCTATCTTGCTGCTGTAAATTTAATCTTTTTGCCTTAACCTACTTTCTTTGTTCTTCTGTTAAACTTTGTTTTCTAACTGAAAAAAACTAATTTTAAAAAATATTTAGGCTACATAATCAAGTTACTCGATTTTTCTAAAATAGCATTAAAAACATCCAAAGCATTACCAGACTTATTTGTTGCCGAAGGAAAAAAAATTAAATAAGGTTTTTTCGTACAATCGGATTAGCTAGTAGGCCCAACAGATGGCCCTGACAACAATAAAAATCTTCATAAGAATAAACGTAAGAAAGTTGCAAAACTTAAGATTAAATAAGTTTGGCTCTTAGCTTTTTACTACTTTAGATTGAGACAAAGCTGGTTGATTGGTTCTTAAGCAAATTGCAAAATTCATGTCAATAACATCAAGTAACAAGATTAATCAAAAAATGTTCGGTCTCGAGACCAATTTAAACGACGCGAGACCGAGACCAAATTTTCTCGAGACCAAGACCGAGAACCCAGCATAAGACAGACACCTCTTCTCCTTTCGACCTTTCCCTTTAGTCACGGGTGGCCACAGCGTATCATCATTCTCCACATCTTTCTGTCTTCAACGTCCGTCTCCTTCGCACCAGCTTCCGCCATATCTTCTTTTACGACAGACAGACACCAAGAACACAAAAAATTGGTCTCGAGACTCTCATCACTGACCATTAATACGACACTCTTATACTCACTTGGCAAGCTGTTGAGAATTTGCCTTGTAAATATTAAGCACGAATAAATTGTTTAACGGCCCACTTTTTTGGAGGGGTTCAGAAAAAAATCTTCAAGCGACGCAAGGTTGAAAAACTTTCCATGTTTTTTCTGGCAGTGCAGAAGACCGCTATTTTTAGAATGTAAAAATACTTGGAAAGACATTTTGATACCATGACTTACCCAAACCCTAAACCTAAAAGTTTAAAGCTTGAAGAGGACTTTTTAGCAGAATTATTTAGCCACCATTTTTTAGTTTGTTTGACTGCACATGTTAGGACCTACAGTATTCGGCATTAATAAAAAGGTGGCAGAACTTATTCCAACAGCGAAACTCGTGAATAAACAAGCTTGCGTCAGTTTATTGGGTCAGCGTAAACAAACTTGTCGGCAGCGTGGTCGAGTGGTTAAAGCGCCGAACTCGTGACCAACACGGACTGGGTTCAAAACCAACTCGCACCATTCTGTTGTGTCCTTGGGAAAGATACTTTACGCACTTTTTCCTGCTTGGTGGTCTTGGCAAGCAGTTCTAAATTACGGTCATATTTCTATTAAATTACTAGCGGACAGCAATATCTTTGTATCTCCGGAAGCAGGTCGGAGTAATTGCTTACCCTATGTATAGCGCCTTTGTCGCTTTCCTGCGAGTCAGGAGGATAAATATAGAGATAAAATAAAATAAAAATACTTCTATTATCAGTTGAGACTTTTGTGTCACTGGAAAGGATACGAATTTACATGTGGACATTTTGACCTGTTGGTTAAATATCTGCCTAGTGTAGCAAATTATGTTTTTTCTTTGTTGGTTTGGATTTTAGACAAAACATTGGAGAATTTATTATAGCTGCTTTTGTCATTTTACCAGTGTTTTAGTCATCTACCGTACGTGGAATTCCTCAGCATTTAGTTGGACCCAGGAAATGTTTTTTATATTTTTTCTTTTTGTTGCAGGGCTTTGGTGATGTCAAATAAGCTTACCAGCAACAAAAATAAGACACTTAATATAGCTTAGTACATCGCAAAAAAACGATCAATTAGATTATGAGAAAGGTTTTCTTTTTACAGCTGACTGTAAACAATTGTTTTATGGTTCCATTGGACTGTGTCCTTTTTCAATGCAACTTTTCTTAGTTTTTTAAGGTGCAACTGCACGAGAAAAGTTTAATAAACTATGACAAGGGTAAAGTGGGGTACAGCGTTGCATGGGTTAAAAAGTTAAATTAAGTTTATGACGTAACTATGCATTGTATCACGTGAACCACGAGGCTAGATTATACGCACTTACATTCATAAAATCCCTGAAGTTTGAAACAAATTGAGATCGTTTAGAACAGGGTTTTTTATGCTTTTGGAGCCACGTACCCTGTTTGTAAAACTTTTATTTCTCGAACCGCAAATAAAATGTCAATTTATCTTCCTTAACCAACGAGGAAGGCTAATAAGACTACAAACCCGAAAATTACACTAAATCATGTTTATTAACAACACTGACAACGTCAATACGATGGAGGAGACTGCAAAAATCTCAATTCTCAGAGCAATTTGAGACAAGAAACCTCTTAAGTCTGAAAGTCCGGGCGTAAATTGAAGCTAAACAGGAAAATCCCACTGTCAAATACGCAGAGGCGCCGGAGAATTTTTTGGCGGGGCCAAAATTTAAAACAAAGGCATCTTTTTCTGCCGGACAGAAAAAATTGTAGTTAAGGCCCATAGGCTTACCAGTAAAAAAAATTTTGGGGGACCACTCAATTTCGCCCAAATTTTACCGACAATTGCCCGAATCATGCTTTTGTGGCATTTTGCGAAATGTCAAAATGAAACACATTTTCGTCCCAAAAAACTAGCAAAAGACTAAAAATGAAAGTCATCACTTCGGAATTGTAATTAAGTGACAAGTAGCAAGCCGGACGAATTTTATTGATATATGTCATTTTTTTATTTAATATAGGTTTACTATATGTGAATACGCGGAATTACGGACAGACATAGACGTACCAGACAAAAAAATTTTTGGAGGGGTGGGCAAAATAAAATTTGTCTATGAGATTCTAGGATGAAGACAAAAAAAAGGTCTTCAACCAAGCAAAGGCGACAAACAAACTAGTTTTATCTCATTTGATGTCAGTTTTAAAATCTTTATTCTAAACTCTAAAATTCAGGACAATGTTTTAAAATTCTGGACATTGAAGAATTTTTTACAAAATTCCGGACGGTATGGCAACCCTAACTTTAATACAATAATTTAGAGAAAAACATATCCGCCTCACGACAAGCGGTTTATTTTGAAATTTCAGCATCTTTAATTGTAGGTAAGAATCTAGATTGCTAGAACACTTTCAGGAGAGACTATTCGGACTAATATCGCTCACAGAAGCAATATGAGATTGATAAAAATGTTGAATTCCCTAATTTTATTGGTACAAAAACAAGTTTAAACAAAAGCCACGCCGCCGGCAATAGCATGAGACTCTTGACCGATTGTTATCAAGTATACTTTCATTGCTACGTCATAGTATAAACCAATAAAATGTGAATGCCGGCATACGAGTGTTCAATGTTTGCGATCAACAAGCGCTGTTCAACCATTGATCGTAAGTTGAGCGATACATTTGCAAAGCCCTGCTTAAGTATCAACTAACAATCGAAAAACTTTGGCTACATTAAAAACGTCTACTCTTTAAGCAGCAACCAATAAATTTTTTATTAACACTCCTTAGAGTTAGAAATCGTACAACAACAAAAATTTTAAAAAAAGTTGGATTGTTCAATAGCTCAAATAGCAGCATAAGCACAGAACTTTTCTAACATTTCACAAAGCGAGCATATTTAAAAATGAATCAAAAATCATTTGTGAAAGAACTAGATTATTATGTTATGCAAATTTTATTTCAAGCTTTGTTGCAAATTATTCAGCCTTGCCAACCCACGAGGCCATTTTGTTATTAATAGGGAATTTCTTAAAGCGAGTCGATTCGCGATACGCTGCAATTTTTTCAAGTTTGAAAAACTTTTCTAAGTACCGAGAAATGTTATCATATTTGTCATAACAACCTGGCTTCATTAGACGAACATGATCAAGAATTTCACAAAACATAAAGTCGACATATGTGAGAGATTCACCGGCTAACCAATCTTTTCCAGACAAATATTTGTCAAAGCGATTCATCTTAACTGGAAAATTTGACTCAAAAAAGGCAGCTTTGTTCGCTTCAAATCCAGGTCGATAGCTCAATACGACAAAATCTCGACGAAAATCATTGACGACTCCTTCTAACATATCACATCTGTCGGATTCCGCGAGAGTTTTTGGCAATAGGCTTTTGGTTTTCCTGGCAATATGCTTCAGTATTGCTGTACTTTCAGTGAGTTTTGTGTCACCATCAATGTAGTATGGCAAGTTTGGAAAATCTAAACCCAAAGTTGGTTTTACATCAAGCCAGGCGCTGCGATCAAAAGTAGGGGCATCCCCACACGCATATCTTTTATCATCATAAGAAATTCCACAGTATTCCAACATCATGCGAACAGGTTCCGCTATCCCGCGAATGTCCCAATAAGCAAGTACTGGTTTTGCCATTATGTTATCAATAACTCGAAATATAATTTTAATCAATGAGGCGCAGCTGAAAATCAAAGTTGGTAGCATAAGTTAAACTAGCTAGTTTTGAGAATACAATAGCGTATTTTTCATATATTGATTTTAGTAAAAAATGCAAAATCATTGCAGAGTGCATATCAAAAACATGACAATCAGATAGTAAAATGTTTGTTTATATACATAATCTAAATACACTACAACTAGTTAGAATCCTTTCTATTAGCAAAAATATTTAATCATTTGGAAGTTTGACTAAAATTTGTTAGCTTTTATTATGATGTTATATATTCTCTTTGTGACCAATCAACCACCATTACAACAGAATTTGCAAGAACCTTTAATGATAATCAGGAATATTATGTTGGAGCATAAAATTTGGAACACATAACTAATTTCAGAATAAAAAGTAAAGCCAATATATTTTGAAACACAGTTTATTCAGAATGTTTCAGAATTCTAACTTATTCCATCATCAACTGCGTTAAACTAATTAATTAATAGCAAATATGAATATTTAAATTTAGATAATTTGTGAAGCAACAGAATAAAATACTGCAAAAATCGTAATTAATAAAACAGAGGTATCTGCACATAACTTTAAAATTAAATTGATACAACAGTAATTTGGGCATATACAAAATAAACTGTTTTAAGAAATTTGAAATGAATTAACAACACACCAAGTTTAAACAGTTACTGAACAGTACTACTGTTAAAGTAAAATAAAGCAACATTAAGTATTAAATGAATACTGTATTTGCATGGCCCCCTCTTGGTACACCACTGGTTAAATGAGTTGTGACTTTGGGTTTGTGAAACCCATAGGTACCAGGTTTGTTAGATGATTTGTGTTTGAGAGAGCCATGTGTACTGAATATTGCACCTAAATATGCAAATCAAAAAAGCTCTTTTTTCAACATATTAATGACATAAAGATATTCATTCATTGTCAGACATAGTTATTATGAATGGCATCCAAAATGACAACCATACTTCCACAGGGGAACTAATTAGCAAAGAAATTGGCCCATAGGGCAGCAAAGGGTAAACATTGATTGAACATGGTTGCATAGTAATGTATTACATAGCTCTATCATGCATTTTATCAAAGTTTTTTAATGCTGATTGATTTGCATTTTGCCATAGAACTATGCCATATTGCAATCTGCTTTTTATAAGTGCGTGGTACATGAGCTTTAAGTTATTAATGAAAAGGTATTTTTTTAAATGATACAGCACTCCCACAGATTTAGATAGACAAGTAGTTAATTCATCTATATAAGATTTCCATTTTAGATTTTTATCAATTACAACTCCCAGGTATTTAACTTTGCCTTTTTAGAAATTTGACTGTTATTTATATGAATGTTTGTCATGTTATTTAGAGTTTTCTTTTCACTAAACATTATAGTGCTTGATTTTTGTGTGTTTAAAGTAAGCTTGTTTCTAAGCAAACAATTTTCAATTTTCTTAAGTTCTATATTAACCAATTTTTGTAATGAAGTGGAATCATCACCTGAGGCAAGAAGTGCTGTATCACCAGCAAAAAGAAGAGTTTTTAAATTTGAAATATTGGGAATATCATTTACATTATGTATAGAAGAAATAAATAGGCAAAGAACACTACCTTGCGGGACACCATGATTTATTAAATTTTTATCTGATTTGGTTGAGTTTATACGTGTAAACTGATATCTGTTTGATAAATAGAGAAAATTAAATCAAAAGACACGCCCCTAATATCCATTGCAATCAATTCTTGTTTTAAAACAGTGTGGTCTATTGTATCAAAAGCTTTTTTTAAATCAAGAAAAATTCCACATGTAATTTTATTGTTGGCCTGCTGATAATGCAAGTAATTTTCTAATTCAATAAGTCTATCACTAGTGCTTTTGTTTTCCTGAAAACTTGATTTTATATACATTTTATCCTCCATATCAATATTCTAATATGATTTTGTACTTATTATGTTTAAGAATTTTTTCAAAAAATTTTGAAAAGTGGGGTAAGATGGAGATTGGCTTATGATTTGAAGCCATGTCCCTATCACCCCTTTTAAAAATTAGTAAAACTTGGGCAATTTTTAATGTATTTGGAAACACACCTTTACTAATACAGTAATTGATTAAATAACATAATGTAGGTGCTATTATGTATTTACTTAGTTTAAAATTTTTTACAGGTACTGTATATCATATGTATCATCACATTTACTATTGTCTAATAAATTAATTTCTCTTATGATGTCTTCATCAATTACTGGTTTAATAAATAATGAAGAGCAAGTAGAAGCAGTATTTAATAGTTTTGGAGAACTTGTTTTTGGAAAGAATTTGCCAATTTAGATGCTATTGTTGTAAAGTAGTTGTTTAAGCATGAAGATATGTCTTTAGATGAAAATAAATCTTTATTTGATTCTGGACATTTAATGTTTGTAACCATGGTACCACTGGAAGGTTTTCATATTATGCTGTTTATCGTCTTCTATGTATTTCTGTTATTGTTTTTATTAAGCTATAAATGATACTGAAAATAATTCTGTTTTGATTGTTGTTTTACATGTGTTAGTATGTTATTGTATTGTTTGGCTGTTGTAGATTTTATGCCTCCAAATAAAAAAAGAAACTAGTTTTGGTAGCGTCAACAAATCACACTACCCTACATATTGGTAACAAGAATAAACTCCAAGTTACCCATACATAAAAACAAAAGAGGGCATGGATGCCTTTGATCAAATTACAAGTGCTTATTCATGCAATTGCAAAACAAGGAAATGGCCATTGATAATATTTCATGAAATGATAAACAGTGCTATGAGTAATGGAGAATATCCTGTAAAAAGAGACAATGCTTCAGCAGGGACAAAAGTCCATTACCAGAAGGTCTTTTTGGAAACTTCCATCAACGAAGCTTATTAAACCTTGGGCTGAACATAGAATGCAAAAAATGGGCTAGCAAAAAAACATTTTGAGATATTTATCCTGACTTGAACTTCCCAACAGTTCAACCTAAGTCTGGCAAAACAGCACAAAAAAAGATGCAGTTTTTACAAAAGTAAAGCAGATAGAAAAACTAAGTTCAACTGTTTTAGGTGAAAAAAACCTGTTTGTTTGCAACATGCATGATTTTATTGTGCAGATAATGAATAAACAAATCATGGTAAGTTTACAAAAATTTATACAGTAGCATTTGCCTAAATTGCTGTTAGCTAAGTCACCAATTTGCCCAAGTCATCACATATTGCTTGTTACCAGCTGAAAGTTTATTGTTTTCTGTGTTATCAAATTTGACTGAGTTGTCTTTGCCTAACTTGTCAATTCGTCTAACTTGCCACTATTTTTGCTTACCATGAGCAGAAAAATTTGTCTAAGTTGTCAGACCTATAAAAACTTAGCCAGCATGATTATATTCCAAACTTTTATTCTGTCACCACAACTCAACAGTTGTTTTGTCTGTCTGCAATCCTTACTTATGTAACAAAACCCCATTTTGCATCACAAACTATCTTTATAACCCCATTATTTCATTTTAGATTGTTGTCATCAGTTTTAATTTAGTTCAGTCTGTCATCTTACTACTTACTACTGTCATGTGAAGCAGCATAACTATGACAATTACAAAAGCTATCAGTTTATTGAAATAAATAAAATAAATCAAAAAAATGCTTTTTGTTTGGGTTCTTTATTTCTCAAACATTCAGCTTTTGTAGAAACAAAGGCATCTTAAGTTTGTGCAGGCCTATGCATATTTAAACTGCTGTTTGCCTAAATCGCCATTTTTTCTGTTCCCCTTGAAGTGGCGACTTAGGCAAATTCTACTGTAATTTTGATATGCTAAAAATAAATAACGATACAATTTATTATTATTCATTACATATTTATAAATATAAAAATATGGCAATATAGCTTATTTTATTTTCATTTTTACTCACAATCAACTTGAAATTAATCATAGTGCATGTAGAAATAAAGATTGTTAATTAGGAGGCAGCGACTAAACGAAGTACGTTAATAAAGTATTTCTGTTATAGTATTTATTATAGTTATTTCTTGCCTATAGTAATATAACACATCATATTATATTTCATGCTATTTATATTATATAGTATATGCAGCATTTCAGCAAAGCAAAACAATTTGGTTTAAAATCACGTTGTCCTTGTTTGATAATTTAATACAAAGCGGCAAAAAATATAAAAAGATGTTTGAAATATTTTTTTAACAAAGCTTTGCATGGTCGTATGACCATTAGCATCTTATTTACTGTAAGCCGTGGCACAAATCAAAACAAAATACCATTCATTTTAAAGTGAAGATTTTGGCTTAAAATCAAGTTGTTCATGTTTACGATTTAAAATAAAGTGGTAAAAAAATATAAAAACGTGGTTTAAAGTAATTTTTTAAAATAAAGTGGTAAAAAATATAAAAAAATGTGGTTTGAAGTAATTTTTTTTGCAAAGTTTTATTTTTATTTTGAAATAAGGGTTTAAATCAGAGGTGTGCAACAGGCGGCCCGCGGGCCACAACCCGCCCCGTCAAGTTATTTAGTGTGGTCCTTGCCAACACTCTTATTTTTTCCCATCATGCATAAAAATCCTAATCCGACAGTTTATGTTTAATCCTTTGAGTGCCAGCGTGTTTTTAAAAAATTCCAAAAAAAGTGCGGTCTAAAAATTGCAATAAGAAAAGAAAGAAAAAAATTTATTTTGTTTAGTTAAATAAAATACAAAGAAAATAACATAATCACATCCAATTACAATATAACTTTTAAGCAAAACTACACAACAGACAGGATTTAAGAATATATATTTGACTAAACTATGACTTGACTAAATTTGACTAAACAATATCTCAAAATCTACAGAAGCTAGAGGCAGGGACGGATATTCAGAGTTAGGGGCCGAGGCAAGGATTCCCAAAAATTGGTGTTCTGTAAAAAAAAACGTCTTTGATCTCGTATTCCCTATTTTTCTCCTAAAATCATCGTGATCTCTAAAAAAAAAGAGGTCTTCACTTTAAAAGATCTCGTATTTCCGTATTTTTCTCCCAAAATCATGGTGATCTCTAAAAAAAAATAAAATAAAAAAAGGTCATCACTTCGAATCGATCTCGTATTTCCGTATTTTTCTCCCAACTTCATAGTGATCTCTAAAAAAAGGTTCTCATATGAATTCGTTCTGAAATTTCCCTCTTTTCGTAACAATTTCATAGTGATCTTTCAAAAAAATATACAACAAAATAAAACTATATCCGGTACTTTCAAAAAGAGGGGGCCCTAAAAAAAGAGGAGCCCGAGGCAACTGCCTCACTCGCCTCATCCAATATCCACCATCACTGGCTAGAGGAAAGTCTAAACATGAAAGTTGTCAGAAAAAAAGAGTGGTTTTTATATATGCGGTACTTTTATTTGATTTCTGTGCTTGAGTGAGTTTTTTTGCTAAAATAAATAAAAAGATAAAAAAAATTAGCAAAATTTTTGAACTTTTTAAAAGTGTAGCACTTTTTTTCCGTAAAAAATAAAGCAAGGTCGATTTAGGGACTTTCCCTAACCAGCTAGTGAAACGCCAGTAATTCATTGATCAATATTAGCAATAGCTTCTTTGACAAACACATAAAGTTAAATCAAACTTTGTGGTTGACAATACTCAACTGCATCAAATTCTATTTTGTTGTTTCGCGAGGGTAATATTTTTGTGTTGATTTCAGGACTAGTAGAATGTCGGCAGCTAAGAAATGAAAAATTTATGACGAAGGAAGAGTATTGAAGAGCAGTGGCGTACGCAGAAATTTGTGAAGGGGGGGGGGGGTTTGGAGCCGAAAGCACGATTGCTCCAAGTGGTCCTGGTAATGGGCAAAAAATTCCAAAATTAGGCCTAGATGGAAGAATAAAATGTTTGATTTTAAGAACATCCTGCAGTAGCATGAATTTCTTTTTACTATACCGTAAAACTAACTATTGAAAAGGCATGTGCATATAATTCAATCATGACAAGAAACTTTCCAAATTAAAAGCAACTCGTGTAAATGATGAGAACAATAGGTAAAAAATCAAACAGGCAAAAAAATAACCTTACTTAACAAATATTTAAGTTTTTTACAGGCTTATATTCAATCGCCTGTTTTTTTCACTTCATCTGTTAATTACGTCATCAGGAAAAAGCGTGTGGCTCCTATAAATGTTTAGTAATGCAAGCCCATTCATTCGAGTGTTACCAGTCGTGTTTCATAAGCACGTTTTTAGTCTGCGTAGTGTGGAAAACAATTGTTTACTGGTGCATGTTGTCACTGAAAGAGTTAACAAAATGGTCATCAATGTAAATATGTTCGGAAAAGCATCGGAACTGCATTCCTTGATGCTGCTCATCAGTTGGTCTTTCTGCTGCCTACAACCGAGAAAGTTTCCTGTACCATAATATCAGTTTAGGCACTAATTCTCCCAAGGATTTTGTTAAATCATTTTCGTAAAATTTTTCCAAAACTTGAATACTTTTAATTTGTTGAGGAGTTGGTCCACTAGTTGGATCAGCAGAAATTAAACACTGAAATTCACCAATAGTCAATTCGTGGATTGTAAATCTTGCTTCGAGAGTGACAATAAAGTTATCAAGAAATGGAATAAAAATCCCTATTCCAAAATGTTCTTCATCTGTTGCAGCAGCAATGTTACATCAATTGGTCTGTCTTGAAGTAAGGTGTGGTGTTTTCAAAATGGAATCTTCGGCTTTGGCCGTTTCTTGCGCAAAAACATAGAACTGGTGAAATTCATATTCGGCTTTTTCTCTAAGACACTTCAATTCATTTGCAATATCCTGTGCAATGTTGACGGCCTCAAGAAGGTTTATAGACTTTCTTTGCTTAACTTTGCACAAAACAACACTGTATCCAAAAACGTTTTTTAAAACTAAGAGAGCAATGCAAAATTCACTATACCTAATTGTCGATAGCAACTGCAGAGCTCATAATGAAGTTTCTCTGTCTGGCCATGCTAAAATTTCTTCCAAAGCTTCTACCACGGCAAATTGTAAATTTGAAAAAGTACTAACACTCTCGCGTCAATCGACCCATCTGGTGGCACAAATTTGAACAAGTTTTTAAGCTTTTGTTGTTAACGAAATTGTGTTGATGAATTTGCGTATAATGCTTTGACGTTTTGGAACATTAAAAAATTGTAAACTGAAGCTATTGTTCCCATGCAGTTTATTCCCTTGTTCCATGCTTAACTTTTAATATTTTACCAGTTTGAAAGTTTTCTTCACAGTGGCAGCTGTACATTAGCTAACTTTGACGCAGTTTAAGCGATAGCAAAAATTGATGCGAAAGCAGTAATTAAGTTTAAAAGCGCAGTAAACAATAGAAACCAAAATCATATAATTGAAGCCTATTGTTACCATGTATATATGGCAGAACACCATTCTTTAAGGGAGGGTTTTTGACCCCTGAAACCCCCCTTGCGTACGCCTATGTTCAACAGTGAATGGTGCACAAAATATTTTGTTGTTCCACATAACCAAGGTGTTATCTGCCTCGTTTGTCAAAATATTATTGCAGTCATCAAAGAGTATAACGTTAAACGTCGTTACATAACTAAGCACTCCATCCAGTTTGATAAAATTGTTGGTCAGACACAAGTGGACATAATTCGACATTTAAAAATCTCCATTAAAAATTAACAAGGTGTTTTTACCACTTACAAGAAAAACTCAGAACTGTTGACAAAGCTGAGTTTTAAGATTTGTAAATATATCGCAGATAAGGGAAAGTCTTTCACTGACGGAGAATTTACTAAACAATATATGACAATATTCATAAAATATGCATGCCCAGAGAAAAAATATTTGGTGGAGCAAACTAGCCTTTCTCGCTTTACTGTTTCACGAAGGATAAATGATTTTTCATATAATACCAAAAAAACTTTGAGAGATTAAAATTGTGTAAAGCTTTCAGTCTGGCTCTGGATGAGACCACTATCATCAGTGACAGAGCCCAACTTGTCATTTTCGTCAGAGCTGTTACTGCTGGCTTTGATATTGTTGAAGAGGTTTTAGATATGGCAAGCCTTTTCTCTACAACCACAGGAAAGAACATCTGTGAACAAGTGCTTAAGGTAATTGAAAAGTTTGAACTGAATCGTGCTAAATTGTGTGGTGTTACAACAGATGGTGCTCCTTTCATGACAGGTAGGACAAATGGATTCACCAAAAATTTTCTAAATGCAGTTGGAGCACAAAATGTAGTTGTAAACCACTGCATTATTCACCAAGAGAAGTTGTGTACCAAAGTTCTAGATTTCGCAGAAGTCATGGGAAATGTTGTCCAGTGTGTAAATTACATTCGAGCACAAGGATTAAATCATCGGCAATTTAACGCTTTTCTACATAAGCTGAACACTCAATATTCTGATGTTGTGCAATTCTCTGCTGGACGTTGGTTCAGTAGAGCTGCCACTTTAAGAGGTTCTGGAATCTGCGACAGGAGATAAAGTTCTTTATAAAGAGTAAACATCAGAATGTTTTCTTGAGCAATTAAAATTGGTTGAATGACTTAGCATTTCTTACAGTCATTACACAGCATTTGTCTGATCCGAACTTAAACTGCAAGGGAAAAGTCGGCTTATGAATAAGATGTTTGAGCATATTTGTATTTTTGAGAAGAAATTGAAATTTTTTCAGGTTCATTTAAGTAGAGCAATATTGACCCATTTCACGTGTCTTGCAACCAGGAAACTGGGATTTCCTGATCTGGATTGCACTAACTATGGAGCTATAGTGTACAAAAGCTACGTAATGAGTTTGCAAATAGATTTTTAGATTTTAGACAAAATGAAATTAAACTGAAATTGTTTGCTTAACTCTTAGATTTGGGAGTGGAAGACTGTCCTAATGATTGCCAAATGGAACTCATTGATCTTAAGACTGATATGGAAACCAAAAGGAAATATTCTGAAAACAGTTAGGTAGATTTTTACAAACTCTATTTGTGTGAAAAATATGCCAATTTGTCCTGTCATCTAAAAAGAATAACCTCCCTCTTTGGTAGCACCCACTGCTGTGAACAATTTTTCTGCAAAATGAGGCTTGTAGCGATTAATTGGACAGCCCAAGTATTTTCACACGAAATACAACTTTAATTATTATCGGAGTTATAGAATTTAGTTCAAAACGTTGGATTTAACTTTCACATGCTCTATTTTTATGCAATTTCGAAATTGACATCCTGCCATTCCATATCGTATGATCACGTGGTAATACGCCCACTTGTATACAGCGACGTGGCTTAGTCACAAATTGAAATAAAATGAGTTGCTCTCCGGCAGATATCGGTTAGATAAGTTAACTTCTGTCATGATAATGCTATACTAAATTGTTTCTATTATTGTAATTATTTGTTTTAATTTTTATTTTGTTTTTAATTCTATTTGAATAAGATTCTATTTGAATAAGGTGTAAATAAATTGTAAATAATGTAAATATTTGTAAATAATCTAACCACAACATTGGTGACCCCGACAAAGCAAAACCCGACGGGGTCACATTGGTGACCCCCGATCAAAAGAAAACCCCGATCAAAAGAAAACCCGACAAAGCAAAACCCGACGGGGTCACATTGGTAACCCCCGATCAAAAGAAAACCCGTCAAAAGAAAACCCCGATCAAAAAAAAACCCGACGCAGTCTCATTTGGTACCCCGCCTTGGAAAAATCGAAACCCAACGGCGTGAATAACATCGACGAAAGCAAACCTGACGAAGCAAAAGTCGCGGCGACGGAAAAAAAACTTCAAGTAGAAAAAATCCTACGAAAGAAAATTTTACAACCAAAAGTAATTCTCGTCGGTGAGTTCACTATTTTATTACCGCTATTGTCTAAACCTGGAGCTAGCCAAAAAAATCGTTTTTTCCCCAGTGGCAACTAGAACAAGGAGTAAAACAATGACAACTACCAGTGAGTCTCAAAAAAAATAAATGTTCAGAATGACTCCAAGCAATCTTCTAGCAAAGCCAAATCCGCTGTCGAAGGTGCATTTCCGAATGTTACTGTTTAACCACTTTTACATGCTCCTAAAATGTGGAATAATGATAGTTTGTTGCCCGCCTATTTCGTGACCTTGGAAAGGTATTTCGAAATTAATAACATAAGTGACGAAAATATGCGTTTTATTTGTTTGTCAAATGTAATGTCGCCTAGTCAAGCTGAAGCGCATGGTTTAGCTTTAAGCAGAGCTTCCGAAAATATTGAACCATACACAGCTTTAAAAAATTTAATTTTATCGTCTGTTTCGTTAGAATGCAACACTGACTGGATAGATGTATTAAGCAAAATTGAATATGCAAATGCGCAAGAACAACCTTCTACTTTAATGTCGCGTATAATTGCTGCATGCCGTAATAATCCTGATAATGATCAAGGAACTCGTGATTTCTGTGAAAAATTTTTTATGCGTTTACAACCTGAGAACATTCAACAAATATTAAAGCCTCAAAATTTTAACTTGTTAAATGAACTAGGAAATTTTACAAATCGATTTCATAGTCAAATAGTCGCTCATTGGTTTGACCAAAATAGGACAACCACTAGCGAATTTAAATATTTGGCAGATAAAGTTGACGAGTTAAGCACTGAATTATGTAATGTCAAAAAGCAATCACAGTTTCAAAAACCGCATAATTCATCTTACTATGATAAATGCCAATCGAAGGCTAATAGAACATTTTTTACAAGTGATGCACAATGTATAGTAAGCATGCTACTAATTCTACATCAAAATCAAACCGAGCTTTTCCGCAAAACGGATTTTGTTTCTATCACGCTAAGTTTGGTAATCGCGCCTTTAAATGTAAAAGTCCTTGCACCTTTCGCTCTTTTAAAAATCACTTTGTAACTACTATAACAAAAACTGTTCCCTTGACGCAATCTATGATTCTTCCCAAAGTCTATGATAAACTTTCAAAACAAATGTTTTTAATTGATAGCGGTGCTTGTGGTAATTTTTTACCGGTTTCTGATGACCAAGCCGAAGAAGTAGAAAGTCACTTTTATGACGCATCCGGTAATCCTATCAAATGCTTTGGTAACGTGACTTTAGATGTTGATATTGGCTTTGGCAAAATGTCTGACGTATTTTGCATATGTGCTATTGAACAACCGATTTTGGGTTTTGAGTTTTTGCAAAATCACAAAATTACTCTTGATGCTTCTACTTGCTTTCTAAAATGTGAAGATTCTAAGAAACAAGTCAATACATTACAAGGACCGATAAATTCTTACGATTTTTTTCCCTGCACATGAAATTAAATGCACAAATCTCCTACAAAATATCCTGGTTTTCCAGCTCCCGAAAAAATTAAAGCAATTCGCAATTTCAAGCGACCAAAAAGTGTTAAAAGTTTACGCCGTTTTACTGGCATTGGCTCAGTTTTATGCTCCATCAATACCAAATTTATTTCGTAAGTTAGTGCCCCTATATGACATGATTAAAGGAAAACGGAGTTCACAGTCATTGTTAAAATGGACTCCTGAGTTAGTTAAAAGTTTTGAAGGTGCAAAAGATTGTTTGGCAAACTACACGGCACTTGCTTTTCCTGCTCCACACGCAAACATTTCACTTGTTACCGACGCAAGTAATGACGCAGCTGGCGCGGTACTTCAACAGGAAATAGATGGCGTCGTTCAACCGCTTGTTTTTTTCTCCGCATATTTTCTCGTATTGCACAAAAATACGCAGCTTTTGACAAAGAGCTCACTGCGATTGTAATGGCTCTAAAACATTTTTGCTACTTTTTAGCATTGCGAAATTTCACAATACGAGTATATACTGATCACAAACCAATTGTTGCTGCTTTAAATTCTGAATCCGACCGTGAGAACGCCAGACAAGCACGTCAACTCGCTTACATTAGCGAATTCACCACTGATGTTCGAGATTTACCAGGCACTTCAAACATAGTTGCTGATACACTTTCTTTATAATATTCCAGCAATTGATTCCGCAAAGTCAGAATGCTTGAATTCGGATGCTATATGCGGTTCTCATAATTCTTATTTTCTCTTACTACTGCCAGCTAGAAAAGCAGCTACTACTTGAACGTGCGACAAGCACGACAACACTGCGAAATTATACGCTGCTCACTTACAGGACCTCGAGGATAATTTAATAGACTCGATTAAACGCCTTGAAGCGTCTCATAATTACTTACAGTGCAAAAATACTATGCAATCTAAGTTGTATTTTCAAAAAAAAAAAAAAAAAAATTGAATGCACTATTAGGCACTACGGGCCGCGGCTATAGAAGGTGACGTCATAAGCAAAATATCTTGCTCACCTCTAAAAGTGCGGTTAAAGAGGAGTCTGATTCATGGCAATTTTTATGCTACTAGACCGTTGTTCGAACCTGTGCAGACTGATCACCTCACGAACTCGTTTCCACGTATCTTTCAATTGAATCAAAGATTTATACCTCTCCGATACAGTGTTTTTCCTCGAGTCGTATGGTCCTCATCGAGTTTTTTCGTTTTAAAATTGACAAATCATTTTACTTATTTATTAATTACACGCTAGCTGGTATTGCTCACGATATAGCAAAAAAAACTTTCTCCTACTCTTTCTCCAATAAATGAAATAATTAAATGGAGAGATTACATTATTAATTCTTTCTTAATCGGCTACGAGCCAATAGTGGACCGCAATATAAACGCAATACTTGCAACTTCGGCGACAACAAGTCGTTGCACCGAAAGCATTCAAGCATTTCTTGATAGCCAGTCAAATTGCTTATCTATTTCGTCTGCCGATATTCATTTCTCTGACGTAACACATTTGCTGCACAATAGTTTTTTACTTTTGCTCTCAAGCATTTCTAGCCCTTTTTTCAACGCTGTTTTATCACTTCTTACTGTTTTAGCGTTGGCTTGGGGTTTAATCCTGACTGTCTATGCAATTGCAAACATTATTAAAAATCTCAAAAATACGCTTACTCCTTTTGTGGCATCCAAACTGAACCGTTTTCGAAAAGAGGAGAATACTAATGAATCTTCCTCCTCCATAATTAATCCCAATTCGGATCCCTTAGTTGATAGTGCCACAACTAATGTGTAGAATTATACAATTGTCATTATCGTTTTTGCATATTTAACGATCTTTCAAAAAAAAGAATTATTAGTGCTATTTTGTTGTGTTTTATTGAATCTTTAATCAAGATATAATTATTAACCAGATTTGTTATTAAAAAAAAAAAAAAAAAAAAAAAAAAAATTGTTCTTTTGTGTATTCAATATTGATTGTGGATATTGTACTGTAATATTTTCGAACATGTACTGCTGTTAGTTCCTTTTAACAGATGCAGCACTATAAACGGCACAATGACGACATCACGCGACAGAACAAATCGTTGACTACTTCTTCTACAAAAGAAGCAGAACGAAACTTACTGAAGTGTTTACTGCTCCATATAGACATTGCCACGATTATATTCGGATACATCAAAAAAAAAGTTTCTTAATTAGTCAACGAACTAAAAAAAAAAAAAAAAGAAGAAACATAACATTGTTTTTAAGTCGCGCTATAATCATCTTTTTTCTGTATTTACATGTATGTCCCTTTTTCACCGTCGTGTCGTCGTACTGCAAATTGCATTTTTGAGAATTTCTGCTATATTTAGAAATTGTTTTATTTTCTTATCCGCGGGGGGGGTATCTGTAGCGATTAATTGGACAGCCCAAGTATTTTCACACGAAATACAACTTTAATTATTATCGGAGTTATAGAATTTAGTTCAAAACGTTGGATTTAACTTTCACATGCTTTATTTTTATGCAATTTCGAAATTTACATCCTGCCGTTCCATATCGTATGATCACGTGGTAATACGCCCACTTGTATACAGCGACGTGGCTTAGTCACAAATTGAAATAAAATGAGTTGCTCTCCGGCAGATATCGGTTAGATAAGTTAACTTCTGTCATGATAATGCTATACTAAATTGTTTCTATTATTGTAATTATTTGTTTTAATTTTTATTTTGTTTTTAATTCTATTTGAATAAGATTCTATTTGAATAAGTGAATAAATGTGCTGTAAATAGAATCAAGTAGTGGTTAACCTTCTGAATTTGAACTGCACCAATTTAACTCGAACACAACGCTCTTAACCACGACAGGCTCACCAAAACCAGATGTAGAAATCAGCTGACTGATGAACATTTGACCAGTCAATTAAGGGTGGCTACTATTTCTGTCAAAGCTGATATTAACAAGCTATGCAAGAACTCGAAATTTCAAGTGTCCCTCTAAAATATTAAATAAATATTGTGAACTTGAAAAAACTAAATTTTTCCTGTGGCCCACTTGGCGTCTGAAGTTGGTTATATGGTCCACCGACAAAAAATGTTGCACACCCTGGCTTAAATATATAGTTCGCTATTTACTTAAAAGAGAAAGAAAAAAGAAAAGTGAGTGAGAGTACCAAAAACGAGAGAAGAAAAAAGTTTTTAAAATAAAGGTGACAGCCGATAGTAAAAAAGATCCAATATTGCTCGTATTTCTTCATAATAGCACTAGGACGTTGATGGCATGTCTAAAATAAATTAAAAAATTTTTTTTTGAGGTGACTTTTTTCTTGAGACACTAAAAAGTGGTCCCTCCTAAAACAATGGCTATTTTTAGAGACCTTTATTGGGTTCACTGCCAACCTAAGTTAACTTCACCGACTTGGTCAAATTAAGTTCTTATTAATGACCTGACGTCAAAATAGTTCTGGTTTCGTCGCTAAGACAATTCACTAGATCAGAAAGTCTGTCTTCTGCCTAAATGAAGTCTTCTGGAGAGTTTGTTGGATGAATCTCTCCAATCCTACCTCCTAACTATAATTTGGCAAATCACAACTTGAAATAAAATATAACCTTTATTCAAATGCTGCAAGTCAAATTACAGGTCCACAAAGCGTAAAATTTTCGATGAAAATTTTTCCCAATGCAACCAAATGCGAATGTAAATATTGACTTTAATCTACTTTACCGGGCGATTCAAATGACCTGAATGCCCTCTACAAAATAACGTAAGACGGCCTCTTGCGAAAGACTTGACCCAGCCAACAATGCAATGCAGGGCCCGCAAGGACCCTGTACGGGCAACTGTGCGGGCCCTGTGAGGGCAGCCCGTGTAGGACCCATGCCGATTTGGCCGCAGGCCCGCATGAATTTAACCGCACGGGTTTTGTGGCGGCTTAATGCCGATATCCTGCACGACGTTTTTTGGCGGTTTAATGTCGATTTCTTGCACGGTTTTTATGGTGGTTTGATGCAGATTTTCTGCATGGGTTTCATGGTGGTTTAAGACCGGCTGTCTGTACGGTTTTCACGGTGGCTTAATCCCGATTTCCTGCACGATGTTAATGGTGGTTTAATGCTGATTTCCTGCACGGTTTTCATGGTGAATTAATGCCGATTTCTTGCATGGTTTTCATAATGGCTTAAAGCCGATTTCTTGCACGGTTTTCATGGTAGCTTAATGCCCACTTTTTGCACGGGTTTCATGGTGGATAAATACCAATTTTTAGCATGGTTTTTATGGTGGCTTAATGCCATTTTTGCATGGGTTTCATGATGGATTAATACCAATTTTTAGCACGGTTTTCATGATGATTTTATGCAGACTTCCTGCACGGTTTTCATGATGGTTTAATGCCGATTTCCTGTAAGGGTCTTCACTGTGGCTTTAATGCAACTTGCTGCGCGGATTTTATGATGATTTTAAATAATCTTGCTTGGAAAATTACAATATTTTGCACAATGTTAAAGACAAGACTAAAAAGACATAAACTAATTTATACCATGCTTTGTTTAGTGGATTACCTTTTCTTTATTAAAACTATATAGTTCATTGTAATAATCCAATTTTTGATATTTTTTATTTTTAAATTTAAACATACAAAAATTATGACAAAATATCACCAGTCTGAATTTGCTTTTGATCTTTTTATTCTTCTGCCGTCGCAGTCACGGCTGCCGCAAAGTCACTTTGCAACGCTTTTTTTAATTTCGTTCCTTTTAGCATTTTTTGAAATAGAATGTTTCCTTACAGCTTGTAAAAAAATTTTGGGGGGAGTTGATGTTACGTTAGGTCTGCTAATATGAACTTTTTTTTGTACTGGCGCATATTCAGCAAAAAAAGAAAGTTTCTACAAATACATTTCTGCGCACATTTACAGCAAACATTTGAAAGGACATTAACTGAAGACTTACTAGCTATAAATAAACAAACGCTTACTTAAATAGAACTAACCGAATATAACTTCAAATAGTTTGGTTGCCCCAAATTCTCTTTTGCCGTGACGTGCAACAAAATTGAATTGCACGGCAACGTCATTATTCTTTTCACAGCGTCGTTAATCGACACCCCTCCTATGTCGCTCAAGACGGATATCTGAAATAACAAAGCATACAAATTATTTTTGAAACACGTTTTTAAAAAATTTTGTTTTGAAAAAATGCACAAAAATACAAATATTTTTTTAAAAGTTACATTAAACTTTTTTTGGATGATTTCCGATCTTGAAAATCAATCGTACAAAATTTGGGACACCCACGCTGCAATAAGTTTTTCCGTCATTTTTATGACATTTTTGATTGCTTTTGTAATAGTTCAACGTTACAATATTGATTTAAAGCAACTTTAATGCGAATAGTGTTTTTGTTTTTAAAAAAGTATTTCCTCAATTTAGTTTCTTCAAAAATTTCTTAAAATTCTTACGTAACGAGGATCAATGAAAAAAAGCGCTCTTTTGCGTAATCTATACAGAATTCTCACTAGGCTTATGCAACTGTCTTGCAATACATGAAAAATTTTGAAAAATCTTGCTGCTTTCTTCCACTGATCTATGGTTTCAGCTGATGGTAACCAGAGAAAAGGAGCTATAAAGAATTGATTTCTACGATATGCTTGCAAATTAATTGACAAATCCTCTTTACATGTTAAAAGTCTTTTAACGAAAATCTATTACCCTTTTTCCAATAAAGTCAAATTGACGATTTTATTTAACTGATTAAATTGCGATGCATAAATTCAATAATAAAATCGGTCAAATTTCAATGAGCCGAATATTTAATATAGAAAATACAAATGAAAAATGAAAAATTAAACGTACTAATTCATCACGAAAAATCGATTTCGACCCATAAAGGTCATCATCAGTTTCTGTAAAAAAATTGAATTCAGTGTTTTTGAGAAAATTTTTGGAAAATTTAAAAACTCTACTCATACTAATCGGGTCCTGATTCAAAGATACAAAGTGAAGCTTTAATAAAAACTACAAGGCAAACGACACAACAGCTGACGTCATGATTATCAATCATGTAACGAAGATGTAAAAACGCACAATTGTAGTGAAAAAAACTGCAAATTCCTGCTAAGATTGAAAACGTTGACTGAAAAGATCGACAAAGCTGCTGTAGTTTTCTCACAGTGGATGTAGTTTGAACGATAGTGAACAAATAAACAAGTAGCTCAATCACAAAATTGTGAACAAATAAATGAGTAAGTAGCTCAATTACAATTTGTAATTGAGCTGCTAAAGATGGGAGCTGGATGGTCCACTAAACTGCCGGAATATTTCCGTCAGCCAGGTCATCAGGTTCTTTTCGATATCTGAGATAGCACGGGCTCCATTCGGATGGTGATAAATGGGGCAAGATGTTATTACAAGCAGCTGAGATATACGCTTTTTAGCGCCACACTCACAGGCCGCCGGAAAAGCCTGACAATAATCCTGATCTAGCATTTGTTTACGTTTATCCTCATACTGACTAATTACCATACACTCATAGACATGTTTCTGGTCACAAGATTAAAAGCCATCACATAATGCCACCGAAGTACGTTTTGCCGGTGCCAAGCATGTTCAATGTTAAATGATGGAATTTCGTGAGGCCCAGTATTGAATCTTAAACTACTTTATTGCCCCCAAATTCACAAGACGGGGACCAGACTTACCAGAATGTTTTCAACATTATCAGAAAAGCAGCCAAAAGACTATTCTTCCAGGTGACCCAGACTATTTGTATATTATTTTTAGATATCCAACCCACTGCAAAGTAATTAAGAAGTCTTCTTAACACGGGTCAAGGATGGATGCTACAAAACCTTGCTGGCCAGACTTGAAAAGAAACAAAAGAACACCGCTGGACTGAAGCAATTCTCGAAGCATCAATTTTTCACACTCCAATTAAAAACATAAAGTACCTTAGCAAATCTTTTTTACAGGTAAGTCAAGACAATCCCGCGACGTCAAACTAAATTTATTTCATTTTAGATGCATGATGCTATTGTAGATTATCTATTTAGAAAACGAGAGATACGAGGATGTTGACCCACGTCATCTCGACTCGCCTCTCAAGAGGTATCTGGCCCTTGCAGGACCGCCTTATTAAACTCAGTAAACATATACAATACATGTAATTGAAATTTATCTCAGAGAATTTAATGCTGTCCTACAACCTTTTATACCAAGTAAAACTCCGAGCCTAGGTTCCATCTGCTTTGAACATACAGTATAATCCATTGTGGAGCTGTTGTACGTGACTTCTTTAATGTTTTCAAAATCTGGAAAAGAGCACTTGCAGTGGCGATCACACAATTAAACCATAAAGAGAGCACAAAAAGTTATCAACCGATATCTCTACATGGTGTTCTCTACACCCGAGGAGCCTATCTAACCCCGCAATAAACCTCTACTTCCTCAAGACAAGCACCGAGTGGTTTTGCGCGCACAACATCGAGGGTTGAAAAGAAGCCCAGTGCTGTCTTTTTTGATCTGATAGTTCTATACAACATTTATCTGCCATGTTGCTTTACCAACCCAGTCATAAAAATTGTCGATAAATCTAGAAAATATCCTTGTTAAGTTTCCTCGATTTTAGCTTAACTCATTGATAAAGCCTAGGATTCGCCGATGATTTTTTCTCGATTTATGTCTCGAAATGTTACAGGCCATGGATAAATACAAGGATAAAACCATGGATTTTTAAAGGTTAAAACGCGGATATATTCTTGTACGATAAGCTTGGCCATCAATAAATCCTTGCTTATATAAAGAATAAAACATAGATATATTCTTGCAGGATTGAGTTGCCGTTAATGAAATCTTATTTAAATCAATGATAAAACAAGGATGTATTCTCATCCCTTAAATTGGCCATCAGTAAATCCTTGTTTATGCAAGGAATATAACATGGATATATTCTTGCAGAATTGAGTTGGCCGTTGATGAAATCATTTTTAAAACAATGATAGAACAAGGATGTATTCTCGTCACCTAAACAGGCCATCAATAAATCCTTGTTTATGCAAGAAATAGAACTAGAATATATTCTTGCGATATTAAGTTGACCGTTGGTAATGTCATTCTTAAATCAATGATAGAACAGGGATATATTCTTGTACCGTAAAGTAGGCCATCAATAAATCCTTGTTTATGATAAAGGATAAAGTACAGTATGAATAATTTTTGTGCAATAGATTTACGAATGACTAAATATTGTAGTTTAAAATACTTATACAGTATATTTTTGTGTTAAACAGAAGTAACTTTTATGTTTAAGTACAAAATATTGCTGTAATTTGTTTATTCAAGTACATTTAAGAAAATAAATTTATATTCTACTTCAGAATCTATGATTGATTAAAAGATAAAAAATCTGACTTTATAAAAAAATTAAATTTATGCAAATTAAAATTTTTTAAGATGATTAATATTTATTTAAAGTGGTTCATTTTTTGAAATTTTTGCTTTTCAACTTTATTTTTTCTTAACAATGCATGTGACAAATACAACAGAATGATTTACATACACCTTAATCGCAACCTATGGTTTGATATTAAGAATGGCTGGCAGTTGAAATAATTAAAAATTTTTTAGTGAATTGGGAAGTGAATTCAACTCATTCAGTAAATGTAAACGATTTTAATTAATCCCTTTACTGCGGCCGGTTTATATATACAGTAGGCGCACTCAAAAATGGGCCTATCTTGCGGCGTAACTATATATAGACGATTTTTAAGCTTCGCCAATTTTCGGGATATCTATATATCAATGCTTTCCCATGATGTCCAGTTTTATTTTGCGGCGAAATCTATTAATAGACTGCTGTAAAAAACGTTTTAATTGACAACTTTTTATTTCTGAAGTCATTTGTTCACCCACAACAGTCATTTTACGGACATGTTTATTAAAAGACGATTTGGATTTTGGTAGCTTCATTGAAGTGAGGTGCCGCAGTCACGAAGCGAACAATGAAGCAGCAAAAAAAATAATTAAGTTACGACAAATGCGCTCAAGTTTCTGACACTGGTTCAGTATCAGAATTTCTTTGCATTAACAAATTCTTCTTTCTATTGCACAGCCCTCTTTCCCAATCCCCGGTTTGACATATTACTGTGCCAACAGCTGTCCCTATTTCATTATAGGGTGCGTCCTTGTGCACAGTGTGTGCTAAAGTTTCTGAAAAAAGGAAAATAAATTCAAAAATTGTTAACAATTTTTGGCAATCTTTACGTAAATGGTTAGCTAAAAGACGCATTTTAACACTTTTTTTATTGTGCTTAAGATGACAGATCATTTTATCATTCCATTGACACAAATATGTTAAGCTTTTGACGTAACAGAATAAATATTGCCAATATATATTGATAAGCATACGTTTAAACTCAGTGCGTTGAGGTTGGCTTGATCGAACATCGTGGTATTAATATAAATTTCAAACTCAGCTTGAACATCAAGAATATTTAAGTATTGCAAAATCTAAATAGCAAAATAGCAAACTCTAAACCTTTACTAAATAGTTTCTTTTCAGAGTCTGTGACGAAGCGCGCAGATAAATTGCGAATAGTGCTTGTATTTTCTAAGTGCATTGCTGAAATATCTAAACCTATATTCCAGAGTTTCTTTTGGTGTATTTTAAAACATTTTATTTCATACTCTTTCTTCTGTTCTTCTGAAAATCAATTGATGTACATAAATGAGAACCCGCCAATATTTTGAAACAACTGTAGTTAATTGTAATGTTAAAAACTCACTTTCTAAAGAATTTACGCACTTTAAATGTGATTCTATTTCTGCCGTAACTAAAGATTTTCTTAGGGCTGACGCTTGAGTTAAGGATTTATGCAAGTTGAATTTGGTGAATTTAGGACAAAGCTGATAAATTAGATAAAATTTCAAAAACTTTATGTCTGCTTTCCTTTTTTCTATTTTGCAAACTAGCCTCTCTGACTTTTTTAGAACTACTTTAGCCTCTGTTCCATAATGGCTCTGTGTGAATCTTAGAGCATAAAATTTGGAACGCTTAACTAATTTCAGAATAAATAGCCAATATATATACTTGCGTATAGGTCGCAATTTTTTTACCAAAAAATGAGCTAAAATTTCAGGTGCGACCTATGCACCGGACATTAAAACAAACATCAGTCTTCTTGTCAAGGGATGTCCATAAAATCCGTCCAAATAGAATTTAGCTCAAAAAAGATCGTAATTAAAACACACTATTTTACATACGCAAGTGCCTTTACAATTATAGAAACGCAAACCTTTTTTTTGTGTTGGTACTGTATATTTACATTATGTGTGGCAATGTGACATCATGATATTTGTAACTGAAGTTTTTTAAAAAGAAAAATATTTGATCGTTTTTGTGTTATAATGAGCAGTGTAACTTACCGGTATCAAATTACTGTGTGATCTATACACAGGTTCACCACGAATACCTACTTTGACAATCACAAACCATGGGTGCGACATATACACGGGTCAATCACAAACATCCAATTTTACAGTCACAAACTAGGGGTGCGACCTATACGCGAGTATATACGGTAATTGTAAATTTGAAAATTTAAATTTAGATAATTTATGACGTGACGGAATAAAATATATATATTGGCAATATTTTATAATATAATATATACTGTATATTGGCAATATTTTATTCTGTTACGTCATAAATTATGTAAATTTAAATTTTCAAATTTACAATTACAGTAATTATTTAGTTTTACGCAGTTGATAATAATGGAATCAGTTATAATTCCGAAACGTCCTTAATAAAACTATGTTTCAAAGTATATCGGCTATACTTTTTATTTTGATATTAGTTAAGCGTTCCAAATTTTATGCTCCCAAATTAAGTAAAAGTTATTTTTTTATTACAAGCAGCACATAAAACACCGAAAAAAATTATAAAAAATTAAACAAAGATTGCAGTAAAAATAATTGCAGTTGAATAATCAAAAAATAAAATGTTCATTTTTATTAAGTAGTGGAGCGTCGTCTTAGGCTACTATAGCGACTGCAAAGACATAGTTTTACGTTGCTAAAAAACATTAAAATTTACAACAATATCTTGATATTTTTAAAAGCAGTTTGGGATAATCGCTTGATGGTTGCCCCAAGTATAAGGTTTCCGACTTTTTCCTATGAGTCAAGAGGATAATTACACAGATGACAATAAAGAATATTTCTACCTTCATTACATACATATGAAAAATCAATGAACGCATCATTGACATTACCAATAGTGGCCCATGCAAGGATATCTCTTTGATAAAACAATTAAGAAAGGTATATTTAGTCTAGCCGTAAATAGCCGAGCCAAGTATATTACTATGATAATTCAATGAACCCATCATTGACATTACCAATAATGGCCCATGCAAGGATATCTCTTTGATAAAACAAGAAAGGTATACTTGGTCTAGTCGTACATGACAGAGTCAAGTATATTACTATGATAAATCAATGAACGCATCATTGACATTACCAATAGTGGCCCATGCAAGGATAACAATTGCAAAATATAACTTTTTTTTGATCTATATTAACGCAATTCGCACGCTACATAATCTTTTATAGATTTTTCGATCCTGCTTTTTGTTTTAATAAATTTAGCGCCACTCTTTGATGGCTTCTTGCTGAGACGGAGTGAAACAGCTTTGAACTGTTTATAGCTTAAACACCACTATAAAACCAACTTTAGAGAAAGTAACTCATTTTTTTTATTTATTTTATCTCTATATTTATCCTCCTGACTCGCAGGAAGGCGACGGAGGCGCTAATACATAGGGTAAGCAATTACCCCGACCTGCTTCCAAAGACGCCAAGATATTGCTGTCCGCTTGTAATTTGATAAAAATATGACTTTAATTTATAACTGCTTGCCAAGACCACCAAGCAGGGGAAAGTACCGTTAAGTGTCTTCCCCAAGGACACAACCGAGTGGCGCGAGTAGGTTTTGAAGAGGGACCGTGTCGATCACGATCCCGGTACTCTAACCACTCGACCATGCTGCCGACTTTGTCTTTCTGTTAATTTAGTTCACTAGTTTTTAACGTTTGCCAGCATTCCAAACCCTTACCATAGTTTTCAAGTTTTTTACAGTAATCTCCCGCTTAAGTTCGCAACTTGAATCTGAACAGCGAGTGCGAACTTAGCTGGTAGGTGCGAACTTAACATTTACACCTAAGCGATTATTACGTAACATAGAACCTGTACAATTATCAATTAAAGTGAAAACTCTCGTCATTTAAGCTAGTGTTTCGAGACTAATTGCTGTATTGACTTAAGATAAAAATTGATTTTTAGTATTATTCACATAATAGTGTCAGGCAAAGTTAAGCGATTGAATGAGTAAGAAAGATTGGAAGTAATATTCGAGTTGAATCAGCCAAATCCTTCTAGTAAACGAAGCATCGCACGACAGTACGGAGTGAGTGAGGCTACTATTAGAAAATCTGGTAAAAGCGTGAAGATATTCGTCAACGTTCTGCTCAGATGTCTGAAGAAGCAAAAAAAAAACATTCAGAGCGTCTGTGGGTAGGTTTACAGAGGTAGAAGATAAGTTATACCTGTCAATTGATATCATGCGTCGAGTAAACCTGCCTGTTCCACTTTCCTCGCCATTTTGAAAGCAAAGTAAATTGCTTAAAAGCTATTAATATTGCAGGATGACTTTAAAGCATCATGGCAGTGGTTTAGCCGATTTAGAAAACGCCGTGGAATACAACAACTTCTTTTCACGGTGCAGAGGTGGACCGAAAAATTCTGATCTTGTTGCAGCTTTGGATAAGTTATATGCCATAATTGCAAAATATATAAATATTTATATCTCAAAAATATTTTGGATTTCTACGAGCTGGATGAGAATTTAAAAGCTCGCAAAAAAGAGCAAGCAAAAAGACTCCCTAGAAGAACAGCAGGTGTTGCTTACGGTAACCCTGCTCGCTAGATGAGACTCAATATATCAAGCTTGCCTGGCATGCGATATCAGATGTGACAATAAAGAATGCGTTTAACAAGGGTGAATTAGTAATTTTAAAAGGTGGAACTTAGGAAGAAGTTGATATGATAGCTGATCTATTGTGCAGCTTCAAAGCATTAAATATTCCAATAGATGAAAGCACTCTAGATGAGTTTGTGCATGTTTACGACGAAAACAGTGAAGAATTTTCACATGAGATTTTGGATGACGTCAATGAGTTGTTGGAAAGTATACGTACAAGCAACAAATGATAATAAAGATGAAAACCTACACATTGTGGTCGAGCACATAGTCCAGCACCAACAGGGAACATGTCACTTTTTGTGGGTTTGAATACAATAAAGTTCTTGAAGTTTAGGATCAGTTGTTGTGTCCCGATGTGCAAGCTCAAGGAGGAAATTACTATAATGAGCTGAGAAATTTCTTTGAGCTTTTCCAGCAATAATTAAGGCAGGTTATTTTGGACGCCAACCACAAAAAAAAAAGAAATATGCATGAGCTGACGATTCATGACTTGTTTAAATCGTAAACATTTATGACTTGCCTGATTTGTTGTAAATATAAATAAATTTTTGGAAAAGTTGAATCTTGATTTTTTGAAAAATTTTTGCGAACTTAATCGGGATGCGAACTTAAACGGGTGCGAACTTAACGGGGAGATTACTGTATTAACTCCATTCTTTAAAATATCAAAAATATAAATATTAACCATAAACAGCATGTAACCCACATAGAACCTGTACAGTTTTTCTACTCGGATGATGCACTAGATACCTGCATAACTTCTGCACAACAAGTATGCGTGGGACCCGCACAGTTCCAGCACATGATTTCTACTTGCAAACTTCTAAAAATATAAAACTTTATGTGATAAACTGTAAAAGACCAGCACAGTTCTGGTGCAGGCTTTGCGCTCGCATTGGCGTTTTTAGAAACCTTATTCAGACAACATGACAAGCTGCATGGGACTCGCACAGAACCTGTACAGGTTTCCTACTTTAATTGCTCACTTGAAAGCCGCATAACTCCTGCATAAAAACTGCACAGGACCAGCACTGTTCCTGCACATGATTTCTACATGCAAACCTCAAATAATATTTTAAAATTTAATCTGATAAACTGCAAAAGACCTGCACAGTTCGGGCGCAGCGGCTTTGCATTTGCAATGGTGTTTTCAGAAACCTTAAATCTGCATAAGAACCTGCGCAGGACCAACATAAAGTTTTAATTTTTTTTGTATTCTTGAAAATATCAAAAAATATATTTTATAAACTGCATGGGACCCGCACAGAACCTGTGCAAGTTTCCTACTTGAATTGCTTGCTTGAAATCTGCATAATTCCTGCATAGAAAACTGCACAGGACCCCCGCACAGTTTCTGCACATAATTTCTACTTGCAAACTTCAAATAGCGGACAGCAATATCTTGCATCTCCGGAAGCAAGTCGGGGTAATTATTGCTTACCCTATGTATTAGCGCCTCCGTCGTTTTTCTGCGAGTCAGGGGAATAGATATAGAGATAAAAAAAAAAAAATAATATTTTAAAAGTTTCTCTGAGAAACTGTGAAGGACCTGCACAGGGCCAACAATTAAGTCTTTGTTATGTTGCTTTGCATTCTTAAAAATATCAAAGAATGGGACTAAATGGGACCCGCACTTAATAAACTAAATGGGACCCGCACAGGATCTGTGCAGTTATCCTACTCGGACTGCCCACTTGAGACCCGCATAACACCTGTATACCAAACTGTACAGACAGACAGACAGACAGACAGACAAGTTTATTTCATACAATTCCGTATTAATATATGATGCACATAAAACAATAACAGTAAAAATAATTATAATGAAGAAAATGAGTGCGTTTAATTGACGTAATTTGTTACACGAAAAAAAAAAAAAAAAAAAAAAAAGATAATAATTATACCGAATGTACAGTAGGCTACCTGCACAGTTCCTGCACATGATTTCTACATGCAAACTTCAAATAATGGTTTAAAATTTTATCTGATAAACTGTAAAGGACCTGCACAGGGCCAACAAGTCTTTGTAATATTGCTTTGCATTCTTGAAAATATCAAAAATATACTTAATAAACTGCATGGGACCCGCACAGGATCTGTGCAGTTATCCTACTCGGATTGCCCACCTGAGACCTGCATAACTCCTGCATAGAAAACTGCACAGTACCGGCACAGTTCCTGCACATGATTTCTACATGCAAACTTCAAATAATGTTTTAAACTTTTATGTGATAAACTGTAAAGGACCTACACAGTTCGGACACGGGCTTTGCACACGCATTGTGTTTCAAAAATCTTATTCGGACAATACGACAAACTGAACGGGACCCGCACAAAACCTATACAGATTTTCGGTGGTAATTGCCCACTCGTAACCCGCATAACGCCTGCATAGCAAACTGCACAAGACCTGCACAAATCCTGCATATAATTACAACATCAGAATTCACCTAAAAATTTTGGCACTTGCTATTTACGAAACTGTACCGGAACCGCACGGTTCGTCTATTATTGACAATAGCCCACTTGAAAACTGCACCGGACCTGTACCGGACTCTTACGGTTTTGGCTTGCCCGCACGAGCCCGCATTGCCCACATTTTACCCTCAAGGGCCCTGCACGGGCATGTTGGCTGGGGATCTGCAAGACAGCTATTTATGTCTCTTCTCTAATTTATGGAGGCAAACGGTAGACGTCACACTTAAACACGTGGCGAGTAACAATAATGCATTTGTGACATATCACGTGGTTTAACAGTGAAGGAAAGAATAATGAAAATCTGACGTCATTGCATTTCGCAATCTTGCACACAATGCTTACCAATTAGTTTGCAAAGCACTACAAAAAACGTGAAGCGAATACAATGGAACTTCGACGGAAAATTAGCACGATTCTTAATTAAATTTCAATGATCTGAACCCAAACAAAGCTAATGAATTTTTTAGAAACAATAACTAATTATGAAATTAAATTTTCGCAAAAAAGGGCCGATTACGAAACAACCAGGTTTCCATGCGGCTCCTGCAGTATTTGTAGTTAACACGATGGCCCCATGCTGCTTCATGGATCTCTAAACATGATTTTAAAAATTTCCATTCGGCTTCTGCAGTATTCAAAGTGTAGTCTGCTGCGGCTTTATGCATCTCTAAACGTAACTTTTAAAGTCCCCATGCGACTCCTGCGATATTTGAAGTTTACCTTACGGCTCCATGTGGCTCCATGCAACTCTAAACCGCTTTTTAATGGTCTCTATGCGGCTCCTGTAGTATTTCTAGTTTACCCTATGGCTCCTGTAGTATTTCTAGTTTACCCTATGGCTCCATGCATCTTTTGTAAAGGTCTTTATGTGCCTCCATGCATCTCTAGACTTTATATAAATAGTTTCCATGCGTCTCCTGTAGTATTTGAAGTTTACACTGTGGCTCCATGCGGCTCCTGTACAGGGTGTCCACAAAGTCTTGGTACATAGGAATTTTACTATTTTATTTATTTATCTTATTTTTCATCCCCAGATCGAATGATGGCTCTGTCTAAAGAAGAAAGAAGAGTACCAACTCGATTATTTCTTCTTTAGACAGAGCCATCATTCGATCTGGGGATGAAAAATAACATAAATAAATAAAATAGTAAAATTCCTATGTACCCAGACTTAGACCCTGTAGTATTTGAATGTACCCGATATGGTGAAATCTAATTTGAAGAAAAACCAATCGGAGTGAGAGTAAAAAAGAAACAAAATCAGTAAAAAAGAGATAAAAAGAGAAAAGCACGCCACGCAAATTGTTTTGGCGGGTCCAAAACAGGCCCAAAGTTTTGTGAATTTTCTAAAATTTGTTAAGATGGTCAAAAAAAACTTAGTTTCTTTTGAACCAACTACTTTTTCTATAAAACTAGCTCTGTTTCTCCCTACAACTAACTCTCACTCCAATCGGTTTTTCTTCGAATCAGACTCGACCCTGTGGTATTATCTGCACTGGAAAGCCTTTTCTGAGTGTATATTCACTAAAAGCAGACTTGAAAGTTAACCATCTACAGTTATCTCTATAGCAGAGTTTGTACTTGTATGTTTATTAATTAGTCGGCAGCGTGGTCGAGTGGTTAAAGCGCCATGCTCATAATCAACATGGTGTCGGTTCAAAACCCCCTCGAGCCATTCTGTTGTGTCCTTGGAAAAGATACTTTACGGCACTTTCCCCTGCTTGGTAATCTTGGCAAGCAGTTCTAAATTTCAATCATGTCTCTATTAAATTACAATCTCTAATAAATATCTTGGCATCTCCGGAAGCAGGTCGGGGTAATTGCCTACCCTATGTATTAGCGCCTCCATCACTTTCCTGCGAGTCAGGAGGATAAATATAGAGATAAAATAAAAAATAAATAAATAAAAAAATAAAATAAATACTATAATTATTTTTGTATACTTGGTGTTTAATTTTATTCTAGAGCTGTTTATAAGTTCTATATAACTATTGACAAGTGTTTTGCAATTACAAAATAACCATGTGTTATTATTGGACAACCATTGCCAAAGGATTGATTAATTTGGAGTCAAATAATGTTGAATTTTTTATAAACAGTGAAAGTTCATCTTGTATTTTGACTAGATCATACATCAGGTAAACTATTACATGTGTTATTATTTATTTAGCTCATACCTTCTAAATTTATTATAACTGAGGTAAACTTTAAAAGCAAGCATTTATTTATCACCTTTATTATTTATCCAATCATTTATAAATTTTTTGTATTAGAAATGTTTTCAAAAAACCTGAAATTGCTTAATGAAATTGCATCCAATTTTGTTGGTGCCTATTATGTGACCCTATAACATACAAACAACAAACAATGGAATAAAAATTAGTTCCAATTATTTTAGCTAAGCATTTTAAGCTAAACATTATCCTTGTTTAGAACATAAACATTTAGCAAATAAAATCTCACCAATCTACACTGCCTGTTGTTATGTCTTGTCTAAAAAACGTAACCACTGCTGAATTTTGATCATATTGTTTTAGCACTTTTATATTAAGTGACACTCTTATTTTTCTTTTCTCTTGTATCTAATTGCAATGCAACTAGCTATTTTGTTTTTAATTTTTTTCTTGTGTCTAATCATGACTTGCTGTTAATGTTGCTTGCTGTCAATTGCATTATTTTCTTTCTTGCGTCTATTGTATTGTGTTTGCAAACCACGGCTTACTATGCAGGGAGATAGACCCTTTTGTTTAATTGATAATTCTGTACTTTAGCGCGGTAAATAAATTCACAAATGCTTTTCGTTCAAAGCAATAATAACCACTGGGGGGATCCAGGTTAGTTTATCAGGGTTAGTAAAAAAATAAGATTACCCAATTTTTGATAGTGAAACTAACCCGAATCCTCCCTATGGTTATTATTGCTTAGAATGAAAAGCATTCGTGAATTTGTTTACCGCATTAAAAGTACAGGATTACCATTTAATCTGTAAAATTCACTCAGTCATAATCAAAACAGCAATGTAAAATGTAAACATAAAATAGTTTAACTTGCAAAAACTATTCTCTAATCATTTCACCGTATCAGAACTTGAAACAACTGATATGGATTGCTATAACGATTTTGTACATGCATTTTATAGATAGCATGAAAATGCACATGATAACTACATGGCAGATGTTTATCTATTTGATTAAATAAACTGTTTTTAAAATTTTTTTGCATAACTAAAATTTTGAGGACTTTGCAGCTCATGAACATTACTGAATACGGCTCATGCATGATGAAAAACTTTGGCTGCCCCTGCTATAGCAAGTTGCATCATGATTAGATACAAGAAAAAAGTAAAAACAAGAGTGTCAATTAATATAAAAGCACCATTGTTTTTTATCAACCAAGTTTTTTGTGTTGAGTTCTTCTTGCCAAACTTTTGTGTTTTCTCTATATACAGGGTGTTCAATATTTAGCGTTACAACTTCAAATAACTGTATTTGGGAAATGATACGTACAATTGGAGTAACACAGGTGACATACTGTTACAGAATGAATATAAATTCAGTGCAAATACAATTTATTCAATATGCTTTCCATTCGAATCAATTACAAGCTGAAGACGCCTTGAAAATGACCTGCAAGAGTCATGAATCACATCCTGGAGCATTTTCAACCATTCCTTCCGTAGTTTCATCTTCAGTGCCTCCAAACTTTTATGATGTGTTGCTGAGACCTTGCTCTCGAGGTACCCCCAGATACCAAAATTGAGAGGATTCAAATCAAGTGATGAAGGGGGCCATTCCTCTTTGAAAATGAAGTTGGGAACATTGGCTGATATAGCCACTCCTGCGTCTTTTTAGCTCCGTGTGATGATGCCAAATCTAGTTGAAACATCCTAGGACATTTTTTAAAGTGTTCTTTTGCCCAGGACAACAATGAACCAACAAGAATGTCATTTTGGTAATTCTCTTGGTTCAGTTTGATGCCTTGTTCTACAAAAACCAAAGGACTTCTTACAGATTCAGTAACGGCCCCCCAGACCATCATTGATGCCGTCCCTTGGACCTGAGTGGACTCTTCGAGGTCCTACCTCCCCATCACATGACCAAACACGATCAATCTGCGGATTCACATGGTGTTAAATGTCAAATTTCTTTTCGTCACTGAAAACAAGGTTAAAAGCGTGCCTGCCTCAAGGTGGGAGAGGAGAATTTCTGGCTCTGGCAAGGCGTTTTCCCACAGTTTTGGCTGATAATGCTGTTTTTTTGGCCGCTTTCTCATGTGTTTGAATGGGGCACATCTTCAGATCTCTATGAGAACCGTAAACATGGTTTATACGAAACATTCACCTCCTTTGCCGTTTTTCGGATGGATCTCTTCAGATTTCTCTGGACTCTCTTTGCCATTTTCCGGATGGATCTTTTCGGATTTCTCCAGACTATTTCTTTGGACTTCCTTATCAATTTCTAAGTGCTAGTACTTCTAGGACGGCCTTGTCCTGGTTGATTTTTCACATTCCCACTTTCTTTATACCTTTTAAGAGTCTTCCAGACCAGCATTCTGTTCACTTTCAGGTCCTTGCAAATTTCTTTCTGAGGCTTTCCTGCCTTAAAAAGCTCAACAATTGCGATTCGTTTACCTAAACCTACAGCCATAGTTAAATTTAAATACCTGAAAGAATAAAGATTCATTAGAAAGTGTCAAGAGTTAAGTTACATCGAAAAAATATAGAAAAAATTCAATCTAAAATGGAGTGTAACGCTAAATGTTGAACACTCTATACATTTTGTTTAACTAAGTTAAATTTCTATTACAAGTATAAATATGTTACATATTAAGCAAATATTATTTATGAAATTTAAAAGAAACCATTTTAAGTTGTTATAGGTGTGTATTGTATATTTTGCAGAGAAACAGATCATGTTTTTTCTAACTCTGAAGAAAATAGCAGTTTTGAAGAGAATGTAAGTGTCTAAACCAGTGCTCTGCAACCAATGCTGCAAGATGATGCTAAGTGTGCAGCAAAATAACTAATCTGAACATAATTTTTTAAAAAAGAAAAAAACATTGTTTTTTCAAAATCTAGTCTTTGCAACTGCTAGACCAGAGGTTCTCAAAAAGGGCCAAAGGACTTTTATTGGGGAGCCATGAAAAAAATCCTCATTTTGGACTTCAATTTACTTTTGGGACGAAATTGACAAAATCAGAGACAGTTTCAAAGTGATGACTTTCTTTTGGTCTTCACTTGAATTTTGGGAGAAAATTGAAGAAATTAGAGACAGTTTTAAAGTGATAATCTTTTTTTGGTCTTTACTAGAATTTTGGGAGAAAATTGACAAAATCAAAGACAGTTTTAAAGTAATAACTTTTTTTTGGTCTTAACTTGACTTTCAAGACAACATTATAACCAGGGTGCCATGGGTGAGTCTCTGAAAGAAGGCCATGGACTACCAAAGTTTGAAAATCACTGTGCTAGACAATTTGTTGAATCAAACTCTAGCTAGACTCTTAATGTGCATTAACAATGTCAGCAGCATGGCCAAGTGGATAAGAACACTATTTAATGGTGCATGCAATCAGCCCTATCATGGTTCAAAACTTACTTGCTTCATTTAGTTGTGTCCTTGGGAAAGACATGTTAGGGCACATTACTCTGCTTGACAGTTTTAGGAAGCAGCTCTAATTTTCTATGATATCTTTAAATAAAAAAACTAAAAACCAAATACAAAATTCCAACCACATCAATATCTTGTATCTCCTGAAGCAGGCCAAAGTAATTGCTTGATGGTTGTTTTAGTATAGGGCCTCTTTTTTTCATTTTATGAAATGAAATAAATGAAATTAAAAAAGTGCCCCTTTACCAAAACAACCATCAAGTGATTACCCTGGCCTGCTTCAGGAGATACCAAGATATTGATGTGGTTAAAATTTTATATTTCTTTTTCTAGTTTTAAAAGCTTCTTAAGATTTTCCTGCAGGTTAGGAAGATAAATAGAGATGAAAATTTTTTAAAATTGTGTACTTGTAATGTTACAGATAAATCAAAGTTTTTTTGAAACTTTTTTGCTTTGCTATTTCAAACAATATAAGCCTAACATACAGCAATCATACTAAAAAACAAGTGCAACAGAATATATTTTGTATTTGAATTGAATAGATTTTTTTACAATTTTTGATTGAAGGGTGCCAGAAAATTTTGGAAATTTTTTGTCATGAGTGTCATGAATGTGTTTTTGTCATCAGTGTGCCATGAATAAATAAAAGTTGCAGAGCACTGATATAAGCTGAAGTAAAAGTATTTTTAATAAGATGCAAAACCTTCTATTTATTTTTTTTTCTGGTTTTTAGAAAAAAAATGTTATATATTTTATTGTAACATGAAACAAAGAAAAAGAAAACTAGAAAAAATTAAAATTATATCTTCTGTTTGACAATTTTAAGTCTAAATTGCATAGAAACAATAACTATTAAAAAAACTGGAAAATTTGGCTTTTGCAAAATTCACCTTTAAATTAATAAAATATAGCTATATGTCTGGCATTGTTGTTTGTTCATTTTTTGTGTTTTAGTTTTGTTTTATGATAGTTTTAGTAAGATCTCTTGAATTAAAATTTTTTTTGAGGCCCCTTTCCAAGCTTTAAAAATACTTATATAGATCTGTTTAAAGTGTATATTGTCTAGCGTTTTTGGTTGAAACTGTTTTATAGCAATATGAAGCTAGACTATTCAACAGGACAAATTTGGGAGTAACCTAATTTTGCTAGGCTGATTTGGCATAAAAATAACTAATTTTGATGAAATCATTTTAACTTTTCTAGTGGTTGTGATTCTGTGAGTAAATATAAATGCGGCCTAACCCATGTAAATATAAATTATTTTTGCTTTCTGAAACATTGAAAAGTTCAAATAGTTTTTTATTTGAATATTGTTTTACAAATGCGAATATTCTAAATTGGTTAAAAAATATTTAAAGCAGGGGTTCTCAACTGATAGACCACAGTATGTTTTTTAGGTGGGCCACACAGAGATAATGATAAATCATATATTTGGAAGCTGTTTTTTGTTGTAAAGGTGTGGAATGAAAGTAAAGACTTTTTTTTTTGGTCTTCATTTGAAAGAGATTTTGGACACTGATTGGTCATGACTTTTTTTGGTCATCACTGGATTTTTTCACTGAAAGCAGTCATGATACAAAATGACAAGTTTGTTAAAACAACTCTGTAAACCTTTTTTTAATTTGGCCCCCCCCTGACAAAATGGTTTTTAGGTGCCCCTGGTGAAGACTAGGCACATTGGAACAACTATGATCTTGGGTTGCAACAATTATGTTTCAAGCTTTTTGGTTCATGATGTTAAAAAGGTTGTGAACCCCTGCTTTAAAGTTTATTGAAATGGAAGTGCATTTGTCAGTCACAAGTGCATTTGTCAGTCACAAGGTTGATTAGGAATTTGCAGCAGAAACAGAAAATGAGATTGAATACAAAATAAAAGTGAACAAGAAACAATATATGTTTTAAGTTGGTCTGCCATAATGTCATAGATTTGGTTTTTGACCCATGACATGCAAAAGGTTGCCCCAAGTGTTAATTTGTTCATCACTTATTATTCTTTCTCTGTCAGAATGGTCTTTTTTGTGAAAGCATATAAATTTGAAATTACTATTGTGGAAAGAATATGTAGAAAAATTGATATTTTGAAATGGCAATTATTAAATGTTGAATTTTTTAGGGAGAAATAAAAGAAACACACTGTATGATACAGTATAGTCACAACCAATTTTATTGTATTTGGCCATGTAAAGGTATCTGTTGTATTGTTAAATAACATTAATTATTAATTAGTCCAGAAATCATGAATTGGACAACTGCCATTAACTAAACCATGTCATTTGTAGTTTTTACAAACATGTGAAATTTGTGACATTACAAAGGATGACGTTTTCGGCCGGCCATGGGTATCAAATATAGCATTGTCACTTCAAAGTTGCATTACAAATTGTTTTCAGTTATATTAAGCAATTTTTTTGCCACTTTGGCCTCCACAAACTTAATTATTAAATTGGCCTCTTCCCAATTAGGTCGGCACTGAATTAAGTTGCTGCCAAATTTATCCCTCCTAATAGTAACGTATTGTAATTAGTAATTGTTTCTGCTATTTTTATCACTGTGCCTATTATTCATTGAATTATTCTCTTTTTCTAATGTCTCTCTGGTTTTAATAGTTATAAGTCGAATGTTATTGAAACATTTGATGCCTAATTTTATATCACATATAAAGATAAAAATTTTAAAAAATTTTTTATTCAAGTGTTTCTTACCTAGTAATGTTGACTCAAAAATTTACTAATTTTTTGAATTACAGTTATTCATTTTAGTTGTATTTTTTGGCATTATATTTTTGTTGAAGAAAAAAAATAAATGGAGATTGTATTTAACTTTACAAAAGAAATTTTCTTCAGCTTTTTCATGAATCTTACTGTCCAAAAGAATTGGCAATCACATCAAATGATTTTGAGAATCAACCTTGGATAGATTTTGAAGGTTAATATTAATTTTATATTAGTTAAAGTGCTAAAGTCAACATACCAAATTTTATGTACAGGTGAATATGCAGCTGATGAGAGCTTAATGAAAAAGTTAGGGTTACCTGTATCATGGAAACATTCAAAATCATATTCATATAAAAAAGTAAGATTGTTGGTTATGTTTGTCAATTGTGGTTTTCTGGAGTTTTTAAATTTTCTGTACTTTTGATTTTAACTTTTAACTGTAACCATTGTTTAATAACTTATCAATTCGTGGTTTTTAGCTTTTTTAAGTGTATTGTTTAAGTGTATAGTATGCTGATTAACTTTAAGTTACTAAAAAAAATGAGCAAGAATCATTTTAAAACCAACTTTGTTTAAACAAAAGATTAATTATTCATATCTCAGAGATAGTCAAGTTAATTTTTATATGTAGTACTATGACAGCATATTGCTAGTTTTCAAACTTTTATTGAGTTTAGTAATTCATTTTTTTTTTTGTTTGTTTGTTGATAGAAAGAAAAACCTGTTGTTCAATATTTTTCCGATTCAGATGAAGAAATTTCTGATGAACATAGCAAGAAGACAGGTTATTTTTACATTTAAATAATTTTGTTGCAGTGTGGTCGAATAATTAAGAGCGCCGTCATTGTGATCAGCACAGTCTTGGTTTAAAACTTACTTGCACCCTTCTGTTGTGTCCTTGAAAAAAACAGTTTACCACACTTTCTCTGCTTTGGCAGTCTTGGCAAGCAGTTCTAAATTTCAGTCATATCTTTAACAAAAAACTAAAAATCCAAAATAAAAAATTTCAACCAGACAGCAATACCTTGGCTTCCCCGAAAACAGTTCGGGTAAAATTGTTTGACAGTTGCTCTATTTATAACGCTTCCGGCGTTTTCCCGGGAGTCAGGAGAATAAATATAGAGATGAAAAAAAAGGTGAAAATTTGATATACATTTTAAGCCATATATTAAAAGTTATTGCCAAACCAGTAATTTTTTTTTATAAGGCACTCCTGTAGTAGGAGTGCTAGTCATATCAGGTACTTTAAAATCGATTGCAAGACGTGCAAAAATTTTTCTATTTTAAAATGCAATCTTTATTGTAATATGATTTCATAAGTTTAGCATTTTCAAAAAATATTCTGTCCAACAGAAATAATCCAGTGTAACTAGATACACCTAACTAGATTAAAATTAAGTAATCTTTTAAAGTAGTTCTTACTATACAGGGTGCGGACAAAGTCCTTGGACAACTTTAAAATGCGATATTTCTGTAAATAGTGAATAAAACTACAAAATATTGAAGAATATATTTAACAAGACATTTTTAAACATTTGTACAAAATTTCATTCAATATGTCCCTCTCTGGCCTGAATTACACGCTTAAGTCTGCTACGGAAGCCCTTTGCCGCTTTTACGCAGAGTTTCTTGAGGCATTTTGGCCCATACTATCACGAGAGATCGCGTCAGAGCTTCAACTAACCCATGAAGAGAAGCACAAGCATCTGCCTCTAAAAGGGACTGAACACAACAGTCCATCGCCTTCAGGTCTGGTGATGAGGACGGCCAAACCTCCTTGCTTCAGAAACATAGAGAAAGAGAAAAGAGAAGGGACTCTAAAAGGGACTGAACACAACAGTCCATCGCCTTCAGGTCTGGTGATGAGGGCGGCCAAACCTCCTTGCTCCAAAAACGCGGAAAGTAATCCTGGCACCACTTCTGGCTTTTGGACGTGCGTGAGGGTGCGCCGTCTTGTTGGAAAGTGAACGGCTTGTCTTTCAAGGGTTTTTTTGCCTCTTGAAGTGCAGGAGTCAAAATCGTGTCAATGTACGCATTTGTGTTTACTTTTGCACCTTGTAGAACAAAGATGAGGGGAGACTTCCATGTTTTGGATATGGCAGCCCACACCATGACGAAAGGAGGTTTCTGGCGTATGAAAACCCTTCTCCGTCTGCAAAAGATTTTGCTAGGACTCGGTCATTTGCCTCGACAGTGAACAATTTTTCATCAGAGAAAATGATCTCGTCCGTGTCCGTACATGCCTTCAACTTGTTAAGAAGAATCTTCGCTCGATCCAGTCTCTTTTCTTTTTGGAGATCTGTGAGGCGCTGACAAGTTTGCATTTTGAGAGATAACAACTTCAAATCTGTCTTAACGGTGTTTTTCATCATCTTGTCACTCACATTCATTTCACAGGCCATTCCAATCATGAATCTCTTTGGATTGCGCCAGACTCGGGCTCTGGCAACATCAACGACCTTTGGCGTCTTTGCTTTTAGACCTTGCCCGCGCGATGGAGCTCAATAATGGCTGCACGTTTAGCACTCATATTTGATATTAAAGCAAAATTTTTAAAAATTAAATGATGAAATCTGAAATATGAGGCTTGTTATAATTCATAACACTGAAAACTTACCGCATATACGTATTTAAACATCCATTAAGTTGAATTTTAAAATTTGTCCAAGGACTTTGTCCGCACCCTGTATTTGCACTTGAGTAAAATCACTCTTAGGAAGTGAAATCTCATACATAATAAAGCCCTCACGTTTCATGTGAGATTGTGTTGTCAATCACAAAAAAATACAGTTATGAGCGAAAACTTAAATATTTGCTTTTAGAGGTGCTTTGATAAAATTGTTTTTAGATTTCCAACATAGCCAGCTTGAATCGGATTGGTTGGAATATTGGCAGCGAATGGGTCCTCAGCTGGTAATTCAAAACTGGAAAGAAGTAGAAGCGACTTTGTAAGATTACTTCAAGGCCATTTTTTGATCTAGTGTTTTTATCAGTAAATTGTTAAGATGGTTAAGACAACCGTCGTGTTTTACAAAGGCTTTTTCATGACTACATAACTACAAAAGAGTTAATGAATCCGTCTCTAGTCAAAGCTTTTCAAATTCTTGAATAAACATTTGGTTGTACAGAATTTGAAGATTGCGTGAAGTAAAAGATTTTTCTTCCCAAAGCTTTTCATCTGACACTCTTCAGGGGAAATCGTCAGAATGAAGCAGAATTGAAACCGAACTAAGTTATAAAGGGGAAAAGTAGAGTTCTCATTGGCTGAAAGAAGTTAGCCAATGAGAGAAAAGATTAAGAAATTTTCAAAGAGTAGACGAATTCTTTTTGCTTACACAGAAGGGGATTGAGAGATTTAATGAAAGTCGCTTCAAGAGCAGAAAGATGAAAGGAAGAGCGACCTCGAGCGAGAATAGAAAATTTTTCGTTGCTGTAACTCAACGGTTAGAAGAGCGAATTAAACAACACGTTTTTAGATCCATCACCAATCCTCGTGCCTCAGCCAACCGCCAAAGTCTTTCCCGCTCTTGCAAGAACAACACACGCCCACAACAATTTCACGAATCCGTCATTGGTCAACATCTTCTTGATAACGCCCAATGCGCCCTTCATTACAGCAACGAAAAATTTTCTATTCTCGCTCGAGGTCGCTCTTCCTTTCATCTTTCTGCTCTTGAAGCGACTTTCATTAAATCTCTCAATCCCCTTCTGTGTAAGCAAAAAGAATTCGTCTACTCTTTGAAAATTTCTTAATCTTTTTTCTCATTGGCTGACTTCTTTCAGCCAATGAGAACTCTACTTTTCCCCTTTATAACTTAGTTCGGTTTCAATTCTGCTTCATTCTGACGATTTCCCCTGAAGAGTGTCAGATGAAAAGCTTTGGGAAGAAAAATCTTTTACTTCACGCAATCTTCAAATTCTATACCACTTGACATCTGTTTTACTTATCGTATTTAAATTAAAAGTAGTAAAGAAGACTTGGACTCGGTGGAATATGCAGTAGCTATACATCCGAGAAGGCTTCAAATTGACGGTGCTGAATAAAATTTAGACGCCAGACTTGCCAAGAAAAAAGCATCGATTTCGGCGTCTAGATTTTACTCAACCGTCAATTTGAAGGTTTCGCAGGTTATAGGTCATAGGTTATACACAGGTCAAGCTTGCGCCTTCTTGACTATGGATTCTGACTATTACGCAATTTGCGAGGGTGAGCTAGATTCATTCATTGATTCAATTATACTCGGTTTGAATGATTTTTATTGAAATAATTTTTTGGTATCACCTCAGTTCAGATTGGGACTCACTTTACAATTTTGATAAGTCCGCATTTCTGATCAAGAGACACTTTTTGATAGAAGTATCTTTATTTAAAAGCCTCACCAAATAAATAAAAGTACAGGGTGTCCACAAATTATTGCTACAATTTTCTAAGTTTGTCAAAATTTTATTTTTTGAGATATTTTCATTTGATTTGTTTTATAGTGAAGGAAAATGCTTCAAGTTTTTTTTTTTCTTAACAGGTGCTTGTGGAAATAATTCGGTTTAAAATTACAATTTATTTAGTAATTAAGCAAAATATTTTTGAATTTAGTAGCGAAAGTAGAGTTCATGAAAATGAACGCTCTGCAGGAAAAAGCTCAGTGTGTTTCCTGGTTTATAGAGACAAAGTCAGACTCCAAGCACAGCGAAACTTTAAAATAAAAGACACCCTCGTTTAGATGCTAACTGGGTGATTAAAAAATGTATTTCCAGTTTTTATTCGAAAAAATATCGTTTCAACATGAATGTAACTTAAGAATGTCAAGTTTTTAAAAAGATAAAAATTAGTGTAAAATTTGTTTCTTGCAATAAAAAAAAAAAAAACTTTACAACTGAAATTTGATAATTTAAACTCGTGGTTGGTTTTGTCTTGAGGACCTTTTCCTACTTAGTCATCACAGCCATGGAAAAATTTTAATTTCTTTGTTACACATCTCCGTCAGAGCAGTAAAAACGTTTGGAAAAGCTATTTTGGCGATTAAAAGTATGATCGTCTGCACTAAGCATTATAAAAGATAAATATTAATAAAACCAATAAAAACTAAAGTTAGAAAAGAATTCTTGTGTGAACTTATAGCAGCCTAATATCTTCGTGATCTCCGCATTTAAAAGTGTGCAATTGCTACATATTAATACAATTGCTACATATTAATACAATTGCTACATATTAATACAATTGCTACATATTAATACAATTGCTACATATTAATACAATTGCTACATATTAATACAATTGCTACATATTAATACAATTGCTACATATTAATACAATTGCTACATATTAATGCAATTGCTACATATTAATGCAATTGCTACATATTAATGCAATTGCTACATATTAATACAATTGCTACATATTAATACAGCCAGTTTCGTTTTGATTTTGTCCTGGCAATGACGTCACACTAACAGATCAAAATTTTTTACGAGTAGTTGAATGCCACTGAGAATTTAAAAGTTTCGCTTCTATTTTTGCTGCATTTATTTAATCTATTTCAGAAAAGAGAATGGTGACCTCTGCACTGTTGACCTAGAAAACTTGACGTTATCCAACAAACACAGTCTACTGGACGATGATGATCTGCTTTATTACATTCAGCCACCTTCTTCTGTGTTTAATTCTCTCGGCTCATTTAATGAATGGAAGAAACACTGTAAACAGCAGTATTGGTATTACAGGGTCTGGTTTATGAACTGGTGTTTGAATCAGTGCGAGAATGTTAATGATCAAAATGCAACACAAGCTGACGGACTTGAGTGTTGTGGTGGTGGTGGTGGAAACACTAAATCTGATGCGAAAGCGGCTGAAAACGAAGTCGCCTCGTCTGAGGAAACACCTCGAAGTGGAAGTGTCGCAACTGAAAGATCACTTTCGTGCAGACCTTATGAAAAAGGTGGCGGCGATGAACCTGAGGAGGAAATTTCTGTGAAGTTAAAAAAAGAACATGAAATGGATTTAGAGGAAAGTCCGAGCTTTTTTAAAGCTGCCGTTGCTGCTGATAACGTAAATAATGTACCCGTTTGTAATGAAGCACACAACAATGAATCTCCAGGAAATTTCGACTTTTCAATCGTATGCAAACTGATGGATTATAAATTCGATTCAGGTGCAATTTTTTGGAGTGCGTTTACAACTCTTGGTTTGAGGTGCTTTTTCATCATGTCGTGTAGTGTTGTGTGTGGTGATGTGATGGTGAACTTGTGACAAGTTCTGATTTAATCCTTTTTTCGAACTCGACAAGAATTTAGAGGTTTTGAAGTTTGTTTAAATGTTTTATATTTTTAGAATTTTTTAGAAATTTTTTAGAAGGCGCTACTTCTGTTTCCTTGAAATAATGACGGACTCCCTTTAATATTTAAAATAAAGAAAATCCCCAAGAATTCAGAACAAAATTTAAACAAAACTTTAAACGATTTACTTTCATCAAAGCTTTATGGGGTCTCGGCAGTTGTAAATTGTTTAATTTTTATGAGGTGGTGGTCATGGTAGGGGATTACCCGAGGCTCGGGTTCATAATAGCGACTGTCAAAACAGCAACTTCAAAACAGCGACAGTCATAACATCACCGCATCGCCAGGCCTATTCTTGTCCAAACATTTATCCAAAATTTTAGCCAAAATCGTGTAGACAGTCGCTGTTTTGACACAGTCGCTATTATGACGGTCGCTGTTTTGACGTCGCTATCCTGCCCGGATGCCCTGCAAGCAGAGCGAGGAAGAGTAAGCTCTTCAGAGGATACAGAAGGGATTTAATGTTGGAAAAAATAAATTTATCGCAAGAGGGTACGATAAATTTATCGCAAAAAAAAATCGTCTGCAAATCCAAAACTCCACAATTTTATGCTGACCGACTTGCGGTTTCCGCTGACATCAGTTTGAGAATTATTGGTTTAGAACTTAAAAAATTAAGAAATGTTAAAACACTGAACACTTATTGTTTTTAAATAGGTTCTCAAAAGAAACGAAAAAAAACAAAAACCACTTATCTACAAAACAAATTTCAGAAAAAGTTAAAGGTACGATGTAAAATTTTTATGACAAGTTCTATTGGTTGTTCAAATTTTTCTATTTTAAATTTGTAGCTTGTTAAAAACATGTCGATGGTTTATCTTTAAACTTATTTAATTTTAGAAAATGCACATTAAGTTCGATGAAGACGGAAATCCTATGACTGCTGAAGAAAGTAAAGTTCTGCCAAAAGTCAAGCAATTCTTAAAAGATGTAGTAAAAGAAAATATCAATGAAGGTCTTAACATTACCTCTTCTGAATGTTCTGAAATTAAGTAGCCGTTTTTGACGTGGCTGTTCGTAGTTGTGTGGCGGTATGACTTGTTTGTTTATGTTGGAGTGCAAACGACACAGTTCGAACAATCAAACTCGATAATTGTTGAAGATGCTAAGTTTTTAAATTTTTTAGATTCCAATTCGACGTTTGATTCGTGCAAGTGTCAAACAAATCAAAATATTGATGGTGGTGTTTTAAATGAAGAAAACTGTATTAAAAAAAGTGAAGATTTACATAATGATCAAGGTAATTTATTTTTTTCATTTGCTCATTATTGTGTACCCTTCTATCGTAAAGTTTCACGGCATTGAGTTACAAATTTTTTAAAAGTGCCAAATTATTAAATGTCGTTTTTGCTAACAATAAATTAAAACACGAAACAAAAAATGTGAAAGCAGGAAATTCATTTACTTACACATCTTGTTATAAGTTTTTGTTTTAGAGAATAATCATTTTTGAACAAGAAAAAATTTTAATAAATATTGCTTTGTCAATCACACAATTAGCCTGTAATTTTTTGAAAAGTATAACTTATCTAATTGATTTCATGTTGAAACTCCAGACGTTGATTGCCATATTTTCAGAGCAAACTTGGACCGTTGACAATTCCTCTTTTTCTGAGAAGAGCAAAGTCCGAATTCGGAAAAGCCAGGATGCGGCGACTTGTATACCTGACCAATTTGTGGGAAAATCACAAATGAAGAAATTTTGGGCGCAACGTTATCGTTTGTTCTCTAAATTCGACCGCGGGATTTTGCTTGATGAAGGTAGATGCCGATTTTCTACTTCGTATTCATGAGTGGCTGAAGGTCTTTTGTCATGACAGAGACCTTTAATAATTGGTTAAAACGTGCGCTTTCTCTTATCACGAAGGTTTTTGTAAAGTTACTATATTACTTTAAGCAAACTGTAATGGTTTTTTTGTGTGGCTATTTCAATCTCTCATTGATCAGCTAAGAAATTCATTAAATAATAGCTGCTAGTTACATCGCAAATTATAAATTCAAATTAAGTGTGATAGAGTGTTGTTGTTAACTTAACAATCACAGCTGACAACTCCGTTACGAGTCTTAATGGAAAACTCGGTTATAATCATTTTTTGCAAAGAATCCTGGTATTCCGTCACACCTGAAAAAATCGCGGAGCATGTTGCCGAAAGGTGTGCGTGTGACGTCATAGTTGATGGTTTTTGCGGCGCCGGTGGAAACTCGATTCAGTTTGCATTCACCTGCGAGGCCGGTAGGTTTTGTTTGCAATTTATTGTTATTAGATTATTCCGTATTTAAAATTAAATGGTTCTCTTTATTCTCTTGTCTGTTTTATTACTCTTCGTATCTTATCAGATAAATCTTCGCATGTTTTTGTTACAAGTTTAATTTTAAAATTTTTTGATCAGTGTTATTGAGAATTATCTCAATTTTTTTCAACAAATTTCATTTCAATGAGAAGCTTTTTTGCCTATAGTTGAAATAGTGTGACTCGGTGCGGCGAACCATGACGAAGTGACAATATTTTTTCTATTCATAAATTAGTCCTTAATAAAAAATTCCTTCCCTTGCTTCAAACTGTTTACCTACAATGACGATCCATAATCATTAGACTAGTACTTAGATGGATTTTTTTCTGTTCGTATTTGATCATACCTGCTATTTCAGTATTTATGCTACTAATGTTGTTCTTGCCCCTACCTTAACCCCTCGAAGAAGCCAATCTAGATTTCCAATTTTGGATTACCTCTGCTGCTTCTAAGGGCTTTTGCTGCTGTGTTTTCTGCATTTTTATTAAATATTTTCATTATTCAATATCATACTTGCTATTTCAATATTTATGCTACTGGCGGGAAAAAGGCAGAGGCGTTATGCTTAGAGGAACCGTCAAGTTAACGAGGTCCTGCTATATCTTCATAATTTTCGTTTTTTTTCAAATGATGATAAAGTAATTTATTGCTGGTTCTCAAGACTGCTAAGCAAAAGTATATGAGGTAAAGGCTTCTTCCTGAAATACAACTATATGACGATTGCAGTAGTTGAGCCGAGACCACGCCGAGCATTCAAATCGAGACCTCTACTTTTCGAGCTTGCTGTCGATTGTAACTTTTTTTTTTATTCTGTGTTTCTGATTCAATCTTCAGCTTTTGTTACTTTAAATTAATAGACTCCTTAGGTGTTAAATTAAAATTTAAAATAAAATTTAAACGCAAAACGCTTAAGTTTCTAAAATGTTCTCAGCTTAATGTAGCAATTTCTGTTAGAAAAAGCAAATACGATTCAAAAAATCTTTCAACATTTATACAAAGGAACGTTGTGGTAATCCTCACCAGTTATGTAGGATATTTTTTACTCTGGTTCAGTGCTCTTTAACGTATGTTCCCGCAATACATCTTTTACAATTTTTCAAGAACTTTAACAATAAGCAATGTTTGTTTAATGGTGTACAATTAAAAAGTAGAAAAAACGTACAAATCAGATCAGGCCTGTCCGACTTTCTACCAAAATTTTTGTCAGCAAGTTGATCGTGAGCCGCAATTATTTCAGTAATTAAAGTGAAGACTAAAAAAAGACCTTCACTTTGATTCAACGCATTTTTTTTCTAGATAAAGCAAAAAAACACTGCGCCGAAAATTTTAAGTTGTTTGGTGCGCGCCTTTCGAAAGGTCGAGAAGCACTGCATTAATTGAAGTTAATGAAGTATCTGATTAAAATTCCTACGTGAGCCTCATCAAAAGACTTCGCGGGCCGCGGGTTGGACAGCCGTGCTGTGTAACTCTTTGTATATTAGTTTTCAATTGTTTGTCCTTGTTTTGATTCGGTATACACTTGGGTATACAGTGCACCCAGCTGAATAGCGCTGCTCTAGTTAATTCAATCATTAAAACAGTTGTAAAGCTCTTTTATTTCGTTTGGTTTTAAGTGTTTTGTGTCTTTAACAATTGATTAGTAATTGATAATAAGTAGTTTTTGTATTTTTTAAAACAAAAAACAACATATAATTTACCAGTTTAACTTCAATTTTTTTAGTCATTGCCATAGACATCGATCCAGTAAAAATATCTTACGCTCGACACAATGCTGCGATATACGGAGTGGAAAATAGGATCGAGTTTATTTGTGCGGATTTTTTTGAAATCGCTCCTAACCTGGTTGCTGACGTCGTTTTTCTGAGGTTTGTTTTAAATTTGATTCAATGATAAATTTTAACGTCGCATTAGAAGAAAATTAGTTGGGTAACAGTAAAGGTCGGTAATTTGCATCAGCTTTGCAACAGTAAAAAAAAACAGTAAAGTTATTCGTAAAAACTGATACAAATTGTTAAACACTTATTTTTATCTTACTAATTTCTTACAAATAGAAAATGTTCTTTTGAAAAGCATCGTATAAATTATAAATTTCAATAAACTGTAACCCAAAACTGAATTTTGGTCATTAAATCATATTAACTCGCAGGGAATGTACCATTGTGGATAAGTGATTTTTATCAATTAAGAACAAATGGAATATAACAAAGATCAAGAAATAAGAAACTTCATTAAACGCAATGTACACTAAAAGACAAGAATTATGAGTTAACACTTAAACGGCAAATGTTGTGTTAAAATTTGATAATATGATGATAACATATAATTAAGATTTTTGGTTCTTTTCAAAGATTAATTACCAGGAAATTTAGTCCTAAGCCGGTAATCAGTAAATTTACTTTTTCCTAACCTATTTACCGACAGAAGTTATTGAGTGCAGCTCCAATAACTTTTCTGATACCTCGCTGGTTTGTGAGTGGCGTCTTGCTTGCCCAGTTCAGAAAAATTTTACTTTGTCGAGCACAAAATCTTTTTTCATCACAAAATTGCAATTTTAACAAGAATTGATTCATTTCAGTAGAAAAATTATTCGAAATACTTTTCCTGGACACATAAAGTTATCATTAATAGCATAATTGAATTTTTTGGTTTTTCAGCCCGCCTTGGGGAGGTCCTTCTTATATTAATAAAGAAATTTTTCGCATCGATGATCTCGGAAAGTTCGGGAGGAAAGCGTTTGACATCGCACGAAAGATTTCGCCGAATGTTGCCTTCTTTTTGCCGCGAAATGCATGCGTCGACGAAGTAAATATAATTACGCACAACGTCACCATCGGTGTTCTTTCTGTCACGTGACTTGACCTTCGTTTCCAGCAGCTTGCTGCGTTTTTTAATTTTGACCGATCGTAATTTCATCTTATTCTTGTAAATATAGGGTGGGCCGCATATATATTTCTGATATGCCATAACAAAGTTTAATATGTTTTTTATGAAAAGGTTACAATTAAAAATTTATTTTGTAAAAGTTTTAATATTCTTCTTGTAACAGAAATTTAATTGTGGGTTTTTATGTGATTGCGACTAATTTCTTTTTAAGAGTAAAATTTCTAATAAAAATTTTTTTAATTTGCGAATAAAAAAATAAAATACACGAAAATTACTAAGTAGAAAAAAGTTTATCCCTGCAAATTAAACCTTAGTAAACCTTTGCATATTTTATTTTTTATGAGTTTTACTCTTAAAAAGAAAATAGTCGCAATCACATAAAAACCACAACATTAAATTTTTGTTAGAAGTAGAATATTAAAACTGTTATTAAATAAACTTTTAATTATAATCTTTATCATAAAAAAATCATCAACACATTCATTGTGATATAACCCACCGGTGATGATACGATTTTTTAGTACCAAACTCTTCCTCTGATAAACCCTAAAACACGGACACTAGGGTGTTTCATTTTTTCATCACTTTTGAATTTCCAAATGCCTGGGGTTCCTACCGGTGGTATTTTGGGTAAAAAGTTTACGCCCCAATTTTTTTCAATTATGACGTCATATTGAGGTGGTCCACGACGTTTAAAATTTCAAGGGTCCAATTTTTCGCGCTTTGGATATATCTCCTCAACCGCTTATTGCAGATCGACAAAATTGGTGTCAAAATGCGTAGAATAGTTGGTTTCCTATATCTGATCTAGAGAAAACTTTTGTCTATCTCCTTCATAAAAAGATTTATTTGAAAAAAATTAAATTTTTTCATCCTAAAGCAAAATTATAAATGGTATATGTGCTGTTCTTTTGTGTTATATTTAAGCTCGTTGTTAAAAAAAAGCATATTTTTCTACTGCCTATCAAAGAATACTGTCTACTACATCTAATTTGCTTGAATAACATAAATTTACAATTTACACACACAAAACAACCAGCACAACTTGCAAGCTTTTATTGTTACTCAAAATTCACTAATTTCCGTATTACACAAATGAGCACGCAAACTCCAATCAGAATGGGTAAGTTGAGTTAGCTGAATAGGTAAGCGCCAGGATCGTGATCAACTTGGTCTCGGTTCAAAACCTACTCACGCCATTCTGTTGTGTCCTTGGGAAAGACACTTTACGGAACTTTCCCCTGCGTATTGGTCTTGGCAAGCAGTTCTAAATTAAAGTCATATCTCTATTAAAAATTTCTAGCGGGCAGCAATATCTTGGCATCTCCGGACGCAGGTCGGGATTGCTTCCCTATGTATAGCGCCTCCAGTGCTTTCCTGCGAGTCAACAGGACAAATATAGAGATAAAAATAAAATAAAAAGAGTTGGCTCATCTCGGATTTTTTTGTTGATCAGTTCTTTCAATCTTCCAATTCTTCGTTCGGTTGAGCGATTGTGGTTATCAATTGACTTTCTAAAAGATAGTTGAACATGAGTCATTGATATACATGGGACTTCTTTACTCCTGTTTGTGAAGAAATGCTATAAACGACTTTTTCGGTCTTGAAATAGTGATGGCACATTTACTTCTTCAGGCAAAGACTTTAAACTTTTAACTGTTTCAGCAATGTATGGTGCAACTTTGGCATGCACACTTGAAGTAATATTTTTCCAAGAAAGCCATTGCGACGCATAAGCCAAGAAATATTTCATAACAACATCAGTGATATTTGGCTCGATTTTAACAAAACAGCTAAGCAGATTGCGGTGGAATAAGGAAAGAAAAGGACCCTTTGGAGCTTTGGGATTTAAATGTATCATCAGAAATGATGGTTAATAATCACAAATGTTGTATAAAACTATCTTCTAAAGTTTGTTTTTCAGATTATCAGTGAGATTTCTTGAGTTAAAAATAAGCGTTCTCATACAATCATTTGCCGTAGTAATCCATCGAGAATGGCAAATTTGTTCTTGCTTATAAAAAAGCAGGCTCTTCAAATTTTGTGGAATATCGGTAATAATACAATATAACATGCCAAGATCTGCATGCATAGCTGATCATTTCTAAGACTGTGGTCTTCTACTTTATTGCTCTTTTGTTGAGAAAAACACTCGAGCTTGGCTTTCAAGAGCACAGTAGCAATTCTGGTTACCGGAACGTCCAACTGATCCCTTGGTATTAACGTTTCATTATTTGGTTTGTCTAACGCTTATATTCTGTTCAACAAAGCCCCATCTTGCATTGCTCCAAAACCTTTTCTTTCGCCATCAACATAGGAGATTACATGGGCAAGATAAATTTCATTTGTGTGGAACAAGCATTTCAGAGTATGGATATCATGACCAATTTCTATATATAAATATTCTACCAGGCGTGCATTTATAATTTTTTCCCCGTATTGAGAGCAGTTGTGTCAGCCATACAAGATAAAACTTCAGGAAGGTGAACTGTGCAAGCCTTTTGAGTGATATTTTAAAAAATTACTTCGGCAGTGACAGACAAACCCTTTGGAAAAGATTTAACAGCAACTATACTTTCGTGGGACATATCATTGGCATCCGTAAGTTGACCTTAGAAGATGTATCGATCAATTTTGTCTACAACACGTCCATCATAGCATAATTGTATGGAAGAAGCAGAGTTGAACAGATTTTCGCTTTCCATCAAAGCTTTTTCTCTCACTCTTGTTTACGGTATATCGTCGAAGGTGATGCAGATATTTTGTTTTGAAGGGTTGACTTCAGTAGATCAGACTGCTGACGTATTGAAATCATCCTTCGATCTGCCAATACACAACTCCTGTCAGTTATCGAGAAAGAATGGACTTTTGTGTACATTTTTCCTCCAACACATGGATTTTGAGGCTTATATTCTTTATCGTCTTCCCAATTTAAATCTTCAGATTCGCTTTCTCTATCATATTGTTCGCACAATACAGCTTCATTTCTTTTTCTTAGTTTGGAAATTTGGGGTTCCGTTGTTTCGGCTAAGTGCGAACTAAAAGTACTCGGTGGTTTAATTTCATTGCTAACATCCCTCCTCTTCTTATGATTTGCTCGTTCCATTTCCACTTTCGCATGACTAGCATCTGCAACACCGATATAGATTTTTCGCTATTTTCTTGATCCGTCAAGAAAGAAATTTCTTTTTCTGGAATTCGATTAGCTGCCTCGCAGCTGCACAATAACTTTTTCTTGTTAATCAACGGGTTTTCGGGGATTGAGCACTTGCACGTACATATGTCAAATAACTTATGTAACCACTACTCATCCACTTTATTACCTCCACGCTTCATTTCTTTAAGTGTTATCTTTCAACTTTGCTTCTATCCTCTGTTTGCTAAGTACGGGAAGACCAGCTTTTGTCCATATACTTAACACGTCTAACAACAGTTGATCTTTCACATCTTTGTAATAGGGTAGTTTGTTAAAATACTTAAGATTAGCTACAGTTAACTGATTTCTCAAGTAAAAGTAATGTCCAACTACATTGGTATTAAGAGGGAGCATGTTTTTCTCAAGCTCTTTAAAAGTTTGCGTCGACTTGGTAATAGGCTTACTACTCAAAGCCATGGCTAAACAACTGAAACCTGTTCTTTTTTTGGACAAATTTATAAAATAACCTCAGTTTGAGACAGCTTGTAGGCTTTGTTACGCAATAAAAGCTTCTAAAAGTGGAAAAAACAGAAAATTTTTCACTGGAATGCTCCAGAACAATGAAAATAGGTGCAAATTTAGTTTTTTCAGAATCACTTTTTTTCTGGAGGAAATAGACAAAAGTTTTCTCTAGATCAGGTATAGAAAACTGACTATTCTGCCCATTTGACACCAATTTTGTCGAGCTACAATAAGCGGCTGGGGAGATACGGCCAAATCGCAAAAAATTGGACCATCAAAATTTCAAACGTCATAATTGAAAAAAATTTGGGGTGTAAACTGTTTGCTTAAAATACCACCGGTAGGGACCCCAGGTATTTTGAAATTCAAAAGTGGTGAAAAAATGAAACACCCTAACGGACAATCGATCCATTGTGTCATGATTGCAACTGTATTACAACTTTTTTAGATGTGTCACACATACGTGGCCCACCCTGTATATTGACCTGAATATGAATATTTCGACGATAAATGATTTAAAATCTTTTACAGTTGGTGGAATTGGCTGGACCTGGAAACAATGTCGAGATTGAGCAAAATCTTTTAAACTCAAAAGTGAAGACAGTTACAGCTTATTACGGCAATGAATTGATTGAATGGGGTCGAGAAATTGAAGAAAATAATGATAATCAGCCCTCTCGCCATAACACCGATCATGTTGCTGATCCTAAATTGTCCGCTTTTAAGAGTCTTGAAACTCCTGAATACCTCGTGAACGACGATTGTGTTGAAAAGTTTGGTTGATTTTACTCTGAAATCTTGTCGCTGCCATTTAAATATATTGCCATTTAAATATGTCGCTGCCATTCAAATTTATTTCGAAATGAAAAGACAACTTTTTCATTTCGAAATAAATTTTCGTTTTGTCTTTCTCTCTTCATTTCGAAATAAATTTGAAATACTTTTTTTTTTTTCTGAATCTATAATTTATTTTTGTTTTTGAAAGAAGACATAAGCTACATCAGACAAACACGAGAATCAGAGAAGCATTATCAAATTTTTTCCATGGTTCAATATAAAACAAAAATAATACTGATTTCAATGTACAACAGTGGTTCTCAACCTGTTTGCCGCGAAACTTTTTAAAAAACATTAGTCCATTGCTTCGTAACCTTTTTTTTTGTGGACATTACTTTTAGGGACAAAAATCAACATCTGCACTCTGGTCCAAGTGTGCCGCAGGCGCGAAAAAGTTGAGAACCCTGATGTGCAACAAAGATAAGCTAATAGAAATTTAAATGTACAAATAAAATTCAAAATAAAAATATTGAAATAAAATTGCGGCTGCAAAAGAAAATTTTCTCTAGAATAGCTTGCAAAAAAAACTTAGCAACAAAAACTAAAAAAAAATTCTCTTGTCAAGTCTCAAAATTTTTTTATATGTTGTCGAACGTTTATGCCAAAAATTTTAAATAAAAAAAATGATCAGATGCAGAAGTTAAAAAAGTCAAATATTGCTCAAAATGTATGTAATTATCATATAGCGCTAACTGCTTACGAAATCTAACATTAACAATCTCCCACAGCAAGCCAAAAAACAATATCTCTATTTTTACGAGAAGTACAAGCTAAAGTGACTGCTTTAAACATTGTCTGTAACATTAGTTCTTCAGTTTAGTTTATTTCTGCTCCGCCACATGATCAAAATACAACGAAATGAAAAGGTTTGTAAGTTGCTTATAGACGGGGTCAGAAAAAGGAAGAACAACAAAACGAGTTGACGTGGTGACTTGCTAATTAACGATGAAAAGTGTAACCCATTGTATCATATGGAATCAAGGTTGGTTCACCTCATCATTCAGCCCGAGGTTATTTGCTTAATAAAACGGTGCATTGGTGGGACCATAGCAGAGTTTCACTCGAGAAATATGATCAGTCCTTAAAATATATGTTAAAGCATGAACATATTCCACCAGCCCAACAGGCAAACAAACCCACCGATAGAAATCCTGTTGTGGATCAAAAGATCTTTTCTCGATCCAAAACCCCAGTAAAGAAATATACAAAAACAAAATTGTTCTCAACCATTTTGTGTGGAATCCATTAACTTTTTTATGCAAGAAGAACAATTATAAATTTTTTTTTAAACAGAAAACTGCAAAACAAATTTAAAAACAGAATATTTATTCAACCGCACATTTAATGAGAACTTTGCTGCAAAATATTATAAACTAATAAGTTAATTCTTAGAGACGTAGAAAAAAGCCCACAACGCATAGTGTACCATTTTCCACACTAAGGTAGTTTTGAGCTCTTTGATTTTTCTTGCATCAAAATAAAGAACCCTAATTTACATAATTACATAGGCTACTACTGAAAGAAAAAAGCACTTTGATGGGATTCTTTACCGATGCGCGGGTTTAAAACACACCCTTGCCAAAAACCCAAAGCTTCATAAAGTCTCAAACAGATTTTTATAAACAAAGTTTCTTCAGGCAATAAATTCATCTTGTAGGCCCCAAGTGATGACTACTTGTCAGTGGCGTGCGGTCAGGGCATGCAAGTCATGCGTTGCATGACCAAATTTTTAGGAATTGCATGACAAACTTTTCCCCGATGAAGTAGATATCGTTGAATTCCATGAGAAATATTACTTGTTTCAGATGAAATCTGAGGCCGATCCGAGACGAAGACCTATTTTTTATGTTATTTTTGGAGAATATAGTGAATTTAGGACGAAAAGTAAAAAATCGGAGACTGGTTAGAAGTGATGCCCTTTTTTTTCTTTTTTAGAGATCACTGCATTTCTAGGACAAAAAGTGCATTACCCGGAACGATTCAGGCGATGGCCTTTTTTAGAGTTCACTGTATTCTCAGGACAAAAAGTGCATTACTCGGAATGATTTAAAGCGATGACCTTTTTTTTTAGCGATCACTGGAATTTGAGAAAGAAAAGTGCATTACCGGCAACAATTTCAAGCGATAACTTTTTTTTTAGAGATCACTGCATTTCTAGGACGAAAACTGCATTACCAGGAAATGACTTCAAGTGATGACCTTTTTTTTAGAGATCACCTTGAATCTAGGACGAAAATTGGTCTTGAATATACCCAATTTTATGAGCTGGTTTTGGCGTGCCAATTGCATGACTAGTCTCAGAGGCCACCATACGCCACTGCTACTTATATAGCTATCTCACCACCTCCAAAGCAACATCAAATATTTCGAATATAATTAAAGTATGTCTGATTTTTATTCAGAGATTGATAAGATCTGCCAATATTTTAAACAACAAATTAATGTCTATGTCACCATCATTCACAAATGAATCGCCTCAAATATTTGAACATAAACGCATTACTTTTTTGAGGTTCAAAAAAATTAATATAGTCGTACTATTTTTGTAATCCAATTAACGCAAGGACGTCCGGCTATTTTGCTGTTCTTGGCCACATTACAAAATTAGTTTTAACGAAAGGCAGCCAGCAGCCAGCGAGTAGAAAATCAAGTGAAAACCGAAAAAGGAATTAAAAAAGCAAAAACCTCGTTAATATTTTTATCACAGGTGAAACTCTTTTTTTGTTCTTCACCTAGTTTTTCTTGAAGAAATTTAGTTCTACAATCGTTATTTGTTGTTTGTTATGGGCGCTGTTAAATACAAAGCTGCAATAAAATGAGAAATTTTATTAAGCTTGATATGTAATTAGTTAAACAAGTGACATTTTTGCACGGGTGCAAGTTGTGCACCACGGATTAGCATATTAGTGGTGTCACAAATGGCCCAGATCACAAAAAAATTTTTTTAATCGAAGTATACTTTAACACGTTCGCTGCCACTGGCATTTTATTTAAGCGCCGCGTGACCCACCGGTGGGTCAAGCATTAATTCTTTTTCAATTGCTCTTTTTTCTCTGGCACTTTGAGACAGGACTTGGTTTTGCTGCATTGGCACCTCAGTTATGTAAAAAAAACACTGCAGACACATTTTGTTCGAAAATTTATTTTTTCTACTGAAAGAAAGGTATTGTTGAAAAGTGATGTTGTGCAACAACTAAAAAATCAAATGTTTCTCTCAGCATATGCAAAAATTCATATACGGAAATAATTATTCATATATACCTGAAAAGCAAAATATAGTTTAAGAGTAGCGTGACCCACCGGTGGGTCACGCGGCACCTGAGCAATTGTTCATTCATCGGGTGCCGCGTGACCCACCCGTGGTCACACCTGCTAGAAGAATAAATAAAGTTCCTTCAACCTAGAGATAACCCAACAGAAACACCTCTTGCAATTTTTTCCACAAAAATTGCACTACAACCAATGGCACCTGAGAGGTGGTCACAAAAAAGCTAAAAAAATACGATGGCAGCGAACGTGTTAAAAAGTTGTAAAGCAAAAGACTGAAAAGATATCGATTCTTAGCAAGCAGGTCTCAGGAACAATGGATCACCGCACTCGGCGGTGGTTTGGGTCTGTGTGTATAGAGAGATCGGAAAAACCTTCCCGAATAATTCTATGTCAGCGGTATTTTTGCTAAGCATAATTTTTGCATCGCTTTTGGATGAGTACAAGTCTAGGTCTTCTTGGCCGCACAGCGCGATCCTGCTTTGTAATTACAAAGAATGATTTTCTTGTAGTCTGTTCAGGTATGCCAAAGGCTTCATTTTGTAGGTGTGTGCTGGCTAAATGCAAAAACAATAACAACTCAGAGCAATACCGCCAAAACAAGTCTCAATCTTTTAGCCCTCTTGACTGCCTCGACCCAGCCTCAACCAAAAACCATCTTCACTGCATCAGCAATTATTAATTAGCATTAATTTCGATAAAGTTTCCAAAAACTACAACACAATAAACAGTACTCTCGTGTAAATGTTTGCCGTTGGTTAACTATAAGGAACTAAATCACCGTTGATTACAAAAAAATTAATGATTAACTTTGATGTATTGTACTCAGATGCGTGTAGCGATAGCAAGTTCGAGGTGCCCGTGCAGCAAAGCCATCAATCGTGGTAATCCCGCAACTCGCAGCGCTGACATATTGTTGGCAACCCTGTGCCAGGTACAGCTGGCCAAGAAATCAAACCATTTTAATCATTACCATTATCTTAATATGTCTTCCTGGCTCTTAGGACAACGTCGGTTAGGTTAAAATTAGGATAACCATCATTCGGTACTACTAAGATCTGCTTTCGGACATGCTAAGATATTGTTGTTCAATTTAGACTTTTTTGCTATCAATACGGCGATCTCACCTACTCGGCCACGCTACGGACATCAACACAAAATGTATTATATTTTTTTTAATTTCTCTTTTCTTAGTGAATCATAAATAAACTTTATCAAAGGTTAAGCAGCTTGCTGCTGCCAAAAGCCTCCTGAATATGATCAGATGGCTCTTAGTCTCACTTTTAGAAATTTTGAAATAGTTTTATAGTCGGAAATAAAAAGATTTAAACTGATTGGTTGATTTGCTAAAACCTAGATTTTCATTTCATGAAATCAATACAAAAAATAAAACATTCGCAGAACGGTCAGCCGAGTAAATGCCTAATTTATAAATGAAACACGATTGACTACTTTGTATATTTAACTAACCTTGCGCAAATCTACTTATTCAACACAGACCATCTTCGAGGCGTGCATTGAGTGTACACCTTCCATAAACAGTTGATATTTTTCTGTAAACTGATAAATAGTACTAGTTTTATAATAATTCATGTAATTTCACCGTTTTGTTACCTTCCGCGTTGGATGCTCAAGGATGTTGCCTGTTCACCCACCTTATGCACGCCCTGAGAAAACCAAATATGGTATATTTGCAATCTATAGAACTGCTTATTTTGACAAAAAAACGAATGCTTAAACATCTTGCTTTGAACTCAGCAGCGCATGGAATTCAAACAGATATGGTTTCGGAAAAGCTTTTGAAGGCGCTGTTACGCTTCTCAGCAACATTAGACTCGCTTAAAAATAAAAATAATACAAGACCATGGAAAAAATATGCAAAAACAATTATTTAACAAGATTACAAACAAAATAAGCAAAAATTTGTTTTAAAAAATATTCTTCTCTTTAATTCTTAAGACGAGAGAATTGTCTTTACATTCAAAAGATTTGCCAAAGCAATCAGCTTGTCCATATCAATCTCAGCAATGCTATTACTCAGTGACGAAGTTTATTTAGGCATACTTAACCCCTCTGTCGCAATGCTTTTCGTTGGATGTCATCTTTCTGTTGGTTCACTCTTTAAGAAAAGCTCGTTAATTTACAAATTTATTCAAATATATATCCAAACTTAATTTTTAATCCGCGAGTCAGTTCAAGCTGCTAAGGAAGCTTTTCCACATTTCTCGCTTATTTACTTTGCTTCATCAGAAACAACCTCAGCGACTTGTATTGTTGTGGGCCGAAAAAAAATTGAGTTTTGAGTTATAATTATGATTTATGTCAAACTTGTCATATAGGTATTAATAAGGTCGAATGGGATTTGAAATAGTTAACCGTGGTATTGCTTTTACACGTGAGAGTTTGGTATTTTCAACATAAGTGATGTAGCATTTATTGACCCTTGATGCAAATTGAAGATTCATTGCTTTTGTTTAATCTAAAATTTAATTCTTAAACTTAGAGAATAAATTGTCACAGTTACGTGCCACAAGCTAAAACAGATCTGCACTGAAAAGCACTATGCCAATGTTTGCCAACCTGGAGTCACTGATACATTGCAAAAGTTGATTAAGTATAGAATTTCGCTTTTGCCTGAAACACACTGCCTCGACACCCACTGACACCACAACTTAGAAAGTAGCGTTAATGTTCTCGAGGCCATTTCTCAACACTGTGATTGCTTTAAGTGATGTCGGCAGCGTGGTCGAGTTGTTAGAATGCCGGGGTTGTAATCAACATGATCTCGGTTCAAAACCTACTTGCTCCATTCTGCTGTTGGTAAAGACACTTTACGGCACTTCCCGGTGCTTGGTGGTTTTGGAAGACAGTTTTAAATTTCAGTCATATCTCTATTAAATTTCAAGGGGACAGCAATATCTTGGCATCTCCAGAAGCAGGTCGGGGTAACTGCTTACCAGATGTAATAGCGCCTGCGCCGCTTTCCTGCAAGTCAGAAGGATGAATATTGGGACAAAAATAAATAAAAAATAGAATAAATAAAAAATTAAGTTGAAAAACGAAACAAAAATAATCCTGTCCTGAAACCTAATGCTTGGTTTCATCGGCTGGAAAGTGAGACTTATCGATTTGCAAATGTCCGGCTACGATACTTTTTAAACTAAACTCACGATGACAATTTTTTCCACTTGAAGAAAGACACGTACTCACCGAAAAACACTCAGATACACAACTTCCATTAAAATCGTGTTTCTGAGTGTCTGGCAGTGTGAACGCAATCAGGTAAAATCTAACTTGAACTTTTTTAACATTTAAAATGCGTCTCTACGACAACTGAAGAAAAGATGCAATATCATTAACGTTTCAAAAGAGTCAAAGAGTAAAACAATAGATAAACGGAAGTATCAGAAAATGAAATACTTATTGTGAGAAGATGCTGACTAATTGTTTGCTGGGTGCAAATGCGAAACTATTTATTGACAAATTATTATAAAGCGCGGAACCTAAGTTTGCTCTATGTGAGCCAAAGTTTCATGCATTCGCAAAAAGCCTGTCGGTTATTCATTCAAATTCCGAATAAAAAATATTTTTGCTGGTGACTAGCACATTAAATGTCTTTATGAATTAGAATTAATAACCAATTCAGTGGGCAAGTCCGGCCATTTAGTGGACCATCGAACTCCCTTATATTCCAAAGGAAGAAGAAGAACCAATAATTGAGATATATGCATTAGCTGAGCATTTATTTTAATCATGGCTTGCAGTGACCTACAAATGGTTCACTTTGAAGTTTCAAAAAATAAATGTCTAATTGTGCACAAAGGGTTTGCTGCAAAAAAAACTAAGAGTCTACCATATCGGGTGATCGATAAAAAACTTCAAAAAGCAATAACTTGATCCCCTAAACGCGTTTTTCTCTTTTTCGGTACAACAAAATACTTTGTTTATTAGCCTATTTTTTAACCGTTCTTTGCCTAGCACAAATCATGAACATGGGCAAATAAAATAAAAAAATGTAAATGTCCGGAAATGTTTGTAGGAAAAGCAAAATCTGCGACGTTTTTGCGAAAAAAGATTAATGACGTTTAATGACGATTACGTTTTGTTATCAATATAAGAATGCTTTAAATTATCTTCACAGACTGTAGCAAGTTTGCGATAACCAAAAGACCTTTTTCCGAAGTATATTCAGCCACGAACTGTACCGGTATACAAACACTGGTGAAGTATGAATTTAAAAATTTTAAAAACATGGCATTTAAAAAATGTAATAAAAAGTGAGAAAAATGAGGAAATATTTTTAACAATAAAAGTTTATGATCAGCTTCATAGCATCATATCATCATATTTCAATTATTAACAGCATAATAATACGACATACTAAAGATTAGAATTTTTACTAACTAAACAATATTACCATCTAATTACTGACACCAAGACTCTGACAAACAATTAATAGTAAAAGTTATTCTTACAAATTATGTTAACCAAATGACCCAGAAACCAGAATTACAACGCGATTAAGCATAAAAATTTAAAGAATAAGATTTAATAAGGTGTTACGGATGAATGGGTTACTCTAGTATCCAAGGTTTTTTTATTTTTTTGTTTCGACTAAACTGGGTAAAAAAATGTTTATGCGATATTTAAAAGTAAAGCAGTAGCAATAATTTTTAAACAATGTATTTCTTTAAAATATAAAGTTTACAAAGTCAATTATGAATAAAAAATTTTCATAAAATTTTTGCTTTGGCACACTGTACATAAAAAATTAATCTACATTCTACAATAGAATCACAAGTATTCAATTTAAATTTTTATAAAAACTGAATATATTTTGATCATTAATTTCATCGCTCAATAAAAAACAATATCAGATAGATTAAGGTCGTAGTAAAAATCAATCAAAAAAGCCTTATAAAATTAATTTATCGCAGTTGTCATTACTTCTACTGCACAATAGTCCAATATATTCAATAATAAAAACAGCAGAGGTAATGTTTACCATCAACTGACGTTCATCCAAAAAAAAAATTCTAAGTAATTTTCATTTTGTTTCGTGATTCCTAATTATAGCTTACGGTTCACTGCCAGCCGCAACTGACCAAACCTCAGCCTTCAACCGGCCTTTTTACGAGCATTTATTTGTTTGCGAATGAAACCGTTTCAAGAAGTGACGAGCTTTCACTGCGATATGAATTGTTTGCTGCGGTTGTCGAATGATACTTTGCCCGATAGAAAAAAGCTTGCAAAGAGGGAAAACCTTTTGCAAACAAGCGCGACAAACAAAAAAAAATTGCGACAACATCGAAAAGCTTATAACAAACAAAGATCAACATTTTCTTAATTATCTTGCACAATAGCCTGTCAATCATTACTCTTTTTTTTTGACAAACCAAACAAAATTATTTCCACTCAAGTACCAGGAGAACTGTGAATTATTAAATGATGTCACAGTAACAGGCTCGACCATGAAGCGCCATGGCAAATGATAAATCAGCTATAAACACGCGATGTTCAAAGTTCGATCAGCAATAAACGAACACTTGGTTACAATTTTCTTTGAGTCGGGGATAATATTGTTGTAAATACATAAATCAACAATTTTTTTGTAATTACTTGTATCTTAATATAGTCCAATAATAAATTATTTAAATGGCCGAAAATGTTTTAAAATCTAAGTCTAACCCTACACTAGTGGTAGGAAAACTACGCCCTGAGGGCCAAATTTGGCCGCCAAGCGTTCGATGTGAACGGTCTAAGAAAGTAAATATTTTTTGTTTTCGAGTAGGTTCGAGGCAAAAATTCACATTCTAAACTTTAGTGTGACCTTCTATCGCCCTCTATCAAAATCATCTTGTGAATCCGGCCCTCGAGCTAAAAAGTTTTCCACCCTTACAAGTCTTGAAAAGATAAAAAGCAAACAAAGAGCTAAATGAAGCAAAAGTATGTGGTAGTTTTTGTTCCAAATAACACCTCAAACGGGCTTATCGTACACTCTCTGCAGTATACACCAGAAAGAGAGTGCCACTTTGTTGGGCTGTACCGGAAACTGATCATGGACTATTGGCACCAATTTTATATTATTTTGAACATAGACCATATAACAGAGGTGGGAAACCTGCAACCTCGAAGCAAAAGGGTTAACCTTTTTTTTAGAGATCACTTCAGTTTAGGGATAGAAATTGAGAAATCCCAGTTAGATTTAAAGTGATCACTTTTCTTTTGGAGATCTCATCAATTCAGGGACGGAAATCAACAATTCCGAGTCAGATTCAAAGTGAAGGTCTTTTGTTTAGAAATCACTACTTTTTGATAACAAGAATCAAGAAAACAGAGACGGATTCAAAGTGATTACGTAATTTTATTAGTATTTCAACTTATGCGGCCTCCTTTCTTAAAAATTTCAAAAATAACCTCCATTAACAAAAAGGTTCCTCATCTCTGCCATATAACCTTAAAATGACATCTTGCAGCAAACGCCATTAAAAGGTACTTTTCTGCCAAAGATTAAATTAGAGGTGAAACCTTTTTTAAATTTTACTCTTAATAGACAAATGCAGACAAATTTAAGGTTTTTCGTGCCACCACGGTGTTTCCAGATTTTTAAAAAAGCAAAAAAAAGTTTTTCAAAAGTTAAATATGAAATTAATGATCATCCACTGTTATAAGTTTACTGGAGGGAGATTCATAATCGCAATTTTTAAGAAAAAATAAACACCATCTCAAAATAATTTGGATTTATTTTAAAGTTTGATTTTATTTCATGTCATCTATTTATCATTATAACGCTCAGGATAGCGTCGGGGTTGTTTAACACTAGAATTTACCGGGGCAGTCATTTTGACCGTTTTTGATTTTTAATTGCTCATATTTCTGCTTAGATAAGTCTTATAAAATTGAAATTTTCTGACTTTTCCTAAGTTTTTGTCAACTTTTAGCATGTAAATTTTTATTGCATTGCGATAAGCACAGCGGATTTCGGGGAGCGATTTACCTTAAATTACCACCAATGGTCATTTTGACCGGAAAGCAAACTACGGTTAAAATTGCCTTTACAATAAAGCCTTTTGTTGTGTTATTGTTTCAAAACAATCATGCAACAATTACTGCAGTATCTGGCAACAGTTAGTCATTAGCTAGTTCGTAATGTTGAGCCATTTGCAGTATGCCGAGACTAGAACGAGTTAGTAGTATCCAAACTCTAGCTTGGCTGAATGTGATTGCAGAAAATGATCCGTGGGATGAAAGCGCAGGTGAAAATGTTTGTGAAGGCTTATATCAGGGGTCGGCAAATTCAGACCAAGTTCGACTTACATGGGAAGTGATTTCTTCACATGGATCGGATTCTAAGATTGATATTGATAACCTGGAGCAAACTGATTCTGCATCATGTCAACTTTCAGCTCTGGCAGTGGCAACAATGATACAAGTACTGTAGCTCAAGCGCAGAGTGATGGGCGTACTCCAAACACCTCGGAAATTGGATTGGTTGCTAAGGACAGAACAAAATGTGAGAACATCGAAGTTTTTTTCAGAATCGAGGGGTAGGCTACAAGCTTAGCACGTGCTAACAGAAAGCGAAGTCTAACGCGATATACCAATCGCATGTTAGATGGTCCGCTGAGTGTGTTTGAGCTACTCGTCGATAATTCAATGCTTACCCATATTCAACGATGTATAGAAGCTTGCGGAAAGTGTACAGATTGTGTAAAAGTTGAATGTGTGGACTGTGTAGACGCTGCATTTTTCTTTGTTTTTGTATGCTTTTGAATAGCCGCTAGTGGTATTTGTAAACAGCAGCATATTGAAAAATAACCATTTGGTATTTTGAGCATATTTTAAAGTAAATTATTTTTCGTTTAGTTTCAGACCTCGTATTTGTTGTAAATAAAATAAAAACTTTGAGAAAATTTTAACCACGCAGTTAAAAAGCTGGTTGAAGGCCTTCACTTTAATTCGGAGATTAGGGCCTGTGCAGCATACTCCAGAATGTGTTATTAAAAAGAAGCTTACGACGCACCAAACTCACACCTACAAAGATTCAAATCATTACTAGGTATACTACAAAACTTAAAAAAAACTTATAAGATAAAGTAAACCTACATTATTGCGCATTTTTTTGTTTATTGGACAAACGGTCATTTTGACCGCTGCGGTAATTCTAGGTAGGTCAAAAACGCGGTAATTCTAGTGTTAATAAGGGGCAACACCAAACAGACACGCTAACATGCTTTTGACATGCTTTCAAATAAAGTATTTTACATGTGTCACACTTCATTCTTAACTTAATTGTAATCTTAATTTTATAAACCTACAGTTAATTTTCAGCTTTTTGCAGTAATTTTTAAGCTTTCGATTATGACGCCATATTAAATCATTGTTACGTAGTGATTGAATAATCGGTACGCCACCCGCTGCTTAATTTATTTTGTCTGCAAGTTGTCTTTAAAAGTAATTATAAAGAGTTGCTTTACTGGTTCATTCAGAGCCCATTGATTGACTGAAGTTTTTTAGCCATTTGGGACAACATTGCGGCAGCGATGACGTAATTTGTTTCCGTTATAATCCATTATTTTGAAACATATTCCATTTTGTATGTTACATCACTAGTTTGAAAAGAACAAAAAAGTGTGCACTAAAGTTGACTTAGCTTTTATTAATGGCACAAGCTTTCGTGAGCTACTGCGCACTTCGTCAGGTGCAAATGATCATAATTTTTATAATCATAATTTTTATAATCATTTGCATCTGACAAAGTATACTAAACAAGTTATCAAAGGATTGGAAGGAATAAAAATTGTAAGAACTTTTTTAAAATCAACTTCAAACATTTTTCAGCATTATAAGGACTTTTAGCCCAGGTCTATGTTATTTACAATAATTTATTTTTTCATCACTGTCTTTTTATAAATTATTACTGCACCGTTCCTGTAAACCAAAAATAGCTTCTTGCTTAACAGGAACGGTGCCACACTTTTGTATCAACCTGGGTAGAAAAAGCTCGGATTTAAAATAACTCATCTAACATCTTGACATTTTAAAGCTAGAACACCCTCCATTTTGTAATAAGAAAGCATCATGTCCAACACCAGTATCAACAAACTGCAAAGTACAGCATTTACAACACACCTCGACCTCGACACACAAGACTTAAATACTCACTTACATGACGAAGCCATGCAGTGTACTTCCGATGGTCACTAATCTCAAGCTTATTTTATTCGATTGGCACAATATTAACCACACCCTGGCCCAGATGGCTTGCAGGTGCTTTCTCGCTGTGACTCGACAGTTGATTGAAACGTCAATTGATCAAACGACACTTGATCGAATGACAGTTGATCGAAACGCACTTGATCTCAGGGTTTAAGTTGTAGAAATTTTTTTTGACTCCCACTCCGACTCCGTCTCCACCTGTTCAAAATTTTCCGACTCCAACTCCGACTCCAGTGCATCTTCAAAAACAACTCCGACTCCCGACTTCAGACATTTAAAAAAATGATTCCAACTCCAAACTCCGACTCCAGCAATTCTAATAATACGACTCCAACTCCAACTCCGACCCCACCCAAAAATGTACAACTCCGGCGAATCCGACTTCCGACTCCGCAATCTTGATTAAGCCACACTTTTAAAAATTTGAAGAAAAAGGGAAAAGCCGACCATTTTTTAAAAATCTGTTGCCTGAGCTGTTTAATGTTAAGATTTGATATCAGTTCTTCAAAAAAGTGCTTGATAAAAATATCCGAGCAAAATATTTTGAATTACGAGTAACGAAATAAAATCTAAAAATTTTAATAATTTAAAGCCCTACGGACTGTATCTAAACATAGAGTACAAAATTGAATACAGAAACTCAAAAAATGTAAAATAAGAAATGAAACTAAAAATATTCTTTTTATCTACTACTATATACAGGGTGATTCAGCGAAGTGTGCACAAATAAAAACTCATCTTTCGGACTTATAATTAGGTCAAATGAAACAAGTTATATGCTGTGAAGATAGTAAATTTAATAAGCTTTCAGAAAACATACAAGTTATTCAATATAACCCCCTTTGTTTTTGATTACTTTCCGAAGTCGTGGCAGAACCCGGGCACATGTGGCACGCACCACTTCTGGGTCAATTTCGTCCCATGCCGATGTCAATTTTCGCTTTAGAGAGTCCAGATTTGGATGAGAAGTACGGCAGGCTTTTGTCTTAATAATATTGTCTTAATAGACCATAATTAATAATATTGTAATAATAGACCATTATTAATAATATTGTCTTAATAGACCATAACCCAAAATCCATAGGGTTCAAGTCTGGTGAAGACGGCGGCCAAAGCTCTTTCTCCCAAAAACCTTTGAAATTGCATCGACACCAAGCTTGAACTGAGTTGGCCGTGTGGGAGGTTGCACCGTCCTGTTGAAGAGTAACTCCTTGTTCTCCGACTACTTCTTGGACCCAGGGAAGGACTTTCTCCTCCAGCATTCGCCTATAGACGGTCTGGTTTATCTTGACCCCTTCTTCAATGAATATGAGAGGAGTTTTCAGCCCTTTTGATGTTGCGCCTGCCCATACCATTACGGAGGCGGGTTTTTGTCTTCTGAAAGAGCTGCGACGCTCAACTGGGACCATGTTTATGTCTGGAAGCCAAATCCTGTCATTTTGATGGTTATGGACAGCTTGAACAGTGAAAAGTTTTTCGTCTGTCCATAAAACTTGAAGCTGCGTGCCATCGACAAGTTTCTTGACCAAAACCTTTGCTCTATCGAGCCTTTTCTTCTTAGTGGCCTCCGACAAGAGATGTCTTTTGGTGAACTTGTATGGGTAGCTCTGGAGATCTTCCTTGAGAATCCTTTGCATGCTGGACACGCTCACAGAGTAGTCTTTAGCAAGTTGTCTGGCACTTCTTGCAGGATTTCTCCTCAACTTCTCTCTGACCTTTTTGATCAGTTTCTTCGTCCTTACGGTTCTTTCAGGGTCACTCCTGATTCTTGGAGCACAAGTCCCAGTGTCCTTGAACCTTTTCACGACTTTATAAACTCCTCTACGGCTTACAACCTCCTTCATCAAGCGGAAAATTTCACTTGGTGGGAGCTTCTTCTTGCAATACTCTTCTATCACGTCATTAATCGTTTTACTCATCGTTTATTTTTACTTCAAATAATACCAGATTTTAAATTTTAACTCTTAAATAATAAGAAACTGAAATGTTAATAATTGAAAGTTAATAATGGACGAAATACATGTACATAAAACTAAGAAAAGTATTTGTGCACACTTCGCTGAATCACCCTGTATATGCCAGCCCGCAACTAGAAAAAAGCCAAAAAAGGCGACACAATCCCTAGTATTTTCAACATTGCTATAGTTTTAACAATCGATTGCTAATATTTAATTTCATCATAATATAAAGACTGTTTTTATTTTGCCGATCTTAATTGCAATAACCTCAATCTTGAACGCGCAATCGTATACTGCTGGGACATTTTTAGAGATTTCCGTTGGATGCTTGAAGCACATTCATATACTTATTTGATTATGTTTGCCTGTTGCCGTTGTTATTTCTGGAAGAACAATAATGCTATTTATTTTTCCCTCATTGTACAGGCCTATAATAGCCCAAGTGACAAAATTAAACGAATTTTTAAACTTATATGCGTATAAATAACATGCCTACTTTGAACGTTTAAACAGTAATTATCCTGGAAAGAAGTAAACATATTATTTTAGTAACATATTATATATAAGTTGTATATAATCTAGTAATGTTTCACCTTGCCGTTACAGTGCTCAATAACACACAGTTAGAGCAAGTATATTATATTTATTAAACGCTACACTTTATTAGTTAAAACCACAACAGTCTGTTTCATCCTATTGAATCGTCAGGTGGTCACTTATTCAAATAGAAATTTCAATAAGTTCTAATTTAATTCTATTTGAATAAGTGACCACCTGATGATTCAATAGGATGAAACAGACTGTTGTGGTTTTAACTAATAAAGTGTAGTGTTTAATAAATATGATATAAGTTATATATATGCAAACATATTATAAATTTTTTATTGACCTTCCCCAAAATATTTCGTCTCATCAACACATATTATCTAGTTGTGCCCTATGTAGATGAACAAGTTTATTGTTTAGACAACTTTAGACCAGTGGTCCTCCAAGTGGTTGATTGCAACATCTGAAAGATCGAATGGGGTTCGATAAACAAAGTTAGAGTTTACCCGAGCAATAAGGTGTCAGTGTCAAAAATTTTCAAAAACGCATCGTTGTCAAAGTGAAGACCTTTTTTAGTCTTTACTTTCTTCCTTCCACATATAATGTAAAAAAACATAGTTGCGTGTAAGTCGAGATAAAAAAAACAAATATTCATTTTAAGCAATTAATAGTGTGTACTTGATTAGGGGGTAGATGAAATATTTTTTACTCGTTTTGAAGTCGACGTGTAGAAAAATTTGTCTGAGCCAAGCTTTTTTAATCTCTAAAGCACGCTTTTCCACTTTCTAAGTAGGCCTACTGCTGGCTGAAACTTTTTTAACAAGGAAAATTAATTTTTTAAGACTTTTAACTATGGTTTTGTAGGCCTTAGCGCTTTAATATATATGTCAGTGCTGGAAAATCAACAGCTTTTTGTTATTCAACTTCTCGTTCAAACTCACTAAAAACTTTGCAAATTCGAGATTTTTATCTTTTAATTTTCAAGTTCAGGAAAGGGTTATATTAATTTTCGTCTTAATTCTCATTCTCGTTATTAGTATGTGCAGGGGCACCGGAAGTAAGGAAGAGTGAAAAAGGCAGGGGGACCGTCTACCCTTTTGACCCCTTCAAATTGCCCTCCCCTTCTTTCTGAGAAGGAAAGGTACAGGTGGAAAGATACAGAAGCATTTGGAAACTTGACCAAAATGTCAGATCGATTAAAGGTGAACACTTTTATTTGGGTTTTTATCTCCACCTAAAACCCGGACAAAAATAAGGATCATTGGCTTGATTGGACGTGATGACTTTTTATTAACTAAAACAAATAATAACCAAGTTTTGCTAACGGTCGCGATACGGAATGGTATTGCGACCGTTTTCAGGGCAAATATTTTTTTTAAAAATTGTATGCCTTTTTAAAAAATAAGATGTTTTTTTTTAATTTTTCGTTTCTGACAAAATACCTTTCCGATGCCCCTGAGAATTTATTAGGTATAGTTTCCTAAAAAATTAGTTAGATAATTAACAGGATTAAATTTTTTTAGTTCTATTTCAGAAATTTTTATTTTTTAAGTTCAAGTTTAATGCTCCAGTTCAAGACGTTATTGTCGTCACTACAAAAGATTGTTTAACAGAACCACCACTCAATGGAGTATGCAACCCACTTCAGCAGTAGCGACTGGCAAGTAATAAACGAAGAGGTGACGTAATTTGGGGCACTGGAAAATTTCGGGCGGGAAGGACGAAGTTTAAAAAAGGAATTTTTTTGGTCGAAAAAACACTCTTAACAAACGCAAATTTTAGCGTTGGAGAAAATTTTTACAAAAAACTTGATAAAAACTAAAAATAAATAAATGCAAAGATCTTTACTTCTCGGCCGCGATGTTTTATTTCCTTGGCGAGCAAATATTTTTGATTTAACAAACTCATAAAGGTGGAAGGTTTTTATTACAAATAAAGACCTTTTCTGTTTTACCGGCCTTTACTTTAAACTAAATAAAATTTACACTTTCAAGAGCCATGAAAAAATATAACCTACCCAATTAATCATATATTTTAACTGGAAAAGCATATCTTAAACTTGGGAAGCTTTTTATACCATACAAGCTGAAGTTTATTACGTCTGCCCGGACAAAAGTTCTTGATGGATCATTTTGTCTCCAAAAATCAAGTCCATACAAAAAAGTTTTCACATCAATTCAAAGAACTTGTTTTTTCAGCAAAGCTTTATAAGTGAACAAAAAAACTTTTTAAAATGTAACACAATTCTAAATTAGCAGAAAGAAAGCGCTGACAACTAACAATATTAAAAATATGCATTGCATTTGCTCGTATCTACTAATAAAAACTGCTGAATGCAGATTTTCCTTCTAAGTGTCGCTTCACTGTTATAACTGAACATCTACGGTATTTCCTTGTGCCCCAATAGGAGGAAGGGTCAAGAAAACCTATCAAAAGCAGCACCACAGGATTTAAATTACTTTATTCAGATAATTTAATAATTTGACTTTAATTAATACAAAACGTAGCACAGATAGACGAAACAGTACAAGGTTATATACTACACTCAACTTTCTAGCTTACTTGAAGATAAAGCGATAATGTTATTATGGTTATCACGATTAGTGAAAGTGCGGACAAACTTCGATTCACAGACTCGAACATGAATCTCTGACGCCTATGAAAAGCTTCACCAGCTTTTCATGAAATTGTTTGCATAATCTTGCAGTGACTTTAGCAGCAAATTACAAATGGCAGCAACGAATCGGTTATGAATCGTGAAGCACACAAACAACTTTATGACGTTTTTGAATTAAAATATTTAGTTAAATACAAGTTTAGACAGTTTCAAGCACATAAAAGTCGGCAAATCACAATGAACTTGATATTTAACTTTGAACATTTAATCATGAGCGTTGTCATGTTATTCATATTACCATCACATTCACAATCACCAGAAGTGTTTAACAAAAAAAAAAAATCGCAAAGAGAACCAACAAAGCACAGATAACTATTGAAGCACACAGCTATAAGAATTCAAGTAGCATTTAATACTAAACAGTCAATATCATCTTCACAGTTTATAGACGAATAATGCTTAGCGCCAAGCAAAATTAAAAAACAAGAAAATTTACAAACGTTTTGAACCTAGAGATAAAGAAACCTTTGAGGTATAATACAATAGATTCGTGTAGAGAATTAAACATATTAATCAAAGTGGGATATTGTAATTTTTAAAAAATGCATAAAACCTTAGAAAAACGAAAGCAGTATTTACGCTGAACTGTTATACAATAGCAAAAGATCGTTTGGTGAAGTTGAGTGATAACAACTAAATTGTAAAGCAGAAAACTTCATGTTAAATAACAGTTTCAACTATAAAAATTTAACACCATAAAGTAAAGCGTTTTATCCTATTATTGGAACAAAACTTAATAAACAGATCCACGAACACGAAAATACGAAAAAATCTTATTTTGTTTAAGGTGAAAAAAAGTCTTAAAAAATTAAATCATAATAAATGTTAGTCTTGACCGCTTCCAGAACGTGCAACAAACATTATTTTTAAAAATGAGAATAAATGAAACAGTTTTTTTTTAACAATAAAGCACAAATAGTACAACTGATAAAATTTTATATGTTTCCAAAATGGGCATAAAATCCCCCTTTTGAACGGTATATATATGCATGCACATGCATAGTGAACAACACGTTAAATACATCATATATGTGCGAATTCAGGTGCATTTTAATCATAAATAAACTTATTTGTACAGATTTCAGTAGCAATTAGCACAGCGATAACGCAACGTTAAGTTAACGCTGCCGTTAGAGTAACAATACTTTTAAACAGCAGACCGTAATCATTTAAAGGACAACAAAAAATTTTTCAAATTTTATGCATAATAGTTGTAAATTAAAAGCAAAATAGTTAACGCGAAAAAGAACCACTCTACCAAGTGATTAATCGCAAATTTATATTTACTTGCAATCATAGCTTGCAACCAATAGTTTCCAAGAAGACTTCAATACCAAGAGGCAGATAACAAGTTTAGAGTCAAGGCTCGAAAAAATGTCTTGGAACTTTGTGGGGGAAAGTAATTGCAGGGAAAAGATGGCGACAACATAAAAACCAAAAAAAGCTAGGAACGATTATGGGTTCAAAATCAGAAATTTAAATGTATAAAACTCGGAGAAAAAATATATAATTTTAAAACATTTGTATTTTAAATGGGGTTACGTTACACCCGAATAAAGAGGATGCAAACTCTTCTTTTATATAACCTAAACAACCGGCAAAAATTAATCCAGATTAAACCATAGCGCCATAAAATTCCTATTTTAGAAACAATAATCAAATGCCACTAAAATCTCTTAAATGTATTTTAATTATACAATATAAATTGAAACACGCGACAAAAGTAAAAAACAAAAATTACATCAAACCACACAGTTCAACGCTGGGCGAAAGACGGGTCTAGAATATTCTACGAATTCGCAAAAACCAAACAACTAAAAAGTACGAAAATTTAGAAGTTGGAAAATCTTTTCCGGAATTCACACTTGAACGGAGGATGAAACGTGGAATCCTGCAAAAAAAAAGGAATTCGAAATAAATTGAATGAAAACTAAAAGTTAAACTTTGACTTGATAATTACAAGAGGCTCCCAGCCTAAACAACAACCAATATTTGTCAATATTGATTGTATATAAAGAGGAAACAATTAATACAAAAAAGTCGCATTACACTCAGCAATTATGCAGATGTAATTCAATACATTAACCGACTTCAAGATGGCTCGTCTACTTCAAGAGAAACAAATCCATCATTCTCTTCTAGTCAATCGGATTTCTTCACAGAGAAAACAGGAATTTTGAAGTGGCTCGCCAATGTTCGAACCTAAGAAAAAAGTAAAGCAATTATAACAAAACCATTAAAATAGTTTTGGGCAAAACAGAAGCTTATATTTTTTGAACAAAACTTATCGAGATTCGAACTCAAGTTCTGCGACACTCAAAACAAAAAGCTCAGCTACAAAATGCAAGGGGGAAAAGTATCTAACAAGCAGAAGGCTCCCGTTGCTATATTTGCTTCAAAGATAGACTGCAAAAAGATAAAGACTTTTAAGCAGATGTCATAACTATGTTCCGACGTGGCGTTAAAACAAACCGGGCGATTAATTTAACACTACGATATGATTATGGTCACTATCGTTTATGTGGCTAGTAAATTAAAATTTAATAAATGAATACACTGTGAAGCAAGTAAAATCAATAAATCAGTGATAGCCGTGGTTGAAACTGGCATTATCAACATATGCAATAGTCCAATGCTGTCCGTTTGTGCTGTGCATTAGATTAGATCAACGTAGCATACAGGTGTTAACCTTACTGTTTCGAACACCTTGTGTGTAATAGCTTTTTCTTGTTAACTAGTGTTACTTTGGTTTAACTTATGCTGATATCGACATTATTAAGCCAGTAAATGTGCAGACGCTGTCCTAATACAAACCAATGTGTTTTTCACTATACATAAAAAAAAGACTTTAACTGCAACTATATAGAGTATTTTTAATAAAACAAGGTCCTTTGTGATGGGCGAAAATATTCTGCAAAGTGAGATGTGCAGCGGGAATAGCGTAAGTCGCACTTTGTGAAATCAAAAACGCTCACAAAGTGGATAAACAAACACAAAGCAAATATAATTGAGAGTTAAATATAATTAAAGGTTTTGCGGTAATTTCGGGCCAGAACGTGTCGATGGTTCATTAAACTATTGTTGTTGTTGTTAGAAGTGCTCTTGCATGGGGCGTATTGCAAACTTTGACTATTACACCCCAAAACTTATTTATTCGTAAAGAGTCTCACAATATCCATGGATTGAACAAACCAATGATATATAGTGAATAAATGATAATAAAAAGTTCAAAAAATGATTATAAAACTAATGAATTAGAAAATATGCGGGTTAATTAAAATAATACTAATAACGATTTGAATGTACAAAAGGAATATATTGGACGTGACAACCAATATGGAAAACAAAAAATAATGAAAATTCACCAAACACTACAAAATCTAATGCTGATGTAGCACAGTGAGCAGACTTATTGAAAGTGAGCAGAGATTGAACCACATAAAAACTTGTGGATAGATACTGAGCAGTTTCGTGTTTTTTTCCAATAAAACGTGATAAACTTGTGCATAAGAAAACGGAACGCTATTGGATTTCGAAACGGCTAAAAGTTTTAAATTATTAATCATTCGTTGCTGCTACTATTTCTGGCATTACTTAACCCATGACAATGTGGGATACCTTCAAATTTTATAATGCATTAGAGTACACAGAATGCAGGTGGTTAACTTATGTGATAAGTTTAGTTTATGCTTTAAAATAAGTTTTCTTTCGTTAACTATGGGATTTTGTAAACCTCGAAATGGTATCTGTCGTATTAAATGAGTTTTCTTTTCTTCTGTCTAGCAGACGAAAATGTGCATTTTGTACCAGTGGAGTCAAATTGACCCCAGTCATAACCCTTTATTTAAAAGTTGTTTTCGCTATATATATTTTTTTCTCTTCTTGCTTGGGACATAGAATGAAAAATGACCATTCAAGTAATAATAATTTTTAAAACAAAAAATTAAACATGTAACTTTTCTTCATAACTTGTCGCAATTAAAGGCAAACCCACAATTTTGCAGTTTATAGCGGAGTTGATTTGAATATTCAGATCCAACAGCATTTTTTTATATGCAACAATATATTGTACAACCATTAGCCTATATCGTTGCCACTGTTCTCATGCGAAGCAAGAACAATTTGGCGGGTGACAATTTGTCGGCGAGCCAATTTGGCGGGAAAATAAATAAAAATGATTTACCTTCACTAGCGTTGAAGCGACAGCAAAATAGTTTTGTTATGTCACAAAGGCAATTGAAAAGGCAATTGTAATTCTTCAGCTGATAAGAGTGAAAATTTTAATTTAAAGTTGTTAAGTGCGTTAAAAATTTAGGGATGTTCCTAGCCGAATATTTATCTATTTGAATTTACAATAGCTTAATTTTCAATATTAAAATTAAAAAAGGTACTTCAGTAGTTAAATTTTTGAATCACGGTCGTTTAACATATGTCTTTTACAAAAAAGTACAATAATGTAGCTTAGTAAAAAGAGGACAGATTTGAAGTTTTACTGAACAGCTGAAGAATTACAATTGCCTTTTCAATTGCCTTTGTGACATAAAACTATTTTGCTGTCGCTTCAACGCTAGTGAAGGTAAATCATTTTTATTTATTTTCCCGTCAAATTGGCTCGCCGACAAACTGGTCCTACCAAAATGTCGCGTACCCGTTCTCATGTGCCTGATGCAAATGTCACCATACACAAACTCCAAATCACTTGCAGACAAATGTATAAAGCACAAACCTCAAAAAATTTGCTAATAAACAAAAGTAATAACGTAAACCTCAAACAAACTTTCAATGAGACTGCTATACTATACAAACCATGAAAACACTTGCTATCTAACGATTATGCCTAATCTGCCAATGCCACTGTTTTTCTTGCTATAGCACAAAATAATGTGTGGTTGCTGTTTGAAGGTGCTTTCAATTTCTGGGTGGAGTATGCATTAATAAAAAGACAACTGCAGGTTTTATAACAAGAAGATATAATTATTGAATCTTGTTGAAAGCCAAGACTGTACTTTTTATATTTTTTCTCTTAACCATTATAAATTGTTATGGAAACTTCAATTCGTTGTTTCAATTCAATACGTCAATTGAGCTTATCTTTGGACTTTTTTTGGATAAATTTTCTTGCAAATGATTATAAAATTCTCACAAGTTGTTTGGCTAGACATTTCAATTTCCTATAAATAAATAGCCGCAATTGTATTTTCATTTTTCAGCAGTGTAAACTTGTATTTTTCTTATTTTGGAGGACATGGGGTCAGAGACTTTTCTGAACTTGATCCCATATTTGCCTGGTTTTGAAAAGATGTATTAGTTGTAAATACCATGTGATCTAAAGCATACCTTTGTCCATTGTCATACTTTGTCGACAGGTGTTAGAATTACTCAAGTAAAAGTCCCACGTTTTGAAAACTTCAATGATCGGTTGCAATTTGCTTAAAAGGATTGATGTTGTATCTACACTGTGCAAAGTCAAATCAAGAAACGCATAAGATTTGTAAGATTTGTTGTTATTTTCCTCTACTGATAACTTGATTGAAACGGTACAGACATCAGTTGTGTTCCATAATTGTATAATTCTTTCATTGGTAAGTACGCCGATCAAACAACTTCACCCAAAAAAACTTTGCTTCTTCATCATACATTAGTTTTTATGAGAAACAGCATGTTATAGCATACGTGCTTTTTTCTACTCAATCCAGTGATATGCTGTTTTTGAAGAGAGGGGGTCAAAAATAAAGTAAATACATCACTTATTTTAGACCACTATAATATTGCAAGTATTGTTGGCCCTGGATTTTTTTGAATGACAGTATGCGTGATTGTTCTAACAGCATTAGGAGCCAGGTTCAGTTTTGGAAACAAATCAGCTTGCAGAAGTAGAAATACATCGTTGGTAATCTACCTCTTCTTCAGAAGACGAAATGTATGAAATGATTTCTTTCCAGTTTCATTGCCATCATTAATCAATATTTAATTTAAGTTGCTTATTTCCTCTCCTTTTTAGTCGACATTTGCCAAAATATTAATACTAAAATTATATCTTCAAAGAGATATTTTGTCAATAGTTGTTTATTTATTGTACATAAGCCGTAAAAACGAGATTTAATTTTTATTTGTTTGTACGTTTTTTGAGTCTCTTATTTGTTGAACTATTTGAAATCATTTTGACCCCACTTCTAACTGATGTTGCTTTTTTTTGTTAGGGTTTAATATACATGATCTACATTGATAAATTTTAGATCACAAAACTTTTCCTATGTAATATAAACGCCAAGAATCAACAATGATATCAACAATTTAGCAACAAAGCTTTTTTAAGAACGTATTTGGGTCATTGGTAGGCAGAGGGCAATAAAATTTTTATTACATACACTTCCTTTCTTTACAATCTTTAATAATACTCAATGATTTGGGCAAGGTCAAAGATCACAATTTCACACGTCGCGAACTGCGGTTCATGGGCAAAGTACCATTTAAAATGTCGTTATTTGTCGCCCGCATAACAGTTAATAAAAGGGATTTTCCCATTCCTCAACTTAGTTAATATAACAACCAAAGACCAAAGGTCGTTATAAGGAAGATATTGCTTTTAACTTGGGGCTATGTACTGTGTTTACTATTTGTTTAACCAGTTAACTGCATACGACAATTATCTCGTCAAGAGCTTAAATACGCCAAACTGCATATGCCGTCACAGACGTGCTTGCTTTTTTAGAGCTAGTAAAGTCATCTTAGTTGCTAAACCATATCAAACCATAAAATTACTGCTTGAATAGTCTAGGCCAGGGGTCGGCAACCTTTTCAACGCAGTGTGCCAGTTTTTGAATTTTGTTAGCTGCGCGTGCCGAACTATTTTTAATAATATAGTACAGGGGTGGGCAACGTTTTCTTTCCAGTGTGCCAAGTTGTGAAATTCAATGTCAAAATATACGTTTCGTTCCGATGTCTTCACTTCGATTTCATCTCCGATTTCCCTATGTTTCTCCCAAAATCAGGATGTTCTCTAAAAAAAAAAAAAAAAAGGTCTTCACTTCGATTTCATCTCTGATTTCCCTATTTTTCTCCCAAAATCAGGATGTTCTCTAAAAAAAAAAAAAAAAAAAGTCTTCACTTCGATTTCATCTCTGATTTCCCTATTTTTCTCCCAAAATCAGGGAGATCTCTAAAAAAAAAAGGTCCGTAAACGTGTTTTTGAAAAATATTCACGACGCCGCGTGCCGTATAAAATCACCTCGCGTGCCAGGGGTTGCCGACCCCTGGTCTAGGCTATTATTGACATTCCATTTCCATTTTCACGCACTGTGGAAACGAGTTTCTTAAATTAATTACGCAGTTAACTGATTAATCAATCGACAACTACAACACCGCCACCATTGAGTGACGAGATGATTGACAGCGCGTGTTTTGTTCGAAATTGCTAGAAAACACTCAGCTATTCGCCCATCAATGTGATTTCTATATTTGCAAGCATTTTAATGAGAAATATTTAAAATGTCGCTTTTCAAAACTTGCTTAAATTACTTAAAGTAATCTATTAAAATTTACGTATTAATTGAACAACATAATTTCGTTATTTAAAAACCAGCGCTAATCGCAAATGTAGATGAACTCGATTCAAAACAACAAGCTGTTTTGCAGATCTTAAAACAGCAATTACACAGTATAACAGGATACAAGAAAATTTTGATAAAAAAAAACTTACGACAACTATTCCATAATGAATGTGAGCGAGTGTGATCGCCAGAGTAATAGTCCACAACAGAGAAACTTCCACTTTAGGATTATTAGTCAACAGCACAACAGTGAGAGCGAGCAAACACACAAATATAAACGGGTTTAAAACTTGGCAACGAGTCTCCGACATTTGCGCCACCACCAGTCGACACTAGAAAAATATTAAATCAAATAAAATCCTTGACACGACTTTAATTGCTTTTACAAATGCACACGTATTTTTTGTAAATATACATAATGCTATCTTTTTAGCAAGGTTAGTCAAGATTAAAAGTGCTAGCATTAATTTTCCTCAAAAAATTCAGTTTATAGAGGGTAGGTTAAGATACATTAAACGTTTGTTATAAACAATAGGCTTGGTATTGGAAAAGTCAATTAAATAAATATAAATTTAATGAGAGATTAGCTAAAGCTTCGGCATATAAAGGGGGGAGGAATGTTTAGCAAACTCGAAAGTAATATACGAGGGCTGTTTGAAAAGTAACGGGACTGTGTAAATAATTATTTTATTTGAAATGCCACGTAAAAATTACAACTTGTCCCCTTCAAAGTAATCTCCTTGAGCTCGAATGCACTTTTCTAATCTCTGCCGCCATGCTTCTATGCACTTCTGCAAAGATTCCATTGGGATCGTTCGTAGTTCCTTCATTACGGCTGTTGTTATGGCTTTTGAGTCTTGAAAACGGGTTCCTTTAATGACTCCCTTGAGCTTAGGAAACAAGAAAAAATCACAGGGAGCCAGATCTGGCGAGTAGGGAGGTTGCTTCAGCACGGCAATGTTATTTTCTGCAAGAAATTGTCGTATGCTTAAGGCATTGTGAGCAGGAGCATTGTCATGATGAAGCAGCCATGACTTTGTCTCCCACAATTCTCTTCTTTTCTCCCTTACCGAACGCATCAAACGTCGCAAGATGTCTTTGTAAACATTCTGGTTAATGGTTTGGCCCTGTGGCAAGAATTCTAGATGAACAATTCCATGAACATAAAAGAAAACAATCAGCATCACCTTAATTTTGGACTTGAACAGCCTTGCTTTCTTGGGTCTTGGTGAGGATGCACTCTTCCATTCAAGGCTCTGCCGTTTGGTGAGTGGATCGTACTCGAAGATCCACGACTCATCACCGGTAACAACTCTACTCAGCAGATCTGGTGTAATTTCAAGTTGTTTCAGGATGTCTTGACACACTTGCACACGATTTTCCTTTTGCCCATCATTCAGCAACCTTGGTACCATTTTCGCACAAACCTTCCTCATCCCCAGATCTTCTGTAATGATCCCAGGCGGCGGTCACTGCGCACTTTTTCTCTCACACGCTCAACATTTTCATTTGTTCTGCTTGTTGTTGGCCTTCCACTCTTAGGATCATCTTCCACATCCTCTCTTTTCTCTCTGAACCTCTTGTGCCACTCAAAAATCCGAGTTCTTGACATCGTAGCATCTCCGTAAACTTCTTGGAGCAAATTGAATGTTTCAGTTGGAGTTTTTCCAAGTCGAACGAGAAACTTCAAGTTGATTCTTTGTTCAATGCTCATTTTTGTTAACAAAAGAAGAAAAAAAAAGAAAAAAATATTTACTAAATAAATTATCCCAAAACGAACTACAGTAAAGCACCTTTCAAGAAAAGCCTGTAAAAAAGCATATGGTTGTCACAGAATGCTGAAACTACATTTTTACAACCACAAGACATTGCGCCATCTTAAAAAGCAAAGCTTTTATCACTGTTGCAAGTGTTGTTTGTGCAAAGCATACAGTCCCGATACTTTTCAAACACACCTCGTATTGGCGTGTGAATGACATTATTTAGTTTGTTGTTATCTGCCTTCCGCCAAGGTTGGTCTTGAAGAAGCACCCCTTGATCTTCTAATAGAGTCACTTTTATTTTTGTGCTGCTTGCAAGGGTTTTTTCCCCAGACTTGTCGTTGGTTATTGTGTTGGTGCTCTGCTACAATAAAAAAATTGACTAGTTTAGTGTGTGTGTCGTGCGCTCCAATTTCAGTTTTAATTTCATCACGCAATAAAGCCAAAGGTATAATACTGGAAGCAACCTAGCGAATATAAAAGCTAACAAAAACTTCCAATGCAAGCCACACGCAAAAAACGAAATAAGGTCAAACTCTCAAAAAAATTTTTCACCGCCATATTTGACAAAATAACGCTGGCAACAAACATGAGGAGGCGGATGTTTGAGTGGAGAATGTTGGAGGGGGACACCATGATCCATATTGTGAATATAAGTAAGCATATTAGCGGGGAAAACAGTGGAAGAAGCATTTCGTATAAAGAGCGGTTTTTTCCAGTTCCGTCTCTTTTTGATCTGTAATAAAAAAGCGACTAGCTAATATTTGAAAGTCAAATGCAACAAAGGATTATTTATAACCTATTTTAATGGATACAGTGGGGTTTTAAATGATTCAGCCGTAGCGTCTTTGAATAATTAAAATTGATTTTTATTTTGATTATATAGCAAGGTCGAGATTTCGTCAGAAGCAGAAGGAATCCAGTACGCTAACACTTGCCAGTTTTCCCCCAAAACTTGAGTTAAAAGAATTCGCAATATATAATGTTAACATCAACACATAACAAAAGTTCAAATTACATGCAAGTGTAATTTAGTCACATTGAGGAACCAATTCGTCACAGAAGGGCACAAGTTAACAGCTCGGGCTGAGCAAACAAGCTCTTTTACCTAACCATTTCAGTGATTTCGGTGGCAATTGACACCACGATGCCTCAAGAAAACAAATTTTGGGCATGATGGTGTCAATTGACACCAAAAAGCAAATGCAACCCAGAAGCCTTTCCAAATTGTTTATTGCCTCTCCAAATTTCACAGAGCTATCCTAAGGAAGGTAAATTTTTCTTCACAGGGTTATCCAAAAGTGTATTTGAACTCGTGCTTGAAAGGGTTAAACAATATTTAAAATAATAATTGCTTGTTATAAAATATCGGCAAAACCTTGGTAAAAAGAACATCATCTGTGTAGTTCTGCTTTGTGTGATGAGGATATCGAGGATTAATGCGGAGTTGTAGTGACAATTGAAAAAAAATTGATACAATATAATACTCACACATAAACGTTATAAAGAGACATAGGCATACCAAGGACAACCGATCCAACTGCAAAGCAAAGTTTATTAGCTTTCAATGAACTTTAAAACATTAATAATATACAACTTACAATACAACATTGCTCTTAGAAACATGGCAACAGGAATTCCAAAAACACTTCTATGCCAGATTTGTGGACTATAAATAGCGGATACCGCATAAACAAAAGCCAAAGCCTAAAAAAAGTATATCGGTAATTGAATGCTATAAATAAGAACAGTTATATGTAAGGCGTATATAAAAACAACAAATACATCTCAGGTAACTTATTTAAAAAAAACTAGAGTTCATATGAAATTTAAAAAACAGAAATTGTTTGAGCCATCAAAACCATTTAGAAAAAAAATGCAACCATTGACAAGACCTTTAGAAATCTTAAATAGAATCTTTTAATACTTCAAGAGTTTTTTTTTAAGCAGATGAAAAGTATTGTAATCATAGCATTGTCGACAGACTAAATAAAGAACCAAATTGAGAACAACATATTCAAAAAATAAACTTCACAAAACATGTTCATATCTAAAATATATAAAAATTCAGTGTTTAGAGAGAGCACTAATGCTTTATTGCAGGGGTGGAAAAACTGTGCACTTGCAGGCCGCATTTCAAAATTAAAAAAATTAGGTGCAGGCCACAATAAGCTTTGGTTGATTTTTAAAAAAAATATTTGTTCAATCTCGCCCAAATAAAGAAGAAGCATTAAACAAATTTCTTTTCTTTTTCCAGTGTACACCAAAAAAAAGGTATTTGCATAACAAACAAGATAGAGAAGTGTTGTTTTGTATATTCACTAGGTTTTTTGGTGTTTACTTGCTATTAGTATTTTTTTCTTTTTTATTATCATACTCTTATTCCTATCATAGAAGTCTTATTTCTACATTTATATTATCATACCTTGAGTTTTACTAAAGCAAAAAAGCACCATTTTAATCAAAGAGATTAATATGCTTCTTCCCAACTACATGCAGCCTGCATTAAAATATCTTGTGGGCTGTATTTGGCCTGCAGACTACAGGTTTCCCACCCTTGCTTTATTGCTTCATAAAAACACATTGATCTGTTAAATAGTTCTTTTAAGTAAACATCAACTGAAATAAAGGACATAGGTTTTTTTGAAATCTAAGTAAAAAGCCAAAGAGCAGTGCAGAATTGAAAAATTTAGAAAGAAAAGGAAACATTTAATTCAAATTAAAAGGAAAAGCTCAATCAATATCTTGTACAGTAATTATGTCTTGATTATTTACTCAATTATTATTATTATATATATTTTTCTTTATAAAGTCACCAAAATTCAACCACAGAAAAGCTAAAAATTCTTAAAATTCAGCTAGTTGCAGTATTGACAAGGTGACAAAAGAGCTTCTATCCAGCTTTTTGTTGTGAAAAAACTCTATTATACAGCACACATTATAACATCACACTTAAGTAATTTTTTTGAAAAAAATCAATTGATTGCTCTAGTTTTCATTCTTAATAACAAACAAAAACATTGCAAAAGTCTTCAATCAATGTAAAAACAACATTTAAATAAAATTACTCACAACTTGACTAGAATCATAGGCCCATGGAAGGTATAAAACACCAGTATTGTATTTTTCCCAGTGAGACATATAAAAAGAAAACATTACAACCCAGAAAATCGAAATCATTTCAGACACTAAAAAAAAAGTCATTAGCACAAAAGTTAAAGAAAACATACTTTTAACATATATTCACAAAGTTTGTTGTGCTATTGCAAAAACACTAGAATGATATTTTATGATTAACCGTGTATAAAAAACTTTAATTAATAAAAAATGTTATTATAGCTATGCATAATGCAAAATAATCTTCAAAATGCTAGATAAACCAAAAAATTAGGAATTATTAAATGTACATAATGGCACTTACCAGGTAAAATGTGACATCCAAAAATTGAGTAAATATTAAACATAAAGAATGAAGCACTCCATGAATCAAGACCATGATCAAACATTTCTCCAAGAGGAGAAGATGTTCCAGTTCTTCTTGCTTGCTTGCCATCACACCCATCTAAATATATAACAATATTTCATCTAGGTTAAGCTTTACAAAAAAACTCTATGGGAATAATATTGAAAAGAAAAAAATGTGATGCTTACAGAAGACCATTCCAAAATTACAAATCGTTAAGAATTAATTTCAAATTCAAACTAGATTGAGTTTATTGCATGTATAATTTTTGAGGCACTTAGTACACAAGTTGATTTTTGTTAATTATTTGAACTGATCTACAAGTTGTTTAGTGTGGCAATGCTATCTCAATTTTTTTTCTAAATTTTATAAATTTACACAAATGTTTATTTTTTCAATAATAAATAGGATTTGATGTTTTCAAAAGTTTGTAGAAGAAATTACTTGGAAGTTAGAATTACTTGGAAATATGCAAAGGTTTTGAATAAGTATTATTTATTTATAGAATAGGTTTATTAAAACAAAGTAATTAGAAAAAGTGAAAGTTATTTATTGAAAAAGAAATATTTTAAAGATTTAAATGAGAGTTTTTCTCACAAATGTCCATAAAAAGTTAGTCAATCCAATAATTTTACTAGGAAGTGAATTAAGTTATGTGATAATAAAAAAATTTTTGCAGGCTATAGTTACATAGATTATGAGATTATATTTTTCTACCATGAGCAATTCCTACAAAATCAGAACAAAAAGACTTTAGTTGGAAAACATTAGGCAGTGAGAATGCCCTGCTTAAAATTAGATCATTGTTTATATTCTTTCTCTGACATTTTAGGGCAAAAGGTATTGCATTGCAAAAGTTTTTGGTGTGTTGTATGTTTATTCATCATCATCATTCAATATTGATGTGTACAATAAAATTCACTGTCTTGTATTGTTTGAAAATTGTCTGAGTAAGACTGTCTTTACTAGAATGTGTTTGGGAAGCATATTTTAGTGTATATAATATTATATAAGCGTTTTAAAACTGCATCAATAATTCACAGATTATCGGAATTTGCAGATTTTTGGAATTCAGAGCAGAAGGAATGTAACCCCTGCAAATAGAAGGGGGATTTTGTATATCTTAAAGTGAAAAATATGGAAGCAACTCTCAAAAAGAAAAAATAATATTTTTAAATGATTTGTTTGTCCAGTTTTTCAATGACAGCTGTAATTGTCATTGAATGTCAATGAGCTTAGTAGTGAAAAATGCCAGATCAATGCTTTTTAATTAGCTGAATAAAATTTTTGCAAGGATAAAAAAATGAAGAGAGAGGAATGAAATAATTTTTCCTTTTCTGTTTTAGCACTGATAGCCAATAATATCTTTTGTGGCTCAGAACAAATTTTGTACCAAGTAAATTTGTACATTGATTGTTTTATTGCCAAAATTTATACTGTGCCTGTGTTCTGTTAGTGTAGTGTATAATTGCAGATATACAAGAATAATGATTTTATATGCTGGTCTGATAAAATTTTGTACCTGGGTGAATAAAATTTGTGGAAAGGGTAAACAAAACTGAAAAAGGTAAAAAAAGCACACTGGGTTTGATACTCAACTGTGTTTTTTTTAGATTAGGCTTTAGTTAAAATTTTTAATTTTGAGGTGAAAAATTATTGTAGTAAATGTTGATGTATATAATGAAATGAAAAATAAAATCTCAATATGCGTATACACACATATTCGTTCTAATATATATATATATATACAGCTGCTGCAAAATGACTTAAGACCTAGATCATTTTTGCACATTCTCAATGCATGGAGTATTAAAGCCATTCTTTACAGCACAAAAACATTTTTTCGCTTACAGTAGTTCAACTATGATTTTTAATGCATAGACAATGTGTTATTGTTAAGAAATAAAATGCTTTAAAGTGTAGTACCAGGAGATGACAACAGAATATTTCAGAAATTTGAATGACTCTATGCCCAAGCGTTTGCAAATGGTAATCAAAAATAAGGGCAATATGACTAAGTATTAAAGTATGTGGTTATGGTTTTAATAAAAGCAAAAATACAAACAAACTTTGCATTTTTTAAAAAAAACTAGGCAGGTCTCAAATCATCTTTGTATGTATGTATATATATATATATATATATATATATATATATATATATACATACAGTATATACAGCACTGCACAAAAGTATTAGGACAAGACTTTTTTTTTACTTATCATATATAAGGTATAACCCAGCCATTGGTGGCACATTTCTGTGTCTCTTGATGCCGGTCCCAAGCCCGGATAAATGGGGAGGGTTGCGGCAGGAAGGCATCCGGTGTAAAACTTTTTGCCAGATTTATACAAATGCGTAATCATTGTAAATCCATACCGGATTGGTTGCGGCCCGGGTTACCAACGAACGCCTCAGGTGTCACACAGCAGGGCACCTGCGGAAATTATGCTACTGTTAAACAAAGTAAAAATAAGAGAAAGAGAGGAGGAAGGCGAGTAAAGAAGCAGCAAGAAGCATGGAAAGGAAGATGCTCACTCATAAGGGTGTGTACTTTAAATATTGGAACGATGACTGGAAGGGGAAGAGAGCTGGCAGATATGATGGAGCAAAGGAATATAGACATATTGTGCCTACAAGAAACTAAGTGGAAAGGTAGTAAAGCAAGGAACATTGGAGGTGGATGTAAAATATTTTACAATGGAGCTGATGGAAGAAAAAATGAGATAGGGATAGTGCTGAGGGAGGAGCTGGCTGAAAGTGTCCTGGAGGTGAAGAGGGTGTTGGAAAGACTGATGGCCATGAAGCTGGAGGTAAATGGGTCCATCCTAAATATAGTAAGTGCATATGCTCCACAGGTTAACTACAGCATGGAGGAGAAAAATGATTTTTCGGAAGACCTGGATGGATTGATAGAAAGTATATCAACAGAAGAGAGGATAGTTCTTGATGCAGACCTTAATGGACATGTGGGTGAAGGAAACATCGGGGATGAGGAAATAATGGGGAGGTACGGTGCTGGAACAAGAAATAAGGAAGGATCAATGGTTGTGGATTTTGGGAAAAGGATGGATTTGGCGATTGTCAATACTTATTTCAAGAAGAAAGATAAACACAGGGTGACATATAAGAGTGGAGGAAAAAGTACCCAAGTAGATTATGTGATGTGCAGAAGGAGGAACCTGAAGGAAATGTGCGATTGTAAGGTAATATTGAATGAGTGTGTCGCAAAGCAGAACTGTATGGTGGTATGCAAAATGGCTCTTATGGTGAAAAAGAAAATAGCAGAGAAAGTAAAGCCAAAGATATGATGGTGGAAACTGAAAGAGACAAGCTATCAAGAAGCGTTTAGACAAGAGGTGACCAGGATTTTGGGAGGCAAGGATGAGTTACCTGATGAGTGGGAAAAAACGGCAGAAATGCTAAGAAAAACAGCTGAAACTGTACTGGGAGTGACATTTGGGAAACGAAAAGGAGACAAGGAGACATGGTGGTGGAATGAGGAAGTTCAAAAAAGCATAAAAGAAAAGAAAGAGGCAAAGAAAGCATGGGACAAAACAAGAAATGAAAATACCGAAAAGGTATACAAAGAAAAGAAGAGTAAGGCAAAGAAGGCAGTTGCAATGGCAAAGGGATGTGTGTATGATGATTTGCATGCTAGATTGGAAACAAAAGAAGGTGAAAAAGAGTTGTACAGATTGGCTAGGCAACAGAGCAGAAACAGAGCAGGGAAAGATGTACAGCACGTGAGGGTTATAAAGGATGAAAACGGTAATGTTATGGTAAATTCAGAAGCAGTGTTAAAGAGATGGAAGGAGTACTTTGAGAAACTGATGAATGAGGAAAATAACAGAGAACCTAGGACAGAGGAAGCAGAAGTGGTTAAGGAAGAGGTAAATTGTGTCAATAGAGAAGTAAAGAACGCACTAAGAAGGATGAAAAAAGGTAAAGCAGTTGGACCAGATGAGTTGCCAGTAGAAGTTTGGAAGTGCATGGGAGAGATAGGGATAGAGTTTTTGACCAGACTGTTCAACAGACTATTAATGGGTGAACGGATGCCAGAAGAATGGAGAAGGAGTGTGCTTATCCCAATCTATAAAAACAAAGGGGACACACAGTGCTGTGGAAACTACAGAGGAATAAAGCTAATGAGCCACACAATGAAAGTATAGGAAAGAATTATTGAAACCAGGTTAAGGGATAGAGTGGAGATCATAAACAGCAATATGGATTTATGCCAGGAAAGGGAACCACCGATGCCATGTTTGCTTTAAGAATGTTAATGGAAAAATACAGGGAAGGTCAAAAAGAGCTACATTGTGTATTCATGGAGAGAAAGCTTACGACAGGGTTCCACGGGAAGAGCTGTGGTACTGCATGAGAAAATCCGGAATAGTGGAAAAGTACAGGGTGATTCAGCAAAGTGTGCACAAATACTTTTCTTAGTTTTATGTACATGTATTTCATCCATTATTAACTTTCAATTATTAACATTTCAGTTTCTTATTATTTAAGAGTTAAAAGTTAAAATCTGGTATTATTTGAAGTAAAAATAAACGATGAGTAAAACAATCAATGACGTGATAGAAGAGTATTGCAAGAAGCTCCCACCAAGTGAAATTTTCCAGTTGATGAAGGAGGTTGTAAGCCGTAGAGGAGTTTATAAAGTCGTGAAAAGGTTCAAGGACACTGGGACTTGTGCTCCAAGAATCAGGAGTGACCCTGAAAGAACCGTAAGGACGAAGAAACTGATCAAAAAGGTCAGAGAGAAGTTGAGGAGAAATCCTGCAAGAAGTGCCAGACAACTTGCTAAAGACTACTCTGTGAGCGTGTCCAGCATGCAAAGGATTCTCAAGGATGATCTCCAGAGCTACCCATACAAGTTCACCAAAAGACATCTCTTGTCGGAGGCCACTAAGAAGAAAAGGCTCGATAGAGCAAAGGTTTTGGTCAAGAAACTTGTCGATGGCACGCAGCCTCAAGTTTTATGGACAGACGAAAAACTTTTCACTGTTCAAGCTGTCCATAACCATCAAAATGACAGGATTTGGCTTCCAGACATAAACATGGTCCCAGTTGAGCGTCGCAGCTCTTTCAGAAAACAAAAACCCGCCTCTGTAATGGTATGGGCAGGCGCAACATCAAAAGGGCTGAAAACTCCTCTCATATTCATTGAAGAAGGGGTCAAGATAAACCAGACCATCTATAGGCGAATGCTGGAGGAGAAAGTCCTTCCCTGGGTCCAAGAAGTAGTCGGAGAACAAGGAGTTAATCTTCAACAGGACGATGCAACCTCCCACACGGCCAACTCAGTTCAAGCTTGGTGTCGATGCAATTTCAAAGGTTTTTGGGAGAAAGAGCTTTGGCCGCCGTCTTCACCAGACTTGAACCCTATGGATTTTGGGTTATGGTCTATTTTAGAGACAAAACCCTGCCGTACTTCTCATCCAAATCTGGACTCTCTAAAGCGAAAATTGACATCGGCATGGGACGAAATTGACCCAGAAGTGGTGCATGCCACATGTGCCCAGGTTCTGCCATGACTTCGGAAAGTAATCAAAAACAAAGGGGGTTATATTGAATAACTTGTATATTTTCTGAAAGCTTATTAAATTTACTATCTTCACAGCATATAACTTGTTTCATTTGACCTAATTATAAGTCCGAAAGATGAGTTTTTATTTGTGCACACTTTGCTGAATCACCCTGTATGTGTGACTAGTACAGGATATATATGAGGGAAGCGAAACAGTGGTGAGGTGTGCAATAGGAACTACAGAAAGTTTCAAGGTCAAAATTGGACTGCACCAGAGATCAGCGTTAATCAGCCATTTCTGTTTGCAGTGATAATGGACAGGCTAACGAATGAAGTAAGGAGAGAACCACCATGGACGATGCTGTTTGCTGATGATATTGTGATTTGTGAAGAGACCAGGAAAGAAGTGGAGCAGAGATTAGAATCCTGAAAGTATGCATTGGAAAGAAGAGGGATGAAAGTCAGTAGGTCAAAGACTGAATATCTTTGCATAAATGGAGGAAATGACAACGAAACAGTGAAGATGGAGGATACAAAAGTGCCAAGAGTAAAGGAATTTAAGTATTTGGAATCAACGGTGCAAGAAAGTGGTGGTTGTGAGAGGGAGGTAAAGAAGAGAGTACAGGCAGGATGGAATGGATGGAGAAGAGTATCAGGAGTAATCTGTGACAAGAGGTTACCAGCTAGAGTAAAAGGAAAAGTGTACAGATCAGTGGTAAGACCAGCAATGGTGTATGGACTTGAGACAGTAGCAGTCACAAAGAAACAAGTGGAAGAGATGGAAGTCGCAGAGATGAAAATGCTGAGGTTTACTATGGGAGTGACAAGAAAAGACAAGGTTAGAAACGAGCACATCAGGAGTACTGTCAAGGTAGAATGGTTAGGAATGAAGATGAGGGAGGGCAGGCTGAGGTAGTATGGACATGTCATGAGGAGAGACCAAGAGTATGTAGGAAGAAAGATGATGGAAATGGAGTTACCAGGAAAGAGGAGAAGAGGGAGACCAAAGAGAAGATTTTTAGATGTGGTAAAAGAAGATATGAAGGAAGTTGGTGTGAAGGAGATGGACATTGAAGACAGAAAGATGTGGAGAATGATGATACGCTGTGGCCACCCCTGACTAATGGGAAAGGCCAAAAGGAGAAGAAGATATATAAGGTATGAAAAATAATCAGAATGATGGATGAGAATTATGAAGTATATTCAACAAATGTTTTGACATAGATTACTGATGTAATTGTTCCCAAAGTATATCTTGCAAAGTAACTTTTGACTTGTCAAATTTTTTGTCTAGAATATCTCATAGGCTTTCAATTGGATTAAGATCAGGGCTTTGTGAGGACCAATTCAAAAGCTGAAGCCTTTCCTCAGCTTCTTTTTTTCTGAATACTTCTTGCAAAGCTGTGAAGTCTGCTTAGGATCATTGTCTTGCTGATAGACAAAACCTTGATCAACTAAGTACAGCACAGTTGGAACACCATGGCAAATAAGAATCTGTTGATACACTTTCTTATCAATTTTTCTGTCAATGTTTTTCAGGTCTCCAATACCTAGGCCATTAAAGCATCCCCAAACAAAAATATTTTCTCCACCATCTTTCACAGTTGGGACACTGCACTTAGAATAATACCTTTCATTTGATCTGCGCCTAACATACTGTCTCCTTTTAGAGCCAAAAATTTCAAATTTTGACTCAACTATCCAGTGTACTTTCATCCATTGATCTACTGTCCAATTCTTGTGCGCTTTTAGACATTCTAAATGCTTAATTATCTTTGCTTCACAAAATAATGGTTTTCTAATATCAAAATAACTAAAAATGAGTAAAAATTTTGATGAGGTTCTTGTTTTGGTGCAATACAACTTATAGTTTGTTGAATTTCTTGGATGTTCTGCATGCTCTTTTGAATACAAAAACTATTCTATGATTGAAAAACCATGATCTAGATCAGGGCTTCCCAAACTTTTTTGTTGTGGAATCCCATTTTAAAAAATAAAATTTTATGTGACCCCGATATGTGTAGGCTAATGTTACGTTAAATTTTTCCTATGGAAAACCATACAAGTGCATGAAAGACCATGTAATAAGAATGAGAAATGGAATTAGTAACCTAAAGTGAATTAACAAAATTACAAAAACCAGGTGTTCTCTAAAATAAAAAGGCTTTATTTGGTCGATTAAATGCCTACTAACCTTAAGCAACAATGGTGTAAGGACACTATACCTTTTCTAGTTTTGATTGACAATAAATATTATTGTAAAAAAAACAATTTCGTAAGTACAAAAAGCTAATTTGTTTTGTGACCCCAAAATTTTTTTACGCAATCCCATTTGGGGTCACAACCCTCAGTTTGAGAAGCCCTGATCTAGATAACAGTGTTTTTATTTTGTTCTGGTCTACATTCTAATGAAATTGAGCAGCTGAAGAATTTTGTCCAAATTCTTAATTGATAAATTTGATAGATAAAAGCTTTATTTTTAAAATCTTATTCTAAGTATCTTGCATTTAACATACTCAACAAACTAGTCAATAGCCTATAACAAGCATAAAAAGAGTAAATCTAAAAAAATTTAGGTATATTTATTGTTTCAGTTTTTTAGTTTCAATTTTTGATAGTATTTTTTAATTTAAAACAGATACCTTTAACTAACACTAACTCATTTACTTGCAATTACAGCAGACCTTGGTTAATCCAGATTCAATTTAACAGACAAAATCATCTGAATTAGGTAAAGTCTGGATAATCAAAAGCTTTTGATTAAGAATCACAGTATTTAAGAAATCATTTGTACTTTCAGTTTTATATGAGTTAAACAAAATTCCACATTAACTGAATCTGGATTAAGCAAGGTCTACTGCATTCTCTGGCTTAACTTGGAAAAGCCTGATTGTAAAATATTTTATTCCCATTCCAAAGACAATTAAAACAACCACAATTGTGAGCAACGATAGCTGTTTTAACTTTTACTTTGAAAATATAAAATGTCTGCCATATCTCAAGCTGGTTGTGCATCACAAAGCAATCAACAGCCACTGCATTTTTAAAGATTTAATTAAAGATTAATAAATGAATAAAAAAATTGATTTTGAAAAAATATTCAGAAAGCAAGCAACTTGCTATTGGCTATTCAAGATATAAGTTTTCAAAATATTGTTAGTAAGCTTTCACAAGCTTTATTCATTGCAAAAAAACTAGTATTTGAATAACTCACCTAAAGTGTGAGAAAAAAACTGAGAAAATGTGCTGAAAATCCAAACCCAGGTTGGAATGGAATGCAAGGTGTAAACAGCTTCATAATAAGGATCATAATAAGTTAATATTCCAACTTGCACAGCTAAAAGTAGAAAACCAGCAAATGTCATAAGATTAGGTGCCAGCCACTTTGGAAAAACCTAGAAAATTCAAAAAAAATGTCATATGTCATTCAAGAACAAATTTAAACAAATATTTAAATAACATGTATACTATTTGCAAAACATAGTTTATAAAAGGCTGTAACTAGAGGTCTGGTACCAAACAACAAATTTCTTAAGATAAAAGGTCTGGTAACGGCTTTTTTGATTCAATTACAATTTTTTTGCAGTTTTTTTAAGCTTAAATTACATTGACTTAAATGCAAATTATGTGTAAATTTCAGAGGTGGGCATTTTTTCTTTCTTTAGAAAAGCGCAATGCAACTTGTGCAATATATTCTTAAATCAGGTAAAGCACAGTGCAATAAGTGGAATGTGTTTTGGAAATCATGTAAAGTGCAGTGCAATAAGTGCAATGTGCTTTTAAAATTCATGTAAAGCACAGCGCAACAAATGCAATGAAATTTTTGAAATTCATGTAAAATGCAATGTAGACTGTTTTAAAAACTATATTAACTGTGGCACAATGCGATTTTTAAATCAATTAAAAAATAATGTATTTTTCAAATCATAAGCACAATCTAATTGGTTTTCAATTGCCTACATTGAAAACAACCAAAGTATATTGCACTTTTGCAAATTAGAACTATAAAACACAATTGATTTGTTTAATCTTTAAGATGCAGTGCAATAAAGCGCACGTAATCTTTTTATTTCTCTGTGTGCAGCACAATTCAGCACAACTAATAATTTTTTTAACCAAGAGCACAGTGCAACGCTTCTAAAAAAAATATGTAAGTGCAGCATAACTTCCACAAATGTGCAAGTTGCACTTCAAGTTGCACTTTGCCCACCTCTAAAATTACAGTACAGTAGAACCTTGCAGTACGAGTTTAAATGGTTAGCAAGTTGAGCTCATATTGTAATTTACTCGTATTATGAAGCAAATTTTTTGCATTAAAATTAATACAAAAATAAATAATCCGTTCCATCCCCAAAATGTCTGTTTTTATGTTTATTTTTAAACAGAAAAGGTGCAATCAGAAAAAAATAAACAATATTGTATATGTAATACAAATAATAAAAGTGCATGCAATAAATAATCATGTTCTATTAATCTACTAAACTTAAAATGGAGATCATCTAAGTGTATGAAAGACAATGAAGCTGAGAATAAGTAATTTTCTGTTATGAGAATCTCTGTCCATTGAAACATCAGGTAGAACAATTTCTGATGTTTTAATATTTCTGTCATCATCACTTACTTTGTCCAGATGGTAGGTGCTTTCATGCAGCCTGGGCCGTAAGTAAGTCTGTTCATTGATTCTAAAAATGACAGACCAAAACCGAACCTACCAAAACGGAAGGGTATCCATCCATTCCAATGTTCAGTGTGGGTCTGCTAATCGGCAAACGTCCTTTTCAGGACAGGGCAATGTTAAGATAAAACTGCCCTTTTCAGGGCACATTGCCAACAAGTTCCGAAGACCCACTATTTTTCAGCTGAACATGGAAGGCCTCACTGCAAGCAAGATGAACGTTTTTCATCACCTTGCTATGCAGTCTGAGGCACTTGTCATCCTACTGCAGGAGACCCACTGCACTGATGCAGAGAAGTTGGTACTTCCAAACTACCAACTAGCTGGGTCTTCTTTAAGCAGGAAGCATGGCCTTGCCACGTTTATCCACGAGCGACTGAGATACATGCTTTTGGACCAATCTCCACTGACATCAGAGATCGAGTGGTTGTGTGTGGACGTTGATGGCTATAAAATAGTCAACATCTACAAACCACCGCCAACGCGATTGCAAACCCTGGATCTCCCAGTGTATCCTCACCTCTGTCTGTACGCTGGTGATTTTAACTGTCGTCATGCTGACTGGGGTTACAATGACAACAGTCTGGACGGTGAGTGCTTGGCTGGTTGGGCAAGTATTAATTGTCTTGCCCTTCTATATAATGCCAAGGACGCTGCCAGTTTTTATTCCGGCCGTTGGAACACTGGCACCAATCCAGATCTAGCTTTCATATCACTAGCGTAGGTCCAAACAGTCGCTTACCAGATAGACATGTCCTTGACAAGTTCCCTAGGTCACAACATTGACCTTTGCTTATTACACCACCAAGGTTTGCTATGGCAGTGCCAAGCATGCCTGTTAAGCAATGGAACTTCCGCAAGGCCAAATGGAGTCACTACATTGCTTTGACGAATAAATTTGCAAAGACTTTGTTGCCGCCTGATTCACTTGATGTAGATGCAGCTTACCAGGACTTCTGTAACACCATTAAGAAAGCAGCCAAAAAAGACTATCCCACGTGGGTATCGAAATAACTATATTCCGTGTTGGGATGCAGAGTGTGAATCCCTCTATAAAACCTTTCTGCAGTCTCCTCAGGGAGATGACTCAAGTTTGGCTGCTACAGCTCTGCTTGCCAAGCTTGACAGAAAGTGGAAGGATCGATGGTCCGAAGCAGTTCGGAGCATTGACTTCTCACACTCTAGTCGCAAAGCGTGGAGTATTTTGAACAACCTTACTGGTAGGTCACAACACTCTCCTCGTCACTGTCCCGTTTCAGCCAATGCTATTGCATCTCAGCTGGTTAAAAATGGGAAATACGAGGCTGTTGACAGCAAGTCATCTCGACTTGTCTTTCAAGAAGTGTCTGACCTTTGAAGGGCCACAACACCAGACGCAGTAAATATCTCTGACAAGTTTTCACAGAGAAAATTTACTGCTGCCCTCCAACATTTGAAACCAGGTAAAGCTCCAGGACCTGATTCCATCTGCCCTGAGCTTATACTCCATGCTGGAGCTGCTTTAAAGTCATGGTTACATGACTTCCTTTCTTCCTGTTTGCACCGACTCAAAATTCCCAAAATCTGGAGAAGAGCACTTGTGGTCGCGATCCCAAAACCAGGAAAGCCTGTGGGGGACCCAAAGAGTTATCGACTGATATCTCTGCTCTGTGTCCCCTACAAGATCCTCGAGAGGCTTATCTACGCCTGCATTGAACCATTAATTAATCCACTGCTCCCTAAAGAGCAGGCTGGGTTCCGACGTGGGAAGTCAACCATAGATCAAGCTGTTCTGCTAACCCAGAACATCGAGGATTCTTTTGAGGCTAAAAAGAAGGCTGGTGCCGTATTTATTGATCTGACAGCTGCTTATGACACTGTCTGGCACCATGGCTTTACCTGCAAGCTGTTGAGACTACTTCCGGATAAGCACATGGTCAAAACGATCATGGAGCTTGTCCGAAATCGAAATTTCACCCTTACCACCAGTGACAGCAAGTAAAGCAGGCTATGCCATCTTAAAAACAGCATTCCTCAGGGATTGGTCTTGGTTCCTTTCCTATTTAACATCTATATGTACGATCTTCCTTTCATGATTTCCAGAAAGTTTGCTTATGCTGATGATCTAGCATTGTTGCATTCTTTTGGAAACTGGAAGGACTTGGAGGAGACTTTAAGCCAAGACATGTCTACACTTTCAGTGTATCTCCAGACTTGGAGGTTGAAGCTCAGTCACACTAAGACGGTGACGGCAGCCTTTCACTTAAATAACCGAGAGGCTAAACATGAGCTAAAGATCTACAACAACGGTAGACTTATACCGTTCTGTCCAACCCCTACTTACCTTGGGGTAAAACTGGACAGATCGCTCACATTTCGTCACCATTTAGTGGCATTGTGCAAAAAACTATCCTTGCGCGTCACACTGCTGAGGCAACTCGTGGGCTCGGGATGGGGTGCTGGTGCTAAAACACTACGCATAGCCACCTTGTCTCTAGTCTACTCAGCAGCTAAGTACTGTGCGCCAGTCTGGTGTCGCAGTGCTCACACTCGTCTCATTGACAGTGTCTTGAATGACGCTTTGTGCATAGTTACTGGATCCCTGTGTCCCACTCCAACAAACCATCTACCTGTACTTTCAGGCATCCAGCCAGCTGAGCTTCGCCAAATGGGAGCGACACTCTCCTTGGCTTACCGTGGATCTCTGGACCCCGATCATATCTTGCATGGTCTTTTAAGTGGGTCCTCAGATACTTGCCAAGTGAGACTAAGATCCAGACGCTCGTTTGTGCCAGGTGCACAGAATCTCTTGGACAACCTTGCCAGACTTGGCATCCTCGCTTCTGAATGGACAAATCACAAAAATGGAAAACGCAATACTGTGAAAATGCTTCCAGGCTCCGTGCTTTTGTGCTCGAGACTGGTGCCAGGCCTGTTGGGATGGGCTTACCCTGAGCAGCTTGGGTTAAGCTCAACTGCCTGCAGACTGCTGTTGGGTGATTCCATTCGTCCATGCACAAATGGGGTCTTGCTCCTTCACCGAATTGTGAGTGTGGCACCTCTGAACAAACTGCAAACCATGTACTAACAGCTTGCCCTATACATTGGGCACCACATGGAGCACGAGGTCTGACAGTTTTGGATGACGAAACTCGATGCTGGCTTAATGACATCACTGCCAGCATCTGATCCAGGCAGTACAGCAGTCTGGGGTAGTAAAAGTATAAACCCTCGGCCCCAGTCCTGTTTGTGTCTGACCTGGAGTGGATACCCTTCAAACGACGACAACTTACTTTGGCATTTTTGGCCTCAAAAGCTTGATATGTACTGTATATACTTTAAATAAGTTTTAAGTTTGTCAAGTTTTTAATAGAATTACAAACTTTGAAATCGAATTACGAGGCCCCTGGACGTTGAGGGCCTACGATTGCTCATACTATGAATTTTTAATCGTTGTATGAGACAAAATTCTTACGAATAGGCACTTGCAAAGCGAATTTCTTGTACAAGGCACTTGTAGTGCGAAGTTCTACTGTACATTGAATTTGTATTAAACTTCTAAATTAATTATAAAAACAAGTTTATGTATGCTAATCTGCACTTAAGTAAACCTAAAGCAAGTCATTTTTACTCTAATTTAACTTTAAACACACCTTAATTTATAGTTCTAAGTTTACTTTTGTCCTTTTTTTAAAGGTTTTTAAAACATTTAAAAAGTTTTGTTTTCATTAAATTTTTATGGCAGGGCTTGTTGTCATCGTCATCGTTGTCTGATTGCATTGCTAGTCGGTAAACGTCCTTTTCAGGATGGGGCAATGCCAGGATGGCAGGGCTTAAAGATTCTGATTAAAACTTAAAGCAAAGCAAAGGCAAAAGATTTCAATATTGACATTGATACTAAAAATCTGCTATTTTATATTATGTTATACAACCATTAAACAAAAAAACTATGTTATAACTGGAAATAAACAAGAGTAGGGTGATCTATTTTCCAATGCCTTCATGTTATACTGTACTAACTGAAAAATTCTAAATGTAAAAATAATATGAAAATCTACATAAAAAAACATTTATAATTAGGCTTAAACCACATGTTAATTTCTAATTGTACTTTAATTTTGGTTTACTTAAAACTCTAATTTTAAAAATACTTATAACTATAATTTTTAAAATCTGCTATTTTTTAGTAGAGCCTAACGATTAAAATCTATTAATCTAACTATTAGAAATTAGCTTAAATGTAATTTAAACCAATTACACTAAATTTAGCTTTAGGTTCTTTAACCTTATCTAATTTATAATTCTAAGCTTAATTTTAGATATTAAGTATGTTTACAAAATCTGCAAGTATTTTTTAATATAACTTTTAAAAAAAACAAAGGTGTTTCAAATTGGGAATCAAACCAGAATTCCACAATCCATTCACAAAATGTCTTTCTTGTTGCACCATACTAATTATATAAAAACCACATTAAAAGATAATATGACAATTGATTCAAAAAAGCCAACACCAGACCTTTAATTTTAAGAAATTTAACGTTCAACATGAGATCTTATATTTTAACAAGTTTATAAAGTCTGGCACCAGATCTTAGATTTTCAAAAAATTGAAGTCCAGTACCTTTATAAAAACATTAAATAAAATTTGTATGTAAATAATTACAAAAATATTTAAGATCATCAATATACTTTCGCATTTTTTTTGTTGTTTAACAACTGTTTTGTAAATTATTGCTTATAAACCATGATTTGAATTTACTTTAAAATGCTAATGACTTAATAAATGTACAATATTACAGATCACAACAATTAAACCTATCACTTCAAACCTTACTTTGACAAACTGATTCCAAAATGGATGCATCACATAAACTGAAAGTGGGGAAGTGTCCAGACATCTGTACTGAAAAACACAATAAGTAACAAAAAAAATCTAAAATACAGCTAAAAATAGACTACATAATTGTTTTTTTAAGATTTATTTTGTGTAAGGCAAACAATACTTTTTAACTTACACTTTTAATTAGAAAACAACTTTAAAAAAACATACTTTATTGAAATAAACTAGAACCAAACAAATAAACTACAATACTGGCAAAGTTGGTAATTAACATTCACAACTAGATAACATTTAAAATTATAGCTTAATAATAAAGTTTGTGGAAATGAGTACATGTTTTATTCACGAAACTAGTTCACTACAAAATGTAGTGTTGTTACCTTATACGAATCAAACCCTTTTAACTGCTTTTCAGTAATATACATGACCAATTGTTTTTTTAATGCTTAAAAGTAATAAACAAGATCAATACAAAAAGTTAACTTAACAGTCTACAATAGATAAAAGTTAGCAAAAATCAAACTGTAATGTAATTATGGCAAAATTAAACTATAATTATATCAACAAAATCTAATTTTGTTCTATAGGCGTATATGATATTTTTTGTGTATTACAGAAAAGCCAAAGTTCCTATAAATAGTTTATAGGTGGGAAAAGTAAATATGATTCAAGAAAACCAGATCAAGTTTTCAAAAAAAGCTAAAGAGACTGTCAAAAGAAGCCAAATGTAACAAAATAAAGCCTTTTTTTCTACTTCCATCCCAAATTTAAGGTTTAGACTAAAAAAAAGTCCTCACTTTAAATTATTGTCTGAACTTTCTTTTTTGTCCCAAATTTAAGTTGAAGACTAAAAAAAAGGTAATCTCTTTTAGGGATGCCGAAAGCGGGGGGGCAGGGCAGAAATTTCTTTCTGATTTTTTGCCTTCTTTTAAAGTAACCCCTTAGCTCTTTTAAAAAAGGAAAGGTAAAGGTGGGCAAATACTGAAGCATTAAATTAGTATTAAATTAGTGTTTTTGCATTGTTTAAAAAAAGTTCTTGAAGTATGTGGGGTGCTTTTCATTTTTTATTCAAATAATTGATGTAAAAAAACATTAAGTTTTTGTTGGACCACAAAAAGGTTCAACTGTTCATTCTACTATATTAATAGTTTGGCATTCCGGTTAAAGTTTAAGCTACAGTAATGATCTGTAAATATTTTTTTAGAAAGAATTATTATGAAGCCTTGTGTGTAGCAGAGTTGGATCAATTACAACGTTACAGATTAATCACAATTACATCAAAAACAATTTAATTGCATTACAATTACAATTACTTTGTACTGGAAAGCTCAAATTACAATTAAAATTTTAGAGTCAACAAATTTTTATGAAAAATTTCTTTGTTATTGCAAATCACTGTTTGCCATTAAAACACAACTTTGTTTTACAATCTTGAACATAAAATGACGAATTTAAAATTCTTTAAAATTTAAAGCAAAAAAAAGTAGTAGACCCAAAAAACATGCACAATGTGTGCTTGCTTGAGCTGGCTTTACTCCATTGCCCAACATGACTGATTTATTTATTTGAATAAATGGAACAGAAAAAGTTGAATTATTGGTAACTAGGGGCAGTGGAAGCAGGGGGGGGCATGTGGGGCAATTGCCCCCCCTGTCTTTTAATATTCTGAAAACACGGGGGCACAGGGAGGCAGATTGTGCCTTTTAAAATTTGTCTTACAGAAATGCAACGATGTTTCTGAAATTAAAGACATCCGTAAATCATGGTACAGTAATGAAAGTTGCGAAAATCGTAAGTTTTAGGTAGTGATGGATTTTGGGTGAGGCGAATGAGGCAGATGTTTGTTTAGAGTGAAAAAACGATTTCAAGTGAAGACTTTTGATTTTGGGAGAAAAATAGGAAAATCAGAGATCGATTACAAGTGAAGACCTTTTTTTTTTTTTTTTTAGAGAACACTATGATTTTGGGACGAAAACAGAAAAATTGGAGATCGACTACAAGTGAAGACCTTTTTTTAGAGAATACACTAATTTGATTGCAACATGGTTGCTATAATCAACTTTTGTTGAAGTGCCTTTTTAACAAAAAGTGCCCTTTTTTTGAAATTTGCCCCCCTGGAAAAAAAACTCCGACGCCCTTGTTGATAACATCACAATTATTATCATCTGAATCACCATAGACTTCAGAATTACTGCATGTGCAAGAAATTCTACTTCTTTAAACTTTAATTTTTTTGCAACTACTTTTAAATTGAACCTAGTCTTGGAATGCCACAGAAACAATTTACTTTTAAATTTTCTTCTCTTTATTTGTGCAAATTATATCTTAAAGTAAATTTTTGTAAATTAGATTCGCAACGTTGACATGGAATAATTTAGAAAATATATTGATAGGCTTATAGGTAGTGCAATTATAAAAAGCAGTGCTTGTCAATCTTTTTTTATGATGACCCAAATGCTAAGCAAAATAGAGAGTAAAGATTTGGCGACTCAATCTTTTTTACAGACTTTATTGCAAGCAGTGGTGGATATTGGGTGAGGCGAATTTTTTTTGGGGCACCCCCTTGAAAATAGCACATACAGTTTTGAATCTGCTGCAGATGTTCTACGATTCCGAGTGAAGACCTTTTTTTTTAGAGAACACCCTGATTTTGGGAGAAAAATAGGAAAAACTGAGAGCAAATGGAAGTGAAGACCTTTTTTTTTAGAGAACATATGATTTTGGGAGAAAAATAGGGAAATCAGAGATGAAATCGAAGTGAAGACCTTTTTTTTTTTAGAGGACACCATGAGTTTCGGAGAAAAATAGGCAAGCCAAGATCAGACCTCTTTTTTTTCTCAGACAGCATCAATTTTTAAAAATTCTTGCCTCGGGCCCCTAAATTGGAATATCCACCACTGATTGCAAGCATAAAAACTGAACTAAACACAAAACAATTTAACCTTCTTTTTCAGATTTCTCAATTTTCATCCTTAAAAAGTAGTGATCTCTAAAAAAAGGTCTTCACTTCGAATCTGTCCCAAACTTCTCAATTCGAAATCGAAGTGAAGACCTTTTTTTTTTTAGAGGACACCATGAGTTTCGGAGAAAAATAGGCAAGCCAAGATCAGACCTCTTTTTTTTCTCAGACAGCATCAATTTTTAAAAATTCTTGCCTCGGGCCCCTAAATTGGAATATCCACCACTGATTGCAAGCATAAAAACTGAACTAAACACAAAACAATTTAACCTTCTTTTTCAGATTTCTCAATTTTCTAGTGATCTCTAAAAAAAGGTCTTCACTTCGAATCTGTCCCAAACTTCTCAATTTTTATCCTTAAAAAGTAGTGATCTCTAAAAAAATTAAAAAAACATCTTTACTTTGAATCTATATTGGACTTCCCAATTTTCGTCCCTAAAAAGTAGTGATCTCTAAATTAGTGAAACCACTATTGAATTACCACAAAAATTATACAATTTTAACACTTGTTAGCGATTCACTTTTGAGTCGTAACCCAGGGGTTGAGAAGCACTGATATAAAAGGTCTACTAATGAAGTAGCATGAATTAGCTCAAAAATAATTTTCAAAATAAATGCAATAAAAATTTTTGACACCTGTCAACAAAAAAGTTTACATTTTGGATTTAACCGGATTTAAAAAACTTATTGTAAAATGCCTAAAATAAACTCCAATATTTATGCAATATAGGGCTACCAACCGTCCCGGAATGGCCGGGAAATTCCTGGAATTGAGGTCTGGCATCCTGTGTCCCGGGCTGGGTCACTTTTGTCCCGGAATTTACTGACAGCTCTTTGGATTGTTTGGGGCAACTTTTTGGGGCTCTGTCCTACCTATTTTGGCAAAAATTGCGCAGGAAATCAAAGACAGATTTTATGTAAAAACTCCTTTTTTTCTTGTTTTTTCCGACATCGCTAGTTTTCAGAGAAAAATAATAAAATCCAAGATTGATTTCAAGTGAGGACCTTTTTTTTTTTAGAGATCACTATGATTTTGGGACAAAAATTGAGGTGCTTCATTTGTTTGGCCCAACAATATTTTTGATGAGCCAAACTCGCCCTCAACTTAAAAAGGTTCGACGCCCCTGTATTAAGGTGTCCCGGAATGGCGAAACAGAAAGTTGGTAACCCTAATGCAATACGACAAAAAACTGACAAGAAGCAAAAAAACTAAGGTTATTTTTGAATCTTAAATCATTGCTATTCTGGACTAGACAATCAATTGCTTTTTATTTTTTATAATTAGGAAAAAACTGTTGTAGCATGGTTCGTTTGGCACAAGTAAAACCTTAACTCCTTTTATTGCAAGGGGCAAAATTTTAATTAAAATTTTTAAATAAAAACAAACTTGCTTAAGTTTAGGAATTTTAATTAGATTTCCGTTTTTCTTATGGCGATATAAATTGTTGTATCAGTTTGGTTTGGAATCCACAATCCAAGCAAAATGTTCTTGCAAATGAATTATTGGTAAAAAATTATTGGTAAATCATTGACAAGAAAAAGTTGAATTATTGGTAACATCTCTATCATCATCTTCTGAATCCCCACCGACTTTAGAACCTTTGTATGTGCAAGAAATTCCACTTCTTTAAACTTCAGCTTTTTTACAGCTACTTCAAAACTGAACCTAATCTTGTAATGGCACCGAAATACTTTCCTTTCAAATTTTAATTATTTTCATTTGTGCAAAGTATAAAGTAAATTTCAATAAATTAGGTTCTCAACAATGACATGAAATAGTTTAAGAAATATACCAATACAGGTACCACAGTTATATAAAAGGTTTAGCGTTACCAATAAATTAGCTCAATAATACGGTAGTTTTCAAAAGAAATCCAATGAATATTTTAGACACAGGTCAACACAAGTTTACATTTTGAATTTAATCAGATTGAAAAACTTAGTGTAGAAGGCCTAAATTACTTAACTCTAATATTTATGCAGTATGACAAAAAAATAACTAGCAGCTACAAGCTAAATTTCTTTCAATTCATTGCATTCTAGGCTAAACAATCAATTGCTTTTTATTTTTTATACAGTAATTAGGGAAAAACTGTAACATACTTTTTAATTTTTAATGTTAACAAATAATCTCTTATAGAGCTATGGTAAATACGGTATATTTCCGGGATGGTGGTACTAATGTTGCACCCATTGCACAGATACTAGAAACATTGGGTCTGGTGCAGAATCGGCCGTAAGCGTCTTTTTATGTCCATTTTGACTTCTCTCGTTTTCTCGTCTCTCGTTTTCCGCTTCTCTTTTTGTTTCCTTATTATAAATCGTTCTTTTAGCAAAACTACGACAAACAAAGACATTTATTCAGTTATACAACTTATTTTTCGATATTTTCACGTATTTGCTTCTCTAACACTTCTTAATTATTATTTTCACTTAAATAAAACACTTGTAAAATATAATTTAAAGTTCTAACAATTGAATTTGTTTAAATATTCAACAAAACGTAATATATTTGGCGGGCCGATTCTGCACAAGCTATCAATCGCACGTTTCAACAATGATTTATTTCCAAATACACTTCTCAATCATTATACATGCCTTATACATTTTTAAAATATACTGTCAAGTTGTAGGAATTGATTTTGCTTTAAATCATTTAATAAAACTAAAATATTTCGTCACGGCCGATTCTGCACAAGCTAACATTCGCAGATTTGTATTATGAGTTTAACTTTAAAAATCAATCATTCTTTTCTCAAACACTTCTAAGTTATTATTTTCACATAAATAAAACACTTGTAAAATATAATTTAAAGTTCTAACAATTAAATTTGTTTAAATATTCAACAAAACGTAATATATTTGGGGGCCGATTCTGCACAAGCTATCAATCGCACGTTTCAATAATGATTTATTTCCAAATACACTTCTCAGTCATTATACATGCCTTATACATTCTTAAAATATACTGTCAAGCTGTAGGAATCGATTTTGCTTTAAATCATTTAATAAAACTAAAATATTTCGTCACGGCCGATTCTGCACAAGCTAACATTCGCAGATTTGTATTATGAGTTTAACTTTAAAAATCAATCATTCTTTTCTCAAACACATATTAATTATTATTTTCATATAAATAGAACACTTTTAAAATATAATTTAAAGTTCTAACAATTGAATTTGTTTAAATATTCAAGAAAACGTAATGTATTTGGGGGCCGATTCTGCACAAGCTATCAATCGCACGTTTCAATAATGATTTATTTCCAAATACACTTCTCAATCATTGTACATGCCTTAAACATTTTTAAAATATACTGTCAAGTTGTAGGAATTGATTTTGCTTTAAATCATTTAATAAAACTAAAATATTTCGTCACGGCCGATTCTGCACAAGCTAACATTCGCAGATTTGTATTATGAGTTTAACTTTAAAAATCAATCATTCTTTTCTCAAACACTTCTAAGTTATTATTTTCACATAAATAAAACACTTGTAAAATATAGTTTAAAATTCTAACAATTGAATTTGTTTAAATATTCAACAAAACGTAATGTATTTGGGGGCCGATTCTGCACAAGCTATCAATCGCACGTTTCAATAATGATTTATTTCCAAATACACTTCTCAATCATTATACATGCCTTAAACATTCTTAAAATATACTGTCAAGCTGTAGGAATCGATTTTGCTTTAAATCATTTAATAAAACTAAAATATTTCGTCACGGCCGATTCTGCACAAGCTATTATTATTCGTAAAAGTCATTAATGAATTTCACTTTAAAAAATAGCTATTTTCTTTCAAAACATTTTTTAATTCTTTCTTTCACATGTCTAAACACTCTTAAAACATAGATTAATATCGTAAACATTGATTTTTTTGAAATGTGTTCACAAAAACTAATGGTTTTATAAAGGGCGATTGTCCACAAGCTATTATTCGTAAAAGTCATTTATCAATTTTACTTTATACAAAAGCCATTTGCTTTTAAAACACTTTATAATTATTATTTTTACATGTCTAATCACTCTTAAAACATACTTTACAGTTGCAAGAAGTTTTTTGTTTGAAATATATTCGACAAAACATAATGGTTTTATGGGGGCCGATTCTGCACAAGCTGTTATTTGTAAGTTTGTATAGCTAGTTTAAGTTTACAAAACAACCATTTGTTTCCAAAACATTTTCTACTTATTATTTTGACATGTCCAAACATTTTAAAAACATAGTTGAAAGTTGTAAGAATTAATTTGGTTTCAAAATAGGCAAGAAAACGAAATACTTTTGTTACCGCCGATTGTGCACAAGCTATCATTTGCAGGGTTTATTAATCAATTTTTAGAATTTTTCCCAATTTTTTTTCTACATACTATTGCACACTTTTAAGGGCGCCAGTCTTATCTACATGTAACTTGGAGTGGATACCTTTACATACTACAACATTTTTGGCATACAATGACCTTGTTTAACCTTATGTTAAAAGAAGGTTTTTATAGCTTACCATTTTGTTCAACCAAAAGTTTATACTGTAGAGGAATATTATTTTCGTCCAAGTCACTGTTTTATACTGCTATAATTTTAGTTTTATTAAATGATTTAAAGCAAAATCGATTCCTACAACTTGACAGTATATTTTAAGAATGTATAAGGCATGTATAATGATTGAGAAGTGTATTTGGAAATAAATCATTATTGAAACGTGCGATTGATAGCTTGTGCAGAATCGGCCCCCAAATATATTACGTTTTCTTGAATATTTAAACAAATTCAATTGTTAGAACTTTAAATTATATTTTACGAGTGTTTTATTTATGTGAAAATAATAACTTAGAAGTGTTTGAGAAAAGAATGATTGATTTTTAAAGTTAAACTCATAATACAAATCTGCAAATGTTAGCTTGTGCAGAATCGGCCGTGACGAAATATTTTAGTTTTATTAAATGATTTAAAGCAAAGTCAATTCCTACAACTTGACAGTATATTTTAAGAATGTATAAGGCATGTACAATGATTGAGAAGTGTATTTGGAAATAAATCATTATTGAAACGTGCGATTGATAGCTTGTGCAGAATCGGCCCCCAAATATATTACGTTTTCTTGAATATTTAAACAAATTCAATTGTTAGAACTTTAAATTATATTTTACAAGTGTTTTATTTATGTGAAAATAATAACTTAGAAGTGTTTGAGAAAAGAATGATTGATTTTTAAAGTTAAACTCATAATACAAATCTGCGAATGTTAGCTTGTGCAGAATCGGCCGTGACGAAATATTTTAGTTTTATTAAATGATTTAAAGCAAAATCAATTCCTACAGCTTGACAGTATATTTTAAGAATGTATAAGGCATGTATAATGACTGAGAAGTGTATTTGGAAATAAATCATTATTGAAACATGCGAATGATAGCTTGTGCAGAATCGGCCCGCCAAATACATTACGTTTTGTTGAATATTTAAACAAATTTAATTGTTAAAACTTTAAACTATATTTTACAAGTGTTTTATTTAAGTGAAAATAATAATTAAGAAGTGTTAGAGAAGCAAATACGTGAAAATATCGAAAAATAAGTTGTATAACTGAATAAATGTCTTTGTTTGTCGTAGTTTTGCTAAAAAGAACGATTTATAATAAGGAAACAAAAAGAGAAGCGGAAAACGAGAGACAAGAAAACGAGAGAAGTCAAAATGGACATAAAAAGACGCTTACGGCCGATTCTGCACCAGACCCGAAACGTTTAGTAAAAGAAAACTTTTCAATCAACTAATAAACATTTTTTTCTAAAAATCCTAGTTTGCTTTTAAACATCTTATTTTCACATCTTATTTACATAAAAATAAAACACTAGTTGTGCTAAGTAAAAATTGTCGGATCTCCCGTACTATCGGCCGTCATCTTCATTTTTAAAATTTTTTCTTCTCTCGTTTAAAAACCTTCTCTCGTTTTCGCTACTCTCACTCACTTTTCTCTTTTCTTTCTCTTTTTTAATAAATAGCGAGTTATACCATAGTCGCTATATATATAGCGACTATGGTTATACCTTTAAACCCATACGGGCAAGCTAAGCTTTGCGAAATAAACTACTTAAAACATCTATTTTATATTTTTTACCACTATATTTTAAATTAGTGAACATAATCAACTTGATTTTAAACCAAACTATTTACTTTAAATGCTGTTATAGTTTTGATTTGTGCGACGGCTTACAATAAATGAGATAATAATCGGTCACACGACCAAGCTAAGCTTTGTTAATAAAAATACTTAAAATTTCCATCTTAAAACGGATTCTTGTACTTTCCTAAAACAAACATTTTCATTAGAAGCCTATTTACCACGCCTCGTTAAAAAAATTAATGTACAAAAACATGTTTACCACTGCCTTATAAAGGGTTAAAGGAAAAGGAGTCCAGGCAATTAAAAGTGGTAGAACTTTAAACTTGTTAACCCATTAGGGCCGAAAGTTTAAAAAGCATGCTAAAATAATAAAACTTGGTAGAATTTATTCATTTGCTATAAAATATGTAGGCTATAGTGCAATTTCTTTTAAATTGAATTAGTAAAAACGGAAATAAAGGCATGTAGAAAATTCTACACACAGGCCTGCTGGCAGGAAAAAAAATAAATATCAACAAAACCGTTTATTCCAAAAATAATAAGTATATACAGTATTTAATTATTGCAATTGAATATTGTTCTTAAATAAAGCTTAGCCTGTGTATCCGTGTCACAAACTTTGTTTGGGAATCCTAAAGGACCAGTTGAGCTAGGTAACCCAAATACCTGCGCTGAAACAAAGCTGTGCCTAATTTTATTTTATTCCGGCTCAAGAAATAGCCTGCTATGAGCCTGAAGCTTTTATACAGTTGGTTTGAACGAAAGCTCGGATTGATTTGTTGAAAACTCTTCTTCACAGACAAACAGAGACCACTGTCTGTAATAAGAACGAATGTATTACAAAATTCACGACCGACGAAAATTCTATTTCACGCTTTGCCAAACTGCAAAGCGAAATCAATGCTATAACTTGATTCAATCAACACAAATGATTCTACCTCTGCAGAACACAACTGTAAAACACTGGCGCAAAATAAATTCAACACTCGCCCCAAATTCTACTTTCTCTCAAAGCAACACTTTTCGCTTTAGGCGTCTCTCTCGTTTTCGCCTTTCTTTCGTCGTGGTTGTCCACTTTCTCTTTTTCGTCTGTTTTGCAATCGAGCGAGCATATACTGTATATATAGATAAAAGTCACGTGTCGACGAATTTACTAGTATATGTAGGACTTAGCTCGAATTCCCTGGAGAGAGCGCTACGCTTGAATGCCCCAGAACATTCTACAATTAGCGAGCTATAGCAAAGCTTTGACAAAAACATATTACGTCATTACTGTCGGGAAAAAAAATAAAAAGGATACATGCATCAAGCAATAGAAAGCAAATCGGACGTTATATCACATAATACGAGAGCAGCGCTTCAAGGCGACGCAATTATTATTTCATAATAAAAAACTTTTTAACGGGAATAAACTGCAACGTCATGATTAAAATTATTATGAATAAAGTGTGACAATCCGTATTATATGCCTTAAAGCTTTTTGAATGTAGGTCTACGTTACATTTTCTGCCAACAAATGACGCTCTACCTTTGCATTGTTTGCATAATTTTGTTGGAGTGCAAGGTGAAATCAAGTGATTGTTTCTATCAAATTTTACAATTCCAGACAGTTTTGAAATGATCTTTTGTTTTTGAATGCTAGGCTATCCAAACGATTTGCAGTACTACAGAATTAGGCCTTCAATAAACTAGCAGTGCGTCATTGAAGTAATCTTTCTTTTTTTTAGCTGATAGGCAATATTTACCGTAACTGATGGCAGAAAAGAAAATATCGGTCATCACCACTTTTCCTTCTAATTCTTATTCTGTACGTGCTAACTGCCCGATCCATAATATCTATGTATCCCTTGTGAGCATCGTATAGTTGAATACACTGTGGCTGAGGTACCTTTATAATTTTTTTCCTTTCGATCATAACGCTGGACAGATATCATAATCGTTGAATCAAAATTTGACGCAACAGTAACTTCTTTGTTATTCTTTCTCTTCATCTATAAAATATTACCACTCATTCTGTAATCTACAGCTCCTCGTGGTTGATGTTTCTAAAGGTTCTTTTTAGATATAGGGTACTTGTCACTTCTATTATTTCTATATGTTCCAGTTGCAAGATATCCACGTAAAATAAGTTTTTCCATAAGTGGAATATTTGTAAAATAATTATCAAAAAACGGTACGTGATAATAGTTTGATGGCAGATTTGCTTTTGGTATCAAATTCAAAACAACATTTCCTCTTAGGCCAATATTTGAAACAGTATCGATTTCTTCGGTTTCTTTTTTACCCATGTAGAGATCAAATAAATGCAAATATTCTCCTTTGGAACATAACACCCATATTTTGTATCCAAACCGGATAGGCTCTCCCCGGATAAATTGTTTAGCAAAATATTTTCCTAAGTAGAAAATCCTATTTTCATCTATGTATTGCTTAGTGTTCAGGGAATCCTCCGTGCTTTATGAATTTTTTTGAAGGTTATCCATTAGTGGCCACAACTTGGCAGCCTGATCTTCTATTGTTGTAGTGTTTTTCTGGAAACGTAAATGATGCATTATGTCTAGAAACCGATCTCTTCGCATGCTATTTGAAAGGAGCTCGGGAACATGATCTTCTGAAGCCCAATATTTTTTCTTGTTCGGCAATGGCAAATCGCAGAGGAAAGCATGCCACCAATGAAAACTTTTAACTCGTTTACTGTAACTCCTAATGTTTTATTTTTTTGAAAAGCACACAAATTTACTTGAATTGCGATATTTGTAAAAAGTTTTTTTATCAAAAAATAATTCAAAAAATTCTTGAAGGCTTTTCGCTGACGAGGCTTCTTTAGATGAAGACGTTGTTATGCATGTTTGTCTATCGGGGTTTCTCTATTTTCATGCACCCATCTTCTTTTTTGATTTTATATGTAATATTTCATTCTCTTTGTCTTCATCCTCCTCATCCAGTTCAATATGAGCTGGAGCTAAAAGCAGAAATCTACTTATTTTTTCACTAGTTTCTTCTACTTCCTCATTCGACTTGACATCTAATTGATGTCTGGTAAACCCATGGAATTACCGTCATTGGTGTCTAGCTCCTCCTACAGACTTGTTATTTCCTCTATATTTATCCTGAAGAATAAATTGTTTTCAATATCAAGCAACAATATTCAACAAACCAGTCAATATATAAAACGAGAAATTATCGGAATAATAACTCTATTTACAATAATAAATACATTGCTAATCAGTATCCAAATAGCAGTGTTGTGCGTTGACGGCGTTAATTTGACGGCGTCAAATGTCGACGACAATTTTTTGTTGATGATCACGCAAACGCCGTAAAGATATTTTTCGGTTGACGGAATAGGTGTCGCCGACAACTTTTTGCTTGTTTTTTGCGTCAAGCGTTAAGCGGCAATAATTTTTTGCAAGGTAAAAATATATACAAAAATTTTTCAATCGCTGACTCTAATAGTGCATTTTCATTCAAGAAAAAAAGTTACGAAAGCTACAGCATGTAACAGACAGATTTCGATCATGTCAAATAAACTACTTGCAAAAACACTATAAAGTTATATAAGGGTGCTCACGAATTCTTGCTTTGAAAATGCAGCTGCTTCCAATTGTTAAAAAGATTCTCAAGGATCACAACTTTGCTTTCTACTGTATATGGTTTTCGAAAATCCACCTGCTGGAACTTAATTAAAAGCCGCAAAATCAAAGAAGCGCAGTACACGAACTTAAGCGCAGTTGTTTTTAGTAACTTTCTTTTTTTCGCAGGATGTTGTTTGAGCAGCAAAAAAAAAAGATATGCGTGGTGCTTAAAAGTGTTTGAGTCCCAGCTCAGTTGGCAAATTCAATCAAACTAAAAATCACATAATTGTGGTCTGTGGAAAATGTTAGCTAAACAGAGACTCAGAAGACAGAAAATTGCTATCAGAAAAATAAATTTTAATTTTAGTTATAGAGTAAACAGACTGGGCTACTAAATAAATAATTTCACAGTATAGTTAATTTTCATACTATTAAAACTACAAAAATATTAATTGCAATTTCAATATAGTCTGTATAAGATCACAATAGTAGGCTTCAACCGATATTCAACGCTATCCTTAGTAAGTGTTAATGCAGACTCGAGTCAGTCGAGGTTAGATTTTTTAACTAAAATTGATTTTTCCACCAATGTCTTTAAATCAAAAGCTGCGTTACTTTCGTAACCTTACGTAATTGTTTTCGCTGTTTACATCATCTAAAGTTGTCTTTTCCCGCCAATATCTCTTAGATCATAAGCTGTTTTATTTTTGCCTTACGTAATTGTTTTCGACAATAACATCATCAGAAGTTGGTTTTTTCCCGCCAATACTTTGTAAACCAAAAGCCAAAGTTACTTTATTTTTTATTGCATTACGTAATTCTTGCCGATAATGACATCATTTAAAGTTGCTTTCTCGTCCCGCCTCTCTCCACGTGTTATTTTAGTATAAATCAATGGTTCCCAACCTATTTTAGGCCATGCCCCACCAAGACATTTCTAAAATCCTGATGTCCCTCTTTGTGATATTTAATTTTTGTTATTAAAAATTCCTCTTTTATTCAGTGAAGTAAGCTACGTTCATCATGGATAGCAGGTATGAATCCATATCTTAAATATTCCCTGAATATTGACGAACTTTTTTTTTACTTGCAATACTCATTTTATGCATAGGGTTTGTGACTGAAATAAATAAAATTAAAAATCAATTAAAGAAATAAGCTATTCCAAACAAAAGTTTCAATAAGGAATATTAATGTCAACAAAAACAAAGTATTATAGAAACAGTCCAGTGTTTTGGCGGGCGCGGTATAAATGCAAGATACTGCATTTTGAATTGCTGAGTTCGATTTATATATAAGGAAATAAAAATAATAACATATTCCTTTTCTTTGCCGAATCGTAATATAACACATTAATTCAACAAATCACATATTCTTTTAAACAGATACATAGCAACTCAGCATTGTAATCGACATACGGCCAAACGTAATCCAGCTGAGAAACAAACTGAACTGAAATTTATTAGTTATTGTCCTCAAAGCTCACACACGCTCAGTGTTGCTACAATTTTTTTTCAAAATCTGAGAATTTGCTTAAAAAAATCTGTAAAGGCCTTGTTCATTTTAAAAACCTTGTAATAGATAAAAATACATTCTAAATGTCAAATGCCTATTAGACGCTAATTGACTAAAATTAAGTAATTCGAGTTAGATATATCATGTTGTTGGCAGACACGTAGAGAATTCGTGGAGAAAGTTTCATAGAAAAATCCTATTATTTAATAAGATACGAGTCATTTTGCCATCACTACTTGTGGGCAAGATGATAAAAAAATAGTTTGTATCATAAGATATACGACAATAATGATGTATAAACACAATGTAATAGTAATAAAGAATATGAATTATGGAGTGAATTCTATAGCAGAGGGATATCGTTCCTATTGGTCAAAGTAACAAGTGTCAAATTCGTCTGCTCTTTATTGGGAGCATTTTTCTTTTGCTATCATTATTTTAAATGGTTATTTTTTGCTTCATTTCATTGTTTATATTTCATAGATAGCTAATGGAACCATCTATTAACCATTTTGCACAAAAGTAAACAAAAAAAAACATGAAAATACTGCGTGAGATATGGCAACTCAAGTGCCGCGCGCACAACTTAAGGCATTTTTTCATGAAAATATGAGTGGATTTGAGCGTCAATAAAACAAACCAAGATCGCCCTGAAAGAAAAAAGTACTGTAAACGACTGTAAACACGCCTTTACTGTATGTGGGTGTGCCATTCTGCCGGATCTTCCTATCTTGATTGGTTATGAGGGTTGTTTAAGGGGTCCCATGGAACTCCTCCCATAGGGGTAAGGAGAATTGTGATATGCATTTTCAACTCCTTATAGCAAGTACATTGTATGGGTGTGATAATGAAATATATTGATGCATTAAAAACAAAAATGGTCTCCGGCCGGAGGCTTCCTTAATACATAGATTTACTATGAAACAATTCACTGTTAATATAATAATAATAATAATGAAAAATCTCATTCTCGAATTGCCCTATAGTCTTTGGTTTAGTAAGCCCAAGGGTACACGTACTGCCCATGCCCCACCAAAATATTGCCATGCCCCACGTTGGGAATGACTGGTATAAATAATCGGACCCTCGTGGGCCATTTTCAAATCAAACGCAAACGTCATTCTTGTTTGAAGATCATGAAGCGGATTTCAGTTAGTAAGTGTTTGTATGTTGTGTTAGTTTTTGAATTTGTGTTTATCGTAAATTCTTTTTAGATGTTCTTTTTAAATCCCATTTTTATGGCTTTTATAAAAATCTGCTGTGTATCTAAATTATTTAGCCCATATTGTGCTGCAGATCCGTGAAATAGTATTTACTTCAATGCAAATTTTTTTCTTTTATTGTTTTGCTTAGTTGTTGTTAATGTTTTGTGTGCCATTGTTCGTATGGGCTCTAAACTTGAAGTAAATAAATGAATAAAACAAGTGTAAGAATAATTTTGTGACGCGCTTGTTCTGAAATTAAAGCATTTTATGACAATTCAAAAATTCCTAATTTTTCTGCCCTACTACATAATCGGTCTACGTGACAGTATTTTAATTTGTGGGATTGACGCTAATCTTGACGCTGACGGCGTTAGAATTTTTGAGCGTTATCCGCGTAAATGACGCCGATAAGAATTTAAAGAGGTGACGCTGACGCTAACGCCGTCAAGATTTTCTGTTGACGCGCACAACACTGCCAAATAGGTTTTCCCAGTAGGCTATAATAGGCACTACAAATTTATTTTACCGGAATGTAGGCTCGTAAATAAGAAGGCATGTGCCAATTGCTTAGATAGCGCTTCGGTCATTACTTTCTGTAAAAAAGTAAACAAAACCTGTAAATAGTAAAATTCACTTCATGATCCTGAGATGCATGTAACCCCTGAGTGTAGAAATTTCTACATGACAAGTTTAAATTTATGCTATTACTTATTATTGAGTGTATTAATTAAAAATCACGTATAAACTTGTAAATAAATATCTTACGAGTATTTTTGTAACTTTAAATATAAAAAAAAATTATTGAATAATTAGTAATAGCCTAAATTGTACTCACTATCGAGATGTGCACTAATTCTCTGCCGACATTATTCATGTAATACACTCTTGTTTGACCGAATGTGGCCAAACACGTTTCAAACTTGTTCTGAACAAGCTCTAGACTTCATTACACACGTAAACGCAATTGTTGCAAAATATTTATTTTCTATTTTTTTTATTTTAATCTCTATATTTATCCTCCTGACTCGCAGGAAAGCGACGGAGGCGCTATACATAGGGTAGGCAATTACCCCGACCTGCTTCCGGAGATGCCAAGATATTGCTGTCCGCTTGTAATTTAGTAGAAATATTACTGTAATTTAGAACTGCTTGTCAAGACCACCAAGCAGGGGAAAGTGCCGTAAAGTGTTTTTCCCAAGAACACAACAGAATGGCGCAAGTGGGTTTTGAACCGAGACCATGTTAATCATCAGTCCGGTGCGTTAACCACTCGACCACGCTGCCGACAAATATTTAATGATTTTATAAAAATTAGGGAGGTATTGTCGAATGTAAAAATATTTACATACCTGCACTAATTGCAAAAAGTGATTGTAATTTGGCCTACAATTTTTCAAAATTACAATTGCAATTATAATTACATAAAAACAAGAAATCTTAACTAAAATTATAATTACAATTACATGAAAAAGTATAATTAATTACAATCAATTGCAATTGCAATTGTAATTGTAATTGATCCAACTCTGGTGTGTGGTTGCATTTTTACATCACTATTGTTGCGTCTAAATAGCTACTCCCTTTCCTTTTTTCTCTTTTCGGTTTATCCGATACGCTTCACTGACTGCGGCGTGGCCGTTTGCTTCGATGGCGGTTTCCATTCATTCAGTTCGAAATCGTCGTCGTGGCAGATGGACGTGTCGTCGCCAGCGATAGTGTGTCGGAAGGTTATTCGTGGCCTGGTAAAGCAAAAAGTGAGTAGTTGATGTTTGAATGTTTTTATACCGTATATTTATTTCTGTCCATTTATAGAAAGTGGACTAACGATTTAAATCGTCGATACGATCCCGCCGTGGCCGGGAATAATAAAATATTATATAAGCGTGAACACCTAGGTCTTGTTCAGTGTATAGTAATTTTCTTTTCGGATCAGTTGACGCATTTAATCCAAGTCAAATTTATAGTTTGCAGTGGGTCGTCTTAGGTCAGATGCCCACTGGTGTAGACCCAAACGAAGGTGTGCTGCGGCTTCTACAACTATTGTTAGTAATGCAATTTCTTTTATTATCATTATCATCATTTTCAGGCACAACATTGAATCAGTTCAGTGCCCATTTGCCCGCTTGTCCTTTTGAGATTGCGGGGACAGCAGCTCGAGTTGAATTCTCCAAACATCCCGATCTCCTGCAACTAGCGGCAATTTCGCTGGTGGAATTCCAAGACGTGACCATGTCAGGTCTTCAACATAATTCCTCCAGCAAGTTCTGGGTCGTCCTCTAGGCCTTTTTCCACTTGGAAGAGCATCGATTAGATGCTTTGCTGTTTGCTCTTGGGACATTCGTGTCACATGGCCATACCAGCGCAATTGAGATCGTTCTATGCGGAGTAGCAGCGGTTTGATATTGAGAGATTGACGAATGTCAGTGCTTTTAACCTTGTCAAGTAAGGATAAACATATGAATTTTCGTAAGATACCCATTTCGGCCGCCTGTACACGGGATCTCACTCTTTCGGTCATTATCCAACACTCATGATCATAGGTGAGGATAGGAACAAAAATCGATCTGAAAACAGAAAGCTTTGCTTTTGTAGACAGCTCTCGTTTCAGTAGTACAATTGATCGGTAAAACTGGCACATTACTACACTTGCTTTTCCAATACGTGTATCCAGTTTGTTGTCCTGTCTACCATCGCTTGAAAATTTGACTCCAAGATATTTAAACTTCTCCGTCTGCTTGAGAGTTTTTCCATTTGTTTGGAATGTACACTGGACAGGGTGCCTTGACAAACACATGATCTCAGTTTTAGCCCTACTAATTTTCATTCCAGCATCCAAGCATGCATCAGAAAACCGATCAAGTGCATATTGGAAATCGCTTTTGTTCGAGCTTAAGAATGCAAGGTCATCTGCAAACAGCAGGCGCCGAATATTACATTCCCCAAACGTGACGCCACTACTGTGGAAACTGTCCTTGTCTATCTTGTCCATGTATGTAATGAACAGAAGAGGAGAAAGAACACAGCCCTGTCGTAGTCCAACAATAACATTAAAAGGTTTTGTTTCTTATACCATTGACACGAACATAGACTTCTGACTGTTTGTGCAATGATTTGATAGCAGTTAATAGCTGACCTCTCACGTCATACTCTAGCAGTACTGCCCACAGCTTGTCTCTTGGGACACGGTCATACGCTTTTTCAAGGTCTACAAAGTCTGTGTACAGCTCTTTGGCATATTTCTATGATTTCTCAAAAAATTGCTGAAGGGCAAAGATCTGGTCCATGGTGGATCTTCCTGGATGACACCCGCATTGTGCATCCTGAAATTGAGGTTCGACTATTTCACAGCATCTCTTTTCGAGGCACTTTGCATAGACCTTCCATGAAGATTAATAAAGAAATGCCTCTGTAGTTAGTGCATTTCTTCTTGTCTCCTATTTTGTAAATAGGTATAAACACACTGGTCTGTCATTGCTTCGGTACCTCACCAGTTTTCCAAGCTACTTGGAACACACAGCCGGCCAACGAACTCCAAAATTGTTCATGGCCTTTAACATTTCGGGTCGAATATCATTTTGACCAGGGGCCTTGCCAGCTTTCAAAGATTTGATTGCTGTGCTCACCTCTGCTTCGGTTAGATGAATTTCTTCACCAAATTGTTCCTCGGATGTTTCCAAATGTTGGACTATTATTGGATTTAAGAGCTGACAAAAGTATTTTCTCCAACAATTTAGGATGCTCTTTTGATGCTTCAAAAGCACACCAACGGTAAAGGTGGCAACTGGTGTTCGTTTGCCACGCAAACAATGTATAGTTTGCCAAAATACTTTGTTTGCCGATCTATAGTCTATATCCAACTTTTGTCCAAATTCTTTCCATGACTTTCTTTAGACTGTTTGACAATAGCGGCGGCAGTCTCACGTGCTGCCGAGTATCGCAATCGAAGCTGCTCAGATGACTTGTTTGTTAACCTAGCTCTAAAGGCAGTTTTCTTTCCACGAATAGCTTTTTTAATTTCTTGGTTCCACCAAGCTGTTCTTTTCTCACCACCCATTTGACCTCCCACACGTTTGCAACCACAACTAGCAGCTGCAGATGTAAAACTGCTGATTTAAATAAATCCCACTCGGTTTCAACCAGAGTTGGATCAATTACAATTGTAATTATAATTGAATGTAATTAATTACACTTTTTTGAGTAATTGTAATTATAGTTATAATTGAGATTTTTTGTTCTTGTGTAATTGCAATTATAATTGTAATTAAAAAAATTAATCATCAAATTACAATTACTTTTTAACAAGTTTATGAATGTGAAGTTTTACATTTTCATTTTTATCAAGAATCCTTGCATATGAACACATGATCAATGTCAGTTGGTTGACAGTTTTTTGTTGCGGCGGCAAGCAGCTCACTGTTCGCTTGATTCAACATCTCAAGACATGGTGACTATGCAACGTTTGTTTCTGCTGCTTTATAAAGGAGAAAACTCTTGTTAGTCTCCTTCTCGTGCCCTATTTACTGTTGCTGTTTTAATATTACGTCACTGCTTCTATTTATGCTTTTCGCTAAATTAGTGTTGCTTTGACAAATCTTTTTGACTGACCGAGTGACCCAGTGCAGCTGCCACTGGAAAAATAGTTTGTTTCTTTATTTTGTCATGTGTTTGTGTAGCTGAGCATTCTGTCTGATGCAAATAAATAAATAAATTTATGAAATAATTGTCTTGACACGAAGACACGCTGTTATATTAACATTTAGTGACCGTGACCGAGTGGTTTAGTGTTGTTGGTGCAGTCACTCAGTTGTTGTTGTCTATGTTGTTCAGTGTTCACTGTTGTATTAGCAGTGATAGTTTCGAGATATAAAATTTTTTGAGCTCGTTTTGTTGAGATAGCACATGCTGGCAATCCTGTCATCAGTGTGATGTTTTGCTTAGTAGCCTAATTACAAGTACTTTCGTTTAAAAAGCATTGTTTGTACTTTTGTTCACATAGTCTTCAGTTAACAGTAACATTGCTAAATAATGTTTGTTTTTTTATCAACTTTGCATTCTAAGTTTAAAAGATAAAAACTTATTGCAAAACAGTATGGAAAATTTAGAAATGAATAATGTTGAAGCTGAATCCACTGTCGAAGTAGGCCTACTACTAAAACCATTAGCAGATTTTTTCAAATGTTTAACCAATACTGAGGCATGCTGCAATCAATGCAAAAAAAGATTAAGTTTTCAACAAAAGCAACATCAAATTTGATAACGCATTTGAAAAGATGTTGTCTTAGTCAGTATACTAACTACATGCATCGCAAACGAAAGCATCAGGAAAAATCAAAGAAAATACAAGAAAAGGATTGCCAAACTCAAATTAAGTCATTTTTCAAAGCTTCCTCTTCGCAACAATTTGCTGCTCATGATGTGACTCAAAAAGCACTGACAAAAGCTTTAATAAAATCAATTGCTTGTGATCAGCTACCATTAAGCATTGTTGATAGTAAAACATTCAGAGATTTGCTGCTGACTGCTGAACCAATATTTGTAATTCCAAGACGATCGACAATTAGAAATATTTTGATACCAACAGTAGTTCAACAGATGGAAGAAAAAATGAGACACCAACTGGCATGTTTGTCACATGTTTATCTAACAATTGATCTTTGGACAAACAGAAACATGTCAAATTTCTTGGGCATCACTACCCATTTCATTGACGCGACATGGAATCTTTATGACTTTGTACTGGCAACTGACTCATTTTTAGAAAAGCATACAGCTTGTAATATTGCCAAGGCTTATGACGATGTTATAGAAAACTTTAAGCTAACTTCAAAAGTAACCAAAGTTGTATCAGACAATGCTTCCTCCAAGGTAAAGGCATTTACTACCAGAGTTTATTTTGCATAAAACTGTTGATGAAGTTGGTAAGAATGACAACGAATTGTTGATTGCAGATTCTATTTCTGAACATGATTTTGTAGAGGGTGATGCAGATTTAAATTCTCTTCTTTCCTACTTACCAGAGAGGGTCAGTTGCTTCGCTCGCACTCAACAACTTTGCATCAAAGATTGCCTGCAGGATTCAGAATTTTAAAAGTCTTACATCGGAAGGCAGCTTGCAAAAGTAGCTAACATTGTAAATTCTATTAGAAAATCGGTCAATGCAACTACACACTTGAAAAAAATAATATAACATTACGAGCGAAAAATGTTACACGGTGGAATTCGCAACTTGTTATGTTGCAAAGCGTATTTAAAGGACCACGAAGAGGTCAACGCAGCTCTTGCCTTAATTCAATCGCCAAATGGAATTACAAATCAAGACTATTTGGCATTGAATGGACTTGTAAGAGTGCTGCTACCTTTTAAGGAGGCAATGCAGCAAATTGAAGGGGAAAATATTGTAACATCTTCAAGCATACAGTATGTCCTGTAGTGGTTGGATTGGTAAAAACCATGGAACAACTGAAAAATGCAAATCTAAATCACTGCAAAAAATTGGCAACAGCCCTTCACGATTCGGTTTTAAAAAGGTTGTTACCATTTTGTAATTGTATGGATAACAGACTTGCGTCCCTTCTTGATCCAAGATTTAAACAGAAGTGGATTGAAAATGATGATGAAAAAGAAGAAGGTCTGTGGGTGCTACAAACGCACGTCACAAGTAGGCTTGGTTCTTTTCAAGAAAACTGTAGCAACAGCAACAGCACAGATGATGATAATGGAAGCCTTGCCAAAGAGCCAAAGGCAGAAGGCTCGGAAAAGAAAAAACCGAAGAATTCAAGAAGAGAAATTTATTTTGCTGAAGACATCTTGCACTTTGATGAAGATCCACTAACGTTTTGGAAGAAAAAATCAGAAGAACTTCCCACACTAGTTGTGTTAGCCAAAGAATTTTTGGGACTAACAGCAACATCTGCACCTGCAGAAAGATTATTTTCAATTGCAGGAAATTTCTACACTGTAAAACGAAATTTACTGGGTACAGATACTTTTCGCAGCCTGATGTTTATCAAGTGTAATTCAACCATATATGAGAAAGTGAAACTGTAAATCAATAAAAAGTGTGAAATTATGTGTATACATTTGATGACAGTTAGTAAGGAGGCTGTGTTTTCCTTCTGGGTAAATGAGTTAGGTTAGGATTGTATACACTATGCAGAAAGTACAAGCTTTTAGCGCTAAACAGTGCTTTATAAAAAGTTATTTCTGCATACTACCCTAAAGCACTCATTTGTTTATTGTGTTGTTCAAGTGTCGTGCTAAACGCAGATCAGCTGTATTGCTTAAAATCTTTTTCATACCTTTCTAAGTGTAAGCTCTGCATGACAACAATATGTTTGTTTTTTTTCAGTTGGTCAAATAGTAATTATTATTGAAATTGTTATAAAAGACTTTTGCCTATATCTTTTTGGAAATATTTGCATGTATTGCATTTATTAAAAAAAAGTAATTGTAATTTGTAATTAAATTACACCTTAAAAAGTAATTGTAATTGTAATTTGAGTTTTATAAAACAAAGTAATTGTAATTGTAATGTAATTGAAAATCTTTAATGTGTAATTGTAATTGTATTTGTAATTGATAAGAAATTGTGTAATTGATCCAACTCTGGTCTCAACATCTTCAATATAGTCAGGGAGTTTTCTGAACAGGGAAGCAACTTTGCTTGCATAAGTGTGTCTCACCTTTTTGTCGGCTAATAATTCCCACTTCAATCTGTATGCTCTTTGTTCTCTGAATCGTTTCCTTGTTCTTGAATGATTCAGGCCTCTCAGAATGCAGACGACTAGATGATGGTCGGTAGACAGTTCAGCTCCTCTTTTAACATAAACATCGACCACAAAAGAAAACAAGTCCGCTGAAGCAATACAGAAATCAATGATAGAACGCTGTCCCACCAAATCTCTGTACCATATGTAATTGTGAATCTCCTTGTTTCGAAAAAAGGTGTTCATTATGCACAGTCCATTGGTGGCACAGAACTGTAGCAAACACCTTCCGTTTCTGTTAATGTCGGAATCTCCTTGTCTTCCGATAACACTCTTCCATGTCTTGTCGTCAGTACTCACATGTGCATTGAAATCACCCAGTAGGACAATTAATTCTGCATATGTTACTTCCTGTAAAGCAACACCTACTTCATCTAAGAAAGGCTGATACTGTGTTTCAGCGTTTGGTGCGTACACCTCCAAAATGCACAGTGACCGTTTCTGTATCCTAAGCTTAAGAAGACAAACCCTTTTTCCGAGTCGAATCCAATTAGTGACACAGTGGGCCAGGCGAGGGCTTACAAAAATGCCTATTCCTGCCTTAGAAGATATGGTTACATCTACACCTGAGTAGAAAAGCTTCCAGCCTTCATTCAACTCAGCAGTATCAGAGAAACGACACTTGGTAGAGGAAACTCTAACAATATCGAGATGATACTGCTCTACCTCCCAAACCAGTTGCTGTTCTTTTCCATTGAGTGAAGTGACGTTCCAGTTGCTCATGCAAAGGTCTCGATGTTTGGGACCAACTCGAATGCAGATACTGTGCACTGCCCCAATTTATCTCCCCAAACGTGTAGCAAATGCATTGATGGGTTTCCAGTTACGGTCAGTTTGTGGGAGAGAATATCGTTTACTTTTCAAACGGGCTCCTCTGCTTAAAGTCCGAACGCGGACATTTTTATCCTGCGAAGCCCGATGCAGTATGAATGTTGTCATTTGGACTATTCATTTTGCTACATTTGTCACATTGCTTTTGGTTTGTTTCTCACCTTCGACTTTACCGCCATGGGTAGCCCTGAGAGGAGTTGAAAACTCCAGACTGTATTGCTCTTAGGATCATAGAAAACGCAAACTCCTCCACCACGCTAAGGTAGCAATCTGCTATAGACTTCTTTCATTTTTATATCTGGGAAAGTCGGGTATTATGGACCACTTCAGCGAAAATCCCGGTAAAAATTTTTGATTTTTCGAACACAAAATTATTTTGACACAATGTCCTCAGTCTATACTTTCTTTTATACAAATACCAGCTCGTAAATAATTTTATGTAAGCTGTGATGACCCTTCAAACTTTTTAGATAAAAGGGTCCATATTAGAAGCTGTGCTTGTAATGTGGACCCCTACCGGAAGTGACGTATTTAAAAATATTTTATTAACTTTAAAAGTTTTATAGTACTGTAAGAATTTATTTACGTCAAATCGAGCAACAAAAAAAATGATGCTAAAATACAAAATTTGATTCATTGGCATCAATCTAGTCAAAAAATTAAATATTGCACGAATACACAGGTTTATTAAATAACAATAATTAAAATTCACAAAAATACTCAGCCAAAAATAACCGTATTGAAATAGAATGCTTTTTAGTTTGTTTACTGTAGTAGCTTGATGACTTTGAACTGACTGATGAACCAAAATAGATGCGCAAATTTAACTTGTTACAATTATGCTTGGAGATACGCGTGTCCAATATTTAATCGAGCAGAAGGCGCTGATTAAGATTAAGCGTTTAAGAAAACACTACGTCATCGATTGCACAATATCACAACAATATTTAATTTTGCTAAAACATTTTTTTGATTGCTTTTCTATGTAGTTTTCAATAATGTAAATTGTTTTTCTAAAATTTTTTCATATTCGAGAAATCAGAAGGGGTCCATATTATCTCGCAGTCCGTAATACCCGAGTTTCTCCTATCTACCTTTTCAATTGTTTCACTAACTTCACTTATTAATATAGGCTATGGTAAAGAAAACTATGAATTAAGCTAAAGCTAAGATGCTAAAGTTATTTAAATTTAGTTAAAAAGCTCGGTTAAGGTTTTTAAGGTTTTTTAATGTTTTTGCATTTTCATGCGTTAAATGCGTCAGCAGTTTCTCTGACTTTGTTTTCTTTTTTTCAAAACGTGAGAGTGTTTTTTCTAGAATTACAGTTATTTATTTTTCTAACTTTAGTTTATTGCGCTATATATAAAATATACGTATTCATTGACAAAATTTGATTCAGATTAGGTGCAACATCTTGTTCTTACAATGTCTCCTTAAATATGGAAAAACAGAGTTGTAAAAATCTGAAGGACTCGAGTCAGTAGGAATCAGGGCTGCGAACTCGAAGCATTTTTAATCGAGTTTAAGTTTGAGTTCGAGTTCACAAAAATATTGCAAATCCGAGTTCGAGTTCTTTAAATTTCAATTGTTTGAGCTCGAGTTCGAGTTCGAGTTCACAAAAAAATTGCAAGTTCGAGTTCGAGTTTTTTTTTAATTAATTTAATTAATTATTTTACACGTATCAGAATTTCTAGCCTGGTTAAGCACGAAGTTATTACAATTTACAACATTCTGGGGCGTACATTAATTAATTTATTCTACACATATTAGATTTTCTATCCTGGTTAAGAACAAAGTTATTACAATTTAGGAAGAGAATAAAATGTTTTCTTAATCCATAAAACGACAAAATATAGCAGCATAAATGTATTCATCATAAATAAAAATAAAAAAAAAAAAAAATTTTTAACAAAAATAAACAAAAGAAAAAACCATAAACGTTTTCGGCTTGCCTCAGCCCTCAGGGCCTCAGGGCTGAGGCAAGCCGAAAACGTTTATGGTTTTTTCTTTTGTTTATTTTTGTTAAAAATTTTTTTTATTTTTTTTATTTATGATGCTGCTATATTTTGTCGTTTTAAAGTTATTACAATTTACAACATTCTGCAGCGTACGTTAATTAAATTATTTTACGCATATCAGAATTTCTAGTCTGGTTAAGTACGAAGTTATTATAATTTACAACATTCGTAGGCGTACGTTAATTTATTTTACATATATCAGATTTTCTAGCCTGGTAAATGCGAATTACTTTGTTGCCCCCTGGCCACGACTAAAGTGAGGTGACGGTTTCAATTCCATTCTATATAGACAAAAGACACATGAAGTCCCATGATTTCAGGTTATGTGTGTCTCGTGCAATCTTATGGCCATCCCGCGATCAAATCAAATTTATGAGAAGAATCGTAAGTTGTCGTACCGATTCGAAGGAGCCAATCACATTGTCAGTTCACCTAACAATGGCAACGCTGTCAACTAACTTTTATTTAACATACAAAGACAATAAACTATTTAACATTTATTAACTGTAACTGAACAATTGTTGTTAAATTTAGAATTTACACGAATCATTAACCCTATTACGACTGGGGAAGCGGGAGGAAAGTACTACACCTAACTAATTTAACAAGCCGTACAACAATTAAAAATTAAATATTTACGTTGGAAAACGTTAACAAAATTTTAATAAACAAGTATTTTATTAATGAATTGGCGTACTTCACCAAAAGAAGAAAACATTCGAAATAAAAAAGATTTCTGTAAAATTAAAAAAATCGCTGTGATCAAAAGCAATCAACTCTAAACAAATTAGTCAAGTCGAAATATTTTTTTATAGTGAAAAAAAATTAAGGTGAGTTTTCTGCGATTTGGAACTACAAATATAATTTTTTTGTGTAATGATTTGCCTTTCTTTTTATGTATGAAGTTTCTTGCCTAAATTGTTTACTAAAGTAAGTGAATTTAAAAAATAGGGTGGAGTGAAAAAAAAATTTGAAAAAAGTGTAGTTCCTAAATCCTGCCAAATAGGCTAAAACTTCAAAAAAAATTGGTTTTGGCGAGTTGCTACCTTTGGGGGGCTAGCAACCCCCCAAAATGTGTTTTTGGGGGGTAAAATTGACAAAAAATGTCGTAACTCGGTAACCGCTTATCGTAGAGGCATGATTTATGGCTCAAAATTTGCAGAATTATCATGTTTCTATATGTGCTAAGAGAAAGTTTTTGTCTATTTCCACAAGAAAAGTTATAATCGATAAACCGTTTTTTATGCTCAATACTCGAAAATTGCGCTGTATGGAAATAACTTTGATCTAACATTTGAAATGATATATGTCTAACTGATAAGGACTAATTATGACAATCACAATATAAGGACTAATTATGACAATCACAATATTAACAAGATGATTTGGGATAACTTTGGTCACCAGACAAAGCACCTAAATAGGCCTACTCATAAGGTACAGAACGTGCTAGCTTTACTGCCCATAAAATGTTTAGTATTTCAGTAATTTAAAGAAAATCTGTTACATCTCATTACTTTCGAACTGTTAATGCTGATATTGGGTTGTTTTGCCTAAGGAGTGAGAGAAAAATAAGAAAGCAAGTTAGAGTACACCAAATACCCTACGCAAAATGAAGCGCATCAGAATTGCACTTTAGTGTCAAATTTTTTCAAAAGTTTTCGAGATTTAATCTTCTGGCGAATCAACCCATCTCTTCGGTCAAATTCTTCAACTTGTGCTGCGGCCTCTGTTACCATTTTGACATGGCGCTCTACACATTGGTTGTGACATGGGTGGTCGAGCTGCGGTGGTCGAGCTGCAGTGGTCTTATCCGGCATTGTTCAATATCTAAATCAGTTAAATGTTCAATTACCGGAGGCTGCTGATGGCAAGATGTTAAATTCACCATCTTGTAGTACGAGTTCACTGTTAGATCCAGTGTGGGCGGTTCAAACAGCCGTACAGTTGAGGCGGTATCATAATATTTTGCTCCTTCCAAAGAATATTCTTCACTGCGACTGTCAACCAAGTCATGATTATCAAATGAAACCGTTGATGGCAAGTTTCCACGAATCGAAAGCACTTTGTTCACTCCTCGCATTCGTATCTCCTCATCGTTGTCACCCAACATGGCGATCAAGACATTTTCCTGGTGTGCGAAAAATGCATTTCGTTGCACAACTTTCAGAGCAGTTTTCCGAACAGCTTCGTCAGGCACCTGAAGAATTCGTTGGACCAAGTTGAAAAAATTTCTAGATCCGCAAGTTAGTTGACTATTTAACTTAATTTTAAACCAACTTGGAAAGTAAACTTGAAGACAAAACTTCGTCAGAGTTTTCAAGTTTGAGGAGGGTTCATCTACCAAAACATAATATCTGAGGATTCGACAGCCCAGAGTTAGCCAGCGTGAATGCACAATGGGACCTACTTTTAAATATTGCAAGTCACTGTCGACAACTCCCATGATTATTGCTGAACATATCTTGTAAGCATAGTATTGATCAGTACTCAGATCATTAACAACTGATTCTGGCAACTGTACAAACGGACGGTTTGAAATTGACTTAAAATTAGCAGCAACCGGCCAACTTGATACATCTCCAGTTAAACACTTCCCAATTGGTCCTGCAAATGTGTCAGGACTATTGGTGGTTCCATCAAGCATAGTAAAGACATGGCGCAAGAATAGTTCATTGGTATGTAGTAGGCAAATTACCCATTGTAGTGGCTTGTTCAATAGTTCTTCCAACTTATGAATGCAACCATTGAACTTGCCTGTCATTGCTGCAGTTCCATCAGTGCCAACTACTGTAAACTTGTCATGTAATTCGGTGTTGGCAATGGTGTTGAAGATCTTTTGTGCTATGGTTCTTCCTTTGCCATCCTCTGTGGAAAAATGAGAAAGATAGTATTCACCAGGCTGCCCAACCATTGTATAGTGATCTTCAAGTTGCACAGACCTGTAAAACTTGTCATTTGGTCCTTGCATGGTGACCTGTGTTGCATCTTTGCGCCCATCAAAGTATATGGCATTCACTAACTTGAAATTTTCTTGCTCCTTTTTCCTAATTTCAGCACGGCATCGTTCTCGCTCTCTTCGAAGCTTGCTACGATCAATAACGTATGTCTTGTCATTCTCAGTAATTAGACCCAAATCTTGCATCACACTATTAGCGATTGCAGCAGCAGCTCTGTCGGATATCTGAAAACGCTCACTCATCCTTGCAAGGTTTGACCAAATCATTCGATTCTGATTTTCATATGGGATTGATTGAGAAACAAATTCAGAAGCAGCAGAAGATTGCGTTTGGTCTGTGTTGGTTGAACTAGAATCTGACAGATAATCCAAAGCTGACTCAGGCACTGATGTAACTGATGTAACGGAAGAACATGTTGGTGGTTCTGGATGAGGTTGTAAGGGTCGAGAGTGCCTCAAAAACTGTATGTCAGCTGACGTTAAAGGAACCACAGCATCCACACATTTTCCAACTCGCTTACTAGTTTGATCTTTATAAAAAGCATAATCATCATCTGTCATTACCAAACCATGTTGTTTCTCCGAAATTCTGCGCTGCTTATCGTCAGCACAAAAAACATCAAATATTTCATCAATAGTTGACATAAACTCTTTTTCCTTTTGTAAAAATGCTTCTCCTCGTTTTTTCTTTGACCAGCGATCAAGTGCACTGAAACAATTCACAAAACTTTGAACTTTTTTCAAAATGGTGTACAGATGAATGGGATATACATTGCACCATACCCATCTGTCATAAATTTCTCTGGCAATGTCATTTGCAGCATTGAAGGTTCGAAAGTTTTTCAAATGAAGAATGCGTTCTATTACATGTCGCTTGGTAGGCAATACTCCTGGTGGAAAACTATCACGGGTAGAGAAAGTGTGTCCACTATGTAAAATCTTCTTTACAGAAGTTGAACTCCGTCTTTTCATGTTTTACTACTTCGCAGTTTGGCCAAAGCTTTGATTTACACAATTACTTAATAATATACCTGCAAAAAATAATAATAACTTTTCAGATAACTATTAGTTAAGTACAAACAAACAAACTTATTAAACAGTTTTTCTATCATAACTTTTTTTCTAGTGGAAATAGACAAAAACTTTCTCTTAGCACATATAGAAACATGATAATTCTGCAAATTTTGAGCCATAAATCATGCCTCTACGATAAGCGGTTACTGAGTTACGACATTTTTAGGAAATTTTACCCCTCAAAACACATTTTGGGGGGTTGCTAGCCCCCCAAAGGTAGCAACTCGCCAAAACTAATTTTTTTCATAGATTTTACCTGTTTGGCAGGTTTTTAGAACTACACTTTTTTCAATTTCAAAAAAAAAAATTATTTTCACTCCACCCTATTAAAAAATCATTTGATAAATCGCAAAGATCGAAGCGTTGTAAACACTAATAAAACCAGCTTTTAGCAGATTTGCGGGGGTGAAGAATTTCTTTCTCTGAAACAGTAATAATCTTGCCAAATGGATTTCAACTGCCACCATTTCTACTTCTAATTTTGCGGATTAATGACGTTCGACAAACAGCCGAAGTCATTGATTCTCTCAAATCGCTCTCTTCGTTTTCCAAGCCAATTTACGAAAATTGACCACTTTTTTAAAACTCGCTTTTTTAATCCCAAATAATGTTTAAATGCCACATTTAAGTATTTATATTATTATAAAAGACTATGAAATTTCTTGTCTATGCAAACTTGAATGACAATTATAGCGTTAGTAATTGTCGAGAAATAAGCAAGAAAAGAGCGTGGGCATTTAACCCTCCCCCCAGTCGTACAAAGTTTCCAAAATTCCCAGTCGGAATAGAGTTAAGAGGATAATTCAACCGTGAAAAACTGAGCACATGAAAAAATTGCTTTGTCATCAATGTTACCAATTTTAATCTATTATTTAACAAAATAGAAGAGGGTAGCAAATTATAATTGGGCACCTTTGCTGAGATATGTTATAGTCAAATTTACTTATTAAATGAACTCGAACTCGACAAACTTTTTTCAAGTTCGAGTTCAAGTTCGAGTTCAGAAATTTTTATTTTTCGAGTTCGAGTTCGGCAAAAATTGCCGAGTTCTTCGAGTTCGAGTTCGCAGCCCTGGTAGGAATCTAGCAACCTTTGAGTGCGAGTGCCTGAGAACCGTAAATTGCGTCGAGTCCGAGCCCACCAAAGCTTTTGAAAAAATATTCACAATTTTTTCAAAAGCTTTGGTGTTATTATTCAAAATATTTAAAAATATTCAAAAATATCCACCAAAAATTTTTTAACCAAATTCTCAGCGAAAAATTGATTCGCGCAAATGTTTTCGTTTGTCTGAGGGCTAAATCGGCAGTGCTTCTCCTCTTATGCCGCTAAATCTGTAATCCTACAAGCAACTGTATTAGCAAATATTGCTCTATTTCTTTATAGTAGCACCATGAAGGTGACCCCCTGTCTGCACCTAAGTTTTAGGACGAAAGCGAAAATAATGTACTCGATTAAAAACGATGATCTTTTTTTAGAAATCACTATTTTTGGGACGAAAATGGAGGTTTTTGACATTGATTAAAAGCGATGGCCTTTTTTTAGAGTTCATTATATTTTGAGAACAAAAAAACTTGAAAAGTAGCCCCTTTCCTTTTTGTAAGGCCACCACTGTGTATAAATAATCTTTTTGTAAAAGGCCATGATGATTTGACTGTCTTTTAGCTTATTAGCAAAACTGGGTTTCACAATGTCTTCATTGGACTGATTTTGGTATTAATAATTTCATTTGCTTTACTTTTTTTTCCTTATATTGCTCCTGTACGCATCATATTTATTCCCATGCAATTTTTCGCACTGCCGACGTTTTGATAACGGCTATATTTTTCTGACAAATAAGACAATGACAAACATTGATGACCGGCTCCAAACAATTCAAATCTTTTTTTTATTCAAATCTTTTCAAACAATTCAAATCTTTTTTTTAATCTCTTTTGCGTGTAAATTTTCTCTTCGTGGAAACCAAATACATTTTATTAAATAGAACGTTAGTTGTTAAAACGTAGTTTTTTTTCTCTAAAAATCTAATTGACAAACTCTAGTACACTCATTAGCTCAAGCTCTCTTTCGATGGCAATTTAAAAGATAAAATAAAGCTTAAAAAAAAGACTTACACTAACATGGTTGTCCATCTTTTGGTATTTCTGTGTATTCCAAAGGTGGACAGTTACCAAGATGAAAGAAGCTGATTATTATCGTTCGAAAGCCTTAAATATTTTCAGTTATTGCTTGTGACTCTAAAATATAGAGGGGGCTGCAGCTGACTTTTTATAGTTTTTAAAAATACGAGTGGTTAAACTGTCGGCAGCATAGTCGAGTGGTTAAAGCACCGGACTGATGATCAACATGGTCTGGGTCCAAAACCCACTTGCGCCATTCTGTTGTGTTCTTGGGAAAGACACTTTACGGCACTTTCCCCTGCTTTGTGGTCTTGACAAACAGTTCTAAATTACAGTAATATCTCTACTAAATTACTAGAGGACAGCAATATCTTGGCATCTCTGGAAGCAGGTCGGGGTAATTGCTTACCCTATGTATAGCGCCTTTGTCGCTTTCTTGCGACTCAGGAGGATAAATATAGAGATGAAAAAAAAACTAAAAATACGATCTAAGGAGGTTGTGCTTTAAAAATATCCAAGCAAAGGAAATTAGAGGTTTTATTTGAATTCATGCATTTTAGTGCTAATTAAAATTATTTTTTGGGCAATTAAATTTTTTCTATGGAGTTAATTGTATACGAAAATTGCAAAAAAAATAAACAAACAAATCAAAACAGCAGCCTATAGAATAGGCCCTATACAGTACAAGAACATTTGCAGTAACTATAATAAAAAAGATACGTAATTCTATGAAGAGGAACTCTTAAATTGGCTCACAAATTACAATAAAAATAAATACGCTACTACAATACAAACGCAGAGCTAACTAAATTATAAAATCGCTTTTAAGACAGGTGGAAAAGAAGTATAAAAAGCGCAAATTAACCAAGACCGCGAACTCGATTGATTTTTAATTGAGTTCATGTTCAAATTCAAGTAAATTTTGCAAGTTTTGAGTTTTTTTCAGTCTTTCAAGTTCAAGTTCAGTAGTTTTCTGCCAATAATTAAGCGAATTCCAAATTAACAAGTGCAGACCAAAAAAAAAAGGTTTTCATATTTTTTATGGTTGGTTGAGAACTTTTTTGGTAAAATATCTAAGTAACTTACAAACCTAAAAAAAGAATCTTATTTTTGGTCATCACACTAGAATCTATCTGGTTACTAGCTTTTACCTGAGCTATAAATCCCAAAATAAATAATTGGTTACTTGACTATAGCGTTGGAGCGATGATAGTAGGCCAAACAAAAAAATTATAAAACAATGGTTCAAGAGCTGAAAATATTAAGCTCAAAATGCTGAATAAAGACAATAGGCAACTTAATAAAACTGCATGCCACGCCGCTTCGGCAAGGCATTCTGCAATGTTTCAAACTTTTGTGGAAAAGTCTACGTCATAAAACAGAAATAAAATTTATCAGAGCTGCACACTGCGCAGTGCGCTGATTGTCGTCCTTTAATTTCGTGTTTCCAAAATAAAACTAAAAAACTTTAGTTTTTGAATGTTTTTTATACTTTCTCGATGCAGATCGATATTTTTAAAGTTAAAAGCGCATCGCTAAGACGTTTACAAAGTTATACTTTTTAGGAAACTAACCGCCAGGAGGGTGGAGTTGGAGTTGCATGTTTAAGGCGGAGTTGAAGTTGTTTTTAGATTTGGTTGAGTTGACTCGTTTTTTTGATATGTCAGTATATTATATAATATATGTATGATAGATTAAAAAATTAATTAAATTAAATGAAGAAGAACTGATTTTCATACAGTTTTATATGATAGATTAGATAGATAAGGTATATAGATGAAATCACACCCACCATGCATGAAAATAAATTTTTAAGCATTAACAACCTCTACAAATTAGAAACTGCACAAATGATGTTAAAACATAAAAATAAACAGCTTTCTCAAGCATTTCAAAATTTTTTCACATTAAAAATTTTTGTATGAAAATCAGAAGTAACAGCCAAATCATTTCTAGTTTTTGCAGGACCACAGCCAGCCAGCAGTCTCTAAAATTTGTAGAACCAAAAATTTGGAATACAATTCCTCCTGCAATCAGAGACTGTCAATCAAGTAGTATTTTTAAGAGAAAATTGACTCAACATCTTTTAAACTTTTCGCAAATACCTGGATAAATTAAACTTTTTCCTCAAGCTTATTAATTTGTTTTGCTGCTTTTTTGTTTTTTGCTTTTGATTTTCAGAGAGACAGATATCTACCATTACAGTATTTATTTTCTGGTTCGAAGACACGGTCTTAAGACTATGCAAATTCTTTCTCTTCAAACTCTACAATTGTTCTCCGTATATATTTTGAGGCTGGGCTGCATATTCTCTGTATATCTATTATTCTTTCATTGTAATTTAAACTATGACATAGTTCTTATTTAAGTAAACGATTTATTTCATTATGTCATTTGTCTTTGAAATGTTCCTTTTGACCCATGGCAGAATTTTTCTTTAGGTGGTTTTCTTTGCCTGCCAAGACTCTTTTGTCATAGGCTTGTTGTGATCCCACCATTTTCCGCCAACACAGCCATGCCTTAACACATGGCACGTGTTATTCATTTATTTATTTATATATTTTTTTTCTCTCTTTTTTATTATTGTTTACTTTCTTTTTTTCTTTATATCATTCTATTAAAGGTGCTGCAACCATGCATATCCTTTCTGACTACTATTTTAATCTTTTCTCATTGCATGTTATAACGTTCAGCGTTTTGTTGCTTCTTCCTTTTTCTTGTTCTGCTTAGTGTTATGTGATCTATTCTTGTTATTTGTACCTTTTTTTTTACTGGCGGGACGGAAATAAAAGATACTGATGCAGATGTCGGAGTCGCTTTTTTAGACGTGCTGAAATCGAAGTAGTTTTTTAGATTTGGTGAAGTCGGAGTTATTGTTTTTGGAGGCTCCGCTTTGCGCTAAATTAGCTCTCCAACGTCGTGAAGTCAAAGTCGCCGAACGTCGAGGTTACGGAGTCGGAGAAAAAAATTCTCCGATTCCGTAAGCCTGCTAATTACATTTCTATAAAGTCGCACTCGCACAAAAATATTACGGGGTCTGCAGTACCGCATTTCTTAATACGAGCCGCCAGCGTATTTTCAAATTGATAGTGACTTTACTTTTTTAATCGGGGAAAACCCTTATAGCTTCTTTAAACTAATAGATAGCTGAGCTGATAGCTATTGCGTGTAAGTAGTTTTTTGCTTCCTGTTTTCTTGCGAAAGCAGCAATCATCATTATGGCTGCTAATAGTCCTTTAATTTGCAAGACAAACAAGAAGCTTTAAACCAGGAAACAGAAGCTTTAACTAGCGATTCCACGACTTGTTTTCAAACATGTCAAAATCGCTATTCGTTTGATGTTTGTATATAAATAAGGATCTAATATAACGTTGATTTTAAGGTGCTTAATAAGACCACCATGCAAAAGAAATCAAATTGTTTCTCACTGCGGCGCTGTCATTCACCGACGTATTTAGTGAAATTGAATTATAATGATAGCAAAGTATCCTTACATGTAATTAGGCTTCTTAAAGTCAAAAAGTAAATCTGTCGAATTAAAATCAAACAAAGAAAACTTCATTGTCATAAAGAATTGGTTCTTAAAAACAACATCTTGAAAAATTAACTTGCGAGATATTTTATTCATTTTTTGAGTTGATGGAAGCAATTGTTTGCACAGTTAAAAATTACTAATTTAATTCTATTTATTCGAATTATTGCTGATAGTAAGCAAAGCTATTTGCTTTTCAATTGCCAAGTAACAATAGATAAAAGATTGCTGTCTTTCTAAAACAAAGCATCGTAATTCGCATTTTAATTACATTAGAAAGCCGTTTTTCGCAGTTTAGATAAATACGAACAAATTTTAAAAAATTAAAAAGAGAATTTAAATATTTGTTTCTCATACTAATGGAGAATTCTCGAAGATCGTCCGTCTTTCGTCTTTATTTGGTTTTGTCAAGGATTTTCACTATTTAGAAGTCTTTGGGTTTTGCAACTCTTTGACATCGATTAGCTTGTGCCGTGAAAAAAATTGCGTCTTCTTTTGTGTAATTAAACCAAAGTCTTTTTGTTTTTATCTTTTGCCTATTTGGTTGAAAGAACTAGAAAAGACCTTTTTGGTTTTCAGTGGACTTTCACGGAATAAACCTGCAGTAATTAAAAGTAGGCTTACTTTTCGTGTGATATTTGTTCAGTCGTGTTTCGTTCGCTTTTTTGAAGTAAGATATTTGGCGTGGTTTAAAAGTTCGGCAAACGCTGTCAAAGCGATCTCGAAGAAAAAAAAAGGAAGATATCTTCTTTACTTCAGCAAAGTTTTTTCCCACAATAACTTATAAAAAATCTTTTCCTTAGAAATAGGCATACCATGACGCTCGTTAACAGAAAAAAATTCGTCCCTAAAAAGTAGTGTTCTTTAGAAAAAATTTAAGGTTTTTTAATGTTTTTGCTTTTTCATCCGTCAAATGCGTCAGCTGTTTCTCTGACTTTGTTTTCTTTTTTTTGTAAACGAGAGTTTTTTAAAATTACTAGGATTTATTTTTCTAACTTTAGTTATTGCATAAGCATCATCTAAAGGCCATAATTCAATACAGCATTAACAATACTTTTGTGGTTCAATTCAGGTTAGCAAAATTTATTTTTGTGGTTTAGTTCAGATCTATTGCCAAAATTTGGTTCAGATTAGGTTCAACATCTTGTTCTTACAATGTCTTCAAAAAAAAAAAAAAAATGTAAAAACAGAGTTGTAAAAATCACTGGCGTGATTACATTAAAGACCTGACATGGTCTTTTCTTAGAATTCCCGCTAGTTGCAAAAGATCAGGATTCTGGGAGATTCCAACTCGAGCTGTTGCCCCCGCAACCCCAAAAGACAAGCGGGCAAAGAGAAATACGTTGAACTAATTTAATGTTTTTCCCGAAAATGATGATGATGATCACTATATATTAAAGTCTTCAACAAAACAGCAATATTTTGGCATCTTAGAAAATAGGTCTAAGTAATCGTTTGATAATTTTAATTTAGCGCCTCCAACACTGTCGTTTAGACATTACTGCAGGTTTGTTGATAGGTAAAAAGAATAGAAAGCAAAAAACAAAAAACTTGGGTTTTTGTTTTTGCTTCAGAGGTTTATGATCGAAAGCGGTGGTCAATAAAGTTTTTTAAAAATGGGTCAGATAACGGATGACCGTTGACCAGCCTTTATTGCTGTATGGGTATGGCCATACTGTTTCGAGCAAGTCAACTGAAAAAAAAAGTCTTATTTCAATTAATTCAAGATTTCTAAATGGACAGAGTCGCTTAAAAGCAAATGTTCGGCTTTAGTTTAGTTTATTTGGGGTGAATTTCGCTTTGTTCCGAACCATAGTTTGATGATCACTAATCGGGGTCGCCGGGTTGGGTTTATCATTTGCCTAATGAAAATTTCCACGGTGTGTGAAATCGTTGTCAAGTGCTGTTAAAAAAATCGTACACACTCATTCTACTACAAGCAGAATAAAGTGAATATTTGACTACACAAAAAAGCAATGCCAGTGATAGCAAAATATTGTAGTACGAAGCACAACAATACGGGGAAGCAACTTTGACCTAAAGGCGGATTTCCATTGCTATTGCGTTAATTCATACGTTTGACGTCATTTTGACGCGATCAAACAATTCCACTGCCCGTTTTCACGCAATAGCGAAAAATTTGAAATGATTTTATGTAAACAAAAAACTGCTTGTTACAGTCAACACAATTAAATTACTACTTTTTCGTTCGTCGCTTATTTGTCGTTTCAAAATCAGGAGCTTTTTATTGGGGAGAGGGCAGCGAGTAAGAACGGGTTGTTAATTATTACGCTTTTTATAGAGCCAGAAATCTTTTGGCGAGTGAGATACCCTGTCGTTGTTGTATCGATTTTCAGGGGCATCCGCCTCAACCCTGTTCTTATGTGCAAAAAAGAGGCGATCACGGTTTTTGTTCGTTTTATTTCAATGACGCAACTAACATTGAATTACGCTGTATAAAACAAGAACTCGACCGCAAAATAAAAAACTTCATAGTGAAGAAAAACACCACAAAACACCTTCAACAAAACCGACGAATTCGACTTTTTCCAATGACCAACTTTTTCAATCTCACTTTTAAACTTTAAAACACGGCGATAAAGTCAAAAAGCAAGCGGATAAAGCAAAAATGAATAAAAAGAAAAAAAAACAAAAAAAAACATACTAACTGAATAATGAAAAGCGTCAAAAGAGCTAACAACAACACAGTAATAATAATTAAGATTAATAAATATCTACAGCAGTATCAGGCCAAACGTAAAAAGTCGGTCGAGTAAAAGCAAGATCAAAACCAAATACGCTTAGTGACGTCATTTACTCACTTGCTTTTTCTTGCTTTAAGGTTGTCAAATAAAGGTCAAACATTAATATTTTAAAGGCAGAAAACCCAGCTAAAGTCAAAAAAATCGCTAAAAAAAAGAGGTAGAGAAAATGAAAGCGGAAACTTCATCAGTATGTTATTGTAAAACTCAACTGTAACTTTTTGAGTGTTTAATTTCGACTGATTAAAAATATCCCGTTTTAAGGTCAACCTTTTGCAACAACTAAAAATGCTTAGCCAGCAGCATTGCATTGATAAACTGCACCCAAAAAAAATAAGGACAAAACATTTCAGACACTGAAAATGGACGTACAATACACTATTGGACAATAACCGCGTGTCGAGAAAACAGAAAACGAAGTCATGATTGAAAATGAACAAAGACGAATCGACCGACGTCACTCAACCAATCAAACGTCTGCAGCCCGCTCCTACTCGATTCCAAGCAAACAGCTTTTGCAAGCGGATCCCGTCTTACTGTGACACGACTTGACGCAAGGACGGCACTCGCATCCCGTTGTAACGGTTCGGCTCGCGCTTTTTGATCCACGGCTGGGCTGTGGGAAATGGGGGGCAAGAGCGTTGGCGAACAGGAGTGATTACGTGTTTCTACAAAAGAAAACGATTTAAATTACCGGGATAGATCTCACATTCAAGATAATGAAAAATGACCAGAAATATAAGCAGGCAAGTACATTAGAGAATCATAATTAATTTGTTTTTAGGATTGCATTTTACGACAAACCTCTCCGATTTCCTTTGTTTTGTTAGAATTTTCAACTACCGGTCCATCGTTGTTGCTCTGCATGACAGTGATTTTGAGAAACTTGGGTCCACTGAGAATCATGTTTTCAATTGCAGTGTGGTGCAGTGAAGTCACGTCGTTTCGATTCACAAAAACAATAAACTGATTTGCCTAGAAAAAGATAAGTCGCTGTAAAAACATGTCTTGAGTAAAGCCTTTCTTTGGTTAACAACGAGCTATTATTAGCAAAGCAGACAGTCAAATTGCAAACCGAAATGTCATCATTTCCACCGAGATCAAAGTGAAAGCTCATTATGCTAATAATCGAAGTCGTGCCACACGTCTTTTTGGCATTTTAATTAGGTTCACAGGCAGGGCGGCAGTGATCGACGAAGATCGGCTGCAACGTTCAAAGCAGCTCCAAGATAATTCGTGACGAAATAATACGAACCCTTTATTCGAAATAGTTCTTACACGATGGTAAACAAACAGATTATAGTACATTTCTTGTCATTTTCCATGAACCAGTCTGATACTACATAATGATTTTTGCCTAACACTGTGGTTTTCAAACTTTGGTGGTCCGCGGCCTTTTTTAGATACTCTCAAACACCGTGTGACCCCCTGGTCATAATACTGTCCCAAAGGTCAAATAAAGACTAAAAAAAAAGTCATCACTAGAAACCGTCTCTGATTTTGTCAATTTCATCCCAAAGAAGTCCAAAACGATGATTCTTCTCGTGGCCTCCCAGGTCCCTTTGAAAGGCCTAAGATAATCATTTTTGCTTTTACAACTTTTTGATAAGATACTACTGGCATCAGAGGACGACTAAGCAGCCTATTTAAAAAATTGGTTCAATTTTCAGACAAATTTCATTTCCAAAAAATTTAACTGGTGAGGAAATAGAGCAAATTGATAAGTGGGGTTTTCCCAACAAATGAGAGTAATATAACGTCGAAATGAAGCATTGCACGAAGACGGGCAGGGAAATTGTTATAAAAAAAACAAAGTGCGCCGGGCAGCGAAAACCCCCTCGATCAATAAACGAACTATGAGCAATATGCGGCTTAAAATAGCGCTGACGAATGACGTTATTGCCAAGCAGTTGATCCGACGAAGTTCTATTTGGAGAACGTGAAAGGTCGAATCTTAAATAGTCGTGAAAGGCGCGGGAGGAAGAAAAAAGCTGCCGTCGAGTTTTTCCAACGCAAAACTGCACAAACCAGTCGCACGACTATACGACGATGACACGAACTTGAAACAATGCAACACAAAGCGGGAGGGCGATCGGAGAAACGAACAAGAACTAACACTGAATTTCAACGATACAAGCCGGCTGCGAGGTGAAATGTCTCGAGCCCATTTTACTGACAACATCAACTCATCGTAGCGGCAAGCTCACCTTTAACCCGGCTTTTCCAGCAGGAGAATCGGGGTCGACAATCTTGACAAAGCACGGACCGGTTCCGCGGATCACGAATCCGTAACCGACAGGATCAGGTAGAATCTATATAAGAATAATCTTTATTGATTCATCGTTTGTTGTTGCCAGGTAGTTTTTTTTTCATCTTTTTACAGCCTTTTAGGAAGTAATTATTCCGCGGATCGACATACAAAACGAACCTGGTTTGTTTCATATTTGGTATATCTTTGGTTATACGAATGCAAATGGAAGAAAACCCGAAATAATATAAACTCTGTAATTCATTTCCCAATACGCAAATCGGTTACAACAGCGTTGTAACTTCACAAAGCGAATGCAAGAAAGCGCGATCGCTTCAAGGTATTCACAAATAAATATTAATGCAGCAGTACAACCAGCAATTACTTCAACCGCTTTAAGTTTAAACGCTCTGCTTTGTTGTGACACAGCCGTTGTCAAAAGTTTATTACTGCTTAACTTGTGACCAAGCGAAACAAGACGTAATAATATTGATCCAGTTTTTGCATGTTTGACAGAATCCAAAAGTAAACTTGTTTTTCAAACATTAAGTTAAGTAAAGGGCTTTCAAGCTTAAAAACAAATCAGAGATGATCGCAGAGTTGTAACACGAAACAAGATGGACCCAAGTTGCAATTCAAGTTGATTTTCAAAAAAAAAGGAATTCATAAACAAAAAAGCAACAGCGACAGATGAAACAAGTTACTTATGGGACCCACCCATAAGTTTTTCTTTTTAAAAGGAGCAGCAGGATGAAGCAAGGCGGCTCTCGTCATGCTGCCGTCGTCATTCAGCAAGGACCGAAACGACGTGTATGAAGATCTGCAACGTGAATTTGCTCGTCAATTTGACGTCGTAAAATAGAGATTGCTGCTAATATTACGAGTCTGCTACGTAAGTTTATAAGTCATCCATGATTTACCGAGTCAATATCGCCGCTCAAATAAGTTTATCAGATAAAAACTCGGTTTAATAGTTTAAATCCAGCCGATAATTGTACTCCGACAGCCGATTTAACAAAGAAATCGACGCGATAAAATTTAAATCATATTTGAGTTCCGGCAAACAAACAATTGTTTCCAAGCCCACTTTCCCACGCAAACAATGAATCAGTTTGCACAGCGGAGTACGTGTTCTTATTAATCTCAACAAAATGGCCCGAGGCGGAAGCGACATCGCCAGTGCCAGGCAAACAAAGAATGCGCAAAGAATTCGACCCTCGCTTCCACATCGAACAGTTGCGATGACGTCAATAAAGCGAAGTAAACTTGACAAAACAACTTTCTTGAGGCGAGCTTTTGCTTTTTAAAAAATTTCCGTGCATGTCGCGTGCATAGCTTTCTATGAAACAAATTCGTCAAGTTAACAAGGTGGCTGTCAATTACGCAAATGATTGAAATAAAAGTTATGAGAGGCAAAAACCAAAGCTCTCATATTTCGAGGCCTTTTATAACCAAAGTAAATTATTTTGATGTTCTGATCCTTCTCGTTAACTTGTCAATAAGTGTCAAATACCGAAGGATTGATATCAACACAAATTAGGAAAAATATAGCGTCTTAAGAAAGTCATCCAATTGGTTTTAATATGTACTTAAAGCACAGTTTAAATTATACTGTTGGCAATTAAGAAGCTCCAACGTTAAATGGAGGCGGTAATAATACTGACTTTGCACTTACGTCATAAGACTGATATCGTCAAATCCTGAATCATCAGACGACGATGAAATTCCTGAAGAATAATTCTCTCATAAATACAAACTAATTAAAAATCACAGCAGTCCTCTCCAGGGCTAAGGTAAACTTCCACAGAATTACTGTGAAATGTGAAGCGGGTTACTCTGTATTTTATGATTTCGTCGGTGCACATGTACAATATAATAAAAAAAAATCGAGAAAAATGTCGTTCACAATGAATTTCAAGGATTGCGGCAAGTTTTGAAGCATTAACTGCATCGAGCAATTGAAAGACTTTACAAATAACAATGTTGCTATAACACTATTTAAGGCAGAAGCCTTGTGACATTCTGTACCACAAAAGATAGTTGATCAGAGTCAATTATTAACACATTAAAAAAGCTGCAGAGTAAAGTGAGAACTTACCTTTTTTTCTAATTCCAGAATATTTGTTAATTGAGCAAGCGGACAAGTGACTCGTGCTTACCACTTGATCACTGGTTTGGCTGTGAAAAAAAATTAATTGTGGTTACTGCGGCAATTTCTCGACCAAATCGTTTGATATGACAAACTACACTTCTAATTAGTTCTTGATTGAAAATATTTTAAATTTCAGCAATTGATAAAAAAACAGCATTCTAATATGCTAAGAAATTTCGTTACAGTTAATGTTATACATAACTTACCGAAGGTGGATATTCTTATTTCTTGTTCGCATATTGTCATTTGAACTAGAACTCTCTTGAGGACAAGCAAGGCTGCAATTCAGAAACTGGTCGACGGTTAAAGGAGGCTGCTTATAATCAATCGCAAACATGTAGAAATCTTTGCCATCAGCGAATTTTTGAACCTCCGAGTCAACTGTAATTGAAAATTTCAAATTATAAAATTTCTTGATTGTTTTATGGCGATATAATTACACTAAAGACTGTATGACGTGTTTAAGGAACAAGGTGAACAACGATTGGTTGAAGAAGAACTTCACAAGTCAAAATTTAAACAACCAGTCGCACCCACACAGTTTTTTTCTACTAATCAAACGAAATATTTTCTCGCATCCTATTAATGCTGTTGCAGGCCACGACATAAACGTACTATGTCCTGAAATATAACGTAATGCAATTTCAAAGGTCGAATATGTTATGAATCGTGAAACCTACTACAATTATACGTGGTTTTAAAACCTACATTGAGTGGCACAGCACAGTTTCATTACACGATTTCTATTTTTAAGCCACAGCTCACGATCGATATTACAATCGTAAATTGAAAGAAACAGATAATCCCTCTTGAAAGCAAAAAGCATCGTTATATTTGAAATCAAATCAAAGCTTTTAAAACCAGCAAGTTCTTTAATAAAAAAAGCTTGAATTGAGACGTGGCTTATGGAAAAGATGTTAAAAGGAAAACAAAAACAATTATACCTAATGTAATTAAGAGCCATTGCAAATGAATTATTTCAAAAACTTTCCACTAGTTAGAAAGCATTTTAAGACATTCATTTTACTTCTGTCAACACTCAACTGTAAAAAATTATTAGCGCCAAGAAAATAAGCAACAGCGATTTATGAATGACGTCACAGTCAACACACGACACACAACATTTACTACGTCGAAGAAAGCTTAACTTTCCAATTACGTGGATACTCGAGAAAAGTCGCGGGAAAAGCAGAAAACTATGATCGCCTAAAAATTAACACGGTCAGAACTAAAAATATTGTTCATCAAATCGTTGTGGCTCAGTTTAAAATTGAAACATGATTAATATTAACATCGTGACTCATTTTTTGTCAAAATTACAACCTTTAAAAGAATAACAGAATGAAATCATCGCAAACATAACAACGCCAGATTTTTTTTGCAAATGCATAAGGGCTCCTTTCTACTACGTGCGTGAATGGAGCATTCTTTGTTTGTTTTATTAATTTTTTTACTTCTTTCCGCGCTTAAGCGCTAAGCGAAACAAAAAAAAATCATTAAAAGAAACAAAGAATACTTCATTCCAAGCTCGTAGTGAAAAAGAGCAAGCACAGTCTCACATGGAGAGCAACCTACTTTCTCATCTAACTTGGTCATTCTTTATTCATTGATGTGTTTTCAAATGGTTTACTACAGAAGAAAACGAAAAGTTGGTTTACGCAAGGCGCTGACGTCATGGTGAAAACAAGAAAATAAGCAAGCAGTGTTTACAGGATGACGTGGTTCTACAATACTACAAAGCTTTTAGATGCGATGCGATGTATAAGAATGAAAGTAAACCAGATAATAAACAGATTTAAATATACCGTAGAAGATTACAAGGCGAAATAAAAGCATTAAAATATCGATCTTGCTGGTGGAAGTAAAGCAAAATTAAACTCTTGCTCGAATTCAAGCAAAGTCATGCTACGGGTTATTTTATATATTAAGCATATAAATAACTATTATATGATAATTTCAGTATATTCATTAAAAGCACTTATTTCTTATTTTAACACAATATTGATTATATTTAATGTGGCTTATTTAAAGCATTTTAATATAAAATTTACAAATTTAGAACTTCAAAAAATCTTGTATTTTTTACAAAGTCATTCAGTTTTGTTTATAAAAATAGAAATTGCAAGAATTTAAGTATTTCAGTTTTAAATCAAATAAAACTTGCGCGCTATTTGCAGTTGGCCTTAAGCCCACCAAGCTAGAGAAACCTAAATATTGAGATAATTTATGAAGTACAAGAAAAAAACCAATTAAGTGTTTCGATTCAAACAACCTTTAAAAAAGGAATACAAAACCAGACATGTTTGAATAAAAAATATCTTTGCACACTGCCCAGATGCCACAAATTTGGATCATCTACTCAAGTCGCAACTTATTTTGATCTTAAGAACTATGACCTTACAGAGAAACAGTCTCGCACGTCATACAACTGTCACGCTGTAAACATGCACGAAAAGCGTGATCAACAGAGTCACGTGGTGACAACATTAAAACGCCTTAAATTTTTAATCACTATAAAAGCTGAAAATCAATAATAATACGCCACGGCCGGAAGCAGATAACAATTTGTAATATGGTTGTGCAAGAAAAATAATTAAAAAGTTATTAAGCATGGCAGTTACCTATCTGGCAAAAACAAAAAATACATTATTATAACCTTAGTCAACAGAAATAATTTCCGAAATTGCACAAAATGTGAAACTTTAATCGACAAAAATATGGCCAGTTAATTGACCACATAAGATAAAAATTATCATTATTGGTTTCCTTTAGACATATGAGCTGCTTGTCGCAATACTTATTATAACATAATGTCGGGTGTCAGATTACATATTGTCAGAAAACTGGCAATTTAGACAACATTGAAAACCATGTTTCGACTAACCGTTCATAGTGACATTATTCAAAGGAAACGAACAAGCGGAAAAAATTAGTGACATTCTATTTATAAAATTACACAATTAAAGCAACCTTTTTGGTTAGTAAAGCAGAAATACATCAAAAATTCTAAGAAGCAAATAAAGAAATTGGCATGTATCACATTAAAGAACTTAAAAAACAAAAAAAATTGCAGAAAAAAACTCATCATGTTCATGATTTGACTTTCGTAGAAAACTTAACCTTGCAATAGTGAGCTTTCGTCGGTGGGAGGGAAGTCGGTCGTGCACAATGCGGCAACAACGCAGACCACTATCGAATGAAAAGAAAAAATTACGCTTGTTTAAGCAGAAGCAATATCATGGCAGATGATGTCATTTGGACTTATCACGTGATGAAAAATATGAAAAAGTTGGCTAACAAAGGTTTAGCGCAAACCCATGGTATCACCGCCGAGCGAAGTCTTGCCATGAGAAGTTCATCAACTTTAGTGTGCAATAACTTATAGTGAATCATGACAAAACGTTTGTCTCGAAAAAATTTAAGATTTGTTTACGAGTCTTACACTGAAAATACCAGATGCCTTGATTCACGACCAATTGACGCTCGTTCATGCATGTACAGTAGCTGCGGTTCAACTGCTGATAAAAACACTTATGTTTGCTAACAACATTGCATATTTAATCGTCTTCAATGATAAGCTCGCTTTAACCAAACATTTAATAAGAAAGTATTATTAGATCGTCCAATTACGTCTAATCTATTTTAAAACAACGATAGTAGACAATATTGAACCCAAATCTAGAAAATTATGACAGATGTTGTTAAATAACAGAATGCTTCAGCCTATGAAGTAGATCTATATAAATACATCAAGTCCAACGGTGTGATGCAAACTCTTCAAATATAATCTATGTGCATACATTCATAGGTAATGAAAAATCATTTACAAAACCCAAAGCAAAATAAAAAAGAGTAAAGTAGTAACTCATGATTCTCGCGTTAAAATAAAATTACTTTACATGTGAACAAAAATAATAACAACATGTTAAAATAAAACTTTATTTATTAAACATGTGAAAGATCAATTTAACTCTTAAAGTATTTGTCTTTTCTATTTTAAAAATCCAATTATTTGATGTCAATAAAATTCGTCAGAAAAAACAACACAGTCACTAAAAAACAAGGTGGTCCGCGAATTCTTCGCTTCTGCGGGCAACTTTTTTAAATTGCTAAAACTGGCAAGCGGCAGTAGATTTGAAACAATTCCGATATAAGTCCAAATAACAGCTTTTAAAAGGCAAAAAAAGGCTTTTATTTAGTTCTCACTTGATTTTTATTGACAAAGCGGTCCTTAAAGAGAAATAACTAGCTTAATCTCCCCAACCGTTTGCACGAGCTGTTATAAAGAATGGTGCCGCTCCTGATGGGCGAAATTGTTAATGCTTGAAATTGTTAAGCGGGAGGCAGAAAACCATGTCGCGGGCTGCGGTTCAGACCATTGTCTTTTAAAGTTTAGAGTAAAAAAACTTTGACTCTGACTGAGTCAACAAACTGCGGTTTGTAAAATAAAACGCGGAATGTCCGATTTTGAAATGAACTTCGATTCTATTCCGTGTTGGTTCAAATCGAGGACTTTATTGCGTAAAAGCAGTATACAGAATAACAAAAAATTATGTATCCATGATTCTGGTTGTTATGACAGTTTCAAAATATTCTGTGATTGACGTTAAAAGTTTCAAAGAATGCTGCGAATTGTGCATACCAATTGTTTTACGTCAATCATGGAATGCTTTGAAAAATGTAAGTTTAATTCCTGTCGCAGTGATTACAATCATTTGCGCATAAATATTTATTTTGTTCTTGTCAAAACTGTTTATACGCATAGCTTTTGTTTCTTTTAAAGTTTAAAAAGGTTTTTAAAAAAACTTCAGCTTAATACTTTAAAAAATAAAATTCTGTAAAAGCATAAAGTACACTTGTAGTGTCGTATATAATAACTTAATAGCTAAACAGAATATTTTCCTTGCGGAAACTGCATAAAAACACATAATACTAAAATAACAGTGAATCTAATTTTTATGCAACACATTAAACGAGGAAGCAAATAAGCTTCATTTCACTATTTATTGTCACACAGTATTCACCGTTCATTTAATACGTCATTGGCAGAAACACCAATGAAAAACACGCTGTGGATTTTACGTCCACACTCGTTTCGTAACCAACTTGACAACGAATAGACAGGCGACAACGCCCACATGACGAATGCTGGTCGAGGCGGGAAAGCGCAGGGAAGCGCGATTATTGATTAACTCGAGGCAAAGTCTGGACGACGAGACGGTTGTGACGCGAAGAGCGAGTAGTGAAAAAAAATAAAGAACGCACACGTGAAGGTATGTGATATTTTCCCGCTCTTGGACAAATAATAATCATACTTGACGACTTAGTAAGATCACTACACGCCACTACGAGCTTTGTTTACTTTGGCAGGAAACGAGCGAATAATCGTGGTGGTCAGCCATAAGAGGAGCAAAGTCAAGGGAATTACGTATGCGCTTTGTTCAATGAGAAAGTTGTGAAAAATATACAGTTTTTTGAAACATAAAACAGCGAAGGTAGAACACTTTTATACGGATTGATGTACAAATCCCAGTATTGTTTCTTCTTTCTAGGTAACGATCTTTTTATCTCTATTTTTATCCTCCTGACTCGCAGGAAAGCGTTGGAGGCGCTATACATAGATCAACTGTCAAGCAATTACCACAGCCTGCTTCCGGACGCCGCTATTCGGTTGAAATTCTGTTCGCTTATATGTTTACAACTAAACGAGCTGTTTTTTGTATTTTCCTTTCGTCTTCAACATGACAAACAGTCATATGTAAAAGGGCTAAAAAAAGTAAAATCAAGAAATGCTCGAAACTTTGTTTGAATTTAAACGAACTGTAATACCGTTTTTAAAAACAAACTTCAAAGAAAAATTCATTGCTATGCGTCAAGGTGCGCTTAACCAAACACAAACTAAGTGAACCGGGAAGTGGCAATCGAAACATACAAGTGCTGTGTCGTGCATCCGGGATACGAAACCAAAGAGCGATGTCATGCAGAGTGAATGAAGTCTGCACTGAGCGACAAGAATGAAAGAAAAGATTAAATCGTTATTACAAACATATACAGGTACTACAACTAAACTGTGTTCGATTTCTTATTTAGCGCTTGCCCGGTGTATCGCTATCTAAGAAATTCAAGATTATTAGTTTATTTAAATAAAGCATTCGTGGCAACCTTTTCATTTTCGATTAGAAATCACTTTAAGGTAAATATAATTACTGCACATTAAACCTTATAAAGTATATCCTATTGTTTTTGAAAAAGAATCCTAACAAAAATGTCGTAATCAAACACTTAACGGCTTTTAAAATATTGTTTCCAGTAGGAAATCTTGTATGACTATTTTCCCCAACAATACATGTGGAAATAAAAGATTCGTTTAAATTTAAAACTTGTGTACTTTCGGAACAAAACGCGATTAACTACACCCAACGACTTCGTTACGTAAGACAACATAATTGAAGCTCAACTCCATTTAAAAAAACATGATTGACCGATTTAAGAAGAAAGCGATCTGTGTAAGCCAACGCTAGAATGGGCTACATGATACCAAGAATGCTTTTTTAGGGCTATTTACAGGCATACTACTAATGTTTGTTATCTGGGCAATCAATTCCTTTTGAGACAACTTTCTATTGAACGTAGAGAAAAACGTATGAAATTAAGAGACAACGATAGGCGCGGACGTGCCAGTCAACCGACATTGAAGGAACAGTTAAGCAACGGACGAACGGCGGTAAACGAAGCGGCGGTAAAACTAACAGCATCAGATCAAAATTGAAAGACGGATAAAATCAAACAGCTCAATTTCAAAACAGGTTCGTAAAATAGATTTAGGAAACTGTAAAAATCATATCTCCGCTTGATCATGAAACTTCACACAACACATTGATTGGGAGAAAAGCTTTTGCCCCGGAAAGCTGAAACAGCGACATCGGAAACGTCGCTTCCCAACAGATGCCGCATGCACCAAACGTGCTCTTTTATTTTGTCGCAACAGCATAATATCAAAACACTGCTTTGACAACATTGTTCGAGTAAATAACTCTTTGCAGTTATTAAAAACGTACTTCGTTTTTATGTTAAGGCTTTAAAAAAAACAACAGTACAACTAAAAAACAAAAACAAAAAAAAACTACAATTGCAAGAACAACTTGAGGAGGTAAATATACGAAATCACCTAATTTGTCAAAAAAAAAGAGCATAAAAAAAGGTGCTTTGCTAAAACTTGACTAAAACAAACGGACATAATTTAAAAAGTAATAAAACCCAAGAAATGTGACTGATAGCGTGCTTAATTAATACCACTGAAAAATACCTGGTTTAAGTACGTCGGAATCAACCATATCTTGACTAAGAGAAACTGCTTCATCTCTCGTCAGGCTCATGCCGTTTTCAAGCAACCACGTGACTATGTCAGATGACTTGAGACATTCGCACGAGACTAACTGTCCCAGTGAGCAGACCTTTTGAAACATATCGGTCGCGGACGATTGAGCACTGCAAAATGAAACATGCTGCAAGGAAGTCGTATTTATCAAGCTGCTACGTCCATCACTCGTTTGCCTAGAAGATTATGAATCATGTGTTGACTGAAAATGTACTGCTGACATTTTATATGATAAGCGCTTGTTTTTCATAAATCGTTGCCCAGCAGTGTTTTCCTCTAAAGGCCCATTTCCATTACAAGCGTTGGTGGGATTATTCTTTGTTTGTTTTTTAAACTTTTTTTACTTTTCTCAACGCTTAAGCGAAAAAATGAAATAATCTCGACAACACTCGTAGTGGAAACGAGCCTTACGGTGCGTAATGTGCGCAATGCGCGGCAGCACGAAACTATTTGCGCAGTGAATTCTCATTCTTGCGCACAAACCGAAAGTAAAAAGCAAAAAAAAAGGCTTCACTGGTTGGAAACCCAAAATGAGGAGAATTTGCTGACTCAGCTTCTAATTATTCATGCTCGCTAAAAAAATATTGCTGCTGAGAAACAGTTTTCTTAGAGGTAACACTGTTGACCAGCTTCAAAAACTGTTTTCTGTTCAAAAATTTTAACCGACACTTTCATGTCAAAATAGAGATTTGTTGGCCGCATTTTACTCCAAAAAAAGTGACACTTAACAAATCAGCTATTAAATAATTTATTTTTGGATCCCGAAACTTGAATACAACATAAAGTCAGCAGTCTCAAACACAAAGCACTAGGTAATTGTTCATTACCTGTCGTAAATTCTGTACCCGATGGCAACGGAACGAATTAATTTTTCAGCATCATCGTCATCCGACGAAAAACGGAAAAGAGATCTGTCGTTTTTAAATTGTTCCTGTGTAGTTACTAGAAAACAAAATGTAATATATGAAGATAACTGTTCAAATATAAATTTCGACGCGATTTGTAACAACGAAAAAAGGGCGGGACACGCATGAGCGGTTGAAAAGTGATTCACAAAATAAACCATCATTTTATGAATGAGCGAACAAATACTTCATCAACGAAAAGTTTTCGCACACGGATAACAATTAAAAATTAAGTGGGGAAAAAAATCATTAAGCTGTTTTCAGTCACCCGATTTTTTTGTGTGACGGCCATTAACTGGCAATTGTAGACCAAAACAAAATGCAGGTAAAAACTCGAGACAAAACTTGCTGTTTTCTAATGCTTTGTAAAATTGGAACGCAGGTGCTAAATGAACTGGACAGCGCTACAGGGTTCTCAACCTGTCGTACGCGTGACGCTTTTAAGTTCGCGAATAATTGTTACATTCCAATAGAATACAACACTCGGATTAAATTGCATTTTCTAGATCAGTGCTTTTCAAACTTTTTTTCACTACGGCACACTAATAAACTCTGAATTTTCCTGCGGCACACTTACATTATGAAGACGAAAGCTGCGGCACACTTACAATACTAAATACACTCTTCAAGTTTACATACAAAAATTATATTTAATATATAACAGCAACACCTAATGAAAAGGTGTGCCTACAGAAATTGTTTTAATACAGGGTACAACAGGGATGTCCAACCAGTGGTGGATATTGGGTGAGGCAAATGAGGCAGTTGCCTCGGGCCCTCCTTGAAAATACCGCATATAGTTTCATTTTGCTGTACATGTTTTTTTAGAGATCACCATGATTTGGGAGAAAAATAGCGAAATATGAGATCAAATCGAAGTAAAGACCTTTTTTATTTTTTTTAGAGATCTGTATGATTTTGGGAAAAATAAGGGAAATACGAAATCAAAGCTCCCTTTTTTTAAAGAACACCAATTTTTGGGAATCCTTGCCTCGGGCCCCTAACTTTAAATATCCGTCACTGTGTCCAACCTTGCTTTAATTTGGGCCAAATTTTAAATCAAGCCAAAGTTGCTGGGCCGCAAAAAGCTTGTCATGCAGAACCTCGCTGCAATTTCTTCATTTTTGTCTCTAAAATCAAGCGTTCTGTAAAAAAAAAGATGGACCAAGACTCTATCTATGGCTTTTTGTCAAAACACGAAAATTTCGCGGCACACTTCAATCCCTTTCATGGCACACCAGTGTGCCGCGGCACACAGTTTGGGAAACCCTGTTCCAGATCAGTGTTTTCAATCTTTTTCCGTTTGCGGCACATTTTTGAAACCCATCAAAAGTCGCGGCACTTTTAGACCGTTTTTGTTAATTTTTGTTCCCAAAATTAGGTGATCTCTAAAAAAAAGGTCTTCACTTTGATTCAATCTCGTATTTCCCTTATTTTCCCCAAAATCATGGTGGTCTCTAAAAAGAAAAAAAAAGAAAAGAAAAAAAAAGTCTTCACTTTGCGGTTTGGACTACCCTGCTCTAAACAAAACAAAAACCTTCGCCTGAATTCACGCTCTTTCTTGTCAACTTCCTTCCCAAAATTGATTCTTTCTAAAAAAAAACCCATCTTCATTCCGAATCTCACTTATTTCGCAAACAAAAACCGCAAAATTCGACGTCCCTAAATAATTTTTTTCCGAAATCTTTCGCGGCACACCTGGAAGTCTCTTACGGTACACTAGTGTGCCGCGGCACACAGGTTGGGAAACGCTGTTCTAGATATTCCTTGGTGTTATTCTTGTAAATACATTTGAGCTAATTTTTTTCTTTTCACAAATTATAACATTATCTCATAAATCAAAGTGTGTACTTCGACGTCAAATTTTTGAAAAAGTTGCGTAAACACTTGCGCCGCAAATGTTTTAGCCATTTTCAAAGCGAAAGATTCATGGAAGGTGTTCTAAGTTGAAGAAAGCAACTCCAAGTGCGGCAAGATTGTTTGTTAGTAGTAAATGTAATAAAGCAACAAATGGTGCCAGAGAAGTGCAACAAAAGATAATGTGTGATGAAGTGGAAACTGTGAAGGGATTTTGCTTTCTTGGCGATAGGTTGAATGCCAGTGGTGGATGTGAAGCCGCAGTGACTGCAAGAACAAGAGTGGGATGCAAGAAATGTAGAGTGCGGTGAGATACTGTTCGGAAAAAAGATTCTCATTGCGGATGAAAGGAAAGGTATATAAAAGATCAGCTATGTTATAGGGAAGCGAAACGTGGTGTTTGAGAAAAAATGAAGTAGCTATTTTGAGAAGAGCAGAAAGATCTATGGTGAGGGGACGAGCAAGTAAAGTTGGTGGACAAAAGGAATACAGCGGAGCTGATAAACATGTTGGGATTGACGGAAGCAGCAGATAAACTGGCAAGGGCGAATGGTGTGAGGTGGTATGGTCATGTTTTGAGACGACCTGAAAAAGATGTTTTGATGAAGACAATAGTACATGAAGTGGATGCAAAAAGTAAATAGGGCCGACCGAGGATGAAATGGAGGGAACCAATTGAAGGAAACATGACAAGGATTGGTTTAAGGAACGACAATGCGGCAGATCGATGTAGGTGGAGAGAAGATGTAGGAAGAAATTTGGAAGTAGTAAGATGCATCCGGCCATCTCCATTCACTGAAGATATTTAAACCGGATTGAAGCGCAAGTATAATCTGACACATAGTGTCTGTCATAAAATTGTTGGGAAAAAAGCAGATAAACCATCACACTAAATCCTATAAGTATATTTATTAAGTAAATTGGAATAATTAACTTTTTAATGAACTTTGTTTTTCGTAATGTAAAGAAAAATTTGTAGATGGTACGTGCTAGCAAAAAGGTTCAGAGAACAACAGGCTTAGAAAGAAACTTTAGTTTTTAAACGATTGTTTTATGTGATATTGTTTTATTTAATTACATACAGTTGTATTATACAGTCATGAATTTTGATAGTTGAATTTCCCAAATCGTGTGAAAAGCGTTGCAGCTGCACTTCATTCATCGCGCATCGCATTATATTAATTGTTTTGATTTGTTGAAAAGAAAAATCCCCTCCCTTTTTTTTTTGCAGAAAATCAAACTTAATTGTTTTAGAAGTAATGAACTAAAGCAAAGTCAAAGTCGAATTGATTAGATTTTATAAATAAAAAAATTAAAAACGGTTAAAGATAATGTGATAAAGCGTCTTAGATTTGTTTTCAAGAAAAAAAAACATGCCAGATGCATTAAAACTTCATTTACCATTCAAGAGGAGGCCAGCATCCATCAATTTTTGAAACAGACTGACCGCTTGACTTTCGGAAAGTAGACCTTGCGCTTCAAAATCACTTTTGACATCTGCGTAACCAAATAACGACTTCTTAAAAAATTGTTATACCGATTAAGATTAAAATTTTCAACATATAAAAATAATGATGTGACGACTGTAAGTTGGCATTTAAGCTCAGTACTATTTAGATAATTCCACAGAAGTTTGGACATGGTTCGGTAATTACTAAATTCAATGTGAAAGACAATAATTAAAGAACTTAAGATAAGAACAGTAATTTAGTTTTTTCCCTACGACAAGCACGTGTTCACGGTGCCAAACATAAATAAAAGATTGCTTTCTATTTTTTTTGAACAATTTTTCAAATTGTGTATTAAGCTTTTACGACAGCATTGCATGTTTGCTATAAACATTGTAAAAGCTCATTAGGGGCATTTTTGCTGAAGAACAATAAAAAGACTTAACTAATCGATTTAATACAACAGTAAAAACAATCTGAAATAACTAAGAAATATTACTTTTTAATAGAACATGAAGACCGCTTGTTAATCCTTAAACTCATTATTCTAATATGACATAAATGAAATACCTTTGTTTTTAGTGCTTAAAGATTTCATCGCCCATATTACCGCGTCGCATCCATAAAAGACATCAGGATAATTACGAAACAATGGCAAAAGGCGACGATGTCGTATCAATGGCGGTTTGTGCAATTGCATTTGTTTTCTGCAAGTCATAATTACAAACGACATGTGACACAGCAGTTTAATAAAATCAGATCGGTTTACATAAAACGATTGCACAACAAGCCCAAACACTATGTTGCATGAAATTACAAAGTTTAATTCTTTTTCTAAATATGATAAAATATTGCTAAGGATTAATAAATATAAAAAGAAAAATACAAATATTAATGAAACTAACGAATGTAAAGATTGACATGACGATTGCAAAAAATAAAATGTTTCAGATTTTTTAAAACTTTGCAAAATACACTAATACTACACACTAACCTGATTGTTTCTGCAAAAGTGACAATCTTTAAATTGTGGGACTCCATGCTATTAAACTAATCAATCACAATACTAGCAAACAAAGTAACTCTGATAATAGAAATTAGTATGATTCAAAACAGCATCAAATAGTAAATCTTTATAGAGTTACAGTATGATTATTGTATTACTAAAAAGACAACTGATCATTTTAAAAAGTTTATAATGCAAAGTTTCGATTTATTTATTTTAAAACTTTGTAACAAAATTAGCAAAGCAAAATTACAAAAAACTTGCCACTGATAAAACAAATGTAAGGCATCAGGTTAAAATCTGTTTTTATTACATCATAAACTTAGCATTAAGATAATTTAAGCTACTAAAATGACATAATATACTTCCAAAGTACATTCAAACTAATTCAACATACTTACATTCAAACATACTTTCAAACTAATTTCTTTCACAAATTTTAAACTCCTGATTTTAGTAATAATCCATTTTAAGAATTTTTTAATCTTTTTATCATTTGCAAAATGTTTTAAAAAATTTTATTGGTCAAAAAATAGTTCATGCAATCCTATGAGAATTTATGTGTTAAAAGCAAAGCCTGTTTTAGTGGGAAATGAAAGGCACAAAGTATTTTAAAAAATACTAAGATAGTCCAGTAAAGTTTAGTTATAATTAACTATCAAGTTCCACAAGATATTTTATTTCACTTTATCTCTATACTTAAAGATTTTTTTTTTTAGAAGAAACAAGTGAAAAATATAAAAATCTGATTCATTACTTGGGATGTGATGGTTGGATAAAGGTAGATTTTTGTTAATTAAAAAATATTAACACTTATATAAAATATTATCAACTAGAAACAATAAAATATTTTGATGAAACCATGCTGTTGTTGACCTTTTGTTTTTCACTTGACATAAGACAAACTTAATACTATAAGTATCAAGTAGGAAAACCATAGGCCAACACAACTGCTTGCAAAACTATGAAATATTATGTAAAGTTTAGAATAGACCAGTTTCAGTTACAAACGCCAACAAAAAACTTGCTGCAATTTAAGTTTGCACTTTCACTTATGAGAAAAAGTATGATTAATTGCATAATATATTTTCAAAAATTTAAAAGCATTTGTTAAAATATTTAAAACTTTTGGTAAGTGCTGAGAGATCTTAACAGAGTTTCAGCAACCATTCATTTTAAAAATAAAAATGTGCAAAATGAGGTTTATTGTACTTGTTTTAAAAGTATTTGCTTTTTGTTTTATACAGGTATATTTGATTTGCAAGCTCGAACCAAGCAAACAAGAATTTTCTATCATAAAACTGAACAAATTAAAATTGTGCAATTAATTCCTAACAAAATTTTTTGGTTTGTTATATAATATTTTTAAATGATATAATCTTTTAAATAGTTTACTAAACATTGGATCTAAAGTTCAAAAACAGTTAAAGAATATACTTACGTCAATAATTTTTTAAACAATTTTTTTTAAATATTTACATATAATTAGTTATGATCAAAAGAAAACTAAAAGTTGAAATACAAAAACAAATATTTTACAAATGTATCCCACTGCATATGTTACAGCATAACCTAATCATATAGTTAATACAATACTAACAAATTAAACTACAGGTTTAAATAAAAATCTATTTTACAAAAAACAAAAGTAGTAATTTAGAATCAACTATTTTACTAATTAATTTTGAGATATAATAAAGTTAAGATTGAATTTAAAAAGTTATATATTCTTAGTCTTTTCTTTTCAATTTGATAAGCTATTTAATAGCAAATTGATAATTATTAAACATGCAAAGAAAATACTTTTTACTTGCATACATATAAAACTATTTTTTGTCTTTAGCAACTGTTTTTTAAATTTTAACAAAAAACAGGATTTAAATAAAGTTATTTCAAGTAAAATTTTAGGGTCTTTTCAAGAAGTCATTGTAAGCAATTTTTGTTTGTGAAACTAACCCAGATCCCCCTGCAGTTATCACTTCTTGAAAAGATCCTTTTCCTCTCAGTTTCTTTATTATTTTATCCTGGTGCTGTAGGGGGGGGGGATTCCAGGTTAGTTTTATGAAAAAAATGCTTATGGTGAGTTCTTTAAAAGACCCAAATTTTATTAATTCAACAGTCAAATATAGTGGTTTGCATATTATTCCAGTCTTTTCAAGAAGTCACCACAAGCAATTTTTGTTAGTAAAACTTACCTGGTATTTCCCCTGTGGTTACTATCACTTCTTAAAAACATTTTTTTCCTCTTGGTTACTTTTATTTTTTCTGGTGCTGTAAAGGAGTCCCCTGCCAATTTCACTAAAAAATTGCTGGGTCTTTTCAAGATGTCACCATATGTGATTTTTTTTTTGTTAAATTAACCTGGATCTTCCCTGTGATTACTATTGCTTCTTAAGTATCTTTGGATCTTTTCAAGTCACCGTAAACGACTTTTGTTCATGAAATCTCATTATTTTATAATAAAGCATGTTTCAGAAAAAACTAAAAATTAACTACGAAAAGACATTCTAAAATTGTTAACTATTTGAACATTTATAGTTTAATTGACAGTAGGCTAATATTTTCTAATACTTTTCAATGGCGTTTTTTGATACTGTAAAATTCAATGAATGTAATTTTCTGTTGATTATTAAACAATTTTTATTTGATTTTGTTTGTTTAATGCCAACGAAAACGATTAACGTAAAAAAAAGAGAAAACAACAATGAAATTATAAACAACTAAGTGTTTACTAATCTGCTAATATTAAAAATATTACTCCTCAATAAACAAAAACTATTTTACAATTTACTCACCACTTTACAATTATTTTAGGAAAAAAACTGCTCTTGGGGTAAATTTACAATTCCGTCTACCGAACAACCAACAATTATATAACACCTAATACTTCATCCTTCATGTCAACTAGCAGTTCAGTCAATGGCATATAATTACTACTATTGAAACGCGGGAGAAAGAAAAGTTGGTTGTTGTAAAGTGAAATTACTAGAGCGTGAAGTAATTTAGAATTCTTCTACACCAGGGTCAATGATTGCAACTTTAAATTTAGACTGGTTTCTTAAAATCGTATTGAGCTTTAATTTTTTTATAAAAAAATTGCAATTTTTTTGTAAAATGTTTAATTGGAGAAAACTTCCAGAAATTATGAGAATATGCCGGAGATATTTCTGTGTTCCTTGTAGACTGAAAAAGGCACATCTTTTTGAGGATAATTTGTCTCGCACAATAAAGTATTGGCGGAATCTTGAAATAAAAGATGATGCACCTTCATGCAACACAGCTGGGATGAAAACAACAATTTTTTCAGCGTTTATAGGAAGAGCGTAAAAAATAACGGAATTTTCTTCTTCTGCGTTTCTGAGTAAACTTCTTGATTAAATATAGAGATAAAAATAAAATAAAAAAATAAACTACAGGATCTGTGGCGTACGCAGAAATCGATTAATAAAAGTTGAAATAAAATGAAGGATTTTTTTCGGTTCTCACTTAATTTTTGAAAAAATTAAAGGAACTGTTGTACTTTAAAGATTTGAAATCTGCCAAATTCCCAGCTGGTACATTATTCTTCGAATTAGAATCTGATAATTTAATCAGCTACTTTTCGGTCACAAAAATGCTTTTCAAAAAACTTTATTTGCTAAAAAAGCAGCTTCGCAAAAGCAAGTTAAGAATTTGAGACTTTGTACCAATGAAGTCAAAGAGTTGGTGGAAAATTGTGATGTGTAGCTGCAAAAGACACTGCTGCTTTCCTGAAACTAATGGTCCAAGCGGATGAAAATGCTCACTTTACTGAACAGGTAAAAATATTATACAATTTGACTTGGGCAGTTTTTCTATTACGACTAGCCAACGATATTCAAACCATAACTTGATAAGTTGGGTCATTTTATATGAGCGCATTTCTTGTAAATAGCTTATTTCAGTGCTTTGTAACGTTTTGTGCCCACTCACTGTGAAACTTTTCAAAATTTTGCGACATAGCCTACTTGGAGCAGAGTGAAGACCTTTTTTGTTTTTGCTGAATTTTGAACAATTAAAACGAGGTTGACAAACCAATTTTAATTTTTGAACTGTTAAAGCGAGGCTGGTAGACAAGTGAATGCCAAAAAAATCTTCACTTTACGTAAATAGAAATTTTTTTAGCTGTTTAGTCGCTACTTGTAAAACTTTTTTTCTAATTAAAACTAGGTATGTTTAAAGCAACGTTTTTCCGCAGCAAATGGGCCTATTTATAGAGTTACTATTTGAATTGATCAAAAAGTAAGCTTTGCTAATTATCCAAATAAGGGTTACTAAAACATGCGAGCTGGTTTTTTTACTTTTATATTTATTCTCCGCGTCGGAGGCGCTATATACATTGTCAAGCAATTACCCAGACCTGCTTCCGGAGATACCAAGATATTACTATTGGGTTAAATTTATTTTTTTAGTTTTTTATCCATACAGCAATTATATTCAGCAACACTAATCCATTCATACTACCATAGCCGTACCTGCTGGGGGAAGGGGGAAAGTTGTATATTTGGAAAAACTCAGAATTTTTTGAGCAGCGATAAAAAATTTGGGCAAGATCAAGAATTTTAGGGCAGTGACAAGAAGTTTTTGTGCAAAACTAGGTTGCCATATCTGAATAGGCGGAATTCCGGACGGACATAGGCGACGCAGCCAAAAAAATTTTCGGCGGGACGCAGAAAATAAAATTGTCTGGGATTCTAGAATAAAGACCAAAAAAAAGGTCTTCACTTAAAAGGTTTTCAACCAACCGAAGGTATCAAACATAGGAGTTTTATGTCATTTTAAGATCTTATTCTATAACTCAAAAATTCCGGACATTAAAGAATTTTGTCCAAAATTCCAAACGGTATGGCAACCCTAGGCAAAACTATTTCTTTTTTTTAGAGATCGCAATGATTTTCGGAACACAGAAGAGAAATCGGAACAGATTCAAAATGAAGACCTTCTTTTCCGATTCTTTTTTTTTGATAAATTTTTTTTCTCATAACCGTAAAGTAGCCTACTAAAAAATTATGATTTGGGCAAACGTCACAAAATTTGGGTAAAACTCCAACGCCTCTGAATTTTTTTCAGCTGGTACGCTTATGCATATCATATTAAAATAAGAAATAAAACAAAAAGAAACCATAAACGTTTTTGGCTTACATTTATGGCCTTCTTCAGATAAATAAAATGTTAGGAGATTTTGCCATCAAATTTAAAAATTGAGGTCAATGACCTGATTACGTAGTTGTTTATGAACCTGTCATTAGGCTCATAAAAAAAATGCATTTCCACCAAAAATCAATTTGATATTGCAGCCTACAATCGCTAATTAAACAGTTCAGTTCAGTTTATTCCCATAAGCATGAAAAGATCAGGTACAGTACAATAACAACAAAATATAAAAGTGTGAAATCTATATTTGCTCATGGAGGAGACAGCGAAAAGACCAAAAGGTCATCGAAGTCAGCTGCCACCGTATTAATTAAATTTGAGAGTATCCACAGTCACATGTAATGTTTATATATTGAATATATAAATATGATATGTAGGCATAATAAAACCAAAGTAGCAACAATAACGGCAAAAAAACAGAAATAATAATATACAGAAAAAAACACATAAACACACATAAAACAATAAAATAAAAAAATAATAATAATAATTAGTTGTATGATTTCAGTAAAGTTTTTTATATTCTTTTTTAAATTGATGTTTTTGAAGTAATTTTATGTGTTGTGGAATTTCACTCCATATTTTAGGTCCTGCAAATGTAATCATGCTTTTACCTAAGTTTGTTTTTATTGAATGTAAATGGTAATTATTTTTTTTTACTAATCTAGTTTAATGTTTATGGATTGTTTTAATGCTGGTGATTGGTTGGGTTTTACTATCAATATTCCAGATTTTATTACTTATATTGTACATTGCAATTGCAACCTGCAATTAGTAAATGTAAGTTTTAGTAGTTGCAGTTTCATATATAATGGGTCAGACCTGGTTCTGTTAGTAGTGTTTGTCATAATTCGAAGAACTCTTTTTTGTGTAGTTATTAGTGTTTGGAGAGTTTTTGAGTTAGCCTTTCCCCAGCTGGTGAATCACATTTTATGAGAAAAAAGGAACTGATTTATCAAAAAAAAAAAAAACTAAACGTGTGCAATGAGAGCAGCTTCATGCATCGATTAACAGACGGACGGTCCCACGAATACCAGTTTACTGCTCGAGCTAAACAGATGGTTTTTACATTATACAATTATACAAAAAAATTATATTCTATTCTATTCAGTGAGTTGTGCAAGTTTATGGAGACGAAATAGCTTTCCGCAACTGAAAAAAACTAGGTCAATAATGTTTGATAAGTTTCATTTTGACGCACATACATCAATAGATTCAACATATTTTTTTCTTTTTCAATAAAAGCTAAAAAAAATGAAATGAAAATGATAAAACATAAGTTGTTGTTACTGGATTTTCGCACCAAAAAAAAATTAAACCCGAGTCGGAGTCGAAATTGTTGTCGGCTAATAGTTAACAGATCAAAACAGATGAGTGGATGTAAAAACCAACCAAACTTACTTAAAAAGACTCTAGTGAAAAAAACGTTACGTAACGAAGAATATTATAAAGTTACAAACCTTTTAGGCCTACCCGACTAACAACAGATAATAATCTGCAGTTAAATTTTATTAACTCTTAACTGCAAGTAAAAAACAAAAACATATTAAAGAGAACCAAACAAAAATCATTTTAAAAGCAAGACCAGTACTATTTTTTTTTGGTTATGTTTTGTGAAGAAAAATAAAATAATAGAAAATAGAAAGTCGATCAATTAGTCAACATTTCACACTTCAACAAAAACCATCACAAAATGGAAAAATTTTGCGAAAGTAGCGTAATTTAATTTGAAACATTGCAACATAATAAAACACTTAAGTACAAAATTTAACACTTGGTACTCATAAAATAGGTCTATGGTGCAAAGACAGCAAGCTGTTACAACACAAAAACCAAACGTCGGCGGCGTGATTCTAATGTTAACCGAAATCGACACAGTTGCGGTTCAACTCCACAAGCGCCACTTTGTTCCGTCTTGGAGAAAATCATTTTAAAGCAGTTTCCTCTGCCTGGCAGTCTTTAAACTTTTTTTAACCGAACAGTATTATCTAGTCATCTCTAAAAGCAGGTCGAATTAATCGATTGATGGTTGCACCAAGTTTAACTCAAGGTGAATTTATGTATCAAAAAAATATTTTCAATTTAGAATTGCATTCACTAAATAAAGCCTACTAAATTGCATTTTTTGCAAATGCAATTTAAGTTAAAATATTTTTCAGAGAAAAGCGCAAGACCTTAGATTTTTTATACACAACACACATAAAGAGGTTATTTAAAAACATAATTTAAAATTTTTTTAAAAAGGAACGAAAATTTAATTTTTATTGAGGAATCCGATCGGAAATCCATTTGCCAATGTCTTCCATACACAATTTCTTGTCATCAGGCAATTCATGGAGGAGATCATGATAACATTCAGGATAAACCTAAATTTTTTAAGAAACCTTCAATATAAGAAAAACCAAATTATTATTACATGGATGTAAGCTAACTTGTACGTAAACTATACGTATAGAGCAGAAATGAAGCAGAAAGCAAAGTTACATAACATTACCACACACCTTCAATGTTTTATCTGAGCTTTTCGAAAGTTGATAAAGCATTCTAGAACATTCAGGATCACAAGTTTTATCAGCCCCACCATGCAGCGCTAAAAACGGAAGAGAAAAATCTTTTATGAGATTTTGTGCAGCTTCGCCTATTCTTATAAGTTGTTTTGCCATTTGACTTTTAACATTTGAACTTTTTAAAGGATCTTTTAGAGCTGATTCAACCTAAAAACCCAAGTAAAAATTTTAATCACTATATAAATGTATAAAAAAAAAAAGATTTTAAAGACGTGGTTATTTTGTTGCAATTTCTATTAAATGAAATATTCCACGCTTAACTTTACTGTACCTTATGCTTATCACAACCCATTCAACTGACCTCATTCTTGTCACGTGAAGATTCAGTTTCATCCAATGTTGACAGTCTCATAGCAGGGAAAAAGGTTGCCACAGAATTAATTAGAAATTTCTGCAAAATACATCATATTTAACAAGATGCAAAAATTTTAAAAGCTTCATAAAAACAGTATATTCTATAACAGTAGTTCTGAAGTTTGTTAAGATTGCGGAACTGTAACATATCATAACAACTTTGTGGCCCAGTTGCCTGCTCATGGGAAGACCAAAAAAAGCCCATACTTTACATCTTTCCAACCACTTTTTTTTTGATTGAACATCAACTGAAGACCGACGTATACGTCTGATCTAGCAAGTTTGTTTTTTTTAATATTTACGAAAACGTGCTAAGCTTTATATCAATTTTCCCAAATTTGCTGTTTTTAATCGAAACTGATAGCGCCTTAAAGATCTTGCAATACAAATATAAAATTGAAATAAATTCTCGCGAACCGGAGCTTGGGAAACATAGCTCTATGATAAAACAATTAAGTCAAGACAAATGATTAAATATGACGTATTTAGTTGATGCATTGATCGAATTTAATTGTTTATTCCTTTAACATTAAAGAAGGTTTGAAGGTGGCTTAGCATTCCTCATCTAAAGTACATCTACAAATAGAAAAAAATTTTTACGGATAATTTAAAAACGAGAAAATCGCTATTAGATACGAATTGGTTGGTAGCACACAAAAATTTACTCCGCTACATTTAAGAAAACTGATTAAAAGTCATAATGTCACGAAAAAGAAAGAAAAGCATTAGAATAGTTATTTCGGTGAAGACCAATTATTTTATTAAAAATAGTCTTAGAATTTCCCAGTGCATTCCATAGATAAAAGCTTTTTAAAACATTGTCATGCACCTGCCCCATTAAAAGAATGCAAAGGCAGTTTAATTGGTTGAAAAGAAGCGATGCGTTTGATGGCGAACTTGATTGACGCAATCTCCGTTAACTTCTACATTCGTCATTCTGTTATCTACTTGGAAAACGCACTTTTCTCTGTTCGGCGGTCTTAGCAAGCAGCTCGAGAATTTAGTCATATCATCGTATGAAATATAAAAACCAAATTAACTTTTAAATTGGACATCCAAATCTAGCATTTGCTATATAGCAAATCGAATAATTGCTTGACAATTATCACAGATTTAACACCATTGACATGTTACTGCAAGTCAGAGGATAAATATTAATAGATGACATAGAAAAGCTTACTTCGCACTACACAAATCATCATTCATGCACGGTAAGGCAAAACGATTTATTTTTAAACTAAAACTATCTTGCTTTTAAAAAAAAGCCTTGCAGAGCTGAAGCTCTTTGACACTCTACATGAATTGACTAGTTATTGCTTTGTACTTGGCTAAAAAAGCACAAACCTCATTGAAACTTTTGAATTTTGAAATTAGCAAAGTTAAGATTGTAGAGAAAGTTTCTGAAACAATAAAACAAAGCTCATTCTGCAACAGTAACTTTCAGATTTCTCAAAATCTAAAACAAAATTAAGTGTGGAATGATGGTGACAAAGCCCATGTAAATCTGCATTGGAACATTAACAAAACGGCACTCGTTCACAAATCTATTTTAAAAATACTTAGCAAAGTATTTGTCTATCATGATTAAAGTTGTTAACTGAAAATTATTATCATCATCATCATCATCATCATTTTCAGGCACAACATTGAATTAGTTCAGTGTATTTCCCTTTGCTCGCTTGTCCTTTTGAGGTTGCGGGGACAGCAGCTCGAATTGGAATCTCCAAGCATCCCGATCTCCTGCAACTAGCAGCAATTACGCTGATGGAATTCCAAGACGTGACCAGGCCAGGTATTCAACATAAATCCGCCAACGAGTTCTGGGTCGCGCCCTCTAGGCCTTTTGCCACTAGGAAGAGTATCTATTAGATGCTTTGCTATTCGCTCTTGGGACATTTATGTCACAAATTACAAAAACTAAGATATTGCCGATCGTTTACTATAAAATTCTGTAATTTTTGTTCAGAAAAAGAATAATTGCCTCAGAGAAAATAATAATTAAATCGCATTTTTAAATGTCGTAACTTGGTCGTTACCGAATTATAGAGCCAGAGACGGCCAGACAAAAACTGAGATTCGATTCCTGAACAAAGATTAAAAGCAGACTTGACTTGAGAATCTTTAATTCCGTGCTTTTCGTGTCGTGATTTGAACCCATACAACAGACTTAAGATAATCGATTTTTTTCAATGCAGGGATGTTCATAAATATATGGGTTACAAACCGCATGAAACAAAATCCTCGTAGAATTTTGCTTTGTTTCAGCAAAATAGTTTTGTAGAGTGCTGAATGTTCAAAAAAGCAATTTCATCTAAGTTCAAAAGTGCATGGAGTAATTACATAATTGTTTACAAATTACAGGGTGATTCAGCGAAGTGTGCACAAATACTTTTCTTAGTTTTATGTACATGTATTTCGTCCATTATTAACTTTCAATTGTTAACATTTCAGTTTCTTATTATTTAAGAGTTAAAATTTAAAATCTGGTATTATTTGAAGTAAAAATAAACGATGAGTAAAACGATCAATGACGTGATAGAAGAGTATTGCAAGAAGAAGCTCCCACCAAGTGAAATTTTCCGGTTGATGAAGGAGGTTGTAAGCCGTAGAGGAGTTTATAAAGCCGTGAAAAGGTTCAAGGACACTGGGACTTGTACTCCAAGAATCAGGAGTGACCCTGAAAGAACCGTAAGGACGAAGAAACTGATCAAAAAGGTCAGAGAGAAGTTGAGGAGAAATCCTGCAAGAAGTGCCAGACAACTTGCTAAAGACTACTCTGTGAGCATGTCCAGCATGCAAAGGATTCTCAAGGATGATCTCCAGAGCTACCCATACAAGTTCACCAAAAGACATCTCTTGTCGGAGGCCACTAAGAAGAAAAGGCTTGATAGAGCAAAGGTTTTGGTCAAGAAACTTGTCGATGGCACGCAGCCTCAAGTTTTATGGACAGACGAAAAACTTTTCACTGTTCAAGCTGTCCATAACCATCAAAATGACAGGATTTGGCTTCCAGACATAAACATGGTCCCAGTTGAGCGTCACAGCTCTTTCAGAAGACAAAAACCCGCCTCCGTAATGGTATGGGCAGGCGCAACATCAAAAGGGCTGAAAACTCCTCTCATATTCATTGAAGAAGGGGTCAAGATAAACCAGACCGTCTATAGGCGAATGCTGGAGGAGAAAGTCCTTCCCTGGGTCCAAGAAGTAGTCGGAGAACAAGGAGTTACTCTTCAACAGGACGGTGCAACCTCCCACGCGGCCAACTCAGTTCAAGCTTGGTGTCGATGCAATTTCAAAGGTTTTTGGGAGAAAGAGCTTTGGCCGCCGTCTTCACCAGACTTGAACCCTATGGACTTTGGGTTATGGTCTATTTTAGAGACAAAAGCCTGCTGTACTTCTCATCCAAATCTGGACTCTCTAAAGCGAAATTGACATCGGCATGGGACGAAATTGACCCAGAAGTGGTGCGTGCCACATGTGCCCAGGTTCTGCCACGACTTCGGAAAGTAATCAAAAACAAAGGGGGTTATATTGAATAACTTGTATATTTTCTGAAAGCTTATTAAATTTACTATCTTCACAGCATATAACTTGTTTCATTTGACCTAATTATAAGTCCGAAAGATGAGTTTTTATTTGTGCACACTTCGCTGAATCACCCTGTATCTATAGCAGATAATTAATGCATTGAAAAAGTAAGCTCATACTTTAAATGGCGAAGCCATTTGTGGGTCAACATTCAACATTCCACCAAGAACAATAACACCACTAAAAAGTTCAGGTTTTTGGTGACTTGCAATCACTACCAATGCTCCACCCTAAATAAAAACAAAGAAATAAAATTTTAGTTATTAAAGTTATAAATGATTTATCAATCAGAAAACAACTATTTTTGTTTTTTTAACTTTTAATTTATATAATTGATAGATATTAATGTACCAGACCAGTGATTCCCAACCTTTTTTCGCCTGCGGCGCATTTTGAGACTTTTTCGAAACTCACGGCACATTGGGACCAGATTGCTTGATTTCTTGATTAGTAGTGTTCTAAAAAAAGGGTCTTCACTTTGAATCTATCTCGAATTTCTTAATTTTCATCCCTAAGAAATAGTCTTCTTCTTCTTCGTTTGAGGGAGATGGACGCGAACTGGATGGTCCACTAAATGACCGGACATGTTTCCTTCAGCCCGGTCACCCGGCTCCTGTCGATGTCTAAGAAAGCACGGATCTATTTGGATGGTAACAGATGAGGCAAAATGTTATTACGTGCTTAACTATCTGCTCCTTTGCGCCGCACTCACAGGCCGCCGTAGAAGCCATATCCCATTTGTGCATTTCTGAGCGGAATATACCAATCCCGGTTCGGAGGCAGTTAAGCTTGACCCGTGCAGTCTGGGAAAGCTTATTCCCGATGGCGCTGGGCTAACATTCTTAATAATTGTATGGAATCGTAGGGTATTCTCCCGCCCTCCATGCTCTATCTACGTTCCTCCCGTCGTGTTACACTGACGTCTGACTGGGTGGGGTCTTTCAGCAGTTCCAGTGAAGCAGGCGAAAATGGGTGTCTTGATTTAAGTTGCCGTAGCTGTCCACTAAGTGGAGACAGGAGCCTTTCATATAGGAAGTGTTCTGGCTCCTGAGCACGGCGAGCTAAAGACAATATGGCTTTTAGCGGCGAAGCTCAGTTGGTTGGATGCCTGCAAAGATAAAAAGGTTGTCCGTTGCCGTGTGGGACACAGGCATCCGTTCACTATACGCAAGGCATCGTTAATGGGCTTGTCAGTAAGGTGAGTATGAGCACTGCCACAAAAAGTAGTGTTCATTAAAAAAATAGAAACGAAAAAGACTTGAAAGTCCTACGTTGTGGTGTTTTTGTAAAAAAAGGTCGCGGAACAATGGACTAATGTATTTTAAAAAGTTTCGCGGCACACTTGAATATCACATAAGGCACACAGGTTGAGAAACACTGTACTAGATGAACATAATCAACCACAGTACACACTGGGAAAATACTAAAACAAAGCATGTTTTAATGCCTGGCGTTGTACTGCTTCTTCCTTTTCTTGATCTTTATTAAATATTTTGTTTTTCTGTATGACCTATTTATTCAATAATGAACAAGAATAAAAATATTAATGAATAAATTAAAGCAAAGCTGTCTAAAAAATACGAATGTACAAAATTGATACACTATCTACAGTACAAAAACTCACCATGGACTGCCCAAATAAAAACATTGGTAGATCAGGATAAGTTGTTTTCATCTTTTCAACATGTTGCAGAATGTCTCTTACCCAAATCTCATAATCACTGATTGTAGTTCGTTCTCCTTCGCTTTCACCATGGCCAACTGTAAATAGATAGTTAATTAATCTAATTTATTCAAAAGATCTGTCAATAAGTTTTTAAATAGTGCTAACCGTGGTCATGTGCAAATACAAAGCCACCAATTCCATTCAAAAAGCTTGCAAATTCGTGATAACGAGCACAGTGTCCCCCGAATCCATGAACCAAACAAATTAAGAATCTATAAAAGCAAAGTAAAAAGTAAACGTCATATCTAAATCTGATGGGTACGTGACAATTCGGCGGGACAAATTCGTCGCCGAGCCAATTTGGCGGAAAATTAAATAATTTCGATTTAACTTTACTAGCGTTGATGCCACTGCAAAAAAGTTTTGTAATGTCACTAAGACAATATTGTACTACAATTTATTTTTAACATGCATAACTTGTAATCGCCATCGTTTCACATTTAAAAGTAAACTGTGATACTAAAACTTGTTTTCACTATCCGTTGTTAAGCTGATAAGAGTAAAAATTCGCATTTAAAATTTGTTAAATGCGTTCAATTTAAGTATGTTTCTAGCCGATTATTAATCTATTGGAATTTATAATGGCTTAATTTTGAAGATTTAAATAAAAAAGGTATTACTTAATTAGTTAAATTTTCAAACCAAGGTTGTTTAACATAGCGTATTTTTTTATTTTTATTAAGATTTGTAACCAGTTTAACTATTTGATTACTTCCGTACTTTTCTTGTTGTTTTTAAGTTCTTTTGCAGACTTTTCATCGCTTTTTAAACTTTTTTTTTTTCATAATTTTGATTGCATCTGATGAGCCTAACAGACGAAAAAAAACTGTTGGAGCTAATCAAAAATAGTTAAAATAATTTTCATGGCTTGTACTTAATATAATAACCGCTCTGACGTTACCGTCATTGAGTATTTTTCTGATGCGCCATGCGCGCCGACCATAATAAATTTGTAGAAAAACGTTTTTATACTGTACTATGCTTATTATGACGTCGTAAGTTTCGTACGCATGCAAAACTTTTCAATACATTGTTGTACTTTTTGCTAAAAATTCAAAAAACAAGCAATGTTAAACAACCTTGGTTCAAAAATTTAAATATTTAGGTAATACCTTTTTTAATTTAAATCTTCGAAATTAAGCCATTATAAATTTTTATAGATTAATATTCCGCTGGGAACAAACCTAAATTTAAATTTAACAAATTTTAAATGCGAATTTTTACTCTTATCTGCTTAGCAACGGATGGTGAAAACAAGTTTTGGTATCACAGTTTACTTCTAAATAAGAAACAATGGCGATTATAAGTTATGCATATTAAAAATAAATTGTAGTATAATATTGTCTTAGTGACATTACAAAACTTTTTTGCTGTGGCATCAATGCTAGTAAAGCTAAATCGAAATTATTTAATTTTCCGCCAAATTGGCTCGGCGACTAATTTGTCCCGTCGAATTGTCTCCCGCCAAATAGTCGTGGTTTGAAATCAGATTTACTTTTCATTGATGTTAAATAAAGCAGGGTTCTGGAAATACTTTTTGTCATGAATCAAAAAACTATCAACACTTCTTAGGACCTTAAAATGTATTTGATTTTTTCTGAAAATGAAAAATAAACGGAATATCTTTATCCAAATACATAGTTGGCTATTAATTCAAAATAAACTCATTCTTAAAGAAATGGCACAACTCTTTAAACAGTGTTTCATGACCCAATGTGTTGATTTCAAAAAAATATTACAAGTTGGAAACACGGCGGAAAAGGTGTGGTATTGATTTCAAAGAATTACAAAATTTCATGAAGCTAAAAACTTTTTAACTAATACAATTTGTGTTAAGAAACTGCTGTGTCCATAAACATTGTATAATTGTGAAGATTAGATGTGGTAAATGTCAAAACTGTGCAAGTTGCTTTTATTAAGGTGATACAAGCAAAAGTTTTTTTGGAAGTCCAAAATTTTGGGCCGAAGATAGAAAGCAGGCCAATAAAATGTAATTATTCCTAAAAATATTTTAAACTTTGACTTTTAAAGTAGTTATAAGTTTTATCCAGAGGCGCACCCAGGGGGCTGATTTGGAGGTCATGTCAGCCCCCTTATAAATATTTTTGTCAGTTCCCTTTTCGCCTAATGTCCGTCCCCTTTGCGCGCTAATTACGCAACTAGAGAAAACCTTCGCGCAGATAAGTGACGTTTCGTACCAACTTAACTATAATAACTGCTTTGCGTTTTTTTTAATAGTAACTCAAAGGATAGACACGAGCGTGTTTTCGCTATACTCCTTCAGTGTTTTTATAGACACGTCACACGTACGCTGGTTAAATGCAAAAAAAACTTGTTTTTTTGAATTGTCCCGTACTATCTACTTTGAATATCTATCTACATATTTTTGTCGCGTCACAATACTAAATTTTTCCCGCTTGCAGACTCGTTTGCTGCTACACAATCACTAATGTCTAAGTTCAGATAAAAATGCCAAGATCCTCGACGTACTTTATTGATGATTTTTGTAACATTTTACTCAAAATCATAAAAGAGCCTAATCGACAGCTGCGGTTAAGAATCCATGGTATATGCATTGTAGCGATTGCTACTACTTAAACTTGATGAAAGCGCTTCGCAAAACACACGTACTGAGGTTTAATCATAAATGAAATAAAAATATTGTCTAATTTCCTTGCGATTTTAAAGTTTTGTACCACCAATCATCTGTTGAAATGAAGGTAATTTATTCTGAATAAACAATCAAGCCATTTATCTATTGACTTTAAACCGGTTCTTAACCATTAAACAGCGCGGATTAAAAAAGTTTGAAAATAACTGTTGTCGCCCACTAGGGGGTCTTCGCTTCATTTCGGAAAAAACCATCACACTGAAAAAAAAGGCAGCGGCTTCTTTGATCATTTCATTTGGCGCTTTTGATTTGTTTCGAAATATACCAAAATTACTTTGATTTTGTGGCAGATTTCTTTACAGTGCAGCCTTGCTGCTGAATGCTTTGAAGGCACAAAATTCATGCTGTAGCAGGAGTTTAAGAAAAAAAAAAAGGAAAATGAAAGCATTAACGAATGAAAATGAATGTGGGGGACTTTTCCCCCCACATTTTAAAAGATGTTGGAATTCTGTCAGCCCCCTTTTTTTGAGGCTGGGTGCGCCCCTGGTTTTATCTCATGCAAATTTTATCATAATCAACTCTTTTGATAACGGTTTAATAAAATAATTAATTTTTAAACAGAATTGTATAAGAGTGATCCAGTACAAACACTTAAATCATGAATAAGAACTTCTGATAATAAGCAATTGTATTACAAACCTTGCATCTTGATTTGGTTTCCAGTACTTGCAATATAAATATTTCTCATCAGTTGTAACAATATGATCCACTTTCGAAAATGGTTGACCAGTAAAAGTTTTATCTAGACAATATATCATATACATACTTAAAGCATTTTAAGATACTGAGACACTGAGACAATAAGTATAATGCAGCAGTCCACAAAATTTTGATGTTGATTTCAGTGAACAAAAATTTGTCATTTTTACTTTGATTATTTTTTCAAAACAAAAAAATATTTTTAGAGAGGAATGGGGGATGTATATATACAGGGTGTCCATAAAGTCTGTGTGGACAAAGTGTACATGTTAAAGTCCACAAAGACTTTATGGACACTGTATTGATAGATAAAGAAAATATAAAAAAAATTTTAGTCAAGTTTGTAATAAATAAACATGTTGAAACAATGCCATAATTGATTATGTCAAAAAGGCAGCTTGGTTGATGTTCATGAATTCAAAGCACAAGAAAATGTTTGCTTTTGTTACTGTTTTAAAAAATTTTTGTAAAATCAAAGACTCGATAATTTAGTGTGACAAAGCTAAAGCACAAACTTGGAATAAAAAAAGCAAGTCAATGACAAAAAATTAGTTTGGTTTAAACTAAGAATCGATTGGCTAAAAACTTCTATTTAAAGATAGAAAAAAAACACGATTTCTGACTATAAAGAATATATTAATCACTAAACAAAAAAACTTCGTCAATTCTTGTAAAACTTTACTCTCAAGCTTCACCAAACTTCAAAGCAATACACAGCACCAACAACTGCAATTAATCACTCAAAAACTTCAAACTGACTAATTACCAATAAATTAGCATCCCAAAATGGTTAATATTAATATTAATAGTTCATCTTCCACACAGGCTTAAACAATTCTATCTCACTATAAAATTAATTTTTCAAGGCGTCAAAGCTGACCCTTAAACAACTTTAACACATTCATACTGGCAGCAGTAACACGAAACAATCTCTAACACCTATTTTGATTGTATTTGAATGAATGATAATATCAGGCAATGTTACAAGATAGCAATGAAAGTTACAAGATCTGGCCAAATTTCTTAGATTAAATATTAATACATTTAACAATAGGCAAAGCAGTCTATGACATCACAATACAACCAGAAGATGTGGTACTAAACAAGTTATATGTATTTGAAATGTCCAGTTAGCTGTGACAGTTTCTTGAATGTTTGTGAAAAAAGCCTTAGAAACTATAATTAATGCTGTATGGATTAAAACAGCAAACAAGTCTTTATAATCCACTTAAAGGAACAACTTGCAAACAAAATAAATTAAGAGGGGGGAGGGTGTACCAATTATGCAATTATTATGTAATAATAAAAAAGATAATGTCAAAATCAAAAGCTAAAAAATTAATGTATAAGACTAAAAATCAACTACAAAATTAAGATTAAAATTATGAAGTGTGACAGAAACTGTATTTTAATTAGTGATAGAACGATTATTGGGAATCGAGAATCAATGAATTTTTAGGAATTAGAATTTAAAACATTTAAACAAAAATTTTGATTCTTACAAATGATTCCTAATTTATTTATATATTTGCCTTTTTTTGTATACCTCACCATCATTATGCATGACTGTATATACAAAAAGAGACATTTTCTTTTTTATAACAATATACAGTATACATATAATCATTATAGCTATTTTGACTTGATGTCATTGAGCACTTTTTTGATGAATACCAATGAAAAAAATTGTAAAAAAACTTCTATACAGTATGTATACTGTATAATACAAATTTTATTCAATCACTGTTTAAAAACCATAATTGTCTGTTTCCTTCTATAAAATTGTTAGGTGGTTACTTATTCAAATGGAATCTGATCTTTTCATTCCAAAGTTTGCAAGGAAGCTTGATTCACTCTTGCAATATATATAAATTTTTTTATTTTTGAAGACAAAAACACCCCTATCTGTTTCATCTGATTTAAAAATTAAGGAATGGATGAAACAGACTCTGGGGGTGTCTTTTTATCTTAATGAATAGTCTAAATATGTTCTAAATTTCAATAAGCACTTTACAAAAACACAACAATTAATTTATTTAATCACTTTTTAAGAACCTCAACAGTTTGCATCATCCAATGAAATCAGTCTGTTTTTATGATATTAAGGTGAGAGAATGGGAATCAGGTGACCTGACTTGCCTTCTCTCACCTTAATATCAATGCATATCCTCTGTACTTGCATTTACTGTATTTTTGAGTTTTTTTTCCAATATGACATCATAGGAATTGTATTATTTGCTTGATTAATTTAACAAACTGCATATTTTGAAGAATAAAATTTGAAACACTTTAATAATATTTCCACTTTTTGGAATGTGTTCAAGTTTCCAAATATATTCTAATGCAGTGGTTCCCAACCTTTTTACACCGGGGACCGGTAAAAATTTAAAAAAATGTTCGCGGACCGGCAACAAAAGATCCGTAGTGAGTAGAACATATATTTGTAACCTTTCTGTTAACCAAAATTGTCGTTGCGTAACATACTGCAAGATTTTGGCATAAGCTATGTATTTAGGACAAAAAATTACAACAAAATGGAAATCAAATTAACTCAAACAACGAAATGTTAATTCATTTACATACAAAATTAATGTTAGTGTGAAATTTGCTGCTGTTTCGCTGTCAATATGCGATCCAAGCTGGCATAAAAGAAGTTTCTGAAACACGTTGCTGTGCTTCGGCATCCAGCCGATTTCTTTGCTTTGTTTTAATTAAAGTTAGCGATGAAAAAGATTTCTCGCATAAATAGCTAGTTGAAAATACCACCAACAATTTGATTGCTTTGTGAGTTAGACACGAATATTCGTTTTCAAGAGATATCCAGAATTGCGACAATGATTCTTTTTTGTATCTGGACTGCAAAGTACGTAGAATCACAGCATAATTCAATCAGACTTTCTTTTTCACGGGGATTAAGGTCGCATATGTTGACATCTTCGATGAAAGGATTGTTGATCCAAAGGTTTCCTTGTCGAAGATCTTCATGTTCCGGAAAATAATGGTCAAAACTGTTAGCCAACTCTTTTAAGTGTTGACTTACAATGCTCAGCAACTCTTTACAGTTAACATCAGCACTTGCCAAATACTCATTTAAAATTGGAAACCTAATTGTATCTTCCTTTTGCACAAGGCTATCCCAAAGTGCCAGCTTCTGTTTGAAAGCATCAATCTTTTTTCTCAGTACAAAGATACGCGTGCAAGGGCCTTGCAGAGAAGTATTAAGCTCGTTTAAACGGCCAAATATATCTGCCAAGTACGCAAGCTTACACAACCACATCTCATCTAACAAAAATTCTTAATGGGGAGTTCATTTCTCTCAAAAAATGTTTTGTTTCTTCACTAAGTTCAAATAGGCGAGAAAGAACTCGTCCTCGTGACAGCCATCTTACTTTTGCATGAAAAAGAAGATGATCGTGCTGCGAATCCATACTTTCACACAATGCTTGGAAGAGTCTGGAGTTCAGAGTCAACTTCTAATTGCATTAACAATTTTTACAGCGTTAGTAAGTAAGTTTTTCAAATCAGGAGAAAGCTTCTTTGAAGCCAAATGCTCTCTGTGGATGATGCAGTGAGTAAACAGCATTTCTTTGTGCGCAACTTCTTTAATTTTTGCAACCACACCAGAGCGATAACCAGTCATGCTCGCAGCTCCATCAGTACATACTCCGACGCACTAAAGTACGTGTTAAGAAGCCTAAATATTTCTGACCCGGTGGTACGTCCTGGTAAGTCAATGTAACAAAGAAGTTCTTCCTTAAAATCTGTTTTTCCCTTATAGCGCACGAAACATAGAAGAATGGCACAATTACTCACGTCAGTTGACTCGTCGAGTTGAATAGCAAAATAGAGTGATTTCTTTACCTCCTCTATTACCTGCTGTTCAATGTCCATTGCAATATCTTCAATCCTTCGTTGAACTGTATTGTTGGAGAGTGGTATGCCATCAAATTTTCGAGCTGCTTCAGGACTCAAAATTTGTTAAGCCGCAGATAAGATGCACGGCTTTATTAACTCTTCCCCAATTGTATAGGGTTTTTTTGTTTTAGCTATTTGTAGGGAAATTAGGTAGGATGCATGTAGAAAAGATTTTTTGGTAGTTGTCATCTTTTTCATTTGTTTTTTTTGGTCATTCATATTAGAGCGTAGTCGTTCAAAATATTCAAGGGGCTTGTCTTTAAGATTGTTGTGCTTTGAATGGAAGTGACGAGCAAGTTTGGAAGGTTTCATAGCGTCATTTGAGAGAATTTGGGAGCACACTAAACATAAGGACCGTGGCGATTGTTCTCTACACGGAGCTACAGTAAAACCAAGCTCCAAGTATTTTTTATCGTATTGCCTGACAAATTCTCCTTTTCCTTTATTACTTCCTCCTGTGACATTCGACTTATCTGCACATGTCCTTTTCGTAGTTTGCTCTACACTTACAGTAGCCCTACTAATACTAGCTTCATTTCCATTTTGAGAATTATCTGTTTCGGAAGTCTTAGTTTTATCCTTTTTGTTAAAATACACCATAATACCTTGTTGTTTTGTTGATTCCATACTAATCCTTCTGCAGTGTCACAGTACAAGCTATTACAGCATCTCAAAAGTAAAAAATTACTTTGCACAGCATTCCATCAATAAATTTTTAGAACTCTAGACGTAGTTTATGTCGAAGCAATTTTAACAAAATCACTTATGACGAAACAAAACTTAGGTCAAACATGAATCTAGCTCGTAGAAGGTAATCGGAAGGTTTACCTTGATTATTATTAAACAATTTTGCGGTATCAACAATGAAAGGCGAGATACGTCAGTTTTACTGCTGCAAATCGGCCAGGCGTAAAATGAGTTTTACAGAGAGTAACACCTTTGCAATGGTTATGATTCCATATTAAAATTATCTTGGAAGAAAATAAAATACTTCGCGGACCGGCAAAAAATTTACGCGGACCGGCGGTTGGGAACCACTGTTCTAATGAACTATGTTTTGCAAAGCTACATATTATTTATCAAAGTATGATTAATCAAATGTCCTGTGTTTTCACTTCTAATGCTTATATTGTTTATCTTTCTAGTAACCACCTGACAATTTTATAGAATGAAACAGACTGTGGGGTTTTTTAAAAAGTGATTAAATAAATTTTGTATCATATATTTAAATAGAATCTTTCTCTTTGAATAAGAAACAAGATTACATTTGAATAAGAATGACACAGACTTTTGTAGTTTTTTAAACTGTGATTAAATAATTTTTGTACTTAAATATTGTTTTGATCCTTTCATTCAGCAGTCTGCAAGAAAAATCTTTAATTTACAAATGCTAATTATAAACAATTTAAGACAATCAGGGAGAAACACTGTACATAAATCATCCCACTTATTAAACAAGATGCTTTAAAAAGAAAGAACAATTTGTTGGTTTATTAAACAAGCCACATGAGAAAATTTTAAATGACAAAATTGGAATCAGAATCAAAAAAAAAGTTGGCATTGTCCCATCACTAATTTTTAATCACCAAAAAGGGCAGATCTCAGCGTTTTTTTCTTCTTGCCACTCCTTCACTTTTCTTGTTTGCAATTTTCTTTCATATCTAATCGCAACACAACTTACTGTTAAAATATTGCTTGCTGTCAATTGCATACTTAGACCAACCTCACCCTTTAATTTAACCCCTGACTCTAACCTAACAGTTACTTTAAGCTCAAACTTATTGTTATACCTGCTATCAAGCACAATACAAGAAATGTGAGAAAATAAAATGCGAGATGCAAGCAGAAAGAGAAATGCTCCATTGCAATTAACAAGGAGATTTTAACAAGATTTAACAAAAAAAAATTAGAGATGAAAAAAAGTCCAGGTTTTCAATTAAAAAATTATTAATAGCTTGGTATACTGTTAGTTATGCATTGTCAATAGCCTATTGCAAACAAAATATTAAAGCAAAAAAGTGCAGCAAAAGTTTAACTACTAAATTAATCAAATTTGATAAAGATAAAATTTAATCCAAAAATCACAAAAAAAGATTATTTGATTTAGATTCAGCTTACAAATATTTAGCATCCCCTTTATTTTTTTAAAAATCACTGTAGAAATGTTTTCATGCAATCTAATTGTAATTCTATATTAACATAGCAGTTTACTCAAATAGAAATATCTCTCTTTGGAAGAATGTGGCTTTATAAAGAAAAAAAAAAGAGTTCTACATTAGTATTATAAACTATGATATAATTCAAAAGTAAAACTGCTATTATTATCAGTTTGGAGAAAAATTTTTAAAAAAGGTATATTTGAGGCCTTGGCTTAAAAAATTGTTTTTATTTTATTTTATTTCATTAAAAATTATACAAAATTGAACTATAGGATCAGTTGACTCCGGGTTAGTTTCACAAATAAAAATCCTCTATGGTAATTTCTTGGAGACCCAAAAAAAGTTCCTAAAAATATTTTCGAAATCATTATTTTTCTGGGTTATTTTTTAAACAGTTGTTAAAAACCTAATGACAAAAAAATTCAAAGTTCAGCCTTATTAAAGCTAATTTGCAAATACACAAAATTTAAAACAAAAAATGTTTTAAAGGTAATTTTGATTATAATATTTCTTGCTACTGGACTAATATTTATAATAAATAAAAATAATCTAATCATAAAAATCTATGCATTGATGAAATTGAGTGAATCAAGAATACTTAAAGTATTGGTTAGCTTTGTGTATTCAATTCAATGGCTGGATGGCTAAATAAAACTAAATAAAATAAATGATACAAGTACTACTTATTGTTTATTTTAATAGCTGCTTCAACTTTTGCTTTAACTAAATTTTTATCTAGCAAACAGAATTAAACCATTATCTAAAAGAAAAACAAAACTGCTAAAACAAGCAATTTAATCAAATGCACTTATGGGTAACAAATAAAATTTTGATTTATCAAGAAACATTTTGTATTAAATACTAATTCGTTGGAGTTAAACAACATATTTAATTTATTCACAAAGGACCAAAGGCTACAAAGCAAACCAAAACCTTTTAAACAAATTTGGCTTTGCCATTTATTTGAGTGAAAATTTTTTTCAAACTTTAAAAATATACACATAAACCTATTTCAGTGTAATTTACAACTAATACCAAAAATAATTCATCATAACACATTTGTAATAAAAAGTATATTTGTAACTTACTTGTGATTTCCATTATACAAGGTACTAATTTTATTCACGGTACGTTGTTTTACATCAACTTACCGAAACCAACCTTAACCGTAGACTCAGAGTCTTTGTTATAACAAATACTTTGTTTTTATAATTTAGCAGGGCTTACCTGAAATGAATTACAGTAATCTCCTGGTTAAGTTCGCACCCGTTTAGGTTCGCATCCCAATTAAGTTCGCAAAAATTTTTTAAAAAATCACGATTCAACTTTTACAAAAATTTATTGATATTTACAGCAAATCAGGCAAGTCATAAAAATGTTCGCGATTTAAACAAGTCATGAATCGTCAGCTCATGCATATTTCATTTTCTTTTGTGTTTTGCGTCTAAAATAACCTGCCTTAATTATTGCTAGCAAAGCTCAAAAGAATTTCTCAGCTCATTATAGTAATTTCCTGCTCGAGCTTGCACATAGGAACACAACAACTGATCCTCAACTTCAAGAACTTTTTTGTATATGTGTTCAAACCATAGATATCCTATATAACTCCTAGATTGCGCATTCCCGTAGAAAAGCTGTTCTAAAATTGAAGCCAATTGAACATACGGTACGACTCCCCGCGGTTACATTAGCTTGAATGGAAATTATATGTATTTTGACACTAAAATTGAATTTTTGACCGATTAAAACGTTTTTCTTTTGGCGTATTTAATGGATACGAAAATTTGAAGTAATGAGCTATGAAAAATGTCAAATTAACTGACTCTGACGCACAATAAAAATAAGTTAGACAAAGGAATAAGTGAAAATTATGTTTCAATTTTTATATTTTCAATGATACTGTAAGAAATAATAAATTTTTTTAAGTGTTATTATTAAAGTTGTAGATCTCTTTATATTTATTTTTATTTATTTATTTATTTTCATTTTTACTCACTATATATTCTCTATATATTGTAGATCTTATTAGTATAGATATTACTCACTATATATTGTAGATCTCTATATATTCTAATCTTCGTTTATAAAATTAGGTAAAATGGTATGCGTATAAGTTGTCCTTCAATTTTTTACAATAATTTTTTATAAGTAAATGTGTTTTATTTATTAAAAAAATTATACATGTTAATATCAGGTATCTAATTTCATTAAATGATAAAAAAAACATGCACAATATATATAATTAGTTGTACACTCATGAATGATAGACGAATTGGATCTTTTAAAGATTTTCCATAAGCGATTTTTGTTTATGAAACTGAATCAGAATCTCTCTGTGCTTACTATTGTTTTTTGAAGAAATTATTTTCCTCTTAGTTTTTTTTTTTATTTTTTTTATTTCCTCTTGGTTTAGTAAGGAGAATTCAAAATTGTTTGAAAAGCAAAGCTTGTCAAGGTATCATAGTTATAACTGAATATTTGTTGATATACTTAAATTTTTTTTTATTTTTTATTTATGAATTTTAAACTTAAATTTTAAATGAAAGCTCATGAACTGTAATGTGAAAATATTCAAAACTGTTTTTAAGAAATTTTAATACTTATTTTTTAAATTAGGGTTAGAGTTAAGGTTAGTATTAGATAGGTTAATTCTAACGTGAAGCAAAGCAAAGACTATTTTAGTAATCAAAATTTAAATATTTTCTGTCCTTCTAAATTATGCTTTAAATCAATGTCATTGTAAATTATTTTTTAGTATAATTATTTCATTGCAACTTTCTTTATTTTTTTAATGAATTTCAGGGCTTTATGATTTTTGGTATTAAACATTTACTTTGGTGTCAGTTGTACCTCTAATGAATTTCTATTGTCTCCAATCATATATTTATTTTGAATTATTTACAAAGAAGTTTGTAATGCAATGGTTTCACTTGTTTGTATTATGGTAAATTTGTTTATAAGATTTTTTTTTTAGTTACAAGAAAACAATGCATGGTACTAAGATTTTACCTAAACACATTTATACAGTTGTATATATGCATTTGTATTGAATAATATGGAATGTATTTGTATTGTATAATATAGAATATATGTATATATACATCTGTATTATATAATCTATATATAAAAGAATCATGTGGAAAATTTGTGTTCATTAGTTGCATTATGCAAAGCTTTATAATTCAAACTGTAATGATTTAAATTGTAATTTTAATAAGAGTATTGAAATATATTTTTGAGAGACAATATTTAAAATATAAAATCAACACGAAACAGCTTTACAAGCAATGTTGCATATATGATGGCATCATGTCAAATCACCAGATGGAAATATATGCTTAGAAAACAAAGAAAAATTTGGTTTACAACATATAAATTTTTTATTGGTTATTAAATGCTTTAGCTTGAAAAAATTTTGGAAAATTCTATTAAACTAATTTAATTTTGAGTTTTCCTTTCTGATTGAGTTTTAGTTTATTTTATGTTTTGCTACAAGTGTAATTAGCATTAATATTTGTTTTTTAGTACTGATATGGTAGAACCCATCAAATTATCCTCCAGGTCTCTAAAAACTTGCTGCATATCAAGCAACCTCAAACTGCAGCTGATGTACTATTTTGAACACATTTACGTTATGGTAATTTTTTGAAATTGTAAAAATTTAGTGAAATTTCTTTGTTGTTTTGTTTCCAAATAACTTTTAATTGCCATTATCAAATTTGATCAGTAGCTGTTTCACTGTTTTGTTATTTATAGATATTAATTTTGTTTAAATTTAGTCTAAATTCTTATAGTTTTCAAACCTATTTTAAGAAATCTTTCTTTAAATAGCAATGAAATCACATGTAGATTTTTTTAAAACTGATTAAATTTAAAATATTTTAGTGATTGGACTTTTTTACTTTGAGGTAATTTTTTTTGAACTTTACAAACATACGTAATTTAGAACATTTTTAACATATGAGGAGATTACATGAAAAAATACAGTACACATAAAGAAGAAAAACAAAAAACATTATACCCTCATATTCATAGACAAACAAACCAAAATTTTAATAATAAAATGTCTGTAATGAAATTAAATTGTTTCAAACAAACTTTAAAGGCATTTACTATGTCTAATAAATTTTTTTGAACTATTTGGTTATTGATTTGCTGAAAATTCTTAGTATAGCTAATTCACACATTGAGCAAAGTCTTCATCATCAAACTGTGATGAATCAAATTTTATTAGAAGTAGTTTCAAAATAGATCATTGTAATTTCTTGCAGAGACCAAACTGGTGCATTGTGTTATAGCATAGATTGAACATTGGTCTATAAGCTTTAAGGTACATCCAAACGATTTTGCTGCTGAACATAGTACAAGATTAAAAACAATGCAAGAGCTTTACGTGCTATGTGTCAAATACAATGATGTCATACTAAATCACTTGATACATATATATATGCCTAAATTGCAATGAGGTTAGGCTCAACAAGAAATGTTTATTGGTGATTAAACAAAATTAACTTTGAAAATTTGTGGCAAATCCTGTCATAATTGATTGTTTGAGTTTTTTCTTTTCCCAAATGATAGAGTCTTATTTTGCAATATGTTTTTGCTACAACTTTAATTAACAAAAATATGTGTTTTCAGTAACTATACAATCCAGCATGTGATCCTCAAGATTTGTAAAAACTTGCTTAACATCAATGGTTCTTAGTACTGCCACTGCTATACCTTCTTGAACATTTTTGCATTGAGGTAATTTTTGTGAAGTTGTTATGAGCATTCGTTGAAAGCATTTTTCTCTTTCACTGCAAATTTTAATCATTGATTTAAATGCATGCCTAAGGCCTCCTTTATCTTTGTTGTTCACAAAATCTGAGCTTTTCTTTTCTTTATCAAATAAAGCTTTTTTACATTTTATACATAAAATTTGTTTGGTAACAGATTTAGCAACATAACCAGCTATGTATTGTATAGCAGCATGTTTGTATTCAGATAAATAAACTATATTTGGTGCATCTGTGTAATCATGTTCATCTTTAACTGGTACTTTTTCGATCAAATCGTATTTTCTTATTAAAGCTGAATTTGTTAAATTTATATTTTTGTTTGCAACGGCGAAATTATCCAGCATATCTAACATGTTTGTTGCATCTTTTGCTTCACAATTTCCTCCACATGCTTTAATGCCGCTTTTAAGAAATTATCTTTTATATGCAGCTCTAAACTGTTGTGCGGTTGGATTATTATTAAATCCACCACAAGCGCGCAAAGCACAAAAAAATAATTCCAAATGGTCTTGGCTGAATTTGTAAGTTAAGATATATTTCAATTTTCCAGAAGTTACAAGATTCCTGAAGAGGTTTTGAAATGCCTTGATTGCAATAACAAAACCCAAAAAGCCTGTTTTTCTTTTAGATATTAAAATAGAAGTTCCTGTTGGCAATTTTAAATCTTGGATATAGCGCAAACTTTGATTTAAAAATGATTGCCACCTGCAGTGATTAGATTCTCGAAGTGGAGCTTTATAGTTATTTGCTAATGGATTTTTAGAATTAAGAATATCGAATAGATGGTCGAAAGTTCTTATGAACGTCACTGTGGCTTCACTCCCTTTAAAATTTTCCATATTTTTTATTGCAGTATTCAATTGCATCTGCCACACTCGAACTTAACGTTTGTGCTGCCAAATTTACTTTCATTTTTTGGTTAAACCAGTTTATGTGTTGTTTTTTCAACTTCGTTACCAAATTTAAGCCTTCTATTTCTTGCAATTTTTGAAGTTGAACAATATAATTCCAAGATATTTTTTTTCCGTTCTTATCTGTTAAAGAACCCATTTGACTCAGTGTATTGCGTACTAACTTTAGCATGTGGCACATGTCTAAAATTACTTGAATATCTTCGTTTGGTTTTGTCGGATGCGGAAAATATGGTATAATATTTTTAATTGATAAAGATGCACCTAGTTCAGATAGCATCGAAAAATGGCAAGACGGACCATCACAAGTAAGAGAAACAACTTTCGCACCCACTTGTGATAATCACTCAATAACAATTCTTACCAAATTGGCTCTTTCTTGTCCAGTAAGTCCATCAATAAAAAAACAACCAAGCGGCACCTTCTATGATTTATTGATGCAAACAGCCATTATAACTAAAGCATCTTTTGCTACAGGTGATGAATCATCGTCGTCTACACCGCAACCAAGGTCAACAAAGCCGCGATATTTTTAACCATCCCAAGCAACATGCCTTCTTATTACCATTTCGTCTAGCATAAGTGCACAGACTGTTTCTTGCGTTGACATTTCTACTGCACATTTTATTGGCCTAAATGCAAGTTCCGCAAAACCAGGTTCTGCGGGGACCGCTGTATACCATCGTCTGACTGTACTTGGGTGGGGAAGTGCGAGGTTAAACATTTTTCTGACATATCCATAAGCTTTGCTGGAATAAAACTGTAAAGTTAATGCGAAAGACTTTAACTCTTTAGAATACTTTTCTTTTTTTAAAGTTGATGTTTTTCTTGTAAACAGAGCTAGAGGCAAACCCTCAAAGTGATGTTTCAACATGGCTTCGCAATTTGAACTAATTAAGTCTTTTCTTTTAAGAGTTTTAATCACATTTTTTAATGATTTTACACGAGTTTTTAATCGACGAGACGATTGCTGTTGTAACTTTAATTTTGTTTTTAAAGATTTCATCTGCACATTTACTTTACTAATTTTGGTATGAATATTTTCGAACACCATCGTATACGTATGATCGTGCTTTATTGTGTCATTGAGTGATTGCAAACAAGCTGATGTTGTTGGAATGTCAGATGTAAAGTTTCTTTTCCGAGTTGGTCTAACACTTTTTGTCTACAAGCAATATTTTATGTTAATTATAAATTTCTATTTACCGTAATTTATTTTTCAGTTGTTTGTTCATACGATAACATGTAACAAACCTTAATTAAATGTTTTGGAATACTTTTAAACCTAGTTGGAATTGCATCTGGTTTGAGACGAACAGTTTTACCACTGTGATCAATCATATCTTCCCGAAAATGATCCAAGCAAAGCCGAGTTGATTTTGTTGGCACCCAGTTATCGCGACGAAGATTTTGTTTCCATTTGAATAATAGTTTAGGTTTTGTTGGAAATCTAAAGTTTATAAAATAATTTTTCTCAAGCTGGAGTTTAATTTACAAGCTTTTTTGTATTGACTTATAAACAGAACAAAAGTTTTTTTAGTCAAATCATTTGAAATAAATCAAAAGAGTAGCTTTGCTTCGTGGGTGGTAACCCCCAAACCAATTTGTGCTTTAGCTGCGTAATACGTGCAACTTAATGTAAGTATTCAAAACAATTTATGGTACAAATTTTGAATAAGGCTAGCAATAAATTTATCCCAAGTTTTACGTCTTTAAATTATTGCTTCCTACGTAGTAAATTTAAAGCTTTAAATTTTATAGTTAATTTTTTATAAATACTTTAGACATACATTTAGAACTCAAAACAAAAACTGCTTCGTATTGATAACTAATTAGTTCATCAGTTTTTTTTAACTACCGGTAACCCCTTTCCGCTGATTTATCTGATCGATATTCTTAAATAACTATTTAAGCTTGCTTTTTCTAACCCTTTAAGGCAGTGTTTCTCAAACCATGGGTCGCGACCTAAAAGTGGGTTGCCAAGACTATGTGAATGGGTCGCGAAAGCTTGTAAATTACCGCACGTAAAAGAAAAAGATCTGTGCGCACAAGATTTGAGATTCAAGGAGATCACTACGTTTTCACCACGCTCAGTCAAATTTATTTGAATCGCAGTTATCTTTGCAAATCGTTGTTTTTAGCGATTTTGGGTCGCAGAAAAAAAGGCTTGAGAAACACTGCTTTAAGGGACAGTGGTACATATGTGTACCATCGTCGTCGTCGTTTAAAGAGTATCCACTCCAAGTCAGACGCAAACAGGACTGTGGCCAAGGGTTTATTCTTTTACTACCCCAGACTGCTGCACTGCCTGAATCAGATGCTGGCAGTGATGTTATTAAGCCAGCATTGAGTTTCGTCATCCAAGACCCCATTTGTGCATGGACGAATGGAATCGCCCAACGCCAGTCCGCAGGCGGTTGAGCTTAACCCAAGCTGCTCGGGGTAAGCCCATCCCAACAGGCCTGGCACCGCTTCCGGCCACAAAAGCACGGAGCCTGGAAGCATTTTCACAATACTCCTTTTTCTATTTGTGGTTTGTCCATTCAGAAGCGCGGATGCCAAGTCTGGCAAGGTTATTCAAAAGATTTCGCGCAGCTGGCACAAACGGGCGTCTGGATCTTAGTCTCACTTGGCGAGTATCTGTGGACCCACTTAAAAGACCGTACAAGATATGATCGGGGTCCAGAGATCCACGATGAGCCATAAAAAGTGTCTCCCAGTCGGCGAAGCTCAGCTGGCTGGATGCTTGAGAGTACAGGTAGGTGGTCCGTTGGAGTGGGACGCAGGCATCCAGTAACTATGCGCATGGCGTCGTTCAAGACACTGTCGATAAGGCGAGTGTGAGCACTGCGACACCGGACTCAGCTGCTGAGTAGACTAGAGACAAGGTGGCTATGCGTAGTGTTTTAGCACCAGCACCCCATCCTGAGCCCACGAGTCGCCTCAGCGGTGTGACGCGCGAGGATAGTTTTTTGCTTAATGCCACAAATTATTTTAGGCGACCCCATTGGGGTCGCGACCCATAGTTTAAGAAACCCTGGGTTAAACCTAACTTTAGTCAGCAAATCAACAAATTATTTTGATAACTCTTACTTGTGAAATGTTCTATGATATTTTTTTTGACAAAACTTTCATTGTCCTCTGAGCCCTCACTGTCGCTTCTGGGTTTATCTTTGGTATGAAACCTTTTTCTGCAACCGAATGCCACACATTCATGACCTCTATTATCTGATCGGTTTATCAGAAATTAGACGCTAGTTTTTATAGTAAATGAAGGTTTTTATTGAGAAAAAATTTAGTATTTTCAATGAGTACTTTTTATCTAGAAACAGAAAAATGATTATAACTTGTAACATTGCAAAAAAGCCCACAATATGTAAATGAAGCCTACGACAGTGAAAATAATTATTTAAAAACTTCTTCAGCTAGTAACAAGCTAATTCAAAAATTTGAATTGTTTGGAAGTCATGCTCATAATTTCATACTGATAGTATTTGAATGAAAGCTTGAATAGCTCACTTGTACATGATTTTATAAAATTTGAGAAATAAATTGGTTGAAAAAGCCATCATATAAAATAAATTTAATAAGAAAACTGGTACAATGATGTAAATAAATTACCGGTACGCATATTGAAATAATTGTTACTCATATAAACTATAAAACGCATTAAGGCCCGTTTCCACTACGAGCGTGGAAAAAAGCATTCTTTGTTTGTTTTATTGCTTTTTTTTGCGCTCGCTTCAATCGAAGATCAATAAAAGAGAGAAAGAATCCTCTTTTCCACGCTCGTAGTGGAAACGGGCCTTTAACTATGAAACGGGAAGAAGATAGAGAGAAAAAACTTTTAGCAGGCTGATTAACACCACGACGTCTATTCAAATACGGTAATTATTTCGACTATAGAGGATGACTAAAAATTTGGTTATTGCGAGAATACGTACAATAAAAAAGAAAACTTACAAAAGCACATAAAAAATGACGTACCATTCAAATGCTAACGCTACACAACTATGTAATAAAGTTACACCTTGATGCGAATGTTCTAAGGCAGGATTGGGCAAACTTTTTAGCTCGAGGGCCGAATTCGAAAGTTGAATTTATTTGCGGGCCGCATTATTGTAATCTCTAAAAATATTGATCTTCATTATGGATTTGTCTCGGATTTTTTAGTTTTCCTCCTAAAATTAAGGTCTTCTCTAAAAAAAAAAAAAACGTCATCGCTGGAAATACTTTCCTAATTTTCTACTTTTCATACTGAAACCAAGCTGTTTTCTAAAAAAAAAGGTCTTCGTCTCCGATTGGCCTCAAATTTTTTTATTATTTGTTTAAACCCGTCGCAAGCCGCACAAAAGATCGTTCGGGCCGCAGTTTGCACACCCCTGTTCTAAGGTCAAAAAATCCCATACACACTTTGGTTAATGTTTTCGCAGTGGGGTGATGTGATTGACCAACTAGGAGTTTGTTCAAACTTTTCATTAAGCCAGTTGCACATCTAGATTCTTTATCTTTGTCCTGTTGCTGCAGCACATGGTGAGTTGAAATTTTAAATGGAAACAGGTTCAGGTCCTTCTTCATGACTCTCAAAAGTGTAGTTGGAGACAAAGCCACCTCTTGAGTGCAGATTCGGTAAGATTTCTTTGGACTACACAGACTTGCTCTTGCTTCTCAGAAGTAATGATTGATTACTGGCCACTTCTTACTTGTGGACATGATTCAGGGCTTTCTCCATTTCAAAATGCTGCACAATCCTATATATTTCCATAATTGTAAGTGCTGCACACTTAGACTTAGATTTGTTACCCTGGTGTGTGTTGAACCGACAGCAGACTTCTGCAAGTGACTTAGTTTCATACCAGAGTTGAAAAATTTTCAAGTTTTGCTCAAGTGTGTACATTTTGCATACAATAAATATAATATAATACTATAATACTTGTGTACAATCTGAAAAACAAGAAAAACACAGAAATATTAACAAATCCAACCTGGTTGACTGTGTAACCTGAAAAGGAAAAGTCCATGCTTGCTCCAACAGATTTACTGCAGCCTATCAAACTAGTTACATCTTTTTTTGGGCACCCTGTATATATAGGCAGACTAATTAAGTTTAATAACACATTCATAAATACAAATTCATCTACTAAAAAAATTAGTTTTACAGTTTTTTGCAGTTTGTTTTCACTGCTTCAAGAACATACAATTATTTTTTTCTTCTCTAAAATATATATGCATTTAACAGTTAAACCATTATTTATATGATATCAATAAAAAATATTACTATATCAATGTTAACAAATAACAATTGTTTAAAACAAGTAGCATGGTTTTGTGCACAATAATTTTTTGAATACATAAATTATTTGCCTGCAGAGTAAAAAGTTTGCTTGTCACTTTGTTTTAAAACAGTAACAAAGAAGTCACTTTTTCCAACAAATTAAAAAACTGGCCAAATATAATTTACTGACAACATGAGCGTGTAAACTATAGCATATTTATACAATTAACATCTATTCCAAGTTTGGCATAAAAATGGGGTAAATAGGCAGTTTAGGAGCGTAAATCATTAATAAGCATAAATAAAAAAAAGGTTAAGATTTGAGTTCTATTGTTAACATTTTTATTTACATCCCTAACTCTAGCCCTTTACACACCTAAAAATCCTTAAATACACTCACTAATAATTTACACACTAAACTGTATATTTACCAAAAATTATTTGCAAAATTGTAGTCACAAAAAACTTCTTTTTGAGCCAAAATCAACCAAAAAATTAAATAGTAAATGCTAGTCATTTAAAAAAAAAACATTAAAATTTTTGACAATGGTTGAAAATAAACAAATTGCCATTAAATACTAATAAAACAAAATTTTTGGTATTAATCAAACAAAGATCAGCCAGGCACTATGACATTAGAATAGGAAAGACAAATATAGAACAAGTAAATGAAATAAAATATTTGGGTGTAATCTTTAATGAAAAGCTTTCTTGGAAGTCTCATATACAACATGTTTACTCCAGTGGTTCCTGCGCACTGCTCAAACTGAGGAACTATGTTGACACTACAACACTAAAACAGAATATTATGCTTTAATTTACTCTTATCTTCAATAAATTGTGTCTCAATGTGGGGACTGGCTTTGACTACTGCCCTGGATCCACTGGTAAGAATATACAAACGCATAATCAGAATTATTACGAATTGTTCTTTTTTGTCACATACAAATCCCCTTTTTCAAAAATTGAATTTTTTAGAACTAAAAAGTATTGTTAAATTTGAAATTGCAAAAACAATGTTTTGCTTTAATAAAAGTTCAGCAAAGAATGAGTACCAAACTATTATAAGTATAACCCAAAAACATCATTATAAAACAAGATTGGCAGTGAAACAAAATTATTTTCAACCTAGAAAGAGAACAGAATTACAGAATTAAGCAAAAAGGCATTTTCTTACATTGGACCTAAAATATGACAAGAAGTACCCTTTGAATTAAAGTCACTTTCTTATAATCAATTTAGGAACAAATTTAAGCTTTTTTTAACTAGTCAATATTAGAAAAGATGCCATAACAATTTGATGAAGTCAGCTGGCACATGGAAAGTTATTTAATAACAACTAATATTGTCATTAATTCTTTATTGTTTTTCTAAATGTATTGTGTTTTGTAAGTGTATTGTTGTAATTTTTCTGATGAAAAAAAATTTTTTTTTTTGGTCCCACTATTTGAAGATAGGCAGTTGACTAGAAGACCGTATGGTCATTTCACTGCCTTCCTGTGCTTTCAAAAAAAATTTTTATCACATATATTGGTGTATTCTTCGTTTTGAAGCACAAAACAAATAAATTGAACTAAAAAAAAATTGAACCATCTCTTGGTCACCTCTGACTTAAAAATTTTCATGTGTATACTATTTAATCAAAAAATTTAAAATGCATATCAAAAAAATGTTTAAAAAATATTAATTTCAAACAATGATACCTTGAACATTTAATAACACTATTTTATTGAATTTTAAAAATTATCCATCAATAAAAATTCTAAAAAATGAAAGAACTTGGCTGATCAAATTTGATACCAGTCTATGTAAATGCTAAAAATAATTTTAAAATCTTTAATATACTGCTTGTAAATGCCTAAATTAATGTTCACAAGCTCTGCTTTTCATTTATTTCTTAGTCTAAATTGATATTAAAAAAGTTTTCATTGCTCCTTGAAGTAGCAATAAAAGTATAAAAATTAAACCGTAATTTTTACTTATTTCTTAGTTTAAATTAATTTTTTTTGTGTTAAAGTCAGTTATTTCTGGCGTTTTTTATAGCTCATTAATTCTAATTTTTATATCCATGACATACACCAAAAGAAAAACGTTTTAATTGGTCAAAAAATCGATTTTAGTGTCAAAATACATATAATTTCCATTCAAGCTAATGTAACCGCGGGGAGTCTTACGATATGTTCAATTGGCTTCAATTTTTTTACGGGAATGCGCAATCTAGGAGTTATATAGGATATCTATGGTTCAAACTAGGGATTTTAAATATCGGGATATACAACTCCGTTTTGGATCCAGTTTTTGGTTTACGTTAGTAGGGTCAAGTTTTCAAATCAAAACTAAAGAGAAATTTTATGTTAGTCATTACTCGAGTGAATATAAAAATTTTATGTAATATTCATTAATGGATAAAAACAAAAAAGTTTTAAAAAACTAAGTATTTTTTGTATTCAATAGTTGTCGTCAATATTTATTCAAAATATTAGCGAAAAAAAGTTTATTTGGCAGATACACAAATTACCAAATAAAAATTATAAACTTAAAGCAGTTTGATTAGAACAAAAAAAAAATTAATGATGAAAGTTTATCAAGCTATAAAAAGTAATAAAATTAAGTAGTTTTTAGTAAATTGGTTACCTAGTCTAATATTTTTTAATAAATCAGTTATTTTTAAAATTTAAGTATTATAGTCAAAAATTAATTTTAGCAAAAGTTAAGTTTTATTTTGGTGATCTAATATAAAAAGTTTTATAGTATAAAAAATTTAGTAGGCTAGTATAAGTTGTTTAGGAAGTTAGCAAAATAATTAACAAAATAATAAAAATTTAGAACCTGAATTTTGAGCATTTTGATCAAAAGAAAAAAACTTTTTTAATTATTATTTTTATCAAATTTAAAGTGACTAGGTTGATTACTCAAGAAGCCAATTATTTTTTTAAATAAAGTATGGTAGTTAAAAAATATTTTTTAAAAGGATTTTTGTGTTTAATTAATAGATCATGAGTGAAAAAAATTTTAATGTAAAATGACATAGTAAGAAAATTGCCAATTTTACTAATTTTTCAATAAGTCAAAGAAGCCAATTATTTTTTAATAAAGTATGGTGGCCGTGTTAAAAAATAATATTTTTTTAATTTAAAATTTTTTCTGTTAATTGATAGATCAAGAGTGAAAAAGTTTTTTTAATTTAAAGTGACATGGTGAGAAAATTGCCAATTCTACTAATTTTTCAATAATTATTTCTAAAAGTTAAGCGTGGCCAACAGTTTATTTTTTCAAAAATTGTTTGTTTTATTAATAAAAGATTAGTGTTGTGAAATATTTATAACTGTTCTACAATTTAATTATTTGTGTAAATACTCATATGTTCTATGTACACTGTTGGGTGTAATATATGGTATTGAACAATTTAAGTATTTATATTTATATTTTGTATAAGTATAGGAAATTTTTACTTTCACTTTAACTGTTTTTGAAAAATAAATTCTATGGTTTTAAAAATACTTAAAAGACTAAGCTCAAAATTTGTATTAGAAAATTTTGTCTAAGATTAAGTGTTATCAAATTTGCTGCATTTTTGAGTTTAGGTAAATGAATTTTATTTGATTAATTGGATTTTGAATATTACACAAAGTTCTTAACAATAGTGAACACTTGCTGTATGCCAGCTTGCAATTCTGGCTATAGGTCCAACAAGAATGGAAAAGAAGTTGCATTATTTTAGTTTCCTGTAAATTCTGAGCTTTGTGATAAATGGTATAAGGCTATTCCAAGAAAAAACTGGAAAGTATCAAAGCCTCATAAAGTTTGTGCCAAGCACTTTGATAAAAGTGATTTCAAAACTACCTCAACTGATACTTGCAGTACCAGACGTAAATCTAGAAAGACGCTAAAACTACAGAGAGTGCATCTGTAACTTAATGCTGTTCCTAAAATTTTTCCTTCTTTGCCAAAATACCTTTCATCATCTTTACCAATAATGCATGTAACCTCCTCTACCAGTTCCTTTTCCAGACATGAAAACGATAACACCGTTCTACTAAACCAAAATAGTGATTTTCTCATTCAAGAGTTTTTTTTTAGACTTTTCATCCTTCACAAGCAAAATGAAAAATTCAGTTTTTCCCTTTGGATATACAAGTGTTTATTGGGCTTCATCTGTCCAGTTTTATTTTGTCAAAAATGATGATAATTACAAAGTAGCTCCAAAACTTGCGGTGTCTGAAATAATTTTAAGTGAGCTACAAATCAAAGCTTTTGTTTTTTCTAACTTGATACCAAAAGATCAGTATATGCATTGACTTTCATGTGGTTCTCTGCAGACAGTAACTGAAGTGTCTAATATTCTTGCTTGCTGTAAATATTCTTAAAGAATTTGATGCTCTTCCTTTATTAAAAACCAGTGTTGATAATGAAGCTGAAGAAAATGATATGCTTTGGCTTAAGGATGTATTGGCTGGTGTTTCTTTGGATGATATAACATGTGCTGATGCCAATATAACATACTATGTGAGTGGCTATGTTGGCAGAAGCATATCTTGCCGCCGCAAACGCTCTTCCTGCAATGAGTAGCTTGTTGCAGGTAATGATTTCTTTTCAATTCACCACTACCTGCCAAATGAATACAAACAGTTGTTTGAAAACGTAAATTGGGGGGCCTGTCGCAACTATCCGAATATATTTAGATTGTGAAAGCGTTGGCAGTGCAACATTATACGGTTATTCTATCCACTATAGAACCTACAAAAACCAAGTTTTTATCCATGAGCAACCCACTATCTGTTTTTCTCAAAGCATTAATTAATATTGTTGCAGCAACTGAAACTTTCAGTGACCTATTGTTTCAGTAATGTGTTGCCGATCATTTGTATTTCAAACAAGTGGTTAAATCTACGTTTAATTGTTTTGTAAAGAATGAACTTAAACGGATAAACGCACTTAAAGTTAAATTACCAGAAATATCAGCAAAAAAACTGCGAAAATTAACTTCAAAAGGCTCCCAGTTTTAATTCTTGTGTAATAATTTGTATTCTGTTATTTTGATAGTTTTGTTGCTTCTTGTTGCATTTATTTTGTTGCATTCTTGTTGATACTTGTTTATTATTCTTTCTTGGTAGGGTATTTTTAGTTTTATTGCATGCCAAATTGTTAATTAGTTTTACTGTTTTCACATGTACAAGTTTATTTTTGTTTTCCTGAAATAATTGTAGTCAAAAGCCTATATATTTAGTATTCAGAATCTAGTATTGCTCAATGCCTTTATCGAAATAAAGATTTCGATTTCTTTGAACAAATAATTGTCAGAAAATCTTTAAATTACAACTAAAATGTGTTTAACCTTCAAACGAAAGATTTCGAAGCTTCGTCTGACTTTGACACTATTTTCTCAGTAGCCCTTCTAACGTAAATAGCCAAAATGAGTTGTTAATCCCGGTGTTCTAATATCCCTAGTTCAAACCCACAAAAAGTGACATATTCTCTGTTGGTGCTGGACTATGTGCGCAAGATTTGACCACAGTGTCTACATTTTCATCTTTATTATCATTTGTTGCTCGTATACTTTCCAGCACCTCATTGACGTCATCCAAAATCCCATGTAAAAACTCTTCTCTGTTTTTGTCATAAATATGCACAAACTCATCTGGAGTGCTTTCATCTATTGGAATATTTCATGCTTTAAAGCTGCACAATAGATCAGCCATCATATCAACTTCTTCATGAGCTCCACCTTTTAAAGTTACTAATTCAGCCTTGTTTGACGCATTCTTTATTATCGCATCTGATACCGCATCCCAAGCAAGCTTGATATATTGAGCCGCATCTAGCATATGAGCAGGGTTACCATAAGCAACACCTGCTGCTCCTCCAGGGAGTCTTTTTCTTGCTCTTTTTTGCGAGTTTTAAATTCTCATCCAGCTCGTAGAAATCCAAAATATCTTTGAGATATAAATATTTGTATTTTCGGGAACATATTTGGCAATTATGGCATATAACTTATCCAAAGCTGCAACAAGATTAGGATTTTCTCGGTCCACCATCCTCCTTCATTGTGAAGAAGAAGTTGTTGCATTCCACGGTGTTCTCTAAATTGGCTAAACCACTTCCATGATCCTTTAAAGTCATCCTGCAATATTAATAGTTCTTCAGCAATTTACTTTGCTTTCAAAATGGCGAGGGAAGGTGAAACAGGCAGGTTTACTCGACGCATGCTATCAATCCACAGTATAACTTATCTTCTACCTCTGTAAACCTACCCACAGACGCTCTGAATGTTTTCTTTTTTGCTTCTTCAAACATCAGAGCAAAACGCTTACGAATATCTTAACGCGTCGACCAGACTTTTCTCATAATAGCCTCACTCATCCCATACTGTCGTGCGATACTTCCTTTGCTAGGAGGATTTGGCTGATTCCACCTGGAGATTACTTCCAATCTTTTTGACTCATTCAATTGCTTAACTTCGCCTAACAATATTATGTGAATAATATTAACTTTGCCTGCTAAAAATTAATTTTTATCTTATGTCAATGTAGCAATTAATCTCAAAACGTTAGCTTAAATGACAAGAGTTTTTACTTTAACTGATAATTGTACAGGTTTTATGTTACGTAATAATCGCTTAGGTATAAATCTTAAGTTCGCACTCGCTGTTCAGATTCAAGTTGCGAACTTAAGCGGGAGATTACTGTAATGGAAAAAAATTATTTTAAGTAATATAGATCAGAGGAGGAAAACTTTTTTGTTATTAGAGGCCATATTTTAAAATTTGAAGAAAGGAGGCCGCATAAGTTAAAATACCTAAGAAAATTGCGTAATTACTTTGAAGCCGTCTCGGTTTTCTTAATTTTCTTCGCAAAAAGAAGTAATCTCTAAAAAACGGTCATCACTTTGAATCTGTCCCGATTTCTTTGATTTTCGTGACTAAATTGTATTGTTCTCTGAAAAAAAGGTTTTCTTTTGTAAGCAGTAGTCATTCTTACATGATTCTATTGTCATGGAGGCCGTAATTGTCCTGAATATCGCAATTGTCATGGAGACCGCATGCGGCCTCGAGACTGCAGATTCTTCATCTCTGATAACGATTTTTAAAAATAGATGAGTTTTGGTAAAACAACTTTTTGTTGAATTGTTTACGAGAGCTCGCCGGTACCTTTCTAACCAATAGGCCTACCAAAATCTAATTTATTTGTGATGTTTCGAGTTCGTTTTTACTTTTTACGTCATAGAGTTACGCTGTAAAGAGTTGAAAAATTAAATCGCGTGTACAGCCGTTTACAGTACTCTTTTTCCAGCGTGATCGTAATTTGTTTTATTCACGCTCAAATCCACTCAAATATTTACTAAACTAAGCTAGGACATATTTAGTGGTGGGCAGTACCGTGTACTAAGATACCGCGGTACTTTGTTAGTACCGTTACGGGTACCTTCGGTACTTGGGCGTACTTTTTTATAAAGTACCGCGGTACTCGGTCTAATTCTAGGGTAATTTAATGTTTTTTTTTGCAAGCATTGCAACATGTTTTTGTTTTTTGTATCCATTGCAGTTTCAAAGGAGTTTCTTGATTTACAGTAGCATTAGGCTATTACAAATTGACATTTGTCATAGTTCAGTGTTTACCAGTACTTTCCCCATCTTTCTGGTACTAGTTACTAGTTAATTTTAGGTAGGGTCAGGTTTAGGAACGTTTTATGCACTTCATAGCCAGTAGCCCTTTTACTACTTTTCGTTTAGTCTTAGCTTACTCAGGCTAGTAGGGTAGTCTGGGTAGACTAGCATTTTAGTTATGTCTCAAATAAAAACTATAAAAGTAAATTAAAAATTCCAACCCACTGTAATATTTTGGCATCTCTGAAAGCAATTATCTGTTAGATCTTGTGGTTACTTGCGGGCCCGCATACGTAGCATTAAATAACCAGGTACGGTATCACGGTATCGCTTAAAAGTTGCCCTTAGTATAACGCCTTCAACGTTTTTGTACGAATCTGGAGGGTAATTAGGGTTGAAATACGATAAAAATCAATAAAAATTTTAAATCTTGAAAGCGAATGATGGGTTTGTATATGCAGCTTATTTTGTCTTCTTTTTTTCATCAATCTTAACCCCATGAGTCACCAATTTAAAAAAAAACAGTTTTACTTTTTTTTGTGCTTTCAGGTAGTAGTAGAATATATGAAATGCTTAAAATCTTTCGTATAATTTCTTTATCATTTTTTGACTGTATCATAAATGATACGCTATGACCTAATGTATTGAAATGATTGCATACTCTAACTTAAGAAGATTGAAAACAAATTACAAATTCTCAAATTACATATTTATTTATTTATTTACATGATACTCAAAAAAAAATTTTCTTTCTTTGTTTAAGCATAATGCGACTTTACATTTAGTACACATTATGTAGCAAAAATGCTCTTTGCAAGGAGGGAACTTACATCTTTACGGATTTTTTTTATAAGATGGAAAATGGTTAAACCCATCCATTCGAACTGGATCTTCTAATGGGAATTGTACCTTTTTTGGTGGCCTCCCCCCTAGAGGGTGTCAGTGCATCTGACATATTCATCTTTATTAAGCACTGGTTAAGGGAGAATCAGAAATTCAGGAGAAATTTTTGTTTTGATTTGGGTACACCTGAACCTTTGCAATCTTGTAAATATTGCAACCATGAGGACACAACTGCTAGGTCAAATAAAAGATTGCACGCAGTGTCCATTTTTTGGATTTTATCCTGATTCGGTACAATGCAATAAAGGAATCAAACTTGGCAACCCCCCATGCTTTAATTATACTCTTTTATTGACTTAGGTATGGGGATGTCTTTCGTACAGCATTCTTTTCTATCTCAACGTTTCACAGTCGAATCGTTAGTTTTCCACTCATAAGCTGAAGATACAACTTGAACGATGGAATTGTTATTCCATCGAGCAAGACCCATGGAACCATACTCAAATTTATAATTATCTATAAACCCTCCAGGTTTTTTGGATATCTCTTTTTTACTGAGTTTATAATTGATGTTTCCAATCTTACTAGCTCTGATTGTGCCAGTACAATATATTCCGAAATTTACGAGCCGTTGAATCAAATGAGGAGATGTGAAATAATTATTGAAAAAGATTCTAGAATTTGAAAATGGATAGACTTTATCTTCTACTAAGGTCATGACAGTGGCACCTCCAATTCCTAGATCAGAGTACTCTTGGAGGAGCTCAGTTGTTTTGCCTTGGTACACTAGCAAATTGTAAGTCATTCTAGATTCTCCACACAAGAAGAAAATTTTACAACCTAAGGCGTTGGGCTTATTCTTAACTTATTGCTTTGCAGGAATATGTCCTCTGAAGGGCATAATCTGCTTATCAATACTCAATCTTATTTTAGCAGGAGTTTCTGGCAAACCTTTCATAAATGCATCAACTATAGGTCTTACTTTCCAAAATTTGTCACGAGCTCTTCTATTATCAATCATATTGTCAACAGCATGTAAATTATTTCTCAACACACTGAACCTATTATATGGCATGGCATCAGCAATTAAATCATAAAGTCTTTTCTTACTCCAATAAAGTCGGAGCTGAGGATATCTTATAGAGCCTATTTCTATGTGAATTCCCAGTAATTTACGAATTTCTTCATATGAAGTGTTTAGATTCTTGTCTTCTTTTCGATAGAAATAGTTATTTGTTTCCAAAACAAGATTTTCAATCGCTTCCTTAGTAAAAACATTTCAAAATACTCTATTGGCTGCTTCGGTTCACGATGAAGAATAAATGGCACTTCTTCAAGGGAAGCTGAAGAGAAAAATTCGCCAGTAGTGAAATTCGTCTTTAGTGAAAAAATCAATAATTTTCGTTGATCAAGATTCAAGACCAAAATTCCTATAAACAGTTTATAGCAACTTTGATCAAGACAATACTTCAAGTAAGATTCATAAAAAAGAACAAAATTGGTCGAAAAGTTTAAAACACTCTGCCGGAAAATTCCCAAGTGGGACCCGTTTCCGACCGTGTCTATTGTGATCAATTATTGACCCAGAGCATCTTAAAAGTTGATTGATTTTGCCAGTGGCGTATCTATGTAAAGTGGCACCCATGACAAAGTTTGAATGTGCGGCCCTTGTTAATCCCTTAACGTACTAATTATTTTCAAAGTGACCAGTCAAAATGAACCTAATTTTTGATTTAATTAATTAAAAATTCGTATACTATAGAGACCAGAATCTTAATTAAATCTTAAAATTATTATTTCGTGTAAAAATATTACGAGTATATATGAAAATTAGGATTTTGTGTTTTTTTTCACCCATGACGAGATATTTCGGAGATGTGAGGCTAAATATAGTCTATCACGAGAGATTTGTTTTTTTGCTGGTAAAAGGATTAAAAAAATGTTACGTTATAATCAAAAACTTAAAAATCATTCTAAAAAACTGAAAATTAATTACAAAGTTATACGGTTAAGATTAGACATATACGTACTGTACAACAAGTGGCGCATAATCCAGCTTAGTCAACGTTTCCGAGCGTATGATGTCTAGGAGATAGCCATAGTTTATCCAAAATACAGGGTATTTTAAAAAATTTGACATCATTTGACATGTAAATATTACAGAAACTACATATAGTTAAAACAAGAGGATTTAGTTGATTACAAATCGAGCTGCTTTGAAAACGAGAAGCACCAGACTCGAGTTTCGCTTACTACATAGTTGAATCAAATGAAATTCAACAGGATTAATGTTGAGCTGAACAAGAGTTATTCTTGTAAATTTGAATAAGAAATTCAAAGGCACCTGAATTTCATAAAAGGTTTTACAAATGTTTAACATGCGCACCGCCTGTGACACGGCACACGTGAAGTCGGTACTCTAGCTCCTCCTAAACATGCTGCAGCATGTCTTGGGTAACAGTCTTCACTGCGGTGGTGTTTCTTTGTTAACTATCTGTCTTGCACGAAAGTTAAACTGAAGATTGTTACCCAAGACATGCTGCAGCATATTTAGGAGGAGCCAGAGTACCGACTTCAAGTGTGCTTCGTTACAGGCGGTGCGCATATTGAACATTTACAAAACCTTTCATGGAATTTACGTGCCTTTGAATTTCTTATTCAAATTTACAGGAATAAATCTTGTTCCGCTCAACTTTAACTCTGTTGAATTTTATTTGATTCGACTATGTGGTTTCTGTAGTATTTACATGTCAAATGATGTCAAATTTTTTTAAACACCCTGTATCTCCTATTAGCAATTTATTGACATAAATGATAGCCCGAGATATCTTATGGCAAATACTGTACAAAATTTTGAAAAATTTAAATCCAAGGTATTTTTGAATATCGTATTTATTCGATTGTAAACCGCCCTTGAAAGTACACCGTACGAAATGACAATAGCAGTGGCGTACGCAGAAAGTTTCCTAGGGGGGCCAAAGTTTTGTCACAATCATGTGACGTCACAAATCAACTTGGGGAGTGCCGAAGACACGACCATTATCGGGTGATTTGGAGGCATGCCCAGAAAAAATTTTGCAAAATTACACCTAAAAATACGCATTTTCGTACCGGTCAAATCGGAAACTTCTCGAAAACCAAAAAAGCGTTCGCACAGTGGTGGATATTCAAATTCAGGGGCCCGAGGCAAGAATTTCCAAAAATTGATATTCTCTAGAAAAAAAAAGGGGCATTGATTTCGTCTTTTACTTTTTTTTCCCAACATCATGTTGATCTTTAAAAAAAAGGTCATCACTTCCATTTCGTCTCCAATTCGCTATTTTTCTCCCAAAATCATGGCGATCCCTAAAAAAAAAAAAGGTCTTCACTTTGATTTCGTCTTCGATTTCGCCATATTTCTCCCAAAATCATGGTGATCTCTAAAAAAAAAAAAAAGGTCTTCACCTTGAATCGATCTTCTATTTACCACTTTTCCTCCCAATTACATAATAATCTCTAAAAATAACATCTGCCCTTGAAAGTAAAGGCCCGTTTCCACTACGAGCGTGGAAAAGAGCATTCTTTCTCTCTTTTATTGATCTTCGATTGAAGCGAGCGCAAAAAAAAAGCAATAAAACAAACAAAGAATGCTTTTTTCCACGCTCGTAGTGGAAACAGGCCTTAAGGCGTACCTACAAAGTTCTTTAACTTATGACCGTCTGTGACGCAACAAGAATGAAAATGATAATTTAGTCAAAGAAACGCGTAAATAAGTTTTGGCTATTATTCATATGTTATAAAACAATCTTTACACTGGTTTTCCATTTTGCTAACACCTTGCTCTTTTACTATCAAGCAGCTAGCATCGACTGCTTTCTCGTTTTCTTTCAGTCAGATTTTAGACAAGCCGATTTGTGCTGCTGCTACCAGTTCAGATACCGGTACTATTCTTTAGAAGTCTATGCTCAAACAATAAGAAGTACCGGTAATTAATCTAGTTTTTCTATGGTAGTTACGCTTCAATAGTTTTCAATTCGTAGCGAATGTTGAGAATGTTTACTTCTGAGGTCGTTTCACTTAATGCGATTCTTATTTTCACTGAAATGCTGCGATGAAAAAATTGTTACACGGCCTTGAAAGTAAGCCGCACAAAATAAAAGCAGAAAACAATGTAAGCCGCGGCTTATAATCGGATAAATACGGTAGTACGTTAAGGTGTTATTAATTTATAAGTCGATATTACTTTAGATATATTTAACCTGACTTAACCTGCATAATACTAGCTTATATTTTAAGCTCAATTTTTACTAAAGATAAACCATAAAATAAATGTTTTAAAACAGTGATTATATAGCTATTTTTGCTTTAAATTTTTCAAAAATAAAATTTTAAATTATTCAAAATGATTATAACTAACTTCAAAGCCTACATACTTTAAATTTTTATTATAAAGAATAACTAGGCTACCCTACATCCCGATTTTTAGGGTTTTGTTCCAGCGTCCCGCCCGATTAACAATATGTCCCAATAATTCCAAATTTAGGGACACTGATTTTTAGGGACAAAAATCAAGAAATCCAAGGCAGATTCGAAGTGAGACCTATTTTTAGAGAACACTACTTTTTAGCGACGAAAACAGGAAATCCAAGACAAATTCAAAGTAAAGACCTTTTTTTAGAGAACATTGCTATTTGGGACGAATTTTTTTCTTTTAGTAGTTCAAAATAATTTCAAAGTTTTAGCACAAGTACAAGACAGCAAATAAAAGAACAGATTATCATAAATAAAGTGTGACAACACTGCAACAAATAAATTTTGCTTCTCATTAGTTTGTTTTTTTGAGTTAGCTTATCTAACATTAATTCTATAAAATTGCATAAAACAGTATTTTGTCGGAAGTTTTTGATAAAATACAGGGTGAAATAAATTTATCGTTACATTGTTCTTTTACAGTAATTCGATTTATTCAAAAAATACCCATTTATCTTGAAGTTTCAAATGATATAAATATAGTTTATAGTTTCAGGTATTAATATTTAATTATGTTTAAGGATATAAATAAAAGAATTGCCATCTTGGAGATGTTTAAGGCAGGCAAGTCTACGGGTGAAATTTCCAAAAGCTTAAACCTTAAAATTTAACGGAATGCTGGTCTGAGGACCCTTAAGAGGTATGAGGAGGCTGGAAAAGTCGACCTCGGCAAGGACGACCACGAAGTGCTCGAACCCAAAAGTTGATCAAGGCCACTAGGGAGAACCTTCGGAGGAATCCGAAGAGGTTGATCTGAAGGACCTAAATTCCCCAGAAAGACATTCGTGCCGTTTACAAAGCCTTCCCGAAACATCTCCAGCTTGTTATCGACGCCAATGGCGGCCATATCGAGTAAAATGTATTTTGTTTGAATTGTTCAGTATATTACAACAATATGTGCTGTGATTACTTCCATATCATGGTTATTAAAATAAATATGCATTAAAAACTACGTAACGATAATTTGATTTCACCCTGTACATTTTAAAAATACTCGCAGGCCTACAGCAGTAGCTTTTTTAAGAAAATTTTAAACAATTTTAATTACAGCTACGTTAATAAAACTGAAACATAACATTTAAAGTCAAATTAAAGACAATTTTTTAATTTACATTTACAAATTGAAATGATAAAACAATACAATTCATATTGAAGCATGATGGCAATAAAAAAAACGTAGGCAATGTTTTCATAAGATGGTCCGAATTATGGCTCGCTCTTATTTTCTGCACCACTCTTAGCAATTTTTAACAATTATTATTTTGTCGGGATTTATTTAATTTCTTTTAGTCATTGCAAAATTTATCGACCAGTTCTAGACAGCTTGTCAAGTGATTTTTTTCACTCCCCCCGTCAAAAGGTACTCTAACTTAAACTTAAGTTTGAAGTATGGTCTACATCAGTTAGTTGTTTTTCACGACACGTATGCGGCTAAACGAACTTTCTGATCATCTATCGTAAGTGAAAAGCTCAGTTTCAGATCACTTGGAACTTGCAAGTTTTCTTGTACATTTTAAAAATGGTGCACGTAAGTGAAAATTTGAACCATCTTGTTTTATAGACACAAAAAAAACGTTTTTGTTTTAATTGATTTTATTTGTTTTCGAACTATTTTGACGTATATTTTTTGATTGTTTAAATTTAAAATTTAAGTATTTATAAAAAATAAACTTGCTTCCAAGAGCATTAGAATGCTTTTTCAAATTTATTAAAGACAATTTTTGTAGTTTGTGCTTTTACAGACTTTGAAATTAAAATTCAATTAATATTTCAAAAATATTAAGTTTATTAACATAGTTTTAATCGTTGAAAACTTTTCCCCTTTTGCAACAATTAATAGAAAACTTGACATTCAATTCAGCAGATATCTATTTTCTCGATGATTTTAGAAATAAACTTGAAATTCACGTCTTTTTTTGCCCGACGAAATTCGATGAATGAAAATATCAATAAACCAACGGTTCCTAAAAAAATAATACGTCAATTATATTTCTCGTTCCGGATCAGTGACTTGCTAATAGAAAGTTTGTTTTTAAAGATTATAACACGTTCGTAAATGCAATAAAAAACTTAATTTTGTAAACAATTATATTCGATTGCTGACGTTCTGGCCTGATGAACTGAACCGAAATTTCTCGGGATTCGCATCAACATTCATTTCAACACGTTTAGAATTTTATTAACTCTTTGTTTTTTAAGATTTCTTACTACGATCCAGTCATAGTCTATAAATAATAGATTTACGTTTTTGAAACCTGATAACTTCGATTTATTATGTTTTTGGATACAATTATGACAGAAATTTTAATTGTGTAAGCCGATTCGACCAGTTTATGCCAGCAACCTGCATTCTTTGTTTCTTTGCGTTTTTAGAATAACCTGCAACTCTCTCTAAATTTGAAGGCAATTTTCTTTATGTCAGTTCAGTCATTATAAAAGCAACTTACCTGCTACAGCAAAAATGCAGCCAATATAAAAATCATTGGAAAGCTTGGCCATTGAAACTGAAATATTTTTTTCCAAAAAAATTCCACTCATCAATAAAAGGCCAACAATGATGAATATTATAGACAAAGTAATTCCCATGCAACCGATGGATGAAAAGCGCCATTCGTTTAATTCTTTTTTATGATGACTTGTCATTGAATCGAGAATTGTTATCTCGGTTGGTTCTTCAAGTTAACGATAAATTTCAATACTTATATTGTTGAAATTACCAATATAGCTTTTCTGAAAAATGGCAGTCTGATTTGTAAATAATCACCAACGCTCGTGTTAAAAGCGTAAATTAGGCTTTTTTAAACCAAAGTTTAAAAACAATCAAATTTTATAATTTAAACTTTTTTAAGTTTTTCGTCAGACACTCGTCAGGGGATAAACATCAAAATGAAGGAAAAAAATTCAATTGATTGTCTAATAAAGCTGGACAAAGATGATTGCATGTTCGAGAAAGGCATAAAAACGCGCAATCAGCGCAAGATTTTCAAGTTGTAAACAAACTCTTTTTGGCGGCATAAATTCGTCAACACGTGCCAAAACTTATTCAAACTGGCCAAATTCCGAACTCTCGCAACACTTCCACTCATTTTGGCAAATCTTAAACCCCAGTGATGTTTGGTGAATCCGCGATTGGTCAAGACCGTTTAGATCAATGGTTTTCAACCTTTTTCGTACCGTGGCCTATTTTTTAACCCAAGGTAACTCAACAACCCACTTCGGTCAATAAAATTAAATTTCCATCCCAAAATCATAGTGTTCTCTAAAAAAAAAGGTCTTCACTTGGAATGGCTGTCAATTTTCCTTATTTTTGCCCCAAAATCATAGTGTTCTCTAAAAAAAAGTCTTCACATGGTTGACTGGACATGACGCCAGAAAAATGCCTAAAAAACGGGACAGATGGTAAGCCTAATTATACGTATATACTGTATTATACATATTGCTTTCATTTTGATTTATGCTTTATGGCCCATTAAAAAAACCGCTGTGGCTCACTACTGGTCCATGGCCCATAGGTTGAAAATCCCTGGTTTAGATAATCCTTGGTGCGCCCAAAATTACAGTAATGAAAAATTTACCATTCTTTCATTTGGCCGTTTGTCTTTTCATTTATCTGCTTTAGAAGCCGTTTACATCAAATCATGCAAGCCAAATTTATGCCGCCAAAAAGAGTTTGTTTATAACTTGAAAATTTTGCGCCGATTACACGTTTTGATGCTTTTTCAAACATTTAAGGCCCGTTTCCACTACGAGCGTGGAAAAAAGCATACTTTGTTTGTTTTATTGCTTTTTTTTTGCGCTCGCTTTAATTTTAACCGCTCGCTTCAATCAAAGATCAATAAAAGAGATAAAGAATGGTCTTTTCCACGCTCGTAGTGGAAACGGGCCTTTAATCATTTTTTTGTCCAGCTTTATTACACAAGCAATTGAATTTTTTCTTCATTCAGACCTTTATCTCCTGATAAATGTCCTGATAAATGTCGGACAAAAAGCTTAAAGATGAGTTTTCCGTTGGTGATGTTCAAATTCTGTACCACAAATCACTTGTTTTAATTTAAACTTCGTTTTTTTGCGCAAAGATTCTTAAAACAGGGTAAATGTTTCATATTTAAAAAAAAGATTTTCCTCAGAAAAAAAATCTAACAGAAATTCTACACTTTTACTTTTTAGACGTTGAGTGATTGTATCAAAACTAAACTTCTTCTAAGTCTTCAATCAATCGGCATTATTCAAGTGACATGGAAATCGGTACTATAGCATTAAATGCATAGTTATACCTGCCAGGGGCAAGGGGGAAATTGCCCCCAACTCTAAAATTTTGGAAAAATGAGGAATTTTAGGACAGCGACATAGAATCATTTGGGCAAAACAAATTTTTGCTCATTGAAAATTAACACTGAATGGAGAAAAAAAGTTTTTTTTAGGACCACTATGTTTTGGGTCAAAAATCGAGAAATCAATAACAAATACAAGATGAAGACTTTTTTTCGGTCTTCACCCTAAATTTTGGACAAATTATTTTTTTTCATATCCGTAAAATACTAGAAAATCAAGATTCGGGAAAAAGTCGCAAAATTTGGGCAAAACTGTATTGCCCCCAAAACTTTTTTCGGCTGGTATATGTATGATTACATGAATCTGGGCTTCAGCATTAAACTGGTTTCCTGCAATAATAAACAGGATATATCTCGCATAAAAGTCAGACGCTAAACTTTGAGATTTATAACCAAACAAAATCGGAAAAACAGACTTTAGTTTAAATCAAGGCCCAATCCGGCCCGAGAAGCCTTTTGATACGGCCCACCGATAAATTTTTAATCAGATGCTCTATCATCTTAAATTATCGCAGTGCCTCCGAACCAATCCAATGGTGCTCTGATAATTTGCAATACAATTATTTTTGTCTCAGTAAGAGGTTCTTCGCTTTGTTTAAAAAAACGACACCTAGAATCAAGGCGATGATTTTTTTCTGCTTGAATTAAATTTTTGAAGTAAATTCAAAACAATCGTTAAAATCAATATGACCAAAACAGACCAAAAAAAAATTCATCACTTTAATTTTAACGTAAATTTTTGGATTAATTTTTCATGGCAACTTGAATTGGATATTATTTTGATTACTGCAGCGATTGCGGCCCGAGGTAAACTTGCAGACGAATATTTGACCCGCGATAAGTAAAAGGTTGAGCACCCCTGGTTTAAATGTTGTTTTTCCTACTTTGTTTCCTGTCGCATTGGCAGAAGAAAAGGTTTCAACTGTGGCATGTAGCACATCAAAAGGTTTTAAAAGTTGTTCTCCGACTTAGTAGTTTTTCAATTATAAGTCTATTTAATATTGCATTGATTTCACCAAGAAAACCATACATTTATAAAATTAAAAGTAGCATCTTCATCAAGGGCACATTATTAAAAGTGAAAACAAACATAAAAGTATGATACGAGAGAAAGTTAGAAAAGAGAGAGAGAAGTAAAAAGAGAGATAGAAACATGGTGTAATAACAGTAAAAGCGCCCAACTACTGTCCAGTAAATCTAAAGTACTGTAATTTAGACAACAGACAAATTCTACAGTAGAAACTTCATTTCTTTAAAAAGATGTCAACTTTCGCAAAATTTGAACACAAACTTGCAAAAACGCGAATTCATAACTCTATTAGCTACACAGTGCTTCTTAACCTTTTTTGATTTTGTTCACCTCCTTAGTATCAGTTCCAGATTTCGTTCACCTATAATATGACAAAATTATTCTAGACTATATAACGTCAAACAATGACCTATAATGTTTAAAATTCATATGACCTGTAATGTTCAAATGATTTTTGTACATAATAACTCAGGCAAAGTGCCACAATATCAAACCCACAATAAAAACTACGAAAGCACAAAACAAGCCATCTGATTTTCGTACTAAGTAACAACGTCTAAGCAAAAAATTGGATCAGGTTTGTTTTATAAACTTACAAGCAACAATAAAACTAAAAAAAAACGGTTAAAAACTCAATTTACTGTTTACTGTAACAAAGCTGTTCCTGAACTTTCGTAACAAGTTTCTCAAATCGCGAATAAATTAGTTTTAGCAACGACACGCTCACCAATGAATCAATACATTTCGGTTCTATTTTAAAATGTTGAATGTTTAAAATGTCGAATTTTCAAAATAAAGAGACATGGGCATTTGCTCCGGGCATTCTGACGTAACAATGGGGTTTTGGGAAATTTAAATTCGACATTTTGAACCACTACGATACATTTTAGTGCATTAAGGCCCGTTTCCACTACGAGCGTGGAAAAGAGCATTCTTTCTTTCTTTTATTGATCTTTGATTGAAGCGAGCGGTTAAAATTGAAGCAAGCGCAAAAAAAATCAATACACCAAACAAAGAATGCTCTTTTCCACTACGAGCGTGGGAAAGAGCATTCTTGGTTTCTTTTATTGATCTTCGATTGAAGCGAGCGGTTAAAATTGAAGCGAGAGCAAAAAAAAATCATTAAAACAAACAAAGAATGCTCTTTTTCACGCTCATAGTGGAAACGAGCCTTTAAAGCTATCTTCTTATACTCAAAGGTAGTGGTCCCCAAACATTTCGAGCAGGGAGCCGTGTATAGATTTTTTTGGACCTCCCCGGGCCAAAGCTAGAGATTAAAAAAAAAACAAAGGTCTTCACTTCGATTCGATCTCTGATTTTACTATTTTTCTCCCAAAATCATAGTGATCTCTAAAAAAAAAAGAAAAGGTCTTCACTTCGATTTAAGGCCTGTTTCCACTACAAGCGTGGAAAAAAGCATTCTTTGTTTGTTTTATCTCTTTTTTTTGCGCTCGCTTCAATAAAAGATCAACAAAAGAGAGAAAGAATGCTCTTTTCCATGCTCGTAGTGGAAACGGGCCTTTAATTTCTGATTTCACTATTTTTCTCCCAAAATTTCCGACATAATATTTCTATCCAACTGTGGCTCAGAGTGGGTGCATATATTTTTTAAAAGAGCTCCGCGGGCCGGATAAAAAGTCTTCGTGGGCTGGATCCGGCCGCAGGCCGTAGTTTGGGGACCACTGCTCAAAGGAATCCAGCAAGCTAACCCAATAATGCCAATTATAAGGATATGTTCTGAAAATTGATTTTTTTTCAATTAGATCAAGTCTTTCTGCAACTCCAACAGTGTTTCCAACATGTCTCCTAGATTTTTTTGCTTCAGATAATTAATCAACAATAAACGGACCGATTAATTATTCACATATCATTTTCCAAATCTTGATGAAGTTTTGTGGAAAATATTTTTTGAAATTTTCGCTTACAAGCTGCAGATGGTCCAGTAATATGGTTTTCATCCTGTTTTCCAATTCTGGTGCTTTATTTTCCCATTTGCAATCTTTTATATATTTTTCCAAATGCGGAAAAATGAGAAATTGGCTTTTAAAACATTGCTTTGACATAAGTATATCTTCAATTTCGTTAATTCAATTTTCCCATAACATCAAGAATATCTCCACCTTTACCTTGAAGTGACAAATTTAATTTATTCAAATGAATAGAGATTTATGTTATGTAACACAATTTGGATATCCAAACTTCATCTTTAAGAAGTACTGCACTTTCATCACTGGAAGATTTTAAAAATTCATAAAGTTCAATTCTCAGCAAGAAAAATGTTTGCCAAACTTTTCCTCGTAACAGCCATCGAACTTTACTATTACTATGTAGAAGCAGAGTTTTGTGATTTGCAGACATGGCATTGCAAAGCTTAAAAAACAATCGACTTGTTTTTGCTTTAGGACGAATAGCATTAAGAATCCTCACCACATCACTTATCAGTTTCTCAAGCTCATTAACCTTATCAGAGGAATTTGCTCTCAATTTCGTTAAAGCCAGCGCTTCATGATGTAGAATGCTGTGAAAAAATTTACAGTCGGGAGATCTCTGTTTGATGAGTGGAGTAGCACCTTCGTGCTTTCCTATCATAACTACTGCACCATCTTTAGTTACAGCAACACATTTCTTCCACGATTATTTTCGTTTTGAAAAATTTGTCAAGCTAAGAAAAAATAAATTCTCCAGTACTCTGCAACCCAACCGGAAGACAAAATAGGAAGTGTTCAACAATTTTCTTAACACTTTCATCTGGAAACCGACAATAAACTATAAATTGACCATTGTTTTTAATATCTGTGGTTTCGTCAAATTGCAGAGCAAAGCAGGTGCTTCTATCAATTTTGCGATTAAAGGCCCATTTTCATTACGAGCGTGGAAAAGATTATTCTTTGTTTGTTTTTTATTGATTTTTTTTTGCATCGCTTAGCGCTCGCTTCAATTTTAAGCGCGGAAAGATCAATAAAAGAAACAAAGAATGCTCTATTTCACGCTCGTAGTGGAAACGAGCCGTTACTACTGCTTTATATCTTCAGCAGTCATGGCACTTTGAGCTGATATTGTATCATTGGACAACAGTATACAGTATATTCTACTTTATCCACAACTTGCTTTCCGCCATGCAACAAATTTGCTACAATCTTCAAACACGGTTCGATAACTGACTCAGCTTCACTATATGGCTTTTTTTTGGTGCGTAAGCACATGCGCTATATGGAAAAAAGAAAGGAGTAAAGGTTTTTTGTTAGCAGAGTTATTTGTAACTAAGGATTCAAGGGAAGAATGCTGCCTGAGCAAATAGTCGTGTTGTTTTTGAAAAAATTGTACAGACTGTACAGCTTTGAACAGGGATGTCCAATGCGCGGCCCACTTAAAGTTCTGGTGCGGCCCAGCGACGATTTCCAGTTTTCTGGTTTTATAATGAAGGTTACGAAGAAGAGTTCGGCGAGATTGCTAAAAAGACATTTCGGGCGGAAATCAATAAATAAGAAGAGATTCTAGGAGAAGACCTTTTTTGAAGTAGCAAGAAAAACGATGAAGACCTTTTTTTTCTTTTTTTGAGAACACTTGAGTTTAAGGCGAAACAATCGGAGCAAGATTCTGCGCAAACAGCTTTTTGCGGCCCACCGACTTCGGCTCGATATGAAATTTGGCCCAACTTCGAAAAAGGTTGGACATTCCTGGCTTTGAAGGAGCCAAACTGTTGTTGTCATAAATCACATTTCAAAACATGCACTGAGAAGATAGTCAAGGCTGGTTTCTTGACTTTGGAGTAGAAAAAAGCCATATTTGATACAATTATCATTCCATTTTCTTTTTTTCACTTTTATATTTTGAATACCAACTTTCCTCTTTTAACTCTGAAGCTGATACAGCTGGCCTTTGCTAGCTATATTCGCTACAGTGTCATCACTGCATGTACTAAAAGCAAGTGCTTTTTGAATATGTTACTTGGACACACTGCAAGTTTTTTCTAAAGTTAAGAAGACACAAGTTACGGTGACTGAAATTAAACTAATGAAACGCTGCCCAAATAACACCAAAAATAATAGAGATTCAAAAATGTGAAGCAATTGGTACAATTATTAAATGTAAGCAATGTATTATATTGCTACGACATTAATATGAAAATATTAGAAAACAGGAATATGAAAAATAAAGCGAGAAGTTAAAAAAGTTACTGTATAGCTGTTGAATTGCACCAGAAGAGCAGATCTAAGTCTACGTTCTTTAAAATGCCTAGTGTACAAAACCATTATATGCCTCACTGCCATTACTTCACAAAAAATATCATTGTTTCTTCTCGAATACGCAAGCTAAAGTATTGGGTGCACGTTGCTTTTTTTCTGCAAACTTTGTAAAAATGTGGCTTTTTTTGATTTTAAATCGCTAATTTTTATGCAAGTAAACAACATCTGAAGTTCAAATTTGTGCACAGATTAAAAAATATAAACTAAAATAAAATTGAAATATTTTTTACTTTGCTTTTTTCCTGAAAACGGCAGTCTTGTACTGGTTCACCCACCATTCACCCCCCTCAGTTGGTTCACCCTTGCAAAAATTTCATTCACCCGGTTAAGAAAAACTGAGCTAAAGGGTAATAGTCTTTTAAAAATGTTTTTGCGAAGCACTTTTCCGTCAGCAATAATTTGTTGGAGATTTATTGACCCTGATCGGAAATCAAGTTAGCAGTACTGCTATCGTCAGATTGAAGAAATTTTTGCGTCTGATTGGTTAATCAAGCACGCACATCACGTGATTCATGTGGTCCACCTCGAGCACTTGAGCTTGTTTTTAGGTCAGTTCAGATGGTAGCTCTCCGTGAAGATCAAAAAATTTTTACTTGAATATTGTGTTTACGAATGACTGAAAATAATCAGACAAATGACCAGACCGAATATGGGAGCCACATTTGTCATTGTGTTGGTTTGAATCAGAAGTTCCAACAAAAATATTACGTAGCCCTTACATTTTTTTTAAATAAAACTTTAGTAAAAAGGTTGTAAAGTATGTCAAAATATTTCAATTTGTCAATTTGTCAAAATATTTCCATATATTAATACGATTAAAACAGCAAAGATATTGGTCAAAGATCTAGAGCCAGAGAGAATTTTACTCTCAACTCGTTGCATCATCACTTCATATGTAATAAAATTCAATCAAACCGTACTTTTGATAATTTTCGGCTTCAAAGTTTTTTTTAAGTTTCTGATACGCATAGGCGTACTAGCCTTAAAAAATTTGGGGGCAATAGAGTTTTGCCCAAATTTTGTGACGTTTGCCCGAATCTTGATTTTCTAAAACTTTACGGATATGAGGGAAAAAGTTGTCTAAAATTTAGAGTAAAGACAAAAAAAAGAAAAAGGTCTTCACTTAGAATTTGTCTCTAATTTCTCAATTTTCGTCCACAAAACATAGTGTTCTCTAAAAAAAGGTCTTCACCTACATCCGTAAACTTTTTTATGAAATTAGCACAAAAACTTTTTTGATCTTTGTCACTGCCCTAAAATTCCTAATTCTGCGCATTTTTTCTATTGCTGCCCGAAAAATTCTGATTTTCTCCAAATTTTTGAAATTTGGGGGAATTGTCTCCTGCCCCCCGGCAGTACGGCTATGATACGGTTCGAACTTTTTTGGTGACTTTCAACAAAAAACGTTATGGTAAAAAAACTAGAATATAGGTTCCCAAACTTTGTAGTTACGTAGCCTAAATGTTTGTTTAAAAGTGGTTCATGGCTCACTACATACGTTCGAGCCAGAAATTCGCGACCGAAAAAGTTTCAAACACATCTTGACCACTAAGTCGATTTTCATGTCAATCGTCGTCGTCGTCATCGTTTGAAGGGCATCCACTCCAGGCCAGACACAAACAGAACTGGGGCCGAGGGTTTATCCTTTTACTACCCCAGACTGCTGCACTGCCTGGATCAGATGCTGGCAGTGATATTATTAAGCCAGCATCGAGTTTCGTCATCCAAAACCGTCAGACCGCGTGCTCCATGTGGTGCCCGATGTATGGGGCACATTGTTAGTACATGGTCTGCGGTTTGCTCTGAGGCGCCACACTCGCAATTCGGTGAAGGAGCGAGACCCCATTTGTGCATGGACGAATGGAATCGCCCAACACCAGTCCGCAGGCGGTTGAGCTTAACCCAAGCTGCTCGGGGTAAGCCCATCCCAACAGGCCTGACACTGGTCCCGGGCACAAAAGCACGGAGCCTGGAAGCACTTTCACAGTACTCCGCGTTCCATTTATGATTTGTCCATTCAGAGGCGCGGATGCCAAGTCTGGCAAGATTGTCCAAGAGATTCCGCGCACCTGGCACAAACGGGCGTCTGGATCTTAGTCTCACTTGACCAGTATCTGAGGACCCACTTAAAAGACCATGCAAAATATGATCGGGGTCCAGAGATCCACGGTAAGCCAAGGAGAGTGTCGCTCCCAGTCGGCGAAGCTCAGCTGGCTGGATGCCTGAAAGTACAGGTAGGTGGTCCGTTGGAGTGGGACGAAGGCATCCAGTAACTATGCGCAAGGCGTCATTCAAGACACTGTCAATGAGGCGAGTGTGAGCACTGCGACACCAGACTGGCGCACAGTACTCAGCTGTTGAGTAGACTAGAGACAAGGTGGCTATGCGTAGTGTTTTAGCACCAGCACCCCATCCCGAGCCCACGAGTCGCCTCAACAGTGTGACGCGCGATGATAGTTTTTTGCGCAATGCCACTAAATGGTGACGAAACGTGAGCGATCTGTCCAGTTTTACCCCAAGGTATGTAGGGGTTGGACAGAACGGTAAAAGTCTACTATTGTTGTAGACCTTTAGCTCACGTTTGGCCTCTCGGTTGTTTAAGTGAAAGGCTGTCGTCACCGTCTTAGTGTGACTGAGCTTCAACCTCCAAGTCTGGAGATACGCTGACAGTGTGGACATGTCTTGGCTTAATGTCCCCTCCAAGTCCTTCCAGTTTCCAGAAGAGTGCAACAATGCTAAATCATCAGCATAAGCAAACTTTCTGGAAATCATGGAAGGAAGATCGTACGTATAGATGTTAAATAGGAGGGGAGCCAAGACCGATCCCTGAGGAACGCCGTTTTTAAGACGGCGTAGCCTGCTTTGCTTGCTGTCACCGGTGGTAAGGGTGAAACTTCGATTTCGGACAAGCTCCATGATCATTTTGACCATGTGCTTATCCGGAAGTAGTCTCAGCAGCTTGCAGGTAAGGCCACGGTGCCAGACAGTGTCATAAGCAGCTGTCAGATCGATAAATACGGCACCGGTCTTCTTTTTAGCCTCGAAAGAATCCTCGATGTTCTGGGTTAGCAGAACAACTTGATCTACGGTTGACTTCCCGCGTCGGAACCCAGCCTGCTCTTTAGGGAGCAGTAGATCGATTAATGGTTTAACGCGGGCGTAGATAAGCCTCTCGAGGATCTTGTAGGGGACACAGAGCAGAGATATTGGTCGATAACTCTTTGGGTCCCCCACGGGCTTTGCTGGTTTTGGGATCGCGACCACAAGCGCTCTTCTCCAGATCTTGGGAATTTTGAGTCGGCGCAAACAGGAAGAAAGGAAGTCACGTAACCAGGACTTCAAAGCAGCTCCAGCATGGAGTATAAGCTCGGGGCAGATGGAATCAGGACCCGGAGCTTTACCTGGTTTTAAATGTTGAAGGGCAGCAGCAAATTCTCTCTGTGAAAAATTGTCAGAGATATTTACTGCGTCTGGTGTTGTGGCCCTCCAAAGGTCAGACACTTCTTGAAAGACAAGTCGAGATGACTTGCGGTCAACAGCCTCGTATTTCCCATTTCTAACCAGCTGAGATGCAATAGCATCGGCTGAAACGGGACAATGACGAGGAGAGTGTCGTGACCTACCAGTAAGGTTGTTCAAAATACTCCACGCTTTTCGACTAGAGTGTGAGAAGTCAATGCTCCGAACTGCTTCGGACCATCGATCCCTCCGTTTTCTGTCAAGCTTGGCAAGCAGAGCTGTAGCAGCCAAACTTGAGTCGTCTCCCTGAGGAGACTGCAGAAAGGTTTTATAGAGGGATTCACACTCTGCATCCCAACACGGAATATAGTTATTTCGATACCCGCGTGGGATAGTCTTTTTGGCTGCTTTCTTAATGGTGTTACAGAAGTCCTGGTAAGCCGCATCCACATCAAGTGAATCAGGCGGCAACAAAGTCTTTGCGAATTTATTCGTCAAAGCAATGTAGTGACTCCAATTGGCCTTGCGGAAGTTCCATCGCTTAACAGGCATGCTTGGCACTGCCATAGCAAACCTTGGTGGTGTAATAAGCGAGGGTCGATGTTGTGACCTGGGAAACTTCTCAAGGACACGTCTATCCGGTAAGCGACTGTTTGGACCTACGCTAGCGAAAGCTAGGTCTGGATTGGTGCCAGTGTTCCAGCGGCCGGAATAAAAACTGGCAGCGTCCTTGGCATTATATAGGAGGGCAAGACAATTAATACTTGCCCATCCAGCCAAGCACTCACCATCCGGACTGTTGTCATCATAACCCCAGTCAGCATGACGACAGTTAAAATCGCCAGCGTACAGACAGGGGTGAGGAAACACTGGGAGATCCAGGGTTCGCAATCGCGTTGGCGGTGGTTTGTAGACGTTGACTATTTTATAGCCATCAACGTCCACACACAGCCACTCGATCTCCGATGTCGGTGGAGATTGGTCCAAAAGCGTGTATCTCAGTCGCTCGTGAACAAACGTGGCAAGGCCATGCTTCCTGCTTAAAGAAGACCCAGCTAGTTGGTAGTGTGGTAGCACCAACTTCTCTGCATCAGTGCAGTGGGTCTCCTGCAGTAGGATGACGAGTGCCTCAGACTGCATAGCGAGGTGATGAAGAACATTCATCTTGCTTGCAGTGAGGCCTTCGATGTTCAGCTGAAGAATAGTGGGTCTTCGGAACTTGTTGGCAATGTGCCCTGAAAAGGGCAGTTTTATCCTGACATTGCCCCGTCCTGAAAAGGACGTTTGCCGATTAACAGACCCACACTGAACATCGGAATGGGTGGATACCCTTCCGTTTTGGTAGGTTCGGTTTCGGTCTGTCATTTTTAAAATCAATGAGCAGACTTACTCACGGCCCAGGCTACGTGAAAGCACCTACCATCTGGGCCTTTTCATGTCAATGAATTGATCCTACAGTTTGTCTTCTAGTTTCTCAGAAAAAAGCCGAAACAAATTTCTCGCCAGTGACAGGTCATCTCTACTAGGTTTGGGAAAGTATAATTTGAATTCACATTCCACTTTTTCAAGATGTTTAGCTACATTGGTCTTTAGCTCTTCGTACAAATTGGAAATATCAGCCAGACTGCTAAATTGCAAAATTATCTTTCTTTACTTTACGTCTACAGATTGACAATTTATCAGTAAACTCAATGATCAGATCTACCAAGTGAATAAGATTTTTTACTTTTCTTTGCATTTTCAGATTTAGGTTGTTCAAAGAATCACGGATGTCTAAGAGAATGCCAAATAAGCAATGAATTTTGAATCAGAAAAGTAAACTGCTAAAGGTCCGTTTCCACTACGAGCGTGGAAAAGAGTATTCTTTCTCTCTTTTATTGATCTTCGATTGAAGCGAGCGGTTAAAATTGAAGCGAGCGCAAAAAAAAAGCAATAAAACAAACAAAGTATGTTTTTTTCCACGCTCGTAGTGGAAACGGGCCTTAACTCCGGTTTTATATCATTTAAAAATATTTTTAGCTTATCACGGACCTCAAACATCTGGATAAAACGTTTTCTTAAAAAGTCATCGGACTTTTTTGTAATAGAGAAGTTTTATATGCTCAGATCGATGCTACGACAGTTGATCAAACGACACTTGATCGAAACGACACTTGATCGAACAACACTTGATCGAAACGACATTTGATCGAAACGACATTTAATTGAAACGACACTTGATCGAAATGACAGTTGATAAAAAAAATTTACTTTTGTATATTTCTGGGATTAAACAATCTCTTTGTTACTGTAAATTAGACTCATAAAAACAGAGACCATCAGTAAGAAGACAAATTGTTTTTAATTATTATAACTTTTTGCCAAACTCTAGGTCAGGGTTTCTCAACAAGGTCCCTTGGCAAGGCATTTTTGGGGGGCAACAAATAGATCTCTTATCATAGTTATGTTTCGTTAGATGCCTATTGCTGCCATTTTTTGCATTCTTTTTACATTTAATCAGTAGCGTATTTAGTGGGGCATCATGCCATAACCCCATCCTTGAAAACCTCTTGGAGAAATCACTGACAGATTCAAAGGAAAGACTTTTTTTTAAAGATTACTTTGTTTTTTGAACTGAAAATCGACAAAAGTGAAATAGATTTAAAGTAAAAATTTTTTTTGAACACCACTGTGTTTTTGGGACGAAAAATTGACAAAATCGGGACAGATTCAAAGTAAAGATCTTTTTTCTTTTTTAGCGACCACTTGAAAAATTTTTTCTTTTAAGCATATTTGATTGCGATTGTATGCCCTCCGCCTTATTTAAAAATCCTCGGTGTGCCACTGATTGTAGTTATAAAGATTTTGATGTTTTGAGAGCAGTATAAAATAAATTATAGTTCTATAAGCAAATTAATCAGTTTTTAATTAAACTTTGCGTTTTCTTGCTTTTTGTTGTTTTTTTTTTTTGGTTAACCTGCTTCCTGCGTAAAACGTAAATTTTCATCCGTGCTATCACTTTTTTCGCTGGTCCGATAAAAATTTAAATTTTCCAGTCACAACTATTTATAAAAATTGCAAAACGAAGATTCTTTCTTGCGAAGATAATCAACATGGCTTTGCAATGTTTTGTTGTAAATATTGTCTTTTATTATTCGATCAAGTGTCGTTTCGATCAAATTTCCTTTCTATCAAATGTCGTTTGATCAACTGTCGTTTGATCAACTGTCGTTCGATAAACTGTCGTTTCGATCAACTGTCGTTCGATAAACTGTCGTTTGATCAACTGTTGGGTCATGGCTCAGATTCCATGTCGGTGCAAAGTTTTCTAAATAGACGTGCGTGTAAAGCGCTACTTTTCACAAAATTTTCTATTTTAATATTTAATTTAATAATAGGTATATCTTGCAGTACACAGGGTAAAGTTTGAAGCAATAAATGTACAAAACGTTTGGTGTCTTCCTTTGAACAAGTTTTCGAAATCCACTTTTCGACCCAACCATTGCTGTGGCACCATCAGTGCACACACCACACAAAATTTACCCGGCAATTCCATTTTAATCAAAAAGTGGTCCACCTTTTTCGTTACATGTGACGCCCTTGTAGTGGTATCTAGGGCACAGCAAAAAAAGTAATTCTTTCTTTAAAGACGTGCTCATTGCGTATCGAAGGAAAACCATGAGTTGAGAGACTCAAACTACATCAATAGACTCATCGAGCCGAATGGAAAACAGGCCAAAAGATATTTATCTTTTATTTTAGAGATTGCTTTACGTCTTCTGATATTAACGCATTTCGTCTCTTTATTATATTATTAGTTAAAGGTCAAGCTTCTTCTCATTTCTCGCCCACTCCAATTCTAGCAATGGCTAGTGCATTAGGTTTAATAATAGCTTCACCTATATCTTGAGGTTTTTTCTGCTTGACTATTATTTTGCTAGCAACAAAAGAAGCTTCAGTAAGTTTCTGATTGATTTGCTGAATACTAACTGTTCTGTCGAGTCTTTGAGTCTACAGTTAGATTCTAGTCTCTTATTCTTTGTTTCTCTGTTTCATCTCAGGATGATTTCTATTTAGGTGATGGCTCAATTTACTTGGTCTCACAGGCTCATTACTTAAATCACAGTATCATACAGTATATTGGCCTTTTTCAACTCCTTGATCATTCACTGAAGTAAATCGAAATTTTATATAACTGTCATTGTACTTTCTTTTAGCATTAAACTATTTGCAATGTTTTAGTAATAGTATAACCTTTCAACTTTTTGAACTTTCACCTCTTTGGAAATAAAAAGACGATAAAAGTTACAGAAGAGCCAGCCATATTTTTTTAATAAAACGAATATAAAAGCCCATAGTTTCGAGACAAAGCTGCAGTTAAAACCCCATTGTGTCAAAACAATGATGTATCAAAACAATCCTGTTCAAACAATTATAATTCAGGATATTTTTGATTCGTCACTGACAAGACTCGACCACTGAAATAGCTCTGTGGCCTACTGAAAATGGTCTCACAGCCTGCTACTGGGCCATGGCCGACAATTTCGAAATCGGTGAACTAGATTTTACAAGAATGCTACATAAATAGCAAATTACAATGCAAATCTTTTCTTGGTCTAACTGTAAGTTCGATTACAGAGTGAATGAATAAAATAATTCATTCTTTTTTTGCTGGATCTGACTTTCCCTTTTTTCGAAGTATACAGACTTGTAAAAAAACTTAATATACGATAGATATTTTAAATAAATGAATTTGCAACAGTGAAAAATGTTTTTGTTTAACTTTACATAAAGATTAGTGGTAAAACAAATATATAAGATTTGTAAGGTGCTCTTTGTTTTCAATTTTCAGACAATAAAAATCCCCCTGTTAGCTCAGAAAGAAATTGATGGACAAAATAACGTATAGGAAGCAAAATTTAATTGCTAGAGCAAGTAAAACCAGTCGCTTTTCTATGAAAATAATTAATATAAAGAAAAATTTAAATTTTTTTTTTCTTAATGCAACGTTACGGCATTCCTACCAAACCAATTATTTCGCAGTTTTTTAATGTAAATCAATAATGTTTTCTGTGAGGCCAAAAAAAGTGAGGTTTTTAAATACAATAGAATGCAGAACCTCACAACATTCACTTCTTAAATTATAGAAAAATAGGATCATGTAGCAGTAATAAGCAGTTCGATGTACTTTAAATTTTTTATTTAACTTTCCCCCAATACGTCTTTGTAATTCTCTTTCTTTGGATAAAAGTAAAGCCTCATTATTTGGTCATTGCTTTTTTCTGTTTTTCAAAATTTCTTGAACGACTTCAACCCTGCGTTTAAACTTATTCTTTATAAAATAGGCGTTTATTATGCAAAAAGTTATATGCTTCAATTATTTTACGACCCGAGGAAAGAATTAAGTAGTCAAAAAAATTCAAGTCCGGCCCGCGTTCAACCTTTCTACACGTATTTAGCGTGGTAGGACAGTGCTAATGGTTCTGCATTGCTGTAGAATAACGTAATAAGGAAGTTAAAGGATTCAATCCTCTTCACCCTTTATAATAATTTTTCTATTAACTCTTTCATATCAAATCTCCTATCCCAATTAAATGCAATACATCAACTACTAACACGGTGGGACAAACAAAAAAAAAAAATAAACACCATATAATTTCTTTGTCAAAAACTGAAAATATAAAAATACTAACACAACACAGCACTTTGATTTCTACACTACACCAAGCACAAACGCAACATTTACACTCACAAATTCACAATATTAAGAATAAAATACACAAAATAAAACAACACAAACCAATAGGAACTGAAATCCGGTCTCGTCTTCCATTCTTTTCTAGTATCAATGAACCCTCCCCCTTAGCTTCCATCAAAGAAAATACTATCCAATCAAAATCCTTAATTCCTCAACCCAACCTCCACCTCATAAAAAAATTAAAATTGCAACTAAATATTCTTTTTTCATATCTTTTTTAATGATCTTTGAAATCTTCATCCTTCCGCCACTAATTCCATTGTATACCTACAAGACTTGTCTATTACTCGTAATAATTAAAATTCTTCAATCTTTCAATTAAAGAAACAAGTTAAGGAAATTGATTCATCAACAAAAACAAAGAAAGATAAATGGGTCATTAACCTTTCAAAACACACGCTGACAGAAGATGAGAGCAAAGTTTTGGCGCGTGGTTTAAATTTTGCAGTGTCATCAAACGTCATACCAAAACAACAGATTCTTGCTGAGATAGAAAAAGGAATACAAAAACTACCAGAGCATTCAGCCAACCTTATCCGCAATCAAATTGTTAGTGTTTTAAATAATAAAAGAAAAATAAAAAAGAATTTAACCAACAACGAAAAGAAGGCGTTACTTAATTTATCGAAAAATAATGAAATTTCTATCTGCAAAGCTGACAAAGGTAATTGTACTGTGATTCTCGATCGAATTGATTATTATGAAAAATTGTTACTATTATTGAAAGATGAAACAACGTACAAAGCAATAAAACAAGATCAAACGAAGTCCATAGAAAGACGTTTAAACGCATTTATTTTTGACTTATTAAAACGTAATTGTATTACTAAACAACAATATTATTTTTTACGTAGTAGTGATTCATGTGCACCACGTTTATATGGTTTACCAAAAGTTCATAAAAAAGATTTTCCCATGAGACCAATTATTTCTTTTATTAATTCACCATTATATAACTTATCCAAATATTTATCTAAATTATTATCACCGCTAGTTGGCAAGACTAAATTTACCGTTAAAAATTCTTACCAGTTTGTTGATTTATTAAAAGATGTTAATGTTGAAAGTAATGAGTGTATGGTTTCTTTCGATGTAGTGTCATTGTTTACCAAAATTCCTGTTAATCTTGCAAAAGATGTTACTATTGAACAATTAAGAAACGATGTTACACTTAATGAACGTACTGAAATGACAATTAATGACATTGAAATTGCTTTGAACTTCTGTTTGTACAATACTTATTTTAAATTTCAAGGAAAATTTTATCAACAAATATTTGGTGTTCCAATGGGCTCCCCTATTTCTGTTACTATTGCAAATTTGGTTATGGAGCACATTGAGATAAAAGCAATAAATTCCTTTTTTTCCCCTCCAAAATTATGGTCAAGATTTGTAGATGATACATTTGTAATATTAAAATCAGATATCGTAAAACGTTTTTTCGCTCATATAAATAGCATTGAAGCAAGTATCAAATTTACCATCGAATATGAAAAAGAAGACAAATTACCATTCCTAGATATACTGGTCATGAAGAAAAAAAGTGGAACATTGGCAACCAAAATATATAGAAAAGAAACTCACACTAATCGTTATTTAAATTTTGAATCTTGTCATTCACAGCAACAAAAACAAGGTATTATTATTAGTTTATTAAACAGATTAGCTAAACTAATTACAGATTTAAAAGATTTTAATGAAGAAAAAGAAATGCTACGACGTACTTTGGAAGACAACAACTACCCAAATTGGCTTATAAAGAAAACATTTAATCGATTCAGATCCAATAAAATTGAGAAACATGAAATAAGCAAAAACTACAAAGGAACAGTAACCCTACCTTATTTTCAAGATTTAACTGAAATTTTAAGTCGTATAATTAAAAAACAAAATATTAGAGTATATACAAAACCTTTTCAAACAATCAAGCAAATTTTACCCAACTTAAAAGATTCAATTGAACCAAAGCAACAGCCAGGAGTAATTTATGAAATTCCATGTTTAGATTGTGTTGGCATTTATATTGGTGAAACTGGTAGGGCATTTCTCACAAGATGCAAAGAACACATGCGGGATGTGAATTCAAAAAATTTAGCACGATTAGAAAATAATGATATAAACAACAAATCTGCTCTAGTAAAACATGTATATTCGGAAAAGCATCATATGAATTGGAATAATTCAAAAATTTTGGCAAAAGAAGCAGATTATATAAAAAGAAGATTTTTGGAGTCCTTTTTTATTCATTTTAATAATGATGCTTTTAATGATAAAACCAATTGTTTCTATCCAAATGCTTATTATAATTTAAAATTCTGAATCCGTTAGATGTCGTTTTAAATCAATAATGTATTTTAAATATTTTTTCCTTTTTTTTTTCGCGCCACTGTGGTTTTATTTTGGATGGTATTTGTGTTTTGCTTAATCTCCTGATGAAGGTTTACTGAAACATAGTACACCGAAACGTTGAGTTTTTGTTATTGTTTTTACTTTTTAATAAAGAATTAACAGCAATTTAACTCAGATTTTACCAGAAGAGCATGAATAAAGATTCTTCAATCTCTTCCACCTTTCCCCCTGATTACTTAAGGCCCGTTTCCACTACGAGCGTGGAAAAGAGCATTCTTTCTCTCTTTTATTGATCTTCGATTGAAGCGAGCGGTTAAAATTGAAGCGAGCGCAGAAAAAAATCATTAAAACAAACAAAGAATGCTTTTTTCCACGCTCGTAGTGGAAACGGGCCTTTATTCCGAAATAAAAACCGCTATAGTTTCTCTAATTTGTAGCTAAATTCCACTCTTGCCCATCTCTATTTCCACTACTCTGTCAAACCTATAACAATTCCTACCTTTCTAACAGCTTTCTAACTCTCGAAGACAAGCCATAACAAAATTTATCCCGAAAAAACCAAAACCCCTTTACTGATAAAGATTGGCATCCTATTTTTTTTTCAATTCCGATAATAAAACCCTCTCCGCTATTACCTCTAACAGATTAAAACCTATTCTTGACTTAATCATATGCTCCGAGCAACAATTTAATCTCTCAAAGCGTCAAATTTTCAACTATCACTTAAATCAGCCATCGATTTTGCTGAAAACTTTTATCAACCCCTTTCTATTGTGGAGATTTATTTCTATAAAGCTTTTGATTGAGTAGCCCATCAATTGCTTCCTCAAACTGCACTTCAACTTGAAATCCCTTCTTCCTTATTAAAATGGATTCGATTTTTTTTCTAACCTTACTTCCAAAATAAACTTAAATGGCTATCTTTCTGATTCTATTTCTGTTAAGAGAGGCATTCGCCAAGGATGCCCGCTTAGCATGCTCCTTTTTTTAATCACAATTGAACCCTTAACTAGAAAAATTATTACCTCAACTAAAATACTACATCTAGTTCTGCAATGCATTTTAGCAAAACCTGCTGAAGAGAGCTAGACGAAAACGTTCGAGTTTTTCAAAACAGCCTTTTTTAAGGCTACTCAATTAACAAAAAAGCTTTAAATGAAACATTTGCTTTCAAGAGCTATTTTAACGTTTTGTACCGACAAAAATCTTCATTTTTTCTTATGTCAAATTTTTTTATTATGTATAATTATTTAACTACATAAAGTGTATTCTTTTTGTGTTATAATTTGTGTTATAATTACACCGATTGATATTTTTTATCAAGTGCATTATTTATTGTTACTTGTTTAATTTACAGTAAACTCTCAATAACTAAATATCTTACCTCAATGTTAAACAAATATGCAATGCGACTGTTACAATATAATATGGACCTTTTCTGTATTTGACATCAAAAGACTTACCATGACTGTCCACCATTATTAACCCGAGTTTTTTTATTGTCATATAATTGTGCTTTTTTCCTTTTTGCATATAATTATGTATCGCCAGGCTTGTCAATGGACATATTTTTCTGTTCCATCCCATCCCATCCCACGGCAATTTATGCCTGTCCCGTCCCATCCCATCCCACTGGATTCCCATTATAATATTAATATATGATACAGCTCAATTAAAATTATTAAATTTATGAAAGTCACAAAAATAAACAGGTAATAGACTTTGATGTCACTGCTGCGAATGCGCATCAAGTTAAAACCGCGTCACTTTTTCATAAATTACCAACAACAGGTAAAAACATAATGTTAACTTTGGTGACGCACCAAAACATAATCTTACATAAAAAAAAGGCTATCTGTATTTATCCGGCTTCTCACCACAAACACCAACAAATAAATACATGTAATAAATTCAAGTATATAAAGAAAAAAGGAGAGTAAAAAGCTCTTAAAAGGTAAAAAATATAAAAACAAGGGTAGCTCTGACGTAATCAAGTTGCTATGACATGCTACTGTCTCATGGGAAATACAAATGTGTGCTGTCCCATCCCATCCCATCCCATGAGATATTTCCCATGGCTTGTACATGGGAATGGGATTCCCATGGACAAGCCTGTCTATCGCCCTACTATATTTATTTTAAGTTTTTTGTACTTGCCTAAACTACGCCTATAACTTTTGTACTTGTCTAATGTACGCTTATAATTAATCAAATATATACTTGCGATAACCAACAGTTAACAAAAGCTCACAATTTTGCTATTTGGTGTTATTTCACTAGAACCTAAAAATAAACTTCAAATTAGAAAGCAAACGCAAATCACAAAAAGCCATTGGTTGATAATAACTGCGCCGCATAACATCAGAACAGACCACTAGGTTACTGCATCTGTTTTCATACACCAGCGTAAAACCAATTATTACTAAGCACTGTTGCCATTTTTAAGAGTAATTATTATGGCATTACTACATATAAATGTTAAATTACTTAGTTTTTTTCGTAAAATTGATTTAGTATATAAATCTTTATATTGTGTTTTTCCTTGTTTTTCGTGTAACTATATACTCTTCTTCAACTTTGTGTATAATTTTCCGTATATAGATGTGTTTTTAATAGTGCGTGAGTAAATACTAATAAATATATATATAAACATTGACACTGTCTGTGTTATTGAAGTTTTCAATCCTTGCGAGCTAAACGAACAAAACATTTACAAACTTTTTTTAATATAAACTTTGTTTGCCCTTGAATGCTAAGAAATTTAATTTTTTGATTGAACAAAAACATTAAAAAGTTAAGATAAATGTCTGCACTGTATTGCATGTTGCTGTCTCTGTTTAATTTAAAGCAAACTATCTATTTCATAGAAGAATGCAAACTATCAGCAATTTCCTTTTTAATTCGATACCACTTTCTTTCAATATCCTCAAATTATTAAAAGGTAATGCATTGTAATTTTTTATAACCTACTTTTATTTTAAAATAAACGTGTCGTCCACATTCATAACCTAGTAAGTTTGTTTTCAATTAGTTTTCGACTGAGCAGATACCGGCAAGCATCGCAAGGTTGAAAACAGCTTTTTCAAAAAAGAAGAATTGATGATGCAGAAATAATACGTCACACATCACGTGTTTGTTTCTTGCATTTTTCTGTTTTGAAAATTAACTGAAATTTAATACTTGCTTCATCTTGTTGCGCATTTTCTATTTTTTTCGGCTTTACAATGTATAACAATTGTTTTATTTTGTAAAACAAACCAAACAATAGGACTGACTAGCTGCTTTCTTTCTCAGACTATATCTGAGATTTTGTATTAAATTTATTTCAGTTTTTGGAAAACACCTCACCTTGGAAACTTGAGAGGTTCTTCGAGCTTTTTGTTGTGCTGGTATTTGAACATCTTCAATCATTTTTGCATTGTTTCATTGGTGCTATTAATCTTTTTATTATCGAACACTGATGCGAATAAAAGTTGCTATGATTTTTCCTTGACGTTGAAACAAAGCGTCAATACACGAGCTTGTCCTTCACTTACAAAAGCGGAACCTTTCAAACTTTAAGGAGATTAAGATCAACTGTTGCATCATGTACTTTGAAATTTGAGTCTTATGTTGTTGAGTAAAGCATCCATATATAAAAAGAAATGTGACTTACAGCAATAAAAGTGTAATTGCAGAATGGCGGCATGTTTGCCAGTAAAAGCTTTGCTATTGTCTTGCCACTAGTATGTCGGATAAAAACAATAACAAAGTGTCATTATTGCGACATCGCACAGTAGAGTAATTTACACCACAACCCGCGACCTGATTTGGATTCTACGGTTAATCTCAAAGATTTATTTAACTTTTACACCGAATTTGAAGTGAAGACCAAAAAAAAAAAAACAAAAGGACACCGGCTGCGGAGCATTGGTTTATTCTACAGTTTTTTTGGTGTTCACCTCGATAGTAATAATTTTTTCTGGTGAAGCTACATTTTTATTATCGTGTTCTAGCTCTTGATAAAGCATAGAAGCACCATTTTGATTAAAAGGATTGATGCGTATGCTTCTTGCCAACCACACGCGGGCCGCATTCAAATATCTTACGGGCCGTATTTGGCCGGCGGGTCGCAGGTTTCCGATTCTTGGTTTAGAGCGTGGTGATTGTGATTAAAACGGCCGCCGTTGAAAACCTACTCTTACAATTCGGTTGTGTCCTTGGGAAAGACGTTTTACGGCACTTTCCCCATCATGGCGGTCTTGGCACTAGTTCAAATTTCAGTCTTATCTCTATAGAATTAAAAACCAAAATAAAAATTTCAACCGGAAAGCAATATCTAGGAGTCTCCGGAAGAGGGTTGTGGCGATTGCTTGTCCTAAGTATAGCGCCTCCAACACTTTTTGCTACGAGGTAGGAAGATGAATATAAAAATGACAATAAAAATAAATAAACAAACTAAGGGGGTGGACAAACGTTGTAACTCAGAGGGCCATCACCTCTTCACTTTTATAAACAATCGCTGGCCATAATGAATAAATATATAAATAGGATGCTCAAATTATTGCTTACAAAACAGAATTTGTTCACTTCCTTTAGGAAAAAATATGTAGAATCAAATAATAAATTTTTTGCGGGGGAAAAGGGTTCGATCCAAATTAGCATGGACGATATTCCGAAATAATCATTAAAATTAAAAACCAAAACAAGTTTCATCACTGTAATTCTGTACCGATTGCGGCCCAGGAGATGCTTGCAAAAAAATTTGGGTTCCAAGATAAAAAAATTTCGGGCACCTGCGTAGTAATCCTAACTGTTAGGAACATTTGGACTTCAACTCTCAAGTATCAAGTGCAATAAAAAATCATATAATGTGTTGTAATGTTTGTTCCTCTGTCAAATTAAATTTAAACTCCTTTAAAATAATTAAAAAGTGTAAGTCGGAATTTCACACAAAAATACACGAAGCATTATTTATTAAAAAGCGTAATCCTGGTTTAAATCGACAACTTTATGCAAATGGTTCTTCATTTTTATTAAATGTTTTTTAATTTTTATTTTAAATTTTTTTTATTTCTTTTCTTATAAAAAAATTTTAAATTTACTTTCACTTTTAAATAATTTAATGAAACTAAAAATTGGCTTAATGTGTTAAAAAACCCAGTGGATCTGTTCAACCCTATTGGATGAAGATTTTAGGACGATTCTCGTGAAACGCATCTCAATTAAAATTTTTCAATAAGGGAGACAAGAATCAGTCCAAATTTATTAAAAACTTATTTATTTTAAATTTAAAATCGATTTCGATCAAAAGATCATCATCAGTTAACGATTCTATTAAGTCTGTGAAATTTTAAGAATAAAAATTAATAGAAAATTATTGAAAGTTATTGATTAATGATTAAATTTAGTAAATGTCATAGAATAAAATAAAATGTACTCACTTAACAAAACAATTCTTTTCAAATAGTAAAGTAAAAACTTACTGTCAAAATTGTAAACTGTTAGTGCCAATTAAATTAAATGAATTATACAATAGTAAACATTAAGAAAAACAGCTGATTGCATATTAATAAAGGCGATTGTGACGTGTGAAGAGTCAAAAGTTGAAATACAAAATTTCGTAGTAATGTAAATCAAGACAGAAATAATATAGTAGTGAAATGAAGAGTGTAAGTGCAAGGTAGTGTAAGTGTAAGTAGAAAGTGTAAGTACAGTGTATTATTTAAAAATTTTTTTTTTTTTTTTTTTTTTTAATAGCAATGTACAGGTAATTGCTATTAAAAATTTATTGCTATTAAAAAAAAAAAAAATTTTTAAATAATACACTGTACTTACACTTTCTACTTACACTTACACTACCTTGCACTTACACTCTTCATTTCACTACTATATTATTTCTGTCTTGATTTACATTACTACGAAATTTTGTATTTCAACTTTTGACTCTTCACACGTCACAATCGCCTTTATTAATATGCAATCAGCTGTTTTTCTTAATGTTTACTATTGTATAATTCATTTAATTTAATTGGCACTAACAGTTTACAATTTTGACAGTAAGTTTTTACTTTACTATTTGAAAAGAATTGTTTTGTTAAGTGAGTACATTTTATTTTATTCTATGACATTTACTAAATTTAATCATTAATCAATAACTTTCAATAATTTTCTATTAATTTTTATTCTTAAAATTTCACAGACTTAATAGAATCGTTAACTGATGATGATCTTTTGATCGAAATCGATTTTAAATTTAAAATAAATAAGTTTTTAATAAATTTGGACTGATTCTTGTCTCCCTTATTGAAAAATTTTAACTAAAAATTGGCTTTATAATTCTATTTGCTTTAACTTATTCGTCACAATGTATATCATTCATGCATAAATAATTAATTTTCTTTGTTTTGACGCATTATTGTTAATTTCATTTAAGTTTAAGTTTTTCTTGAAAAGGGCTTAAGAAGCCGAAAACGTTTGAAAATAAAAGTTTTATGAATTTAGTTGTGCTGCTGAGTATCGCTACAATAGGGTTGAAGAAAATTTATTCCTTGCCAAAATTATAGCGTTATTACTATTGGAGTCTAATTCTAAATCTACTTTAAGCATTTTTAAACTAAATATTTCAAAACTTTAGTTTTGAGTTAACGTCAAAGTCAATTTTTATTATATTTAATATTTAAAACACACTTTTAAAGCAACTTTTGGCAGTCGCACTAAATTTTAAGGTATAGGTAACTAGCTGAAGATTAACAGTAACAGACAACATTTAAAAACCTATGTTCGCTTTCTGGGGCTATTGCCGTATTTAGGCTAAATTAAAGCTACATAGGTATCTTGCTGTTGCAGATCTAGTTTTTCTCTATTATTTGTTTTGTTCTTCTGTTAAAGTTTGTCTTCTAAGTAAAAAACTAGTTTTAAAAAATATTTACGTAATTAAATAACTTGATTTTTCTAAAATACGGATAAATTTGGTGTGAATGTTTTAACGGCAAGGGTGTGGGTAAAAACATTCAAAGCATTACTAGACTTGTTTGTTGCCAAAAAGAAAAAAATTTAAATAAAATTTTTTTGTAATCGGATTAGCTTGTAACAGAGAGCTTGATCACAATAAAAATCTTCCTTGGAATAAACTTAAAAAAGTTTCAAAACTAAAGATTGAAAAAGTTTGATTCTAAGCTTTTTACCACTTCAAATTGCGGCAAAACTGGTCAATTTAGTATTACTCTTAAGCGAATTGCAAAACTCATCACAATAACATTAAGTAACAAAAATATCAAAAAATTGTCCGATATCGAGACCAATTTAAAAAACACAAAACCGAGATCACATGACTTCGAGACCGAGACCGCAAAAAACCGGTCTCGAGACCTTCATCACTACTATAAACCCCCTAATCCAGTAAACACTTTTAACCAATATAAAATACGTTTAAAGTAAAGATCCTTCTTCACTTTCAAGGGACTATGCTTTTTTCGTTTAGATATGAAGAAAAACAAGTTAAGATAAAAAATTTTTCACGTTAATAGACAAATATTTTTTTTATGTTAGTACATTTGCAAATAAAATATCATTGCTTTATTGCTGCAATAGACCTTATTAATCATTCATCAACCAGTCAACAATCAAGGTCAGACTCCTAACGCAAGAAGTCAATGTATGTTGAGTAGGATTCATAAAAAACGAAATTAGTCGAGAAGTTGAAAAATAAAGACGGGGGGATCTGTGCGACAGATTCATGCATTTTGTCGCCTAGGCGGGGAAATCTATCTCATAGACTTCCTCTTTGCATCGCGTGCATAGAATGCAACTTAACGCGGTGATACGCTTAGCGGTTTACGTTTACGGGATTAGCGGTTTGCACGGGATTAGCGGTAGTGCTAACAATTAGCTGCAGGCACAATTGTCGGTGTTTAGACGCGATTGTATCATTTTGTCATAAGTAATCATTTTTTAGTTTTATTTGTTCAATTACTTGTCGTGCCCTATAACTAAACGGTTTTCGATGTAAAAATATACGGTGAGTCATAAAAACCGGGGTGCCCAAAAATAGATTGAGATACACAATTGTAATAACTTTTTATAAATATTTTGTCACAAGTAATCATTTTTTATTTTTATTTGTTCAATTAGTTGTCGTGCTCTAGAATATTATAGTGTACTATAGAGCACTGATAAAAGTGTAGCCAAAAAAGCAAACCAAGATCTCATACAGCATCTAATACGTTAATCGCTAATATAAATGAATAACTTCGGATCTATGAAATAAATAGCTTTGGGTCTATAAGACAATGAAAAAAGCTTAGTCGAAAAAAAAATTGGGTTAATTGAGGTTTTCAAAAGCAATTACGCGAATTAGGCGATAAAATATAATCAAAAGTTTTGATTGACTGTACTATAGAACACTGAGAAAAGCGTAGCGGAAAAAGCAAACCAAGATCTCATTAGAGCATCAAATACGTTAAATACGCTAATAAAAATAAATAACTTCGGATCTAAGAAATAAATAACTTAGGATCTACAAGACTTTCTATAGTTTGTCGAAAGCAAACTAAGTGAAGAATATTTTTTTTGTTGCAAGCAGCATATAAAAACACTAAAAACAATTTATACATAATAATTAGATAAAAAAATACACAAAAAAATGATCACAAAATATCAAACGAGAAAAAGTCGGCAATACGAGTGTCGCTCCAGGCCAGTGGTGAGGGTCCTTTTTGCACTTACAGCCCAATTTCAAAAATTTAAAGTTGGTCCGGCCCTACAAAAGTTAGGAGAGCAATATAGTTTTGAATTTGAAAATTTTTTGATTTTGGTTTGACAATATCAGGGTGGTCCAAACCGTGACGTAATTCTATGTGGCCCGCCGAACAATTTTACACAATTCAAGTCTTGTTGATCGCGCGCAGTGGCTAATTTTTATAACAATGCTTCTAAATCACTGGGTCGTGACCCAAAATGAGTCGCCGTGTAATTTGATTAGATCGCCAACAAGTCCAAAAATTTAGAAACAATTTGAAACATTGTGCGGTTTTTTGGAGAACAACATGATATTGGGAAAAAATAGAAAAATCCGAAACCGATTCCAAATGAAGATTTTTTTTTTCTTTTTTTTTCTTTAGAGAGCACTAAGGTTTGGGGACGAAAATAGAGATGTTTATGCTTGATTGGGTCGACAAAGCTTTCTCGTCCATTTTCGGCCAAGATTAGGGTCGCTACAAAAATAGGTTGAGAATCACTGTTCTAAAACAAGGCATGACGGTTTCTGGGACAGAGTCTAGCGTTATCGTTCAGTCCAGAAATTTTCAAACATCTGCGACCGATTTCTGGCAAAGACGTTTTTTTAGAGAGCAACATGATTTTGAACAATTTCTCCCCGGCTTAGGCCCGCAAGCTCGAACATTTTTCAAAAGTGGCCCGCAAGAGTGAAGAATTCGGACCACCCTGAAATCATTGAAATTTTGTATTTCTTGCTAAATTTGCACTGATATTTGGTATGTGGCTTCTTTCTAAAAATTTTTATGATCCCTAATCTAAATTGTTGTTTTACTGGCATCGTCCTATAACATTTCGATCGAGATTATATAGTTGTATACAGATTTAACCCCATCGGTTTCTCATGCCAATTTGTAAGGACACTATCTGCCCCTTGTGTCACGGCGTTTTACAAATATTGCTGGCAAGGAGGAATTGCCCTCCAATTTCTCATCTTCTGGCCCCTCAAGTTCTGCTCAGCATTTCAAACAAATAATTTGTGTTTATCAAAAATTGTATTATTTTGTGTGCAAAATAAACTGCATCGAAGAATTGCCAGGTCTTGCCATGCGTTCACTATTTTTTGCATATCTCGGAAATAGCTTTCTTTCTCGTAATTCTTTACGAGCTACTAATCCTATTAGTTTAGAAGCTGATAGTTAGTTTGAATTTTCCGCTTTAATTGGATAAAATCGCGTGCAAACTCATACAATCTCGTCGAGATCACTCGCGTACACGAGAATTTGTGAACTTGTCGACTGCTTTTTCTCGAACAAATCGTTCATTTTTCTCTCTTTGAGAAACTTTTTTTTTCGAAGGTGAAGTTTAGATCTTTAGCTTTTGCTAGCGCCTAAGCAAGTTAAAATATCTTGCCACACGGTGACGCAAGAAGAAAAAAACGGCAATTTTTGAAAAATAACTAGGGTCAATACTTTTATTTGTTACTAATTCATTTTTCATTCAATTTTTATAAATTTTAAATCGTTTTAATCACAAAGAAACAGGCTTTTAGATAATATAAAGTTTTAATTGCTTTTTAAACAAATAAAAGCGGAAATATTTAATAAACTTAGAGTACATTTTTTTCTCGTTTTTTTTTTAAACAAAAGAGCCCGGCTTTTTAGAAAACGGCCGAAAAATCAGCCCGTACGGAAAGAGTTTTAAGAGCTGGTCGCACCAACCTAAGGTTCCCTGGTTCTATTTGACAACCGACCGCAAGAGGTATGGAACTAGCTAACTTCTCTCGCACAGAAGAGGTTAACTGACACAATTTATATCTAATATGTAGTTTAATAATGATATCGTAACTGGTCCGGCATTATATACTAATACTCCACGGTCTAAAAACAAGTACAATTATAAGATTAAAATATAAAATTAGATTAGCAAATACAATGACGACATCTACTAAATTATTCTCCAAATTACAGATTACAATTGATATAGACAAAGAAAAACATCAAGCATATTCTCACATAACCCCTTGCTATGTGCTTATCTAATCGAGACAAAGGAAAATTACGTCACCATGTTGCAAATTAAAAGATCGGTGACAAACTAAAATTCAAGAACGAGATAACACGTATATCGACAACTTGTATTTTTTCCGAAATCACAACAAAATGATAAAAGTAGGACTTGACCGAGAACGTCTGGAACGCATTCATATTCACTGCAGAGCTCCTGCATATTCGGCCACAAGCCACATTGTCCATAAAATATTATCCGAATTTAATGCCAACAACCTGAAACAAACAGAAAATGCGAATTTTTTTGCAAGTAAGAATGCCGTTTACGCAAACTTTTTAAAAATGTTTTAGTTTTTCTAAGTATCGTTACTGGCCACTGGGGCTCAGTGGCGACATTTTTTTAATGTTTTTCTCTTTTTACTGTTTAAAGACGTTTTTAGTTTAAAACGTTTTTAGTTAAAAAACTGAAAAAAGTTTATAACATTAAAATATATAATTAAGGTCAGACTATATGTTTAGTTTACAAGACTCAACATTTTATTGTTTACAAATAGTGGACAAGCTCAGTCTGAACATATTTGCTAGTTTTCACAGAAACAAAATTTTCAGATGTGATGCAGAAGATCTATTAACAAATCACTACATACACGCAGATTAAAACGCAATAAGCCAAGAAAAGAAAAATAATAGGACATAAAAGTTCCTTAAAAAAAACACTCTAGATATTTGCAAATAAATTCGGAACGAAAATGGTCACAGACATTTTGTTGCTTGTCTAAAATAATTATACTACTTTTCAAAGACCTTTCATACGCTTAAAGCTCGTCATCGTCGTCGTCGTTTGAAGAGTATCTACTCCAGGTCAGACATAAACAGGACTGGGGCCGAGGATTTATCCTTTTACTATCCCAGACTGCTGCACTGCCTGAATCAGATGCTGGCAGTGGTGTTATTAAGTCAGCATCGAGTTTCGTCATCCAAAACCGTCAGACCTCGTGCTCCATGTGGTACCCGATGTATAGGGCACGTTGTTAGAACATGGTCTGCACTTTGCTCAGAGGCGCCACACTCGCAATTCGGTGAAGGAGCGAGACCCCATCTGGGCATGGACGAATGAAATCGCCCAACATTAATCCGTAGGAGCCCATCCCAACAGGCCTGGCACCGGTCCCGAGCACAAAAACACGGAGCCTGGAAGCACCTTCACAGTACTTCGTTTTCCATTTGTGATTCGTCCATTCAGAAGCGAGGATGCCAAGTCTGGCAAAGTTGTCCAAAAGATTCCGCGCACCTGGCACAAACGGGCGTCTGAATCTTAGTCTCGCTTGGCGAGTATCTAAGGACATACTTAAAAGACCATACAAGATGTGATCAGGATCCAGAGATCCACGATAAGCCAAGGAGAGTGTCGCTCCCATTCAGCGAAGCTCAGCTGGTTGGATGCCTGAGAGTACAGGTAGGTGGTCCGTTGGAGTGGGACGCAGGGATCCATAGTGACTATGCGCAAGGCGTCGTTCAAGGCACTGTCGATGAGGCGAGTGTGAGCACTGCGACACCAGACTGGCGCACAGTACTCAGATGTTGAGTAGACTAAAGATAAGGTGGCTATGCGTAGTGTTTTAGCACCAGCACCCCATCCCGAGCCCACGAGTCGCCTCAGCAGTGTGACGCGCAAGGATAGTTTTTTGCGCAATGCCACTAAATGGTGACGAAACGTGAGCGATCTGTCCAGTTTTACCCCAAGGTAAGTAGGGGTTGAACAGAACGGTAAAAGTCTACCATTGTTGTAGACCTTTAGCTCACGTTTGGCCTCTCGGTTGTTTAAGTGAAAGGCTGCCGTCACCGTCTTAGTGTGACTGAGCTTCAACCTCCAAGTCTGGAGATACGCTGAAAGTGTGGACATGTCTTGGCTTAAGGTCCCCTCCAAGTCCTTCCAGTTTCCAGAAGAGTGCAACAATGCTAAGTCATCAACATAAGCAAACTTTCTGGAAATCATGGAAGGAAGATCGTACGTATAGATGTTAAATAGGAGGGGAGCCAAGACCGATCCCTGAGGAACGCCATTTTTAAGACGGCGTAGCCTGCTTTGTTTGCTGTCACCGGTAGTAAGGTTGAAGTTTCGATTTCGGACAAGCTCCATAATCATTCTGACCATGTACTTATCCGGAAGAAGTCTCAACAGCTTGCAGGTAAGGCCACGATGCCAGACAGTGTCATAAGCAGCTGTCAGATCAACAAATACGGCACCAGCCTTCTTTTTAACCTCAAAAGAATCCTCGATGTTCTGGGTTAGCAGAACAACTTGATCTACGGTTGACTTCCCGCGTCGGAACCCAGCCTGCTCTTTAGGGAGCAGTAGATCGATTAATGGTTTAACGCGGGCGTAGATAAGCCTCTCGAGGATCTTGTAGGGGACACAGAGCAGAGATATCGGTCGATAACTCTTTGGGTTTCCCAAGGGCTTTATTAGTTTTGGGATCGCAACCACAAGCGCTCTTCTCCAGATCTTGGGAATTTTGAGTCGGCGCAAACAGGAAGAAATGAAGTCACGTAACCAGGACTTCAAAGCAGCTCCGGCATGGAGTATTAGCTCGGGGAAGATGGAATCAGTTCCCGGAGCTTTACCTGGTTTTACATGTTGGAGGGCAGCAGTAAATTCTCTCTGTGAAAAATTGTCAGAGATATTTATTGCGTCTGGTGTTGTGGCCCTCCAAAGGTCAGACACTTCTTGAAAGACAAATCGAGATGACTTGCGATCAACAGCCTCGTATTTCTCATTTCTAACCAGCTAAAATGCAATAGCATTGACTGAAAGGGGACAGTGAAGAGGAGAGTGTCGTGACCTACCGGTAAAGTTGTTCAAAATACTCCACGCTTTTCGACTAGAGTGTGAGAAGTCAATGCTCCGAACTGCTTCGGACCATCGATCCCTCCGCTTTTTGTCAAGCTTGGCAACCAGAGCTGTAGCAGCCAAACTTGAGTCGTCTCCCTGAGGAGACTGCAGGAAGGTTTTATAGAGGGATTTACACTCTGCATCCCAACACGGAATATAGTTATTTCGATACCCACGTGGGATAGTCTTTTTGGCTGCTTTCTTAATGGTGTTACAGAAGTCCTGGTAAGCCGCATCTACATCAAGTGAATCAGGCGGCAACAAAGTCTTTGCGAATTTATTCGTCAAAGCAATGTAGTGACTCCATTTGGCCTTGCGGAAGTTCCATCGCTTAACAGGCATGCTTGGCACTGCCATAGCAAATCCTGGTGGTGTAATAAGCGAAGGTCGATGTTGTGACCTGGGAAACTTTTCAAGTACTCGTCTATCGGATAAGCGACTGTTTGGATCTACGCTAGCGAAAGCCAGATCTGGATTGGTGTCAGTGTTCCAGCGGCCGGAATAAAAACTGGCAGCGCGACGTATAGGAGGGCAAGACAATTAATACTTGCCCAGCCAGCCAAGCACTCACCGTCCGGACTGTTGTCATCGTAACCCCAGAACTATAGAACTTTCTGACCATCTATATGTATCTCTATCGTAAGTAAAAAGCTCAGTTTCAGATCACTTGGAACTTGCAAGTTTTCTTGTACATTTTAAAAATGGTGCACGTAAGTGAAAATTTGAACCATCTTGTTTTATAGACACAAAAACTATTTTGACGTATACTTTTTGATTGTTTAAATTTAAAATTTAAGTATTTACAAAAGATAAACTTGCTTACAAGACCATTAGAATGCTTTTTCAAATTTAGTTTGGGCTTTTACAGACTTTGAAATTAAAATTCAATTAATATTTCAAAAATATTAAGTTTATTAACATAGTTTTAATCGTTGAAAACTTTTCCCCTTTTGCAACAATTAATAGAAAACTTGACATTCAATTCAGCAGATATCTATTTTCTCGATGATTTTAGAAATAAACTTGAAATTCACGTCTTTTTTTGCCCGACGAAATTCGATGAATGAAAATATCAATAAACCAACGGTTCCTAAAAAAATAATACGTCAATTATATTTCTCGTTCCGGATCAGTGACTTGCTAATAGAAAGTTTGTTTTTAAAGATTATAACATGTTCGTAAATGCAATAAAAAACTTAATTTTGTAAACAATTATATTCGATTGCTGACGTTCTGGCCTGATGAACTGAACCGAAATTTCTCGGGATTCGCATCAACATTCATTTCAACACGTTTAGAATTTTATTAACTCTTTGTTTTTTAAGATTTCTTACTACGATCCAGTCATAGTCTATAAATAATAGATTTACGTTTTTGAAACCTGATAACTTCGATTTATTATGTTTTTGGATACAATTATGACAGAAATTTTAATTGTGTAAGCCGATTCGACAAGTTTATGCCAGCAACCTGCATTCTTTGTTTCTTTGCGTTTTTAGAATAACCTGCAACTCTCTCTAAATTTGAAGGCAATTTTGTTTATGTCAGTTCAGTCATTATAAAAGCAACTTACCTGCTACAGCAAAAATGCAGCCAATATAAAAATCATTGGAAAGCTTGGCCATTGAAACTGAAATATTTTTTTCCAAAAAAATTTCACTCATCAATAAAAGGCCGACAATGATGAATATTATAGACAAAGTAATTTCCGTGAAATTGATCGATGAAAAGCACCATTCACTTAATTCTTTTTTATTATGACTTGTCATTGAATCGAGAATTGTTATCTCGGTTGGTTCTTCTTGAAGTTAACGATAAATTTCAATACTTATATTGTTGAAATTACCAATACAGCTTTTCTGAAAAATAGCAGTCTGATTTGTAAATAATCACCAACGCTCGTGTTAAAAGCGTAAATTAGGCTTTTTTAAACCAAAGTTTGAAAACAACCAAATTTTATACAGTAATTTAAACTTTGTGTATTTTTTGCGCAAAGACTTTTAAAACAATTTTAACTATTTTCAAAGTGTTCCGTTCCTAAAAATTGCCCAAATTATGTAGATTCACAATCTCATAAAAAATATCTTTGATTTCGCGCTGGTCCGGCTCAAATAGCCGAAGAAATAACAGTTTTATAAGTAATTTAAATATTTATATTTATTTACAAGAAAAAATGGCAACACTGCTTAATTTCACGAACTTTAAAGTAATTTCCAGAACTATCCGATTGACCTGTTTTGATTATGACGTAATAGTTGTTGTTGTTGTTGTTGTTGCTTTGGAGAATGTCAGAACATTCGAGTAACCTTACTGAATGGTATAAAATACGGTTCGCTGAAAAGCAGCAATATAATTCGATGTTTCGTTGTGGTAACTAAAAATTGGAAAATTGTTAACTGTGTGAAGTCATAGTTTTTTGGCCGCAAGTCTTTGGTGGTCTACGTGATTGTGAAGAATTAAGCTATTGAGCTTTAACCTGTTTATTTGCTGTTATACTATTCGGGCTCCTAAGTGGATTGGAGCATATTTCTTAATAAAGAAGATATTGTGGTAGTCTGAGCTGTGATTTAGCTAGACTATATTTTTGCTGTCGCTGGTTCGAAGGTCAGATCCAGCAAGAAGATTAAGAAATTTATCGTTTAGTAGACACCGAGATTGTGTTATTGGCGAGGCCTTCCTTACAGGCGCCAGAAAAGGTAGACGATTAAATACGTGCTAAGTTACCGAATAAATTTGCTACAAAATTTCAAAAGCTTTTTATCATCGGAACAAAATTTTCAAAACCTATTTACTAAATTCTACAAAATTTCAAAAAACTTTCCAAAATTTAGAAAACTAAAATTTGTGGAAGTAACACAAAGCTGTACGTAATGCAAATCGCTTTTCCGGAGAAAAATTAGATTACAGTAGAACCTTCGCAGCACGAGTCTAATTCGTTACAAGGCTGAGCTCGTTTGCGATTTATTCGTCTTACGAAGCAATTTTTTGCATTAAAATTAATATGAAAATAAATAATCCGTTCCATCCCCTCCTTCAAGTAGAAGAGATGGAAGTCGCAGAGATGAAAATGTTGAGATTTACTATGGGAGTGACGAGAAAAGACAAGATTAGAAACAAGCACATCAGGAGTACCGTTAAGGTAGAATGGTTAGGAATGAAGATGAGGGAGGGCAGGCTGAGGTGGTATGGACATGTCATGAGGAGAGACCAAGAGTATGAAGGAAGAAAGACGATGGAAATGGAGTTACCGGGAAAGAGGAGAAGAGGGAGACCAAAGAGAAGATTTTTAGATGTAGTGAAGGAAGATATGGGGGAAGTTGGTGCGAAGGAGACGGATGTTGAAGACAGAAAGATGTGGAGAATAATGATACGCTGTGGCCACCCCTGACTAAAGTGAAAGGCCGAAAGGAGAAGAAGAAGAAGAAGATCCCCAAAATGTTTGTTTTTGTGTTTATTTTTTAAACAGAAAAGGTGCAATCAGAAAAAATAAACCATACTGTACATGTAATACAAATAATAAAAGTGCATGGAATAAATAATCATGTTTAATTAATCTATTAAACTTAAAACAAAAACCATCTAAGCGTGTGGAAGACAGTGAAGCTGAGAATAGGTTATTGTCTGTCATGAAAAATCTCTGTCCATTGAAACGTCAGATAGAACAATTTCTGGTGTTTTAATATTTCTATCATCATCGCTTACTTTGGCATTTTTTGCCGCAAAAGCTTGATATGTACTGTATATACTATAGGTAGGTTTTTAGTTTTTCAAGTTTTTAATAGAAGTACAAATTTTGAAATCGAATTTCGAGGCCCCTGGACGTTGAGGGCCTACAATCGCTCGTACTACGAATTTTTACTCGTCATATGAGACAAAATTCTTTACGAATAGCCGCTCGCAAAGCGAATTTCTCGTACAACGAGGCACTCGTACTGCGAGGTTCTACTGTATTTTCTTGTAACCTCCAGAAATGCGAAAGCCGCAGCTGCCAATAGCAAGGAGATGTGATGTATTTGAAGTTTTTTAACTGATCGATCAACTTATAGACTTTTTTAAATTAGCTGTGATGACCTATCTTCGCTCTTAATGACCCCAATGCATCGTCCTAATTAAATAGTAGCGATGTGACCTCGCTTTGGCAGTGATCTGTGTAAGGCATGAAATTGATTTCATGGTAAAGTTTGTCGTCCGAGCCACGTGGCCCAATTCAAATTTATTATAAATAGAAACTCGCTCTCATCAAACAATGACCATAATTTCGCTGATAGAATGGTGACCATGATTTTGCTGAATGGTCAGGTGACCATTGTATTTTTTTTGCTGCATTATGCTAAGTTACCGCGCGTGTGAAACCGCAGGTAAAAAGTAAACTCTTCGCCTTTGTACATAAGTTACAACTATATTTTTTCTGGATTGGGCGTCATAGAGTTACGCATATTTAAACTAGGGTAGTTTGTAATTTGGGGGAATTTTGATGACCTTATTCAAACAAGTTCAGCACTTCGAGGACGGATAAAGCTATTGAATTCCGTTAAATCATTGGACAAGCCAGCATCTTTTTAACGAAGGGTGAATTTAAGAATCGCGAGTCTTTCTTTCATTAACAAAATTGAATTTATAATTTCTCTTTGAACCAAAAGCGGTAAGATTTTTATCAGAAAAGAGTCTAACAGAAACTCTATTTTACTTTTTAGACGTTGAGCAACTGCAACAAAATTAAACTTCTAAACCAGGGGTGTCAAACTCATTTGGTGCTGTGGGTCATATTTGCGCAATCACATTCTACGCGGGCCAGATTTGCGCACTTGCATCTTACGGCGCCCAGACAATTTTTCAAATAATTACACGATCAATATTTTTATTTATTTTTTATAGCAGTGTTTCTCAACCTTTTTCCGCCTGTGGCACATTTTGGGACTTTTTCGAAATTTGCGGCACACTTAGCCACAATAAGGTCTTTTCTAAAAACTAAAAGTCTTCACTTTGTATCTATCTCGAATTTATCGATTTCAAGACGCGGGTCACAAAAGAGAACATGGAGGACTGGATTTGGCCCGCGGGCCGCCAGTTTGACACCCCTGTTTTAAACTTTCTATCAATCGTTATCATTTTAGCGATTTGGAAATCAGTGCTATAACACTAAATAAATCCGTACTTTAGCATTGAACTGATTTCCTTTAATAATAAACAAGATATATCTCAAATTAAATTTAAACGCTATGTTTCGAAATTTGTAACCAAACCAAATGGGAAAAACGGATCATGTTAAAAATACGCCTCTTCGCCTCTGGAGGCGTATTTTTTAGTTGTGTAATTCTGGGAGCGTTTTTTCAACATGATCCGGAAAACAATACGCAGACTTTAGTTTAAATGTTGTTTTTCTTACTTTATTTCTGTTGCAATTGGAGAAAAAAAGGTTTTAATTGCTTGCAGCAAATCAAAAAGTTTTTAAAAGTTCTTCTCTTACTTAGTTTTTCAATTATAATTCTATCAAATATTCTGTTGACTTCACCAAGAAAAAAACCTTACATTTATAAAATTAAAAGTAACTTTACATCACATATCATCAAAGATAACGACTGCATTACAGACAGTGGCGTACCGAGGATTTTTCAAAGAAAGGGGGCATACGATCACAACCAAATGTGGTTAGTGGAAGCATTTATTCAAGTGGTAGAAAAAAAGGTCCTCAATTTGCATCAGTCCCAGATTTTATGATTTTCTTCCCAAAAAAAGAGTGTTTTCTAAAAAAAAAGGTTTTCAATTTGAATCGGTTCCGGATTTATCATGATTTTTGTCTCTGAAATTTGGTGATCTCTGGAAAAACAAAAAAGGGGTTTGCTCATGGAATCTGTCTCTGTTTTCCGGCAAATTTTCTGCCCAAAAGATCTCCAAGAAAGAGGCCATGGATCTCTAAAGGGGGACTAAGACCTAAAATTACTGTCTAACGTATGGTAAGCCTACGTATTAGTAATCTCCGAAGGGGACCATGGCACAATGCCCCCCTAAATCCGCTACTGATGACAGATGTTTGAATTGTTTGATTAAATTATCTGATTTACTCCAATTTTTTGGCATATTTGCAATTTAAAAGATTTACTGTATACAATTTAAAAGGCTTGTGAACATTACTAATTTTCTGTATACGGCTCATGCTTGAAAATCTTTGGCCACCCCTGGCATAAAGTATAGCTCTAGCCTCAAACTTTTGCATGATATTTCTATATATTTAAATCGTCGAAGGTCGGCGGTTGGCATTAAGGCTGTGCTACCGAGACGTCAGTGCGCCTGACTACAAACCTATCCTGGTGCTGAAGATCTGGTTCAATTCTCAATTTGGTTGCGAGTATAATCAAAATCCCGAGTAATTTTTGAGGTTACATGCCATGAGCATTTATAAACTTTACTAACTGTTTTCTAAATTTTAAACTTCTTAGGTTTTGAGTAACAATGTTATGAAACTCTGGATCTTAAACTGGGGAGCGTGAAAGGCTTTTTAGAAGGCGCGAGCAGCTGAGTAGAAACTGAATTGATAGCTGAAACAGCAAATTTTTCAGTTTACACCATTAGTTTAGGACGGATTGGACGCTAATGGAAATTAAATAACTTTTTTTTTTAGTCTTCACCTTGAATTTCGGGCAAAATTGGAGAATTTGATGGAATCTCTTGGGTTTTGCTTTTGGTTTGTGTCGTCAAGGAGGGGGCGCGAGTTTCGTTTGCGTGGAAAAAGAAATCACGTCTTAAAAAGTTTACGAACACTGCTCTAGTTCAGGGCTTCTCAAAACTTTTCTGTTCTGCGACCCCGTTTTAAAAAATATATTTTGTGTGACTTTAATATGTGTAGGCTAATTTTCCGTTAAATTTTTCCTATGGAAAACACGCATGTGCATGAAAAACCATGTTATAAGAACGAGAAATGGAAGTAGTAACCTAAAGCGAATTAACAAAATTACAAGAACCAGGTGTCCTCTAAAAAAAAAAGGTTTTCACTATGATTCAGATTTTATTTTAAATACCTATTGTTTAAATACCTACTAACCTTGAGCAACAATGATGTAATGACACTTTACCTTTTCTAATTTTTGATTGACAATAAATGTAATAGTAAAAAGCCAATTTCGTTAGTACAAAAAGCTAATTTGTTTCGCGACCCCAAAATTTCGCGACTCACAGTTTTGTTCCGCGACCTCATTTTAAGCCTGCGGCAAATTTTGGGACTTTTTTAAAATCCGCGGGGTATTTCGACGAGATTTCTTGATTTTCGTCCCCAACTTTAGGTGTTCTCTAAAAAAAAAGTCTTCACTCAGAATCAAGCTGCCTGCTGCGATTTATCTACGTAGTTTCGTCGCCAATTTTAAGTGTTCTTTAAAAAAAAAGATCATTCAAAATCAAGCTCTAATTTGTCAATTTTTGTCCCCAAATTCTCTGATTTGCCGATTACATGTGCCATAACCATAATTTTTTCAAAAAGTTCCGCGGCACTACAGGGATTTTCAATGTTTCGCAGCACAAAGCACAAAATGCCAATTTATTTCGCGACCTACAGTTTGAGAAGCCCTGCTCTAGTTGAATACAATTTCGTACGAAAAAACTTACTAAAGCGGAGCAAAAAACGAGACTAACTAAAACGAAAAAAGTTGCTAAGGTAGCCAGAAACTGTGAGCAAATCAGTTTGTGACTAATTCAACCAGAAATATCCGAGCATAACATGGCAATAACACGTAACTTTGGTGGGTTGTGTTAGTGACGATAACAACTATACTACGCAAACAATCATAGTACAGAAACCATTTCCATAAATTTTGATCAGGAAAGTTGTAGCAATGCCAGTGAAGCTTTAGTGAGTCTTGATAATGAGATATGTTTATTTGCATCAAACCTTTTCAATAAATTACCGCTTACAACACAAAAAAACAATGATTTTACATTTTGAAATTAAACAAACTGATAATAAGCCATATATATTACAAATCAAAGAGCACTATTAAGATGTGATGCAGGGGTAGGAAGGGACAAAAGTCATTTAATCACTACCCCCATGATTCATCAGCAATCGGATTGCACAAACTAATAACGGATTCCATTCAGCAGAAAGAGCTTGAAGTAAAAACTGCCACGGTCAATAACTGATGGCACTTTAGCAATTAGCAGAAAGTATCCCTAGCAAAAAGTACTCCAGCATGCAAAAAAGATCTATATGTGGTTCCACATGTTTACTACGTGCATTGTGCTTCGCAGAATTTAAAACTATGTTTCGAAATATATTGGCTTTCCTTTACTTTTTATTTTGAAAAACAAAATAAAAACGATTTTTTAACCATTTTTTACGTATTTTAAAGAAAAATTTGAAAAAAATTAACTTGCCATCAAATTATTACTTCTATTTTTGTAAAAAACTAACGGGAGCCATTAATTGCAGTTCGATTTTTTAGAAGTGAGTCTTTATGATAAATTTACGAAGATGTTCATGTAGCACACTTTTATGTCTTTGTCTTATTTTATTTTAATAAGGATTCCGTCGATTCAACCATTTTTTGCCATTAGCTTGTATATTTTGTGACAATAAACGTCTCTTGATTTGACTCTGCTTTAGCAAGACAGCGGTAAGTCTTATCAATCAAAAGTACATTTTACTTGTATATGTCTTACTGCTAATCCAAATTTATTGCTGCTTGTTTTCGGTTATTTTAAATATCATCATCATTAACATCGTCGTCGTCATCATTATCATCATTATCTCTAATTACCCTATCGACTCGAAAAACAACTTCGGAGGTGTTACACTTAGGGCAACCCTGACTGCTTTTGAAGATGCCAAAAATATTGCCCGGTTGAAGTTTCTTATTTAATTTTTACTCAGAAATACTGAAATTTAGAGCAGCTCGCTAATATCGCCACGAAGACGACAGGGCCCAAAGTGCCTTTCTTAAAGATGCAGCAGGATGACGAAAGTAGGAGCTGAATCGATTCCGTTCGCCTTTAACACAGCGCTCCTACTTATTTGGCCACTGTACCAAAACGTACGGCATATTTGCAACAGAAATTTAATATGTCGCTAGTATGTCACCAATAAGTTAAGTATTAAAATCTTGGTTTTGTCCATCTCATCCCTTGCAGATATATTGTGCATGGGCTTAATTTGCAAGTGAGTTTATAGCAAGGAAAACGATAACGCTTACATATCTTGAAAATTATTACTACATGTAGTTATCCATGTCCCAAAAACAAAAATAGGCAAGGATAATTTAAATTTTGTCCTTTTACTGTAGGTGGAAAGCCACTTTATACAAATAAAACTAATATTTACACAGTTTGGAGGAAAAACCGCAATTCGTAGGAAATTATTTTTCATCGAGAATGAGAGACAGGTTTGTTTTAAAAAATGAATACAGTGAAAAATGAAATAAAAAAAACTTATTTAAATTGTCAGAAAAAAAATTTAACTTTGAATTTGATAAAACCACTATAATGAACAAAATCCAATAAATAGATCATTCCCGATTTCTTGAACAGTAAGTTTATATATGCCACCTCAAAAGAGTTATTCTTCGCAAAATATCTAGTTACTGATATTCAAAGTCAAATAAAAATATTGAATTACAGATATTTGATGTTGGACAATGTATGACGTACTATAAAGACACTTTGAAGAAAAGCCTTTTTTTTTCTACCTAAGTCGTTTCTCATGCAACAAACATCAATTTGTGGTTATTTCAGTTTTTTAACTTTGCTAAAGCAGCAGGGTCTTTTTGTGCAGTGCATTATAAATTGTACATAGCCGTAGGAGACAAAAATATTGATAAGGAGAATTTTGGACAAATTTCATGAGCGTTGTTTGAACTACAATTTTTATATACGCTTAAATATTTAAATAAAGACTATAATAGACCAAAAAAATTTAACTTTTCGCTTCAAATCAAATACCAAAAATTCCTTTCTGCAAATGCATTTTACGTGTTGAACTATGATTTACCAAACTAGGATTTTTACCAATGTTGGCCAATGGCGTATTAGAAAGTTCGGCCAAATCAATCACATTTTATCAGCGATTTCTAATTGGCCATTGGAATTGATGAAAAAGATAGCTTATCATATTGTGTGTGCGTCGTGCTTTAAAACGACGTCTTCGGCACACTCAATCTTTTTAACTAATACAGATGCGTGTAAGTCCAAATAATTTTGATCTTATTGCAAGATCGAAATTGCAGTAAATAAATTCAATAAATGATTTTTAACATAACCAAAAAAATTTTAAAGCAGTAATTGAAAATTTAAACATTTAGTTTAAGCAAAAACCGCGACAGTAAATATGAAAAAAGATTTGCATTTCTTGCAAAGCTTTCACCTATCGGTTATAAGATTTTTTAAATAATTATGAAAGTGAAAGTTAACTGGCTTTAGTTCGATATCTTTTTTAGTTTTTTGTAAATGCGCTAAGCAATATTAATAGCTTGACACAAATTTTTTTCTTACTATAATAACAAATGTCAATTAAAAACTTAAGTGCAAAATTTTTGCTACTATTACTATGAAAATTGCTACAATTTTACCGTTACAATCAATTAACAATTTATTGAAAACGTATTTAAAACTGTCTCTGGTTGCAACGCCAAGAAGCAACTAAATTCTAGAATACGTCAAAGTCAATAATGCAAAACCAATACAAAAAATATAGTCAAAGTGGTTGAAAGAATTGCTAATTTTCCACGTGAAAGAATATCTTAATAAGTTATATTGCTATCAACTTACTTTATTTTTTGGCTGCATAACCAAAGATTGCGTTGACAATATACAGGTACTGTATGTCGTCCAGTATGGCAGACGATAGATAATTCATTGTTTTTGGTAGACAATTTGCAAATTTAAAATATAGTTGCTATGTAAAAGAATTGTTTTTCTTATTTTGTGTACTTATACGTAAATTTGCAAAGTATTTGCCATGAAAACAAATTTAAACGGATAAAGGTATTGCAACGGCAAAGCACACTTAAAATTTTGAACGAATTTTAAACAGTGGTAAAATAAAAGCAGTTGTGAGTAGTATAATGTATTGTATAAAATTAAGCACCTACACAAACCAAATTTACGAGTCCAATTCGATTTGATGAATTGCTGATGATATTTTCTCAGCAAGGGTTGATAAAACAATTTTGCTAATTTAAGATGATAAAACTATTTTAAACGAGAGGATGACATCATACAAACTATTTCAACGAAAAAAGAATTTGTTATTTTGTTGTAAAAAATTTAAAGTTTTTATGTAATGAATATAACAGTGTCAAGCTTGTTAAAGTCTTAGCTGCTATTAGCTAAAGGTTTAAAAAAAACAAAAAAAATACTAAACAACGCTTGGTTCAAATTAAGATAGTTAAAAAATTACCTACTTGTGATGCCTGGTTTAAAAGAAGTGTCAAATCAATGAAGTGTGCAATATTATTTAAAGTATTAAAAAACCCATAATCCTAAAAATATTAGGTATCAGTCAATTGACTGTGTCAAAAAAAATACTAGAAAATTTTAGATTTCAAAATAAACAAAATATTTAAAAGTAGCTTTAATTAAGAAGTACAAAAATACATGTATTTAAAACATTTGTTAGTTGGAAAACTGTGGAAAAATGACTTAAATATTAATTAAATAATATTTGCACGAATCATTGTAAATAATCTATTTTCTGTGGCATGGTTATTTATAATGATAAAATAAGCTAGAAATCATATAAAATTTTATTATTTATTATTATAATTATAATCATTTTTATTCGTATGAAGGGCTATTGTTAGAAATGTTTTAAGTAATTGTAATGCCTGTAACTAAATAATATCCATAATAAATTTATAATAATCCTAAATGTTGCTGTAGATAAGAGTTGTTAAATCATCGAATAAAAACAATACTTATCCTTACATACTGTATTTGGATAGAATTAACAGTGACGTAAAGTATCAAACGAAAGGATCGGCACGGCCTATAACAATTTAACTACACAACGAAAGATTCTACAACTTGATTTTTTAGGCTAAAGCAATTAATTCATTCAGTAAAAATTAAAGACGTTTTGTTTTAAAAAGACATTGTCATGGCAGGAAGTCAGCCGTAAATCTATTTCGTATTAACCTTACCACATTGAGAAAATGTGCAAAAGCGCATTCACCAACACAGGTGTAAAGTTTATTTTCGATTAAGCGAAATTCAGAACAATCTTTATTTTTTATCCACAGGCAGCGAAACAAGAAATATACGAAAAACAAAGATTGCGCTCAACTTCTTCCGAACTACTACAAACTGTAAACTTGTCTTTACAAAAGCAGCAAGCTCAGCAACTGCGACTTTTCATTGAAAAAGCAAAAAAAGAATTCGCGCGAGTGTTTTCGAACTGTGCTGAAAGCAGTATTGTTTACTTCTGTTCACAGGAAAGCTACGATGACAAGTCTAGCTAATGAAGTGTCATTTCTAGTGTGAAGTGCATTGGTGTTTTGCTTTGTATTGACATGCGCAGAAATCTCAAAGCTTAAGCTATTCAGCAACATCGTGTCAGTCAACGTTAAAAAACGCACCCGAACTTGACAGAAAAGTGTCGAATCGAGTTTATAAAAAGGAAAGCATATTATTCTTTCGTTTATACCGTGTCAGCAGATCTCAATATTTGCACCAATTCTTAAAGTCTTGAGGTGTAGTATATATCCAATGAGATTAGTAGATGAATGGTAAGTGCAAAAAAGCGAATTAATAACTCGGGTTACTTAGTTGAAAATTTAATAACTGCTCTAAATTTTTAATTGACTTTGGCATGTCATGACATGTCCAGAAAAGCTGTTGAACTTCAGTTGCAACCACACTATTTAGTCATCAGTAGCTCACTAGTAGCTACAAATGCATGTTGTGTAAAAGCATAAAACAGAAATGCAAGAATTAAAATGAAAATTCAAGATTCTAAAAGTGCCCTATAACTTGAATTAAAGTGAGTATATTTCCGTGTGAAATGTAGAAATGTGAAGTAACTATTTTTTATGAACTTGAGATATTAAACCATTGGTTCTCAACTTTTTCGCGCCTCTGCCACACTTTGGGACCTTTTCAAAATTCCTGGCGCACTTGGACCAGAGTTCAGATCTTGATTTTTGTTCCTGAAAAGTAGTGTCCACTCAAAACAAAGGTTGTGGAATAATGGACTAATGTTTTTAAAAAAGTTTCGCGGCACACAGGCTGAGAACCACTGTATTAGACAAAAAACGTTTGTATTTGTCGTTGTAAGATAATAAAGTTAACGATTTATTTCGGTGATTTCAACTTTACTGCACATAAACTTTGCTACGTAATCACTAGTATATTACCATTTGCAGGTTAGAAATCGGTTAGAACGGGCAAATCGTCTATCGAAGTTATACGTAGGTTTGCAGCTATGATTAGCGCTATAAAGCGAATTAAGAATGGGATTGCTGCAAGCAACTTTTCGACAACAACACTCTAACTCAATTCCACTAGTTTAGTGAGCGCGCCCGCTCGACAACAGTAGGCCACGTCATAAAAACGTTTGGCGGTTTGCTTTACTTCTGCTGTTGGGTAATTTTATTGTTAAAAATTTTTGGCAAGTATCTGTGCACAAAGCCAATGCACAACCAAGTTTGATTTGGCATTTGTTTGGCACTGCACAATATTTGTCAAAAGCTTTACCTAAAATTTAAGTTATGCTTATTATTTATCTTATGTCAAGGGTTTTGGATTACTTATTCTCTATTGTAATTTTAGTCTCAATCAGTCAATTCGGCTGTTATAAAATTGATTTCAATGTTTTGGTAACAATGCTGCAAAATCTTTTTAACAAAAGACTTGCTTTAAACAAAAATAATTATGTGTAAATTCTGAAGCCTCTTCGGTTGATTTCAATTATGTTATAAAAAGATTCTGGTCAATACAATCTCTGCATAATTCTTTTTGTCATTTTTTATCGCTATTTCTTCTGTTTGGCTGTCTTGTCAAGAAGCTCTAAATTACTGCCCTATTAGCTTTTATTAAAAAATCTGACTAATCCTCCCCCGAAAAAAGTATTCAACCTGATGGTAATATTTTCCGATTTTCAAAAGCAAATTAGAATAATCCAAAGCTGCTCTAAGTCAGTGGGGGGAACTTAATTGGAATCGTTGGGCGCATCTTCATTTTAAAAAATTGAGGGCGGGCTCCATAACATAGAATTTTATATAGAATATAGAAATTTTTTGGAAAAGGATTTTTTTTTAAAATTAGGCGTGATGACTATAAAACAAAGTCATTCATTACTATAGTGCGATGGCACCGATCCAAGTCAATGGGATTAACAGGCTTCCCAACATACTCTACGGCCATGGCCGTATTGGACCAGAAGGTTGCAGGTTTTGCGCCGCTTCTTAATAACGCTTTTATCGTTTTCAGCTAATCAGTTTAACAAACAGTAGATGTTAGCCCACGTAACATTGTAGTAAGTTTCAATTAAATTGAGAACAAAATGCTGTGATGACCTTATTTGTAACTGGTTTTTTTGTAAGCTATTTATATTTAGAATTTGATTCTGAAGTAATTTAATACCTCGATTCAAAGCAACTCGGTTTTAAGAAACAAAAGAAAAAAATGAAAAGGTTTTCAATAAAATTCCGCTAAATGACGGCAGCAAAAATTGTCATGATTGTAACTTTTATTGCCCAATTACTCTGTACATTGGCGTCACTAGCCAAAAAACAGTTTGTATGAACAGGGCCGTAACTATCGCCGGTGCAAAGCAACGGCGACCCAGCACGAGGGGGCCCCGCTTTGCTACATTTTATTGTAAAATATTTTCGTTAAAAGCTCAAGTAAACTTATTATTATTAAATGTCACCCTTCATCAATAAAACCATCTAATTTATTTGAACTATTTCTTAATATATTTAAAATTTCGATTATGACGCAGTGGCGTGCGGTCAGGGTCCAGACACGGCACGCATGACCAACGAACTTTTGCGCGATGACCTTTATTTTTCAATTGAATAAAGAACACCACTGTTTTGGAACGAAATTAGAGAAACGTGAGGATGATCTGAGGCAAAGACCAAGTGTAAAATCTGCGACTGATTTCGAGTGAAGACTTTTTTTTTTTGGAGAATACTGTGATTTTGGTATAAAAAGTAAGGAACCTAAGTCTGATTTTAAGTAAAGACCTTTTTTTTTTGGGGGAACACCATGAGTTTCTTAGAAAAATTGGTCGATGTCTTAGAATCCCACACAATTTTTTCCTACCCTACCCATAAAATATTGCACGTCCTACCCATTAACTACCCATAAAATACCCAATTGCATGACCAGCTTTGGCATACCAAGTGCATGACCAGTCTCAGAGGTCACCGCAAGCCACTGTTGTGACGTATTAATTTTAATTGTAACGTATTCATGACGTAATCGGTACGCTACCCCCTTCAAGCATGCTTTTTTGGCTCATTCTCTCAATTAAAAAATGTTTCTATAACGTGGAATCGTCAATGATTTCTGTGTTGAGAAAAATAGGGCAATTGAAAATTAAGCCCAGAAAAAAATGGGAGCCCCATAATAGATGTTTGTACCAGGCCCCAACTGACGAAGTTACGGCCCTGTGTATCAACATATGTCTGAAGAGAGCAGGACATTCCTGAGCAAGCAGACAAGACTGTCTTTGATTCGTGTTTCTTACTCGAAACCATGAAATCATGCAGTGAGGTCAGAAGAGTGTGCGCGATGCTTAATGCAGCAGATAATACTTTTTAGTGCTGTCTTGCTCTTTCTTAATAAGTTGATCACTAAGTAAAATACCAACTAAAATTCACTTGCAAAATAAAAAAGGAATTATGTTAAAAAAAAACTGCACGAGTTTACCATTATATGATGCGGTGATGGGTAAATTCCACCACAGTAAATTTTACTAAACCAAGGTTTATACTAGGGTACGGTTGAAGTTAAACTTATCAGCAAAATTGCTCGTGAATTTTTTCTCTGTGGAATTTAACGAAAACTGACGAGCGCTTATTTAGCAAAAAACTAATCACAAAAAATGGGCAAAACCTTAGAAGTAAATTTGCTTTTCCAACCCGCCCGAACATTTGGATTCGCTCATCATATTCATCATTTATAAGATGTAGCGACCATACGAATCTTTCTAATAAATGTTTTTCTTTTACTTGAACTGTATGCAGTGATGGCTTTAATAGGGTGCAAACGGTGCGGCCGCACCGAGCCCCCCTAAAATACATCAAAAAGTGGCCCCCTTACACAAGAAATTGCTCTATCTCTTCATAGTAGCACCAGTACATTGATGGCATGTCAAAAAGAAAAGAAAAAATGTTTAAAAAAAGGGCATCCTAGGCTGATGACCTTTTTTTTAGTGATCGCTTTGTCTCACTCTGCCTTGGATCACTCAGTGGTGGGCCCCCTAAATTGAAGACTTTTTTTTTAGAGATTACTTTGCTTTCATATACTAAAAATTACTTCAGCTACCTTTTTTTAATACACTAAATAGTGGCCCCCTCTTACGTTTCTTGCACCGAGCCCCCCTTTTGTAAGGCCATCACTGACTGTATGCTACCGTTTTACGTTCTGTTTCTGGCTCCTTTTTCTGTTCTGTTTATATTTCACTTATGTGTCTATATTTTTAAAAAGTAAACCGTGGCTAAGCTGGAATGAAAGAAAGTATTTGATTCATTTTATTATTGTCACTTTTAAGAGGCGCAAGCATTCGATTTATTTGCCCTGTTTCAGAAAATGTTGCAATATTCCAGTAACGAGCAAACACTCAGCTACAATTTAATAGCTTATCGCCGGATTTAATTAACTTTTGTGCTTTGTAGCCCTTGAAGAGCCACGACAAAAATTTGGCAAAGACTTAAAGAAAATAATGTTATTAACATTAACCAATTTGGTATTTAATGAGTGGGATGCATCTGCTATTTTGTTTTTTAAAATACTTCCAATTCTAGTTATCTTAAAGTAACTTGAAAGTTTGCATATATACTGTAATAGCAAAATAATTAATTTTTAAAACATCACAAAAAAGGTTTGCAAAGTCCTTGGGTTTTTCTTCGGGGGTTCTTGGGTTCCATACGGAAAACTTTAAAATCTATGGTTTAGTGTAAAGCATGAAAGCTGCAAGTTTTGATTTTAAATTTGTTTGTTCGACTTGCGCTGTAGTCCATTTATTATCATTCACGAGGCAGTCGTTTCACTCTTATATTTACGGATTTTCGATGTTGTTCATAGCAGGATTTAAGAGTCAGAGCTAAAAAAAATTTAAGAATTAGGCGCTGGAGTTGGAGCCAGTCATTTTTAAAGTAGTGGAATAGGAAACTATTTGTATTTTATTAGTGAAAGTATGGCATATTTTTGTCCAAACTTTACTCGAGAATCCGAAAGGACGAGTTGAACTATATAGGTAACCCAAATACCTGCGCTGAAGTAAAGCTGTGCTACTTTTTTTTTATGCCGGCTGTAGAATTAGTTTGCCGCGAGACTGAAGTTTTTGATTAATACAGTTTTGGCTAAGTACAAATGAATACGCTAGAAAGGTTTTCTCACAGATAGTAAAAAACCACAGCTTTTAACTAGAAAAAGAATATACAGGGTGGGCCGTAAATAACGCACCAAAGCGTTTTGAACATCGACTGGAATTGTGCATCAACGCAAATGGCGAGCATTTTGAGCATTTGTGATTGTACCAGCGTGTACGTGTTTCTCTGTTCATTTGTTAAGTCTTGCTTTAATAAAAACGTGTGTTATTATTATCAGTATTGTTTAATATGCTTTGGTGCGTTATTTACGGCCCACCCTGTATTATTCGTAAAATCAAACGAACTTGATCAACTCTCGTAAAACTTGACTCTCAAGCTTCACAAAACTTAGCGCAATTCACACAACAGACTTTGTACTTTGTACAACTTTGTATTACATATATACAATCACACGTATCACATGTATACAACAACTTTGTACTTTAAAAATAAATTGGCACCCTGATGGCTAACATTAAACTTAATAATTCGCCCAAAGAATTGTATCTCACTATGGAATTAAAACTTCAGTCAATCAATGCGCTTTGAATAAAACAGTAAAACGACCTTTTATAATCACATATAAAAACAACTTGTAGACTAACAAATTGAGTAGGGGTGATGTGCTGATTACACAATTATTATGTGATAATGGAAAATATGACGTCACAATTAAAAGCTTTAAAAATTACTGCAAAAGACTGCAAATCAGCTTTAGGTTTATGCAGTTAAGATTAGTATTAAGAATGAAGTATGATATTTTATTAAATCAAAATTTAAAAATACATTTACAACAATTTAGTACTTTCTTTACTACGCCTATAATATCTAGCCTAATCGAAACATTTTGACAACATTTTAAAAGCTAAATTAAGTAGGCTAATTTTTGGATTAGGAGCTGGAGTTGTAGCCAGTCATTTTAACCCTCTGTCTACTACGCGGTCAAATTGACCACAAACGCAGTTTTGAAAAGCTACTGTTGCTCAACCGCTGGGAGCAGATCCATAAAACATCTCGACTTTATTTTATATCCAAGAGGTTTTATAATTTACAAATTAATGTAGGTCATACTTTCATTAATGTAGGTTATACTTGTCATGACTTAATAAAAAAAAGCATCGACTACCGGTGGGGTCAAAATGAATCCAATAGCTTTACGAACAAAAAACGTAAAAAGACGCACAAACAAATTAAATATTGATTTATTTTTATCTTTTTTTTTTTCTCTCTATATTTATCCTCTTGACTCGCAAGAAAGCAACGGAGGCACTAATACGTAGGGTAAGCAATTACCCTGACCTGCTTCCGGAGATGCCAAGATATTGCTGTCCGCTTGAAATTTAATAGAGATATGACTAAAATTAGAACTGCTTGCCAGGACCACCAAGCAGAGGAAAGTATCTTTCCCAAGGACACAACAGAAAGACCCGAGTAAGTTTTGAACCGAGACCATGTTGATCACAATTGCGGCGCTCTAACTACTCGACCACGCTGCCGACATTTTTCAAAGCTTACGTATCATAAATAAACAAATATTTTTCTTTTATAATCAATAAAAAGAAATCTTAATAGTTTTATGTAAATTATAATATCGTAGTTATAACCAAACGTTATTCTACAACAAATCGGGAACTGGCTTTGAGATTTTAAATATAATAGCTAGATAGCGATTGTTTTAAAGGCTTATTTAGTGTAGTTAATTGCAAGTTTGTTTGAGGTTTTTGTTTATTTCAAAAACTACTTCTGTTTAATTCAAAATGTGTTTTTGAGATTCGCGTTTTTATTTATTTGTCTGGAAGAGACTTAATTCAGAGTTTGTCATGGCGACATTTACATCAGGCTCGTGATATAGAATTAAAATTGCATAATATAATATTAATTTCGTTTTTCTTTATTTTGATTTTAAAAAAAATGAAATTACTGTTATTGAACATAATTATTCAAATCAATTTAGCTTTATAGCCTACAGCAAAATTGTGATTATAGGATATTGCAGAAGTTGTGGAGAATATTGTAGCTTTAAAATTTTTTAATCCTAAATTAATATTTTTCGAAATTTAAATGCAAATTTTTTTCTGGTGTGCAGAGGGTTAGAAATGACGGGGCGGAGCTCGAGCTGGAGCCATAAATTATATTGTTAGCTCCGCAGCTTTGGTTCATAGGTTACCTAAAAGAACAAATAACAAAACTATTAAGAAAGCAACACTTTTAAGTTTGTTTCTTTTAGTACAAGAACAAGCCAATTCTGAGAAAGTAAGTCCCTGCAAAACTAAGTACTTCTGGAATCGATATTGCTAATGATGCTTCATAGCTTTTTTTCTACAGACATTAACAAAAACTTTTCAAGGAGTTCTTGATGCATTACATTTTGTAGACGGTTTTTATACTCTTCACAGTAGAAAAAGATTACTGAGAATCAAGGAACGCTACTATAACTAAATCAACACGATTAATGTGAAAAAACGTTTAAAAGGGATCCAGGCCGAAGCGGATACAACATGTGAAAAATCAATTCTCAACAAGTACAATGTATTCTCTAAGGCAGTGGTGTCAAACTGGCAGCCCGCGGGCTAACTCCGGCCTAACATGCTCTATTTTGTGGTCCGCGTCTTGAAATCAAGAAATTCAGGACAGATTCAAAGTAAAGACTTTTTAGAGACGGAACTCAAGAAATCCGAGAAATTTATAAACAATAAATAAAAATATTGATTGTGTAATTATTTGAAAAATTGTCTGGCCCGCGTAAAACGATAGCGCGCAATATGGCCCACAGCACCAAATGAGTTTGACAGCCCTACTCTAAAGAGATTACAATGTAACCTATCAAATGTAATTTCAACGAGTTAAATAGGAACAGTAAAAAAGCGACTAAAAGAAATTAACAAAGAGGACGATTATTATGCGACAGGCCTGTTTCGGTCTTATGGACCTCGTCAGGCGTAAGTTATCGTAACTATAAGGCGAAATGGTAGCGCGAAACTTTTCGCTCACCTTAACTTCCGCGCTACCGTTTCGCCCAGAGGTTACGATAACTTATGTCTGATGAGTGATGAGTTCCATACTACCGAAACAGGCTTGTCGCATAGTAATTGTCCTCTTTGTTAATTTCTTTTAGTCACATTTATTACATTTGATCGATTACATTGTGATCTCTTTAGAGCAGGGCTCTTCAAACTGGGGGTCGCGAAAGGGCTCAATGGGGGTCGCGGGATTTTAGATTTTAATTTTTGGAGATCACCATGATTTTGGGAGAAAAATAGCGAAATACAACAGCAAATTGAAGTGAAGACCTTTTTTTTTTAGAGAACCCCTTGATTTTGGGAATAAAATAAGGAAACCAGGGATGCAATCGAAGTGAAGACCTTTTTTTTTTTAGAGAACACCTTGATTTTTGGGGAAAAATAGGGAAATCAGAGATGAAATCGAAGTGAAGAACTTTTTTTTTAGAGAACACCTTGATTTTTGGAGAAAAATAGGGAAATCAGAGATGAAATCGAAGTGAAGACCTTTTTTTTTTTTTTTTTTTTGTAGAGAACATCTTGATGTTGGGGGAAAAATAGCAGAATCAGAAATGGATTCTAGGTGAAGATCCTTTTTTAGGGGTCGCGAAAAAATTTGCCTGTGCAAAATGGGTCTCGATGAAAAAAGTTTGAAGAACACTGCTTTAGAGAATACATTGTACTTGTTGAGAAAAAGATTGTTGGCATTTCACTTGTGCTACAGGCAACGTTTGCAGCAATTTTTATCCAGTGGATTTTTTGCCAAACATTTTATTGATTTAACGTTACAATTATAATTTTTTAAAAATTGACTGCAACTTCGTTCTCAGTTAAAAAAATAATAAAATTTGAGATGATTTTTTCAAACGCTGTCATAATAATAAATCTTGATAAAAGAATTTAATGTAATATAAAAATTTAAATTGATGTTGTTTTGTATAAAAGTTGTATGTGCGTATACCAAAATTATTAATACAACGTGTTAATAATTACATGTATTATCAATAAACATGTGCGCATACCAAATTATTAATATACATGTGCGCATACCAAAATTATTAATACGTAACGTGTGCGTATACCAAAATTATTAATACATAACGTGTGCGTATACCAAAATTTGAAACCAACAAAAAAGTAAACCAATGGAGAAAAAATTTATTTATGTCGATTGCGATAAGCTATCAAGAAACCAAAGCTCTCGTTTGAAATTATTGATTGAAAAAATACAAAACAAACTTAACGTTAAATTGTATTATACAAATTAAATAATGATAATAATGTTTTATTATAGGCTAAACAATTTGTACAAGTCTTAGTAGCCTATAACTTTTCGTTCTATCAAAATATGAATTAGAGAAGAAAACGAGCGCGAACAATAGGCAAAGAAATTGTCTGAAACTAATATGATCGACATTTTAGCCATGCCTAGTATTTTTAAAAAGATCTCTTATGACAAGGGTCGGCAACCTACGGCCCGCCAAGAAAAATCGTCCGGCCCGCGACACATCAATTAGCCATTACAAGAATACGGCCCGCCGTTTCTTGTATAGTTTCAAACTACAGTGTTACCATTGTTTGAAAAATATTTTAGTATTGTTACGCCATCAAACTAGTGCGAAGGCGGTAGACTTAGCACGAGATTATCTGGTTTACACGATTTGATAAGAAGTAGATCGTTCCCTACTGCCCTATATTTGTGCATGTGCTGACACGCAGATTAAAGGCTTTGAGATCAAGCGTGCCATACTGCCTATATTTGTGCATTTGCAGAGACGCGGATGAAATGCTTTGAGATAACTTTTTTCAGTTTGATTGCCAAAAGGGACCAGCGCATCATATTCCCGCAGCTTTGTAGTTTTGGGTAGCTGAAAATAGTGTGAAATGAATTAGTGCCGAAGTTTTAATAATGAATGGACGGAGAAGTACTTTTCAATATAACACTTTGGTAAACCGTTGTGCTCAATTTGCAATCAGTCTGTTGCTGTAAACAAGGAATTTAACATTAAACGTCATTATGAGATAAAACATTCGCAGTTTTCGGAGTACAGAGGTCAAATAAGAAAAGACAAAATTAACCGTCTTAAACTTTGCTTAGAAAAGCAGCGTAGTATATTTTAAAAAACAAAACACTTAATCAGAAAAAACACTCGGGCAATCTATGAGGTTGCCAAATTAATTGCAAAAAACATGAAACCTTTTACTGATGGTGATTTTGTGAAAGATTGTTTGATGGCCGTTGTGGAAGTGATTTGTCCTGAGAAAAAAATTATTTTCCAATATTAGCCTTTCTGCAAGAACTATCACCCGACGAATCGAAGAATTGTCTGAGAATGTAAAAACCCGCCAAACTGATTGTTTAAAAAATTTACAATACTTTTCAATCGCTATTGACGAGAGCACTGATACAACGGACACAGCTCAGCTTGCGATATTCGTTCGTGGAGTCAGCTCAAATTTTGATATTTTTGAAAATTTGATTGAGTTACTTCCTTTGAAGGGCACTACAACAGGAGCAGATATTTTGAAGGCACTGTTGCGGTGGACTAGCAATATGAGCCTCGATCTGTCCAAATTGGTGTCGGTAACAACCGACGGAGCTCCCGCAATGATTGGTAGAAATAAAGGTGCCGTTGCTCTGCTTCAAAAACATTTGGAAGATTCGGACGCAATGACAAAATTACAAAGGTACACTGTTTAATCCACCAAGAGGCATTGTGCGCCAAGACAACAAATATGAAGAATGTTATGGACACAGTGGTGAAAGCTGTGGATATGATTTTATCTCACAAACTAAATCACTGCTCTTCAACCAGGGTGCACCACAACTGCCTCTGGGGTGCATGAGTGAAAAAGGGTGCATTGGGGTTTACCACAAAAATCCTAGATGTGCAGAGTGATAACTTTGATAACGGATAAAATCTTTTTTTGCAACGTTTGCCTATACATCTACGCAATACGTTAGCACCTATGCAGTAGTTTAAGAAAATTTTAAAGTTTAGAGTTTAGACTAATGGACAAAAATATTTACCACAAAAATATTTAGAGTTTAGACTAATTAAATTTTAGTGGTCGTTATGTCTATGCTACAGTATTTTAAGAAAATTTCATCTGCCTAAGAATCGGACACAAATCATCAAACCAATGGACAAAAAGAAAACATAGTTGTTGACGATTCTGATAAAACGATACAAGAACAAAGTCAAGCTTCTGTTTTCAAAATATGTGAAAAAAGGAAGCACCAGTCATCTTCTTCCTCCACACAAAAACGTAGAAAATGGATGGACGACTATGTTAGGTATGGCTTTTTTCTCCCAAAAAACGAGAAAAGCAATACTTACCCTGCAGCTCAATGTCTCTTTTGCTCAGTGACATATGCCAACTCCAACCTTGTGCCTTCAAAACTCTCTTTGCACTTGAAAAAACAACATTCTGAATACCAGTATAAATCTGAAAAATTCTTTCAATCTAAAGTGGCAGCATATTCAAAACAGGTAATCTCCTTTAAATCGCAAATGAGTGAACAAGACTCTGAAAAACTTAGCTTAGCATCATTCCAAATGGCACATGTGTTACTGAAAACCAAGCGTCCCTATACAGAATTAGAGACAGTAGTCCTTCCGTGCCTCAAAATAGCTGCAGATGTAATCCATGGTGGGGAAAACTCTGTTGCTAAAGTTGCACAAATTCCACTTTTTGATACAACCATCTCTCGGCGCTCCTTAAGTATAGGAGAAGACTTAGAAAATCAGCTGATTCTTAAACTCAAGAAAGCGCCCTCCTTTGCCATCCAACTCGATGAGACAACCGATATTGGCTCAGAAGCTCAGTTGCTTGTGTGTTGTAGGTTTGCTGATGTTGAACTTAACAAAATCGCTGAACATTATTTATTTTGTCAGCCTTTGGGTGTGGATGCAACTTCTAAAGCTATTTTTCAAACACTCGATGATTACTTCACAAAACATCAACTGAGCTGGGAAAACTACAAGTCAGTAACAACAGATGGTGCAGCTGCAATGCAAGGTAGGGTTAATGGTGTTGTCGAAAAGATAAAAAAAGTTTCTCCAGACTGCATTTCAATCCATTGCGTTATTCATCGTGAAGTACTAGTTGCAAAAAAATTGAAAGGAATGGTTAATAACGATGCGAGTGCGGTATTTGAAAATTTTCTTAGCGACATCGTAAATGTTGTTAATTATGTTAGGGGTCATGCTAAGAAACACAAAATATTTATGAAGTTTTGCGAGAAAATGGAAGCATCAAATAAAAGGTTGCTCTTTCATAGTGAAACTCGTTGGCTTTCAAGAGGAAGAGTTCTCAGTCGAGTGTTTGAACTAAGAAAGGAACTGGGAATATTTTTTCTGGAGGAAAAAGATCAGCGAGCCGCCAAATTTTTTGATAATTTTTGGTTAGCAAAGCTCACTTACATGGCGTGCATATTTGAGCATCTCAACAAACTCAACATCAGTCTTCAAGGAAAAGACAGTGACATTTTCAAAAGCACTGGTAAAGTCAACGCTCTGAAAATGAAATTACCTCTCTGGAAAAAAAGGGTCGAGTCAAATAATTTTTCTGATTTTCCAATTTTGAATAATTTTATTGAAGAATATCAAGGTTTTGAAGGATCACTAATGGTTGAACTAAGAGAACTGATATTGGCTCATCTAGATTTGCTGCAAGAAAACTTCGATAGCTATTTTCCGAAAGAACAAACTTCATATCTTGAAGCAAATTCCTGGATTTTCAACCATTTATCGATGCACCGACAGAAGATGAAGAGTTGCTTGATCTTCGAACAGATCTATGCCATAAAGTTGCATTTAAAGAAACAGCATATACTGACTTTTGGGTTAAACTGTGGCATGTACCTGAATATAGAAAGCTGTCTGAAAGAGCAATTTGTGTACTGATTCAAATGCCATCAACATATTTGTGTGAAAGTGGGTTTTCCACTTTAAGTCAAATAAAGTCCAAGAAGAGAAATTCAATCAATAAAATTGATCATTTAATGCGAGGTGCTCTTGAAATGGAACTAAAACCACGCTATGACTTATTGGTACGAAAACTGCAATCACAGAAAAGTCATTAATCCCTGATAAATTGTTAATCATTTGATTATTTTTTTGCTTTTAGTTAGTTTTGCTTTTCTCAGCCCACTGCAACATTCTTTTTTATATTTTGCTCACTTTTCATGTGTATTGTGTATTTTTTATAAATGTTTATTTAAGAATAGACAATAGAAATCGAGGGTTTCGCAAAGCTTTTTTTAGACTTTGAGTAATTTTATCACAAGGGTGCATGAAATATAAAGTATTCTTGCAAAGGTGCATGAGAGAAAAAAAGGTTGAAGAGCCCTGAACTAAATCACCGACAGTTTCGCCAGCTATTATTAGAAGCAGAGAATCAATATGGTGATATCCTGTATTTCTGCAATGTTCGCTGGCTAAGTCGATGAGCTATGCTTGCACGAGTGTATGAGCTGAGAAATGAAATAGCAACTTTCCTTGAATATAAAAGCATTAACGCCACAGAATTTCGGAATCCTGAATGGGTATCTAATCTTGCATTCCTAGTCCATTTAACGTCACATCTGAACAAATTGAATTTGCAACTTCAGGGAAAAAACCAACTGATACATGAAATGTGGAGGTATATACTCGCATTTGAAACAAAATTGCAACTCTGGGAATATTAGCTGGACAAAAAAATTATGTTCACTTTCCTACACTTGAGGAGAGCAAACCTACTATCGGTAGCAATACTGCATTTGTCACTGTGATACAAAATTTAAGAACTGAATTTTCCTCACGCTTTTCCGACATTAGTTCTCTACAAAATAAATTTAGGCTGTTCAGTACTTCGTTTGATGGAGACGTCAATACCATTCCAGAAAAATTTCAAATGAATCTTATCGCAATGCAATGCAGTGACGAATTGAAGGCAAAGTTTCATACAGAGGGCATATCGCTGCTTGACTTTTACAAAAAATACCTTCTTGAAAGTGGTCTTTATCCCAGCTCGACCAATCATGCAAAAGAAATGGCATCGATGTTTGGTACTACGTACACATGTGAACAATTGTTTTCAACAATGAAATTCACGAAGAGCAAGCTACGATCACGAATTTAGAAATTGTTCTGCTTCTTGCTTCATCTGAGTTGTCGCCAGATGTTGAAAAACTTTCACAAAGCAAGCAGCACCAAGTGTCACATTAATGTTGAGTTGTTGAAGTGTGAATGCATATATTTTGCTATTTTTGTGTTCGGTATGACCGAGATTATAGCAATGTAGCGTAATATACTGAAGCGAGTCTGAATTATAGAGTTAATGAAAATTCTGGCCCGTCAAAAAGTTGTACATTCGATATGTGGCCCGTGACAAGCAAAAGGTTGCCGACCCCTGTCTTATGAGGTCTAACTAATGAGAATTTTATGTAGAGGCAGAAGCGAGGACAGGTTTTGCACAAGTTCCAGTAATTAAATAGTATTTCAAATCTATTCCTACTTCTTGTCACTACTCTTCTGCACTGTTGTCACACTATATTCTTGATATACTAATCTTAATTTTATAAACCTACAGTTAATTTTCAGTTTTTTGCAATAATTTTTTTAGCTTTAAAATATGACGTCATATTCTCCATGGTTACGTAGTGATTGCGTAATCGGTATATCACCCCCAACTTAATTTATTTTGTCTGCATGTTTCTTTTAAAAGCATTTATAAAAAGTCGTTTTACTATTTAATTTAAAGCGCATTGATTGACTGAAGCTTTAAGCCATTTGCGAACAAAAATGCGGTCACAGTGACGTTTTTGCTTCTAGTATAATCCACTATTTTGCAACAAATTCCATTTTTAACAAAAAGCAAAGAGCTAATGCAATTGAAAACATTTTATTTGCAAGCTGACGTTTCGAGAGGTAACTTTTCTCATTGTCAAAGCAAAATACAGTTTTTTTAAAAAACAAAACTTAAAACCTTTTAACACTGTTACGTCACAAGAAAGAAAAGATACAAATATAATTACGAGTTAAACAAATATAAAAGGACTAAACTTTGATCAATGTTCAACGCTGGTTTTTTTGATCGTTCGGTCCCTTTATATTTATTTAACACGTAATTAAATTTGTATTTTTTCTTTCTTGTGACGTAACAGTGTTTTAAGGTTTTAAGTTTTGCTTTTTAAAAAAACTGTATTTTGCTTTGACAATGAGAAAAATTAATTCTCGAAACGTCAGCTTTTAAATAAAATATTTTTAATTGCATTGGCTCTTTGCTTTTTGTTGAAAATTTTACCACGTTCTAGAAATTTTGCTCCGAAATTCCGTTTTATTGATTACATACCTAGTTTTCTGCTTCTTCTATGATTGTCGTTGTGAATTGTGATGTCATAAAACATTTTATTACACAATAAGTAATTAAGAATTTTTAAAGTTAGTCAGTACATAGTTGTTGAGTGATTATTCGCACTGTGAATTGCTTTGAAGTTAAGTTTGTGAAGCTTTTTTCAAGAGTTGATCAAGTTTTTTTGATTTTGTGTATAATGTATTCTTTATAGTTAGAAGCTGTGGTTTCTTTCTATCTGTTGAGAAAAGTTTTCGAGAGAATTCATTTGTGTGAGCCAGAACTAACTGTGTTAAAAACTTCAGTCTCGCCGCAAACTATTTCTTAAACAGGCATAACAAAAATAAACACGGCTTTATGTCAGCGCAAGTGTTTGGGTTACCTAGTTCAACTGGTCTTTTTGAATTACCGAGTAAAGTTATGACAACAGTTATTTTATTTTATCTCTATATTTATCCTCTATATAAGCTCTATATTTATCCTCGGTACTTTCCTGTTATCGCCCCACCATCAGCAAATAGTGAACGAAAACCCAAGACTTTTGGGGTTTCTTCAAGAAATCACCGTAAGCGATTTTTTTGGTGAAACTAACCCGATATATACCCCTTTCAGCACCAGGGTGAAATAAAGAAGAAACCAAAAGAAATCTTTTGAAAATAACAGGAAGCAATAGATGGTGGGACGATAACAGGAAAGTACCTTATTCTCTATATTTTATCTCTACATCCATCCTCTGTATAAGCGACGGAGGCGCTAATACATAGGGTAAGCAATTACCCCAACCTACTCCTGCAGATGCCAAAATATTGTTGTCCGCTTATAATTTAATAGAGATATGACTGTAATTTAGAACTGCTTGCTAAGACAACCAAGCAGGGGAAAGCAAATATACGTGTATATAACGACTTTTCCGTAGTTTCAAATGACACGATTTAGACTTGATCGAAGTGAGAGATCAGCATACGACAACAATTTTTCTTATTTTATTTTGATCTCTATCAGGGTTATAGAGTCGGAAGAATTTTTTGCGACTGCGACTTCGACTCCACTTATTCAAAATTAAGACTCCATCTCTTTAAAGTTTTACGACTCCTACTCCGATTCCAGCTTTTAAAATTTTATGACTCAGACTCTAGAACAGGGGTGCAAAAATTTTTGTTAACTTCAGTAGCGCATAGAAATTTTTAGTAGCACATACATCCTTCATACGCCAAATGTAACAAAATGCAATTAATTTTGAAATAAAATATGCAATTTATTACAAATGAAATTACTGATAATTTGGCAATAAATAAATAAAAACGATGCTTTTGCTTACTTTTAAAATCTATCCATTGAAATTGAATTTTTTAAATTACGTTTAAAAAAAATTTTCTTTAATTTAACCTGAAAACATGCTAAATTTGCACAGAAGCTGTATGACAGTATTAAAAATGTGATCATAGTTGGGAGAAAAATTGGGCAAAACTTATGGGACACCTTAACTAATTTGATGACACATTTTTCTTACTAATTGTTTATGTCTCCAACTTTTTTTAAGTATCTTTTTGTATTTATTTTTGAACTCTTTCAACGAATGATGATCTTGAAAGCAACTATCTAAGCAAAATGGTACTTTGCATTCACCATACTATGTACCCGTCTTTTTTTCCTTTTTTGGCCGTCTACTTGAATGCAGTCAAGCGTAGCAGCGTCTACGTACATTGCTTTTATTTTTATTTAGAGTATAAGCCAGGTTGCGTCTTTCAGTAAAGTTAATAAGCTGATAAAAATCTATCCAAATTAGATGCACTTTGCCTGCCGTTCTTCTAATGAACTATTCAGTTTTTCAAAAATAAGTTAAACTAGCCACATTTAAGTCACATATTATTTCCATCTCGTCAAGTCAATTTTACAATGTTAAGGGATAGTTATGTCAAAAATTTTATGCCTTCGACATATGATTATTATACTGGGAACATTACGGTCGCACGGGCAAAGCTTCTGGTCGCGCGGTGCGAGTGCGCGACCGTGTTTTTGCACCTCTGCTCTAGAACAACTAAAAACGATTCTGACTTCCTTCCGATTACAAAATGTCTGAAAAAACGATTCTCATTTTTTCTCCACCCTAAAAAGTGCAACTCTGACCCATAACCTTAACCCTTTAGTTACAGGAAGTAGATCCATTTGAGGCAGGAACGTGATTTTTGGATATGTTGCTACTTTTACCCTGACTAAGACTTACTCACTCTTTAAAATGGAAAATTTTTACATTTTTCTTGTTTTTTATTATGTTCCTTCTTCCTTCTGCCCTAAAGGTACTAACGTTCCCATTTTGGGAACATCACATTTGAACGGTTGTGAGCAATAAAAAGGAATATTCACTGAATTGTTTTTTAGGTTGGAGATAACCGTTGTAAGCTGTTTTCGTCAATAAACGTTATTTGAGAGAAAAAGTACATTTTCAAGGTTTCTAAAAATTAAGTAATAAAAAATAATTATTAAAATGCATTTTTGGACATTTTTCCTTTAAATTTTTAGTAAAATTTTTTTTAAAAAACACCGTCATTTTTACTGAGTGTAAAGAATATTTCCTATAGAACCTGGTGTAAAAGAGTAGCATCACGCATTGGCAGCAGTAAATGTTTTTTGTATCACTGAACACGTGTTCCCATTTTGGAAACGTTAGTCTCTAAAGGGTTAAAGGTTTTATTTAGCGTAAAACGGAGTCTCCAAAAACAATAATGACTCCTACTTCATTCAATCTAAAAAAACGACTTTGACACAAAAACCCTGATTCTGATTTGCAGGAAAACGTCGGAGGCTTTATTTTGGGCAACATCAAGCCATTACTCCAATCAGCTTCTAGAGTTGTCAAATATTGTTTAACCCTATTCTGCTCAACCTTTTTCGAGTCATTGACTCTTCAACGTGAGCTTTAGAAGCCCACCAAAGTTGGACGATTCATAATTTAAAAACTACTTAAGCTGTTATTTCGAAATTTAAACAGAGTAAAAATCATTTATTTAACTTTTGTTAGGGCACAAAAATTTTTTAAATATATTGAAAGAAGTATGTAAAATTAGATTTTAGCAAGGTTACTTCAACTTTTAATTTTAGACACTCATTTAACAAGCGTAAAATGCGTTTGTAACGGATTCGCTGTTGTAACAGTCGTAAACTTAGTTAAAATTTGGACGTAAAAAGTGACGTCAAAGCGCAGTACAATTACAAACAATGAATACAAGGGAAGCTTGCTTTATTGCCTAATTTATCAAATTATTAAAAATTCATTGGTAAATAATAGCAATCGGAAACTAACGTTTTATCATTTGGTTCGCAAAATTTATTAAAAAAAAGCTGTACATAAAAAATCGGAATGCATGTCTTTGCAAAAAAAATAAAAGCATTTTGAATAGACAATATATTGATATTTATCCATGTTACACAAATTACAGACTTAAAATATCTACTTGCTTAGAGTGCACATTCAAAAAACCTTTACCCTTTTTGCAGTTTAGTTCGGTTCAATTCAGTTCAGTTCAGTTTTTTTCTTAAATTCCTGTTTCTTTGTTTTTTATTTATTTCACAATGTAGTTTAGCTAAGGTTGCCATATCTGAATAGGCGCAATTCCGGACAGACATAGATATACCAGCTAAATATATTTTTGAAGGGGCAAAAAAAGGTCTTCACTTAGAATCAGTTTCGGATTTTTTCAATTTTTCTCCCAAAATCATGATCTTCAGGTCTTCACCTGGAATCGGTCTCGGATATATCAAATTTCGTCCCAAAATCGAACTTAGGAACTGTATAATAATTTACTGAATCCCAAAATTACGGACATTTAAATTTTTTCCGGACATTTGAGTTTTTTGAACAAAATTCCGAACATGTCCGAAATTTTCTGGACGGTATGGCAACCCTAACTTTAGCTGAGTAACTTTGGCCTACTGTGTTTAAATAAAACGCGATTTAAATTATTTCAATAGGAAAGTACACTTATGGAAAACAAAATTTTTAATGATAAGTCGCAAATTTTCAGAGGTTGAGGTCAACCTGAAGAAAAAATTTTTTCACTTTTTTTTTAGAGAAAAACTTGAATTATATCATAAAGAATATTTTTTTCACAGAAATTTTTATTTTTTGCTTAGTTTCAAGTTATTCAAAAAATAACTTTTTCAAAATTTCAAAATTTAATTTAATTCAGTTATTTCTAAAATGCTTCACTTTGTCGAGAATGTTTCACTCAACATGTATTTGAATTAACTCCGTCTGGTAACAAACCAGTTTCCAGACTTGGACATTCGAATGCCGGTCGAAAACGATTAAACGAATTCGCCGAAGTATGACCCGATCTTGCAATCTTAGAGCATGAAATTCGCAATTTTTTATATTTCTTAAACAAAACGATTGTAGATACCTTACTCGTGTTCCTTAGACGCCATTCAAATAGTTAGTTGCGAAAAATAACTTTTTTAAAATATGTTTATATATCATAAATAATATGAGCCAATTGGCACATATTGATTTGCGACTTATCATTAAAAAACAAATTATTATTATATTATGTCATGGAAACATATTTCTAAGTACTGTTCAAAGCATAATGCATAAATTTGAAGGCAATGCTGCAAATATATTGTTGAACCGCTTGTTTGGCACTAATTTGTGGTGCAGAGGTGACAGAGCTTAAGAGCTTCCTTAAATTAAAGTTTGCAGCTTAATTTTCCAGTAAAAATACTCAAGTATTATAATAAATAAAAATGTTCTTTTAAAAGATATTCCATTTTTCGTTGAAATGATTAGCTATAAAGGAAGGCCTTCTTTTAACATTAGGTTAAACGGGGCAATTGTATGCCGAAATTGTTGTAGGTATCCACTCCAAATAAAACACATACATAGGATTGGCTCCCTTGACTTAGTTTTTTTACTACTTCAAATTGCTATGTAGTGCCCGGATCAGATGCTGTCAGCAATGTACCAAACCAGCAACGTTTTTTTTTCTTTCATCCAACTCTCTACAATCTCATGCTCCATGTAATGCATAAAACTCCATGTAATGCAAGTGACATTCCTGTGCAACTTAACCTCCGGTTTGTGCAATGCTGCTGCAGAGCACTCTATGTTAGTTGTCATGGCAAAGCTTTTTTTAGAGACTTTTAAGATAATAAACAAACCAATCTGTTTCTTATATTGCGTTTGCAAATGTACCGAAAAATAAATATGATTGATTTGCAAATGTCCCGAAAAATAAATATGATTGAACTGTAAAGAGCTAAGTGAGAATTTTTGAGCAGAGAAAAAAATATGGATTTTTGATAGATTGAAAATATGTAGAGTACAATTCCATGGGTACAATGTTGAAAATTGCATCCCGGGTAGCTGTGATAACATGATTTACACCAATTTTGTACAGAAAGTTATCAATAAGACATTTAGTAGTCTACACAGTTAAAAAACTGCTGCGAGTTCTTTGATCATTGCAGTCGGCGTTTCTGATGTTTGCGGAATTTTGCAACTTTTCTTTGATTTTGCTGCACGTTTTTTAACAGTGTACCCTTTGCTTTCTTCTGCTCCTTTTGTTTTTGTTTTTTTAACAACTTCAGAGAGAAATTGTCCGAGCAGGTGTGATACCTTCGACATAGTTTTAAAATTAAAAAAAAGTGTTATGATTATTTATTTTTTTCTCCCTTATAAAAGTCGCAGCTAGTCGCCCCGAACGTTTAATCAAAGAAATTAACACGAGACGCGTAGATAAAACCGCGTAGTAAGTTGTCGCTTTACTTTTGATGGGCTGATTGTCCAGTAATCTGTATGTCACAGTTTAGTTCTCTAAGTTTAATTTTAATTTAGTTTTCTTGAGTCAGTTTTTAATTGTGAAATTTTATATTAACATTAAATTCAATGATGCTATTGTAATGAAGATAAAGATTTGAGAGTTGCCATGGTAATTTTTATAAACCAAAGTAAAACCATCAGATTAATAGAAGATTGATTTATTAGTAAAAAGATAATTACATTTTTGTATGTTATGGTTTTATAGGCCTATTATAATTGTAAACCATGATTTTTATATATCAATTGACTTTTAGAATGAGAAGTTATCTTAGGTATTTTTTTAATTGCCTTAGTTATTCTCTTTCCCCTTAATGGTTATGCGCCATTTTGTTTTAGTGATAGCAAGGGTCATTTTTATTTTAATGTAAAAAACGTTTGTAATTTATTGTTCTTGAATTTTCACTTAGCTGTTTTGCTTATTATTGAAGTTTTGATGTGTAGATTTTGGTTAAAAGAAATTTGGATTAGTTTAGAGAAACAAAAATTTGCATTTTATCGTTAGTGCTATTCATGCTCGAGACCCAATGCTAGAGACCTATAGGGACGATATTTTGCGCCTCATAGCCGTAAGCATTTTATGTCTAACCGGCTACCTGGTCCGCAATTTTTTCATTTATAAAGTCCCACTTCTATCAGATACGTAACCTTAATTTTTTTAAAACCCGCCGTAGTTGGCCTGTAATTTTTTTCATTTTTGAATACCGTCACGTATTTTTTTGCTTTTGAAATATACAAAAAAAAGTGTTTGGAATATGATAAACTGAAGATTAAAAACTTGCAAATACATTAACGTTTTTCGCCCGTCCGTACCCGCTTGGCAGATTTATATACATCAATACGTGCCACGCCGGTGTTCGTAATGTTCGTCATTTATGCATCACGATGAAAATTTAAAATAAATATTTTTCTAACGTACACGTACATGGCGAAACCTTTCAATTGATTAGTTGTTTTAAATTCGACAATAGTTCCTTTAACTTTTATAAAAGTTTGAATTGAAAAAACTTCTCTTTTATAAAAACAAAATATTCAACGTATTTATAACTGCTCCAAGCAAGAAATTATTTTTTATGATTAAGAAGTTAATGTTGACGTATAAAGCTTAACACTTTTAAACACTTAAACGCTATAATGCGCGAAGTACAAATTGCGGCGCTCAGGCTTCGGCGCCCACTGAATTCAGCCATGGACTTCTAAATAGTAGTATTTAGAAGTCCATGGTTCAGCCATATAGAGATTTCGACCTTCCGTCGTTGTTTGTTTGCTCGCTCATTTACTGAAGCGAGTGTTCTATTTTTTAATCTGATAATCATCTTTTTTGTCGAGATCTCACGCTCGTTGAATCATTAATCACTGTTTGCTTTTATCTTTGCTGCATATGCTGTACATTTTTTGTCATTTTTTTTGTCGTTTTAAATAATAATGTTTAGTTTGAATTAGGTAACGTGGCCGTGCTTCTTATTTTTTCTCTTTCTCAACTCTCTCTATACTTTCTGCATGTTTAGCGTTCGTCGTTGTGTCGCGTTTCCTTTTCATGCTTCATAGTATTGTACATTGCATATGCTTAATAATGTTACTAATTATGAATAAAATATCATCATCATCATCATCATCATCATCTGTATATAACACAGATATCTATAGTGTTTTCAAAATAATATTCTGATATAAAATTTTATTAAGCATTGATTTTAAAAACTTTGCTGAGTTGTTTGGTGAGATCCAAGACTTCTTTTTTAATTAGCATTTTTTAAAATTATATTTGTGCTATGTAAAGAATTGCTGTTCATATATTGAGAAATTCGTAGAAACATATTTGAAGTAATTGAACAGCGTAACTATACGAGTACTTGACGATGTGTTGTCGACGATAGACAAAGTGTTAAATGGTCGTTCCAACAATAACATCGTAACAACAATAACAATAAAATCTTGGTGCAAAGCAAGTACAAGTTCTTGCGTCACGAGTCAAAGTAAGAATTCAAGTTCATTGAAATTTAAAAGTTATAAGTCCAAGTTCGATTTCTCAAATTCCGTGTCAAACTCAAATCCTTCCAACTTTGGCAGCAGCTTTAACCGTTTTACCAGCTTTGGTTCAGTAGATTTAGTCAGTAGCCAACATTTTTCTACAACAGTAAACATTTTTGGGCATAAAATGCACTTTGGCTTGTATGTTAATCAAAATCTCTAATATGCAAAATTTGATAAATCAACCCAAAATTTTGTGATAGCAAAAAATATTCCGTGCTAAAAGTCGCGAGCGTCGCGATACTAAAGCTCGGGTAACATGCAATCATATGTGGAATTTTTTGGTGCTACTCTAGCGCAGGGTTTCCCAAACTGTATGCAACGGCACACCTCTGTGCCATGAAAATGCTTAAAGTGTGTCGCAAAGTTTTCATGCTTCGACAGAAAGACGTAATAGTTTTGGACTAAAGACGACTTCTGTTCTTCATGTAGTTTTAGTATTGCTAAAAATCTTTAATATCGGCTGCTTTAGTAAAATTGCAATAGGAAAAAGGCCTTTAAACGTAAACAAACAACTTTAGCTTGTACCAATGAAGTCCCTTTTCTATTTCATTTATGCTGAAACAGCTTATAACGTTACATTAATGATTTTAATTGCTAACTGGTAGTGATGTTATAGTCCGTTGTTATTATTTAATTGGATTGATGTTCTCAAACTCTTTGTAACAAATTTAAATGCTGATGCAATGAACAAACAGGCTAGCTTGTAGTTTTATCATTTCTGTAATTTCTTTTGTTTGTTTTTTTATAGAGTTTTTTGATAGTATTCAATAAGTAATGATTTTTGTTACTAAGTGTAGAATTCTCATGAAGGTAGAATGCTTTGCTAGAAACATTTCATAACTTTTTAAATTGTCGACAGCGTGGTGGAGTGATTAATGACGGCGTTTTGATGGCGAATGCAATCGGAACGGTTGTGGTTCGAAACCTACTCGCATCATTCTGTTGTGTTTTAGGGAAAAAAATTTTACGGCACTTTTATCTTCTTGACGGTTTTAAAAGCAAGCAGTTTTAAATTTTGGTCATATCGAAATAAAAAGTAAAAAAAAAACGAAAAAAGTTTAATCAAACAGCATATATCGGAAATTGGCATCTCCAGAAGCAGGTTTGGGTAATGGCTTGAAGGTTTTCCTTAGTATAGCGTCTCCTACGCTTTTTCTGTCGGTCAAGAGGATAAAAACAGGGATGAAAAAACTGTGAAATCAAAAAAAAGTTAAAAAACCTCTTCTTTAGCGCGAGATCTACCGCCATAGATGGCCTACTCAGATGCAGTGTGAGGTCTACCGCATGAAACATGTAACTTGTCCACGTGACAGTCCACGTGACTGCCAAAGCATCAAACTTGTGACCTAACCATGTGATGTGTATTAAATAAAGCAGAGTTTAAATGTATAGAAAATTTATAGTAAATGTGCAGCAGAAGTGCAAACGGGAGGTAGACCGCACGCTATAGCATGGTAGACCTTACGCTAAAGCGTAGCACCAATTTTTTAGAGCCCACAGTTGTTTATATCCCGACAAACAAAAAGATTCTTATCTTATTAACTTAGCTGCTCGATCTAAGAAATTAGAACACTTGCTCAAGTATATGAGTAAACAATTTGAAGTGTGAGTGCCGAAATCTCGTTTACCTCATAAAACACTGCTGTTGATGTAAATAAGCGCGCAGCGGGCCGGCCTATAACTCAGTCTTACGGAAATGTTAATGTGAAAAACTTATCTAATAAATCAAGCAGATTTTACGCATTAATTGCGTTTGCAAATGTTCAGAGTGAAATTGAAAACAAATACTTTTTGTAAAAATATCATTTCTTGAAATAGCTTTGAAATAGCTTTTTAGATCGACTTCCTGATCGCAAAAGCTTCAGTAAGTTAAAAAAAGGTAAATGACACGTATCTAAGGTGGAGTTAATTTCTGAACAAGATTAGTAGCACATTTGAATTAAATTGCTCAGTAAAACTGGTTGTGCAAGCCTATAATTAATCATCAGCACTGTTTACCTGAAACTTATACTTGACTTTTACACAATGGCAAAAGAAATAGAAACGAAATCATCATTGGAAAGATTAACTGTGTTATTTGGCTGTTGCTTTAACAAATGTATTGAATGAAAAGTATATTAGAACTGTTGTAAGAGGTATTAATAAATTGACAGTAGAATTCGTCACCGTAAGGGATAAGAAAATAGTGACAAATTATGCATAACTAAGTATAAAAATTCTAGCAACACGTATATATGGTGCTTTTCTTTCGGATCACTTCTTGCGTCGAATTCGGGGTTATAATTTTTTTTCTTTGGCGTAGAATATTTATATAGTTCTTGCAACATTGAGGTCCTCCGATAACCTTAAGACATCACATTTTCACTTGCATGCGATTTCGTATTTTGTTTTACGCAATAAGCTTACGTACTTGTAACTTCGCTTTGCACAATAATTTTGAAATAAAACACAGAAAGCATAACTACAGTTTGAACCGTTAACTTGAAAAAGTTTTTTCACTCTTTAACTGTATGATTACTCTGTATTGACTGTTCCACTTAAATTTTTATCGTCTCTCAGTGGACAATTAAAGGTCCTATTTCTAAAAGTGCCTAAGTCACATTTTCGAAAAAATGAGATAAGCTGAAAAAATTGTTTGTTTACTAGAAATATTTTGACAAAAAATCTTTTCAGGATAATGTAGAGAAATCACTTTATGAATAGCACAGAGGTTTGAAATCTTAGCGTATTTTTATTTTAGAAGTGCCGAAGTCCAACTGATTTATGTTAAAAATTTCTATACACACTTGATAGCTTATTAAACCTATTGTTTGAAGGTTCGACATGCAAAGCAGTCTTACCTGAACAATTTTTTTTTACTTTTGTTAATAAAACTTGAAATAGGAGTTTTTGATAGTTTGTCAAAGGTTAGTGGTATAAGACAGGGGTTCCCAACCGGGGAGGAATTTTACAAATTCTATTTTGTGAAGGCCAGTGGTGCTTAAACTGCGAGTCAAGGCTGCTTGCTTTATTTTTTCTGTTTGCAGTTTATTTCAAATGCAATATTAGGTCGCTAATCAATGTTAGTAGTATTACAAATTAGTGCCAATACAAAATTCATTGTTACTGTCACAAGTTAATAACCAAGCAATCGCTTTCTTAAATGTAATGCTTGTTTAGTATATTTAGTTGAACGTGTTTATATGTTTAGCTTTGGCAAAATAATGGCCGCTCGATGCACAAGTTTTCCAAAAATTTTTAAAACATGTTTGTCAGTCATTCTTTTACCCGCGATCTCACTTGCCTCTTTCATTTTGGCAAATGAACCTGTCGTTCTATGAATCTGATAATGTACTAAGACTGTTTACCGCTGAACCTTGGTATTTTTATTTTATGCATCTCAGTATCTACAAAACAAAGCCATTTGACTAGTTCGAACATGAATTCTTTGTGGGCCGTTGTCGGAAATGTTTTGCCCCGCATTTTCGTTTGAACATTATGTAGAAAAAAACCTGGCTTTTTCGAGAAATATCCATCGATGCATATACATATAGCACCTGCCTAATTGCGATATTACAGATTTTGAGTTTCAAATGATAGGAAAAGGGGAATTGGCATTTGGTTCTGTTTATTTCTGTGAGGTAATCATTTATTTGTTTGACTCAAGAGTATTGTACAGTAGTTGATTCGTGTTCAAGGAGCGAAATAGAGATTTTGTGGAAATTGCCAAATCGTTTTAGAAAAAAATTTTGTCGTTTTTAGCAATAGTGTGGAGCTTTTGTAAATAAACTTTTGACATCTGTAGTAACTTTGCGGGTAACGAAGCGTGTTAAAGGGATATTCTTTTATAACTAAATTCGCTATGAATATTGGCTATTAAAGAATTACATCGTGTGCACAGTTGATGGTATTTGTTAAATGTTTACAATTGTGCATTTAAGGAAGAGTTTCTTTTCTGCAGCTCTTTAGAAACAAATACAAAAGCAGCAGACATTTTTGAAAAGGTCTCATCTTTTTTTGAATTTGAACACTTGGAATGGAAGAATCTAGCTGGCTGTTGCACAGATGCAGCACCCCCAGATGTTGAGCTGTAATTTAAGTTTTAAAGCCCTTGTGTAGCAGCTAGTTCTGACAAGCAAAAGTGTTCATTGCATGCTGCATAGGCTAGCCCTAGCTTCCGTAACTTCACCTGATTTAATACAAACAGTTTTAGAACATATGATGCAAATTAATAATTTCATTAAAGCCGGAGCTTTAAATTCTCGTGCTTTTAAAAGACTGTGTAACGACATGGATTCAAACCACTTGGTGTTTCTCTACCATAATCAAACTTGGTGGCTTTCCAAAAGAAATGAAACTCGAAGATTCTTTGAAATTAGAAAAGAAGTAAAAGCATTTTTTGAACTCCAGAACAAGACAGAGTATTGTTTCTGGCTAGATGATAATAAATCTCTCACTGGCTTACTTATGTGACATTTTTGAACAACTTAACAAATTCAATCTTCTGATGCAAGGCAGGAATATCAATATTATTAAATTTGTAGACGCATTGAAAGCTTTCACATCAAAATTGTCAAATTGGAAACGAAAAATCGGAATAAAGAATTATTCAATGTTTGAGAAATTAGATATACTTCTTGATAACAGAGAGAATAAACTGGCAGTGCAAATCGAAAATGGTATTTTGAAACATTTGTCAACACTTGAAAACGAATTTGAGAGATATTTTCCAGACGTTACGAATGATGAACTTGACTTTGTTAAAAATCTTTTTACATTTTCTGTTGAAAAGCTTTCATATGAATGTCAAGACGAATTTTTGGAGCTAGTTAGCAAGGCAAGCTTATCATGAAAAACTTCTCACACAGTTTTCGATTGAAATGAAAGATTCCTATTCAAAAACTACCGAAAAAGCTCTGCGCATTCTTATTCCTTATATGTCTACGTACCTGCGTGAGGCTGGATTTTCTACTCTGCTACAAATCAAGACCAAGCAAAGAAATAGACTCGATGTTGAAGATGACCAACGTTGTGCTTTGTCTCAAACTATTCCACGGATTCAGCAACTCTCAGATGATAAACAAACACAAGTTTTGCATTGACTGATTGAGTTAAAATTAAAATAAATCATATTTCATTAAATCAGTGCGTTTTGTCAAGCTTAATTGATACAGGAGAGGAATGAAAATTTTAAAATCAGCAAAGGAGGAATGTATCAAAAAAGGTTGGGAACCCCTGGTATAAGAGTAACGCAAGCATTATAATGAAGTAATAACTTTCATTTTCATTATAGGCAAGCTTACTCAATGACTTATTTTTGCATTAGGTGTACTTGTAAAATCATTATTTTTAAATTAATTGGAAATCCTAGCGTTTTATTTGGAGCTTTTGATTCCCATCTATAATCTAATAATTTAGTTACATAGCATTCTATTGGAGTTACGAAGCATCAACTCATCTATTGACATTTAGTAACATTTTTTAAAAAAATTTGTACTGAATAGCTTTATATTGATTAACTTTTATAAATCATGGAAAAGTTTTTTATGTTTTCTTGGTTTGGGTTCGGAAAATTAACTTCTCATCACTTGGTTTTTTGATTTCCCCCAGATCCTAAATTCTTTCTGATATGTCACTCGATAAAAAATAGAATGCATATTATCATTATTATTACATGTGGTTGACTTTTTCTGCCTAACTACACTGTCAATCTGCTAGAAAAGCGCTTGTAAAACAAAATTTCCAATAAAAGTATCTAAGTCCAATTTGCAAAACAAGGTTTAATTGCTTATGACGTCATAATAAATTTCCAAAAAAAGTTGTCAAAATAGGGAGAGATACATAACCAATGTAATAAAAAACCATTTAGGTTTTTTCCATCATTACTCTGATTTGCCAGGGTTTTTAAAAACTTTAAACTTCATCTTTTCAAAACTGACATTATGTGACTAAAGTACATTTAGAACTAAGCCCTTCAATTAGAAAGCGCATAGGTCCAGTCTTTTGTGTTGCTGTAGCAGGATTTCTCTGTAGGACTATTAATCTGATAGCAATCTTTTGTTGTTTGAAATCTCCCTCGTGTTAAACTAACCACTGAAACTAAGTGAATTAATCCACGTTGCAGTAATCAGCAGAATAGTGAATACTGCTGTAAATCGTATAAATCTGCAAATTACCTATAACAGAACAGAAACTTTCTAAAACAGGCGAAGTCAAAATCGTGCCTCTCGGTCCTAATTGTAGCAGCCCGCCCAAACTGTAGCAATTTTGTCACATTTTTCTCAAGTTATGCGATTTGTCACATTTTTCTCAATCTAAACAACTTGAGCAGAGTAGATCAATCGATTAAGAATCTTCATAGGACATTAAAAAATAGGCTACACCAATCGTATTTTAACTTTTCCAAAATACACAAGCTATTCCAAAATGAAGTAGAGAAATTAAGATCAATGTTCTTTAATAATGGATACCCAAACTATTTTTTCGATAAAGTTCTTTACCAGTTTGTGAACAGTAGACAAATAAATTTAAATCATACGCAACCTACAAATAAAAAAGAAACATTGCAGTTGAAATTCCATATGTGGGGAAACAGTCTCACATATTCGCAGAAGACATTGAGAAACTTATTTGGAAATTTTCTGCCGTGCATTTAACATCTATATATAAAACTTGCAAAGTTGGTAATTATTTCAATTTAAAATCTAATATACCTGCACTTTTGTTGTCAAATGTTGTTTATCGCTTTTCGTGCCCGTGCAATGTGGGTCTGACTTACATCGGTAAGTCAACACGTCATGTGGTAACAAGAGCAAAGGAACATTTAAATTTAAGTTCTTCGGTCAAAAGTAAAATAAAAAAACATATTATTAAATAGAATTTTTGTAATGAAAAGAGATACGGATAGTTTATTGCATCGTTTTATTTTAATAAAGAAATGTTCATCAGATTACAGTGCTTTACTAATTAAAAAACATCAACCAAAATTGAATAAACAACTGTTTAAAAACAGGTCGTCTTTCTTGCTACAACTATTCTAATTTAGTCATGTGATTCGTATTTTTTTCTCTTTTTTCCTCTGTGAATTCTGACGTTGTTTTTGTAATTGTCATTGCTTTCAAGTTGAATTAGTAATAACAATGACAGCATAAACTTGAGAAAACTGTTCTTTATATTTTAATCGAATGTATTTGTCGTTTATGGTTAATTGTTGTTAAATCTTACGGTTAAATTGTGCTAAAATTTTTAGATGCTTTGATAAGGACCGATGATAGTCGAAAACGTTCAGCTTTTTTAATGAACTTTGCAAACTAATGAAATGTTGGATTTTGCATGCTATTATTTACAAATGGATTTTAAATATTACCTCTCTTCCTAAATTGTATTTTAAATTTTTGAAGAATTCAAAAGATTCTTTGATTTTTCATCGATTGAAAACCAATTTTGTGTCATTTTCATTTTGCTAATGATGCTGCCCAAAACGGAACTGCAAAAAATATAGTGAGTTCTGCGCAAAAAGTAAAGTATAATGAAGTTAAAATACCCATATTTTATTTTATCTCCAAACAATTCAAAATTGCAATAACATTCACGAAGTTGGGTTCAAATTATGTTTGTGAACAATTATTTCTAATAAAGATTGTTAAAAAACTAGTTCAGAGAACCAGATTTGCCGGTTGATACTCATTTATCTTTACTGGTCAAAGTTGGGATTCTAAATACTTTTTGACTGAGTATTGAAATTCTTGTAAGCAAAAAACGGTGTCAAACATGGCGACAGAATGTTGTACATAAATACAGTAGTCTCCCGCTTAAGTTCGCAACTTGAATCTGAACAGCGAGTGCGAACTTAGCTGGTAGGTGCGAACTTAACATTTATAACGAAGCCATTATTACGTAACATAGAACCTGTACAATTATCAGTTAAAGTGAAAACTCTCGTCATTAAGCTAGTGTTTTGAGACTAATTGCTGCATTGATTTAAGATAAAAATTAATTTCTAGCAGGCAAAGTTAATATCATTCACATAATAATGTCAGGCAAAGTTAAAGGATTGAATGAGTCAGAAAGACTGGAAGTAATCTCCTAGTAAACGTAGTATCGCACGACAGTACGGAGTGAGTGAGCTACTATTAGAAAAGTCTGGTCGAATTGTGAACATATTCGTACGCGTTCTGCTCTGATGTTCGAAGAAGCAAAAAAGAAAACGTTCAGAGCGTCTGTGGGTAGGTTTACAGAGGTAGATGATAAGTTATACCTGTGGATTGATAGCATGCGTCGAGCAAACCTGCCTGTTCCACCTTCGCTCGCCATTTTGAGAGCAAAGAAAATCGCTAAAGAACTATTAATATCACAGGATGACTTTAAAGCATTATGGCAGTAGTTTAGCCGATTTAGAGAACGCCGTGGAATGCAACAGCTTTTTCTTCACGATGAAGGAGCAGAAGTGGACCGAGAAAATCCTGATCTTGTTGCAGCTTTGGATAAGTTATATGCCATAATTTCAAAGTATGATCTCGAAAATGTACATAACATGGACGAAACAGGCTTATTTTTTCGGCTGCTGCCTAAGTACACCTTGCTTATGCCATTTGAGGATGTTAGCCGCACACGAGGAAAGAAAAAAGCCAAAGAAAGAGGGTGTCACTTGTAGTTGGTGCAAATGCCACAAGAACAAAATGTCACAGCCATATATAATAAAGTTCTTTCAAGTTGAGGATCAGTTGTTGTGTCCCGATGTGCAAGCTCAAGCAAGAAATTACTATAATGAGCTGAGAAATTCCTTTCAGCTTTTTCAGCAAAAATTAAGGCAGGTTATTTTGGATGCAAAACGCAAAAGAGAACGAAATATGCATCAGTTGACAATTTGTGAGTTGTTTAAAGCGTGAATATTTTTATGACTTGTCTGATTTGCTGTAAATATCAATAAATTTTTGTAAAAGTTGAATCTCGATTTTTTGAAAGTTTTTTGCGAACTTAATCGGGATGCGAACTTAAACGGGTGCGAACTTAACCAGGAGATTACTGTAAGTGTTAAATATCAAACCAACAATCCTGCATGGTTATTTGTGACCATTTGGATTTTGGTTTGTAAACATCTAATTTTAAACATATTTTAAATTGTTTAAGCGTATCTTTTAAGTAATCTAGTCTAGACGCTAGGAATTGCAAACTTAATAGCATCAAATGTCCAAAAAAGGCTTATGTTTCCTGATTTGCAGCCGACAATACCATTTATAATATGAATCCGCTCCGGATACGTCAAGGAGTTGGATATGCCTGCTCTAGAGCAGGGCTTTTGAAATTGTGGGTCGCGGCCCCATTTGGGGTCGCGTAAAAAATTTTTTTGGTCTCGAAACAAATTAGCTTTTTGTGCTATTGAAATTGGATTTTTTACAATAATATTTATTGACAATCAAAAACTAGAAAAGGTAAAGTGTCATTACACCATTGTTGCTTAAGCTTACTAAACATTTAAAGCATTTAATCGACAAAATAAAGCCTAAATCAGAGGGAAGACTTTTTTTTTAAGAACACTTGGTTCTTGTAATTTTGTTAATTCGCTTTAGGTTACTATTTTCATTTCCTGTTGTTATTACATGGTTTTTCATGCACATGTGTTGTTTTCCATAGGAAAAAATTAACAAAAATGTAGCCTACACATATTAAGGTCACACAAAAATATATTTTTTAAAATGGGGTCGCAGAACAAAAAAGTTTGAGACGCCCTGCTCCAGAGAATATAAATAAACCAGAAATTAAATGGTAACTATTGTCTGCTAAAGTCAATTTTTTCAGAGCTTTGTTACATCATTAACTACACAAACATTTGTTTCGGTTGCTCAGAAGTCATTACGGAAATTTGTCCAATTGCTGCTGCGGCGGCGCTGAAGTAAAAGAAATGGGTTGATTGATTTTGCCTAATCAATTTGTATTAAAAAACTCATTTCTTATTTGATGTATAAGAGAAATTGAAGATTTTTTTTATCTTGCTCCTTACGACAAAATGCCATTATTATACTTTTCTCAACCAATGTAGAATTCTCTTTCTACAATGTTTTAACCAATATTTGTCCATAAAACTTCTTTGGCAAAAAACGTTATGTCAAAATAAAGTCAAAAATTTTTTTAGGTCTTAAAATAAAAATGGTCCTAGCCCCTAGTGGTAAGAAATTAGACGAATTTTACTCTATTACATTTAGCCAATATAATCTTTTGTTTTCGAAAATTTTTGAAATTTTTCTTTTACGAAAAAACTTGTAGAAGTTTTTATCACAAACAGCAATTTAGATTTCTTTCGTGTCTCCTATTTAAGTAAAGTAGAAAAATTTTTTGAACAAAGTTAACAACAATTACCGGAGATAGACTATATATTTAAACGGAGTTTTTTGAATACTTTTTTGCAGCGACAGTAAAATACGTTTATAAAAAAAGAATGAATGATTTAAATTTAAATCTTCTTAATTGCCTGTCTAGTAGACGGGTTCAAATCTTCTTTCAAAAAGCATTTGCTTTGCTTTGCCTGTTGATCACCTTCTTGTGTGGAGTGGAAGGAATACAAAACTTTAATGCGATAAAAGATGCTGAAAAAACAGATCAAGAAAAGCACTTCTATCTTGGAATTATTGAGACTATTACAGGTTTGTTGATGGAAATTAATAAATTTTGTAATATTGTGTTGTAGAAAAATTGCTTAACGTTTAAGTTTCGTCTCGATTTACTTTCAAAACGGAGTTTATTAAAATGTGTATTGTTTGGATTTGACGAATTCGATTTATCTTATGTTTATTGATGTTTACGATTTATTTGATGTATTGTTTAGATTTAGATTTTGCTTTCGCAGCCCGTTTGAATCGAACGCTTTCTTGGTCCTTTTTTAAAATGTTGACACAATTTGTAAAGTGACACGCATAAGTAAAAAAAATGCTTTTCTAAACAAAAACGTAAGAAATCTAAACAAAAATTTTTATAAACACATTAAATTTGCATCTACGCTTTATTATGACTAAAATATTTGCGGCGTAAACGTTTTTGCAACTTTTTCAGAAAATGCGTTCAGCAAGTGCCCATCTCTGCTTGGGACGTAACAAATTTGCGGTAAAGAGTTAATTAGAATCATTTAATTTCCAAAGCCACAGGGAGCTGCAGCAGGGAGATTATAGAGCCGCGGTTTGCCGACCTATGTCTTAACCGCACCACACTTAAATAATTAGGCTTTGTTATGATTCACTACATGTCAAAAAAATTTGGAAAAACTTCATTGCATTGGCACATATTTGTAATTAAATGATTTTTCGCTTCTACCGAAAGGTCATAAACTTTGTCTTTGTTAGCACTGCATAGGGCTAGCTTGGAGGCGACGCGTGACTTGCTGACGAACAAAGAAAATTTTAAGTACACAATGTGTGAAATATTTGATCAATAAATTTTTTCCAAATACTTTACTAAAATCTAACTTGCAATAGCTATTTTGCAAAGCCTTGCAGTAATTCCTTGTTTGAAACAGGTTTTGAAATCTACCCAAAAAAAGACACATTTTCAAGTTAATTTATTAAGAATTAAAGTTTCATAGTAGGCTGTTGCACAAAGTAAAACTAGTTTTACAACCTGGTCGTCTATTTTAAGTCATAAACGTGCACGCAGGGTGTGTTTTGTCAAACAATTGCTTCAGTATAATCCAGCTTTTAAATTTTTTTGCAGCTGCAATTGCAATCCTTTCATTTGGAATAACGATGACGTGTCTAAGCATCAAAAATACACCTCAGCCAAATGATCAACAAGATGATGATATTTTTTCAAAAAAATCGCTTGTTTGAACTTGCAATCTCAGCGAAAAACACAGTAATATTCAATTTCTTTTCAAACTCTGGTTTTCTTACAATTCGAAGATTTTATACAGCACAGTTTTTATTTGGTCCGAACCGTGAATAATTTAGGAATTTACTCAACTATTTTGTATTGATTTCTATCAATATTTTTGCTGGAAATGATAATAAGAGTTATTTAGTTGTTTGACGTCAATTCAGAAAAATGGTATAAGTATATTCTATACATTTAGTTACATTTTATTGAAAAACGTTTATTAGTTCTTAATTTAGGATTTGTAAACTCGTTCGGACGCCTGGACCGCTAGGCAAATTTTGTGAAACTCTATGGATCTCAAGTTAAGTATTAAAAAAAAGTCCAGTTAAGACTAAAATCTGGAACGTGCACCACTCTTGTACAGGGTTGCCAGATCAAGTTTTCAAAGCCAAATTTTTTTCTATTTTTGTCTGAAATATAAGGTACAGTCTATTGACGATATAAAAAAACAATATAAATTCCAACACTTTTGCTCACAAACTTCAAACATTTTTTAAAAAAATACTAATTAACAAGAACAAGATTTTAATTCATAAAAATGGCAAAAAAAGGCCAAAAAGCCAAACGGTAAATTCGAAAGCCAAATATTGGGTTGGGAAATAAATTGTTGCGGTTTTGTATTTATAAATAAATTTAATTAATCAAAGACATAGGAATTCAACCAAGCTTAATCAAATCGAATATAGATACATTAAATCAAAGATGCATTCAGTAAAATTTATATCAATTAGAAATATTGAATCTAAAAGAAACATTGAACAAAACAAATTTACAAACGGCAACAATTTATTCCCCAACCCAATACTTTAAAAATGGTCAAATTTCTCAGATTTGGCTTTAAAAGGGACAATACAGCAATTCTGCTCTCGTACTTGCGAAACTTTTTGAGTGGTCTGTTATTTTACGCTGTTTTCACGTGACGATTTTTTTCTCGGATTTTAAATTTTATTGCAAAAACTTTTTTATGACCATAAACAATTTGAATATGAACAAATTTAAAAAACACGCTTTACTAGAATATTCATTGTGAAATAATTGACGAACTTTTGTAAATTTTGGTTCAGTTTATGCAATAGACTGTTCTTTATTTTGATTTTCAAAGTTACCGTATTGTAAACAAACGTCTGAAAAAAGTTTTTTTTATCAAATGTCAACATCTAATTAACGAGAAAGACTTTCATACTTTCTTAACTTGTGATGCCTTGACGCCGCAGATTGTTTTATTTGACAAATCGTGTTTGTTTACTGATGTTCATTACGATCGATAAAGTTGAATGTATCAATCCAAGAAAGTCTTAAAAGACTATTCATTCCCTCAAGTAAATTTCAAAAGGAGACAAATATTTAAATTAGCCTTGTAAGATTTTTTATGATATAATTTTCAATATAAGTTTTTACTAAATGTTTTTGTTTGTCTTTTGTTTTACGTTGAGTGGCCTGTAAATATTTTTGTTTGAATTTTGCAGTGTTTGGGCTTGGTAAATGTGCTTTTCTCTCGGTCTTGCCGACGTAGAACAAACCTTAAAACCAGTACCAGAGCCTAGAAAAGAAATCTAAAGGTTTCGACATTCTGTTATGTCACCAACATTCTTAGTAAACAGCAGATCAATATCTTGCATTCGCACGTCATTAACTTAAAGTAATTTGAGGTTATGTTGTCTTTGTGTTTTTGAAACTTTTTATTCGAATATTAAATTAGCTATTTAAAAAAGCTTATGACGACCAAGAAGTCTACGTCAATTCAAAATATTCGAAAGCTTTCAGTTTACTTTTTAATAAAGTTATTTAAAATCTCTTATTTTTATTTTTTGAAATTTTCTGCTATGTTGTAAGAAATTTGCCAAGCAAGCTTTTTAGTCAATAGCAAATATGACATAAAGAAAGTTCTTTGTAAAAAGTACACACAAGAATGCACCATCAGTGGTGGATATTGGGTGAAGTAAGTGAGGCGATCGCTTCGGGCCCCCCCTTTTTGAAAATGCCGCATGTAGTTTTATTTTGTGGTATTTTACGTGGTTCATAAACCTTGGAAACTATCAAAAGTTTGGAGTTTTCAGCAAATAGGTGAAATGTACGTCACATGATATGGCATATAGGATAATGTTGGCAGAACACTTAAAATTTAAAACAACAATGCATAAAATCTCTTCAGTATCTAATATTGATAAAAACACTACTTTTAAAATTAGTTGTATTTATGCATACAATATTAATCACTTTTTATAATTGTAACAAAATAATGACATACGAAACAAAAAATTTACAAACACTAGTAATAAAAAATTTTTTTTTGTAGCAAATGCTTCATGTACCATAGAAACCAATAGAACATTAAATTCAGTCTACAAATGTTTTACCATTAACCAAATTTATATGGAAATTTTCACTTTTTTTAAAGTTCTAAATTGATTAATATGCTATTTGTTCATTTACTTGACTTTAAGACTTGATTGCAGCTTTTTGTAAGAAATTTAGCAATTTTAAAATTGACATTTTGACAAGTGGTTTGTGAGGGGATCTGGTAAAAACAACTGCTTAATTAAAGTTAAAATTTTATATATTAAATATATTGTCACTCTGAAAAAATTGAATTAGAAATTATTTAGGTAAAGTATTTTGATTTTAAATGACAACTTCAAAAGAAGGTAACCTAACATATAATATGCTAAATGGCTTCTTATCTTGCACAAATAATCGTAACATTAAATGGTTTTGACAATATTTCACAACACTTTTTTTATTTTCAAAATTGTAGTGTGAAGCTCGTGCATTGCATATTTCTATTCCTTAAAGACAAAAATCTTCAGAAGATTTAATTAAAGCAGCATAAGCTTAAAATATTAAATAAATAATTGGCTGCTTATAATATATTAACAAATTTGTTTTTTTGGGTTAGTACTTTTTTTGACTCGTTTGCCTAAAAGAAAACAATTTTTTTTTAAAACTTTGTTAGCTTTCGAATTATTTTTGTAAAAATTAAGGTATTCATATTTCACAAAGGTTCATATTACCAGCATTTCCGATGGAGCGAAGGAATGTAGACATATTGTGCCTACAGGAAACAAAGTGGAAAGGGAGTAAAGCAAGAAACATTGGAGGTGGGTGTAAACTATTTTACAACGGAGCTGATGGAAGAAAAAATGGGATAAGAATAGTGGTGACAGAGGAGCTGGCTAAAAGGGTCCATCCTAAATATAGTAAGTGCGTATACTCCACAGGTTAACAACAGCACGGAGAGAAAAATGATTTTTGGGAAGACCTGGATGGGTTGATAGAAAGTGTATTAAAAGAAGAGAGGATAGTTCTTGGTGCAGACCTATATGGACGAAGGAAACATATGAGGATGAGGAAATAATGGGGAGGTACGATGGTGGAACAAGAAATAAGGAAAGATCAATTGTTGTGGATTTGGCGATTGTCAATACTTATTTCAAGAAGAAAGATCAACATAGGATGACGTATAAAAGTGGCGGAAAAAGTATCCAAGTAGATTATGTGATGTGCAGAAGGAGGAACTTGAAGGAAATGTGCGATTGTAGGTAATAGTAAATGAGTGTGTCGCAAAACAGCACCGTATGGTGGTATGCAAAATGGCTCTCATGGTGAAAAAGAAAAAAGCAGATAAAGTAAAGCCAAAGATACGATGGTGGAAACTGAAAGAGACAAGCTGTCAAGAAGCGTTTAGACAAGAGGTGACCAGAATTTTGGGAGGAAGGATGGGTTACCTGATGAGTGGGACAAAACAGCGGAAATGCTAAGAAAAACAGCTGAAACTGTTCTGGGAGTGACATTTGGGAAACGAAAAGGAGACAGGGAGACATGGTAGTGGAATGAGGAAGTTCAGGAGAGCATAAAAGAAAAGAAAGAGGCAAAGAAAGCATGGGACAAAATATGATGAAAAGATAAAAATACTTAAGATCTACAAGGAAAAGAAGAGTAAGGCAAAGATAGCAGTTGCAATGGCGAAGGGACGTGCGTATAAAAATTTGTATGCTAGATTAAAAACAAAAGAAGGTGAAAAGGAGTTTTACAAATTGGCTAGGCAGAGAAACAGAGCAGGAAAAGATGTACAGCACGTGGGGTTATAAACGATAAAAACGGTAATGTTATGGCAAATTCGGAGGCCGTGTTAAAGAGATGGAAGGAATACTTTGAAAAACTGATGAACGAGGAAAATAACAGAGACCCTAAGACAGAGGAAGCAGAAGTGGTTAACGAAGAGGTAAATTGCGTCAGTAGAAAAGTGAAAAATGCACTGAGAAAGATGAAAAAAGGTAAAGCGGTTGGGCCAGACGAGTTGCCAATAGAAGTTTGGAAGTGAATGGGAGAGATGGGGATAAAGTTTTTGACCAGACTGTTCAACAGATTATTTATGGGTGAACATATGCCAGAAGAATGGAGAAAAAGTCTGCTTATTTCAATCTATAAAAACAAAGGGGACGCACAGTGCTGTGGAAACTACAGAGGAATAAAGCTAATGAGCCACACAATGAAAGTATGGGAAAGAATTATTGAAGCCAGGTTAAGGGATAGAGTGGAGATCAGCAAAGAGCAATATGGATTTATGCCAGTAAAGGGAACCACTGATGCCATGTTTCATCTTTTTTTTTTCATTTTTATCTCTATATTTATCCTCCTGACTCGCAGGAAAGCGACGGAGGCGCTAATACATAGGGTAGGCAATTACCCTGACCAGGGCCGTGTTAAGCGCCCCCCAAACCCCCCGGCCGGGGGGGGGCCAGCGTCGTATAGGGGCCCACTCATTTTCCTGAAAATAATTATGGTGTGCAGGTTTTGCAATATAAGTATTATAATGGTCTAAATGTTTGGTCCGATTAATGTTTTAACTATTTGTACTATGTCTTTACAACCGAAACGTTATCTACTATGACGTCATGCAATAAAATTTTCTCGTGATTCAATTACTGCGAAATTAGTTAGTCAGCAAAGATATTGCGTTTAAACAGCTGGTAATAACCATGTACTGTGCAAGTTTTTATCACGTTTTTCAATCCAACAAGAAGCTGGATAAACCTCAACCTTTTATCGTTTTAGCCTAATTTGACTTAGTTATTTCTTGTTTATTAAGTTTTGACTTATTTGGACTATTAGTAAGGCTAAGTGATTTTGCTGTTTTTGCTGCAAGCTTTTTGGTAACACGGCTAATCCATTTTGTTCTGGTATGAATACTTGGGAGGGAATTTCCAAAAAACTAAAAGATCATGAAAATAGCACTTTTCACAAAAAATGCTTTAGTCAATGGATGTTACTGAAAGAGGGAATTCGAGAGCAATCTACTATTGACATGCAAGAAATGCAGTTATTCCTTAATGAAAGATCATTTTGGAGAAATGTACTAGAGAGACTTATTGACATTGTCATCTTCTTGTCCAAAAGAAATTTGGCTTTTAGAGGTTCGAACAAAATATTGAGATCACCACAAAATGGAAATTTTTTAGGACTATTTGAATTGTTGGCAAAGAGGGATTCTGTTTTAAGTAAATTAAAAAACAGAGTAATCAGGCACACAACCAAGCAGCACTATTTAAGCAGCACCATTCAGAATAAACTAATTCATGTCGTAGCAAGAGAAGTTGAAGAAAATCTTCTAAAGCAACTAAAAAAGGCCAAGTATTTTTCAATGATTCTCGATTGCACTCCAGATGTATCTCATGACGAGCAACTGACAGTTATCTTGCGTTTTGTTCAATGTGACGAAGAGCAAGGAGCTATTGTAAAAGAAGCGTTTTTTGGCTTTTTGAGAGTAGAAAAGACAGTTCTGGAAAAGGGTTGTTGGAGGCATTTTTGAAACAATCTGCAGAACTACAGCTAAATCTATCTGACTGCCGAGGACAATGCTATGATAACGGTGCGAACATGAAAGGAAAAGAAGGTGGCCTTCAGGCTAGAATCCTAAAAATTAATCCCAAAGCATTATTTGTGCCATGTGCAAATCATTCATTGAATTTAGTCGTTGTAGATAGTGCCAAATCTTCCACCGAAGCTCTGTTATTTTTTGGTGTGTTAACGCAGCTGTATTCATTATTTTCTTCTACTCAGCATTGGACTATACTGAAAAAGCACGTCCAGTTGTCATTAAAGTATCCATCTGCTACCCGTTGGGAGAGCAGAATAAATTGCATCATACCATTACAATATCATTATTCACATGTAGTGGCAGCATTGAAAGAACTAGTCAACTATTCTTTGGAAAAGAAAGATGGGAAAATTGCCACGGAAGCTCAGTCTTTGATAGTTCACATTACATCGCGGAAGTTTGTTTTGTCGGTCGTCATTTGGTAGGACTTACTCTTTCACATCAACAAAACCAGCAAAATCACGCAAACCTGCGACATTTCGTTAGAGATTATAGAGCTAGAAATCAAAGTTACTCTAGCATTCTTGGAAAAATATCGCAATGATGAGCACAGTACTGCAATAATAGAGGGTCGTAAAATCGCGAAAAATTTGGATATTGACAGCACCTTTGCTGAAAAGAGGCAAAGAAAGAAAAAACAACTGTTTGGTTATGAGAACGAAGATGAAAGTGATCATGATTCCGAGGAGATGAAATTTAGGACGAATTTTTTTTCTGCAATGGGTAGATCACGCTATTGAATTTTTAAAAGATCGATTTACGAAAATGCACGATGTAGTTGAAATCTTTAATTTTCTTTTAAATCAACAAAATCTTTTAAAGGAAAGTAAATGTATTGATTGATAACTCCTTCAATGCTTGCCAAAAGTTCGAAGGAAAGCTTGGAGATATTGATCCTCTTGAAATGAAAGATGTGTTAGTGCGTTTTGCTCTTATAAAAGAAAACAAAAAAACTTTAAAAACAGCCAAAGATTTTTTGAACTATATTTGCATGAAGCATTTGTTGGAACTATACCCTAACTTTAACTTATTTATTGCTCTAAGGGTACTGTTGACTTGCCCGCTTTCCATAGCCGGCGCTGAAAGAAGTTTTAGTAAACTTAAGTTGATTAAAACATTCAATCGATCAACAATGATGGATGATAGGCTATCATCATTAGCAATTATTTCAATTGAAAGCGATTGTGCATGGTCCTTAGATTCCAACCACGTAATTGATGTGTTTGCGGCAGAGAAAGCTCGCAATAAATCGTTTTAGTATTTTTATGCCAAATTGATAATCGGTTGTAAAAATCTTTTGCCTACTTATTGTGTCTATATTAAGCGATTTCTTAAGTTTGTGTGTATTTGCTACATTGTCAAGTTTAAAAATGCAAAATACATTGTTATTTACTTTTTGTATAATGATTTTTACAGAGGATAGAGCCAAGAGTCTTTTCTGCTTACCGGTGATCGCAACTTACATAACTCGCATTAAAATGTCTAGTTACTACCACATGTAACTGCTATTAAATAAAAGTTGGCAAACAAAATAGGGGCCCACCGGTGAGATTTTGGGGGGGCCCAAGATTAAGCTCACACGGCACTGACCCTGACCTGCTTCCGGAGATACCAAGATATTGCTATCCGCTTGTAATTTACTGTAATAGAGATATGACTGTAATTTAGAACTGCTTTCAAGGACCACCAAGCAAGGGAATGTGCCGTAAAATGTCTTTTCCAAGGACACAACAGAATGGCGCGAGTGGGTTTTGAACCGAGATCGTGTTGGTCACGAGCCCGGCGCTTTAACCACTTCACCACGTTGCTGACGGAGGATGTTCGTTTTAAGAATGCTGATGGAAAAGTACAGGGAAGGTCAAAAAGAGCTACATTGTGTATTCGTGGACCTAAAGAAAGCTTACAACAGAATTCCGCGGGAAGAGCTATGGTACTGTATGAGAAAATCAGGAATGGGGGAAAAGTACGTGCGACTTGTACAGGATATGTATGAAGGAAGTGAAACAGTGGTGAGGTGTGCAGTAAGAACCACAGAAAGTTTCAAGGTCAAGGTTGGACTGCACCAGGGATCAGCGTTAAGTCCGTCTCTTTTTGCAGCGATAATGGACAGGCTAACGGATGAAGTAAGGAGAGAACCACCATGGACGATACTGTTTGCTGATGATATTGTGATTTGCGGAGAGACCAGGGAAGAAGTGGAGCCCGAATGCTGGAGGTATGCATTGGAAAGAAGAGGGATGAAAGTATGTAGGTCAAAGACCGAATATCTTTGCATAAATGGAGGAAATAACGATGAAACAGTGAAGATGGAGGATGCGAAAGTATCAAGAGTAAAGGAATTTAAGTATTTGGGATTAACGGTGCAAGAAAGTGGTAGTTGTTAGAGGGAGGTAAAGAAGAGAGTGCAGGAAGGATGGAACGGATGGAGAAAAGTATAGGGAGTAATCTGCGACAGGAGGTTACCAGCTAGAGTAAAAGGAAAAGTGTACAGTTCAGTGATAAGACCAGCAATGGTGTATGGACTTGAGACGGTAGCGGTCACAAAGAAACAAGTGAAAGAGATGGAAGTTACAGAGATGAAATGCTGAGGTTTTCTATGGGAGTGACAAGAAAAGACAAAATTAGTGTAGCAAATTTTTTAAAATTTGCTAAAGTTTTTGAAATTTTGTTACTTCCACAAATTTTAGTTTTTTAAATTTTGGAGAGTTTTTGAAATTTATGTTTTGCTGGTAAAAAGTTTTTTAAATTTTGTAGAAGTTAATTTTGTAACTTAGTACGTTATTTAATCGTCCAACCTTTTCGGCGCCTGTAAAGAAGGCCTCGCCGATAACGCAATCTCGGTGTCTACTAAACGATAAAGTTCTTAATCTTCTTGCTGGATCTGACCTTCGAACAAGCGACAGCAAAAATATAGTCTAGCTAAATCACAGCTCAGACTACCACAATATCTTCTTTATTAAAAAATATGCTCCAATCCACTTAAGAGCCCACAATAGTATACAATCAAAGCAGCAGGTTAAAGCTCAATAACTTAATTCTTCACAATCACGTAGACAACCAAAGACTTGCGACCAAAAAACTATGACTTCACACAGTTAACAAATTTCCAAAATTAAGTTACCTCAACGAATCATTGAATCATCGAATCATAATAATGCTTTCAAGCGAGCCTTATTTATATCACTCGGTTGTAAGTATCTCGAATGTTCTGAAAGTTACTAAATCAAGTTAATCACACAATCAGCATTATTGCGTCACATGTGTCACAATAGCGAACCAGTCAAGCGAATAGTTCTGGATCTTTCTCCAAGACTCAAGAAACTAAGCAGTGTTGCCATTTTTTAAAACTAAATGTAAAATATTTAAATTGCTTATAAAACCGTTATTTCTTCGGCTATTTGAGCCGGACCAAAGCGAAAGCAAAAAGATTTTTTATGAGATTGTGAATATACATAGTGTGGGCAATTTTTAGGAACGAAACAATTAGAAACGAGTAGATCAGGAGTACAGTTAAGGTAAAACGGTTAGGAATGAAGATGAGAGAGGGCAGACTGAGGTGGTATAGACATGTCATGAGGATAGATGAAGAGTATGTAGGAAGAAAGATGATAAAAATGGAGTTACCAGGAAAGAGGAAAAGAGGGAGACCAAAAAGAAGATTTTTAAATCTAGTGAAAAAAGATATGCGGGAAGTTGGTGCGAAGGAGACAGACGTTGAAGACAGGACGGCTTGGAGGCAGATAATACGCTATGGTTACCCCTGATTGAAGGGAAAGGCCGAAAGGAAAAGAAGAAGATATTTCACAAAGGTTCATATTACCAGCATTTCCTAATCTTTTTTGTGTTAAAAAAACCATAACTAAAGCTTCTCTTTCTAATAATGTTTTAGGCCATAGATTTTTCGGTTCTCATGATAAAACATGTTGTACATTGTCGAATTGGCATAATTTTTAAGATTTAACTTTGTTTTGCTCGACTGAATTAATTGTTACTGTTATATGTACTGAAAAAAAAAAATGTTTTTGTTGTTGCCATGTAATGAGTGCAAATTTGTTTTTACAGCTAAAAAAAGATCAGATTTTTTTCTGTGATAGTAGCCTACCTATTTAGTCATTTCAATTTTTAATTCTGTTGAAATATATTTTAACAAATTTATATCAAGACTATGGCATGAGTGTTTATTATGTAGTGGTGGGAACTTTTTTAAAATAAACCTTTAATAGACTGTGTGCATGCAAACAGTAGTCCAACAACTTACAACTTTCAAATTCGAACCGAGTTCGAGTCCTTTTCAAAAAGCTCGAACCGATTCCACGTCCAAGACTACCAAAAATGATGTAATTTTAGTATAAGTCCATGAAAGCATGAATCTGAGTCTACAAAATTCGAATTCATAAAACCATTTTCCCAAGTTGTTTCTATGCATTGCATATAGCAGGGATGGCGAACCACTGACCCGCGGGTTACGTTGTGACCCACTAATTGAAATTCAATAACCCACCTGATGTTCTGAAGATCAGGTGTCGTTTCGATGAGGTGTCGTTTCGATCAGGTGTCGTTTCGATCAAGTGTCGTTTTGATCAAGTGTCGTTCGATCAATTGTCGGGCCACGTGTAAACCTTTCATGATAACTTTCTCTGTCTGCCACTGATTTGAGTTATTTCAAGTTTCGTATCAGAATCAATTTTTTCTTAATATTTCGTAGCCTATCTTTCAAGATGACTTTAGTAAAATGGTAATCGAATTCTTGTGACGTCATTTTTGAGGGCTCCTAATTAGGATTTTGCCTCAGACCCCTAATTTTGAATACCCATCACTGTGTACAATGCACAGATTAAAAAACAATTTATAGTTCTTTTGCTGGAAGATCAATTATTTGCCTGTCATACTGGTACATGTACATACTGTAGCAGGGCTTCCAGCGACGGATTTTATAAAAACCCAGATGTTATATTTTTCCCAAAAAATATATTAAAATTTGCTTTGATTTCTTAAACTTTGTCTCAAAAACGTAAGTGATTACTGAAAAAAAAAAGTCCTCGCTTTGAATATGACTTTGAATTCTCAATTTTTGTCCCAAATCATAATGAACTCTAAAAAAAATTTTACATCAATTCTTAATTTTTTCTGCATTTAGTGTTTTGATGCCAAAAAAATTGTTTTGTTCTTGAGACACGGCTATAATTATTTATTTTCTTGAAAAACTTCAGATTTCAAGGAATTTAAAAAAAAACAGAAATTCATATGGGATGTAGGGATGTAGGGAACCCTGGTATATAGGATACCCTGGTATGTAGGGAAACAATTGATCTTTCAACCAAAACGGCAAAAAACTCTTTAATCTTTGTTTTGTAACTCTGCGCATAGTACATCTTTGTATTTACTTTTTAAAGACATACTACTTTGATAGGGTATACTTAATGCTGATTATAACCGGTCCAATTTTATTCGACGAAAACGGAGCAATTGAAGTTCAACAAAAAGTGAAAATCCAGTCACATATTAAAATTTGAAACGGCTAAAAATTACTTGTAAAAAGCAAAACTTTATTGGGTTGATGTTGACAACATTTAATTTTTTTTGTAAAACTGAAAGCTATACCTATTTACTTGAACAGTAAACGGCGAAGATATTCAATATGGAGGTGGAATGAAATGGCTTTAAAATAGATTTTTTACATATATTTCACTTTTAGGTCTTTAGCTAGTATTTTAATCCCGTGGTCCATAAAAAATCGATGAAAGTAAGCACTCTGAACAACATGCAATTACTAAAAAATAACAATTCTAAACATTTTAAGCCAATTATAAAAATTGCTCACAAAGTAATGTAGTGCAATGTTTATGTTTTGGAAAATTATGAAAGCATTCTGAGGTCATCAATAAATGAATAAGGTTATTTTTTCTAATCAACCAGTTATGAAAAAGTACGTTTTAATATCTCATCAAGTAGTGACGTGCCACATTAGCTGTTCAAGAGCACATCCATAATTCGCAATTGATGTAGAGCTCAAAATTAGTTATTGTAGGTCGTACATACTTGTTTAAACAAAAAGACACAAAGTTTTTATAAACGATTCACAGAGGTCTTAGACCTATATAAACAAGTAGCCTAATATGTGCGAAATAAAACATTTTTTATTTTTATTTAACAATCTTGGAAAATATAAACTTGCTTTCAACCTATCAATTTTTAAATATGATTTATATAGTTTCTGTTTACATCATCATCAGTCATTTATTTATCTTTTATCTTTATATTTATCTTCCTGACTTTCTGGAAAGCGACGGAGGGGCTAATACGTAGGCTAAGCAATTACCCCGACCTTCTTCTGGAGATGCCAAGATATTGCTATTCGCTTAAAATTTAATAGAGATATGACTGAAATTTAGAACAATTTGCCAAGACCACCAAGCAAGGGAAAGTGCCGTAAAGTGTCTTTCCCAAGGACACAACAAAATGGCGAGAGTAGGTTTTGAACCAAGATCATGTTGACCACAATCCCGGTGCATTAGCCATTCGACCACACTGCGACATCATCACACGTCATCACGCAATAAAGAGCAAAGAACTATATCAACGTATCGTACTTAATTTATCCACAAACTGTATGTGCCTAATATCATCATACAGCTATTTATTCTCCTGACTTGCTGGAAAACGTCGGAGCCATTAAACGTAGAGCAACAGTCAAAAGATAATTACGACCTGCTTTCGGAGATACCGATGCCGAAATACCGCTGTTCGGCTGAAAGTTTTTCTTTGTTTTTTTAGTATTTATATAAAAGTACATTGTAATTTAGAGTTGCTTGTTTGGACTGCCAAGCAGAAAAAAAAGAGTAAAGTGTCTTTCCCTATGAACAAGGCTAATGTTAGACTAAGACTTTCTCAAACACAATTGCCATGAAAAAGGTTTCTGTCATCATGCTGCCACTTAACTAGTAAATGGTTCCTTGTCTTTTATTGCAGGGTTTCTTAACCCGAGGTATATTTACCTTTTGGGGATAAATTTGACTTGATTTGGGGGTAAATTTTTCAAGCAAAAAAAATATTGGACCTAATTTTTTTAACTGACTGAATAAGTATGTTAAAAATAAGGTTAAATTTTTCTTCAAAAATTTTTATGGAATAAATGAGCAAAAAAGGTTGAGAACCTATGTCTCATTGCGTCAAAGAAAACTCATATTTATTTAGGCTTATCACAGTGTATCTCACAAAAAATTTTTTTGGTCGATATGATCTAACTTACTTTGAAAAATATCGAAGATCTTCTGGTGTGTAACTGAAGTTGAACGATACTTTTAAAACCTTTTATTATATTTGCTTTAAACGTGGAAGCGCGCGACGAGTTGATGGTACCAATCTAACAGTGCGTCACGGTATACCACCGATGTTTTTGTCGGCCCTGTTACGATGGTGGCGAGCAATTAACGAAAATGTTCTTCATTTTTCCGGTCTAAACGTTAAATTTTTAATTTCTTTCTGAAATCAATAACAATATCCACTGCACCAACAATCCTTTTAGAACTTTTTACAAATGTAAATTTCTGAATTGATGTATTCATTGATAAAATTTTCAATAAAATCCTTGTCGTCTAAGTCTAACATAAATGTAGATAATAGAGATCAAAATGAGATAAATAATAATAAGTTTTGCTCAGGTGCAATGGCAATTAACAATCGTGACAGCGTGGTTAGTTTGCATCAACTAACAAAAATGTTTTTATAGTTTGATTAAACTAATATCTGGCATTTATTTTTCGGGATGACAATTCTATCCCTAAATTTGCACTAATCTGCTTGATAATTCGTCGTTAATGATTTTTTTATTCTTATCGAAATTATGACATACCAGTGGTAGGCAAACTACGGCCAGCGAAGCAATTTCATCAGGCCCGCAAAACGTTTAATGATATATATAGAAGTGCGTGTATTTTTATTTTTTGGCCTTCACATCCCAAAGTAGTTTCATAAATATTTTTTGGGTGTCTTTGAATAAGTTTGAGACACGATATCACGTTAATACTAATGCGAGTCGCAATCAAAATCAACTTCCCAACTAGGTCTTTGAGCTAAAAAGTTTGCTCACTCCTGTGACAAACCCTCATCAGGTCCAGGAACACATTTCAAATACGTTAGATTCCAGTTTGTCTATGCTTAAATACAGCGTTGTAAAAAGTTTTTTGATCCAATTGTTTATTGAGAGACGCTTTGTTTTTCAAATTTTGTCGGTCGCTGGAAGGCACTTTAAAAACAATTCAAGTGCTCTGCAGTTCCAAGCTAGTGTTTCCAACCCGGGTTTTCCCGAACCCGAAACCCGGTTTTTTTGCTATTTTTGAAAGTGAAGAACAAGCGAGTTGAATTAAGCTATAAAATAAAAAAAAGGATCTCTCATCAATCGAGAGTCTTTGAAGACTATAAGAATTCTAAGGGATGTATCAGAGTTGGATCAATTACAATTACAATTGTAATTGATCCAACTCTGATCAATTACAATTGTAATTGTAATTGAATATAATTAATCATATTTTTTCATATAATTCTAATTGTAATTTTAATTGTAATTTTTTTGTTTTGTGTAATTGCAATTGTAATTTAAAAAGTTGTGGGCCAAATTACAATTACTTTTTGCTTTTAACAAGTTTACTACGTAGGGGAAACTCGGGTATTGTGGACCACTGAAGCGAAAATCTCCCTAAAAATTTTTTTTTGATTTTTCGAACACAAAATTATTTTGATACTATGTCCTCAGTCCATACTTTCTTATATACAAATACCTGCTCGTAAATTGTTTTATGTAAGCTGTGATGACCCTTCAAAATTTTAGATAAAAGGGTCCATATTAGAAGCTGAGGTTGTAATGTAGACCCCTATGGAAGTGACGTATTTAAAAATAGTTTATAAACTTTAAAATTTTATAGTACTTTCTTTATAATGTAAGAATTTATTTATTAAAAACAAAACAAAATAACGTCAAATCGAGCAACGAAAAAAGTGATGCTAAAATACAAAATTTGATTCATTGGTATCAATCTATGTTAAAAAATAAGATCAAATGAACAAAAATATTATTTTCGGAAAATGCAAAAAATAAAGAAAAAATTTAATTTTCTAAAACATTTTTTTGATTACTTTTCTATGTAGTTTTCAATAAGGTAAATTGTTTTTTCTAAAATTTTTTCATATTCGAGAAATCAGAAGGGGTTTATATTATCTCGGGGTCCATATTACCCGACTTTCCCCTAAGTTTTACCACTCTTAATTTCCTGGATTCCTTTTTTTTTAACCCTTCATAAGGCAGTGAAAAACATGTTTTGATTTATTAAATTTTTTTAATGAGCAGTATAAATAGGTTGCCAATAAAAATGCTTGGTTTAGGAAAGCAGAATAATCAGTTTTTAAAATGGAAATTTCAAATATACAATTAACTTTTAAAAAATTTTTGGTTACCCTATAAAGTGAAATAAGGGATATGTTTAATTTTTTATAAATAAGATATAGGCCTACATGTAAACTTAAAGTTTTTAGAAAGAAAAAATGTTTATCAAGTTGATTAAATAATTTTTTTTAAACTAAATGTTTCTAGCATCTGTGCACTTGGTTCAACATCCACCACCCCAGAAATCTATTTACCACGCTCTTTTAAGGGATATATTTGCTAACATAAAAAATTAAAGAGTACAATTTTTCCCTAATTATAAAAAATAAAGAAAAATTCATTATTTAGTCTAAAATAGCAATGAGTTAAGATAGAAAAATAATCTTAGTTTGTTGCTGCTAGTCAGTTTTAGTTGTTGCAAAAATATTGGAGTTTAGTAGCTTATGCCTTTTGCACTAAGTTTTTTAAATCTGTTAAAATTCAAAATGTAAACTTGTGTTGACTGGTGTCTAAAATATTCATTGCATTTCTTTTGAAAACCATTATTTATTTTATTTATTTATTTATCTCAGACCCAAAAGCGTCCATATATGCACACACACGCAAAAAAAAGAAAAAAAAAAAAAGAAAAAGAAATATCAACCCTAAAAGATGCACAATAGAAAAATACAAGTTTAAAACAAAGTTCGCGCAAAATATTGGTAATAAAACGATTTATACCATAAGTCCGATGACATTAATGACATAATGAAAATATTTTGGGAGTTTATACAACGATTAGTGAAAGAAAAAATATATTTTCTAATTAGAGCATCGAAGGTATCAATATTTGATTGTACTTGATGGTTACGAGCGCTAACACATCGAGGTATGTGGTGCAAAATTCTATAAGAATCATTGTAAGCAACACGTAATCGACTGAAGTTATATTTACGATAATTACACCATAAATGGCTTCCATAAAATGGCATGCAAAAATGTTTAAATAAGTAATTTTTTAACTTCCAAGCTGCACTTACTAAATTGCTGTTTCAATTTATTTGCTGAGCAATAGAGTGATTTAACCTGCCTTTGAATGTCAATGTCATCAGTAAGATCACTGCTAATATGCAACCCAAGATATTTTACCGATTGAACAAAGCTGATTTCTGAATTATCCATCAATAGCTTAGGAGAGGAAGATAGATTAAAATTTTTTGGTGCAAACAACATGCCAAATGATTTATTATAATTAAATAACATTTTATTACAATTAAATAACATTATTGAGCTAATCTGTTGGTAAAGCTAAACCCTTTATATCAGTGCTTCTCAATCCCCGGATCGCGACTCAAAAGTGGGTTATTGCTTAATTTGATTGGGTTGGTGACAACTGTAGTTGTGTTAAAGGTAAATAATTTTTGTGGTGATTCGATTGTGGTTTCATTAATATATAGATCACTACTTTTTAGGGACGAAAATTGGGAAGTTAAAAACAGATTTAAAGCGAAGATCTTTTTAATTTTTTTAGAGATTACTACTTTTTACGGACAAAAATTGAAAAATCCGATACAGAAGGTTAAATTGTTTTGTGTTTAGTTCAATTTTTATGTTTGCAATAAAGTCTCCAAAAAAGTTTGGATCACCAAATTTTTGCTCTCTATTTCCGCTTAGCATTTGGGTCGCAACAAAAAAGGTTGAGGAACCGTGCTTTTATATAATTGTGGTACCTATATTGGTATATTTTCTAAATTATTCCATGTCAATGTTGCGAATCTAATTTATTAAAATTTACTTTAGGAGAGATTTTGCAAAAATAAAAATAATTAAAATTTAAAAAGGAAATATTTCTGTGCTATTCCAAGACTAGGTTCATTTAGAAGTATTGTACTTTCATGTCCGTTATATGTCATTTTAAAATCTTTATTCTAAAACTCTAAAATTCGGGACAATGTTCTAAAAATTCCAGACATTTTCCAGACGCTATGGCAACCCTAAATTGACACAGCACTTCTATTTTCAAAATTTATAATTGTTTTGAGAAAGCGCTACGAAAAGGCCTAATTTAAAATTTGAATGACGTTATTAAAAAAAGTTATAGATCTGAACAACCTGTTGAAATTGAGAAAAATTTTAAGATTTATTAAAATTGATGTCTTCGTCAAGAAATTAAGCAACTTCCGCTTACTTACTCTTTGACAAAGTTTTTGAAGTTGGTTTTTATTGTAGGTCATTCATTTTTCTATGAAAAGCGAAAATAGGTACGAAGATTTTTTAGTTTGGCTAAGTTTGGAAAGCAAAGAAAAATTTGAAATTCTCAGCCGTACCACTAAAAGCAATTCGTTTATGCGATTTCATGTACGGACTCTTAATTTTACTTCATGCTGTCTTCGGTAAACAACGGACAACTTTACGACCATACGATCTAACGTGATCAGTTTAGATTCTGGTCTCGATCGAGTGGACTAAATATTTGTAGAATTGCATGAAAACGACCATAACTTACGCTCATAAGTTGATCAACCTACTTTCGAATACAGCTAACTGCAAGGTCAGCAAATAATAAACAGTACGTTTTTTTCTTTGTCATTTGCAAAAGTAATTTAATAAAGCGTGATTACTTTTATTCCAAGTCAAAATTCTTTGAAATAACTTAAAACTGATGCGCCAAAACCAAAAGCTAGTTTCAAACTAATTGCATCATGACGCATTGTCAATTTGTCATGTTGTGTAATCATATTACGCAAGGATGATTAGTTACTAAAAACAGCAACTGTACTTTTGAATTGATTACATAACTAGTTGTGAATGAAAAATTTGGTTTGCAAACAAGCGAAGTACTTTTCGTTGATCTTATTTATCTTATTTTATCTCTATATTTATTCCCATGACTCGCAGGAAAGCGACGGAGGCGCTATACATAGAGCAAGCAATTACCTCGACCTGCTTCCGGAGATGCCAAGATATGCTGTCTGCTTGTAATTTAATAGAGATGAGACTTTAATTTAGAACTGCTTGCCAAGATTACCAAGCAGGAGAAAGTGCCGTAAAATGTCTTTCGCAAGCATACAACAGAATGGCGCCAGTGGGTTTTGAACGAAGATCATGTTGATCATAAGCACGGCGCATTAACCACTTGACCACGCTGCCGAACACAACTCGACCGCGTTGAGAAATTGAGCATCGAGTGCGCTGCTGCAGACTTATCAGAAACGTCAATCTCACACTACAAAGACATTGAACGGGTTGAAAGAGCTTATCGAACCAGACTATACTGCAAATGTTCAACAAATTCCGCTGTTGAGGTTATGGCGGGAAAAACTTCAGTGCAAAGGTGAATATGTTATTTCTTTATGAAATCTGGTATCAGACGATAGAAATTTGATGCATTAATAAAAGCTTGTTTATTTAAGCAATTTTCAAGGCAGCAACAATTTTTTTATATTTTTATTTACTTTTATTAAACTGAGGCGCCTTTCCTAGTCGCAGTCCCAATTTCTGCAATTCTGCTCTGGTCTACAAAGCTACTTAGAAGCCACTATTGGAATGATGGCGAAATGTAAACAACGTTGGGTCAAATTTTATGAACTGGGGATCGAAGCCAGAACTCCCGCGCCGTGATGGTAACAACAACCAGGTTGAAAAAAAAGTTTTTCACGGAACAAAATAAGCACGAACTAAACTTGTCAAACTTAAACCGCAGTTCCATACATTCATGCGACTATTTATTTTTTATTTCAGTTCCATACATTCATGCGATTTACGCATTTATTATGAATCAGTCGCGCTGGAGGTAGACTGTAATTAAACGCAGCGTCAAATAACTTTTCACACCGGTTGGGGCGAAAAAATAATTTTAATTTTGCACCGGACCGGAAGAAAACTTTTGTTCGTCAAACATAACTGTAAAAAAAATACGAGGATAGTTTATAACAAATAGATTGGTAACATTTATTGAATGTTACGGTCGTTTTCGATTTTAAATTAAAAGTCTATTACTGTAAAACCTCTAATTGAGCGCCACCCTGTTTTTTCAAAAATCACCGTAAGCGATTTTTGTTTGTTCCACTAACCCGGATTCCCCTGCGGTTACTATCGCTTCTTCAGAGATCCATTTTCTCTTGTTTTTTTTTTATTCCATGCTAATGCTGATGCTGAAAGAGGGATTTCGGGTTAGTTTCACCGCAAAAAGAATCGCTTACAGCGACTTCTTGAAGAGACAAGGTGGCGCTAAATTAGAGGTTTTACGGTATTCTTCTACATTTGTAAAGGTTTTTGGTTAGTCGATATGAGTTAGAGCTTGTCTGGTAAACAATAAGGACGTTTAAAACTTGGCAGCTTTATTTACGAGATCACTCAATGTTCAGCTGGGGAGCTTTAAATTTTTTTCCATTCTTACTCCTGAGGACCGGTTAGAAATTTTTCAATCCAAACCTTTCCTTTTAAACAAAAACTAGCGCTATCTTTCTGACGTAGTACTTTTTTAATTTCATCAAATCTTGTGCCTTTAAAAGATAACTTGACTATTTTAAGGTCTTTGACGCTAATGCAGTTTCTATGTTTTGTCTGGTCATCTGCCATCTGGTGAGGAAACGCTTTATTTTTGCAATACAGCTGACCTTGCTTTGCAAAAATTATTTTAAGAAACCTTACTATTTTCTTAAAATAATTTTTGCTTCATCGCAGATTTCCACCTCTTTTACATACATACAATATTATTGATCTTAATCTTATTCTGTTAGTTTGTAGCTTGTCTATCAGTAAAGCAAGTAAGAACTGTTCGTCATTCCTCGACCTTTTTAGTGTTAGCTTAAAGTTAGCTTAGGGTTAAACTGAACTACAAAGAAAGTAATGACAACAAACAGGGGAAGCAGAAAAAATAAAGACTCGAGGTAAGTGTTGCCAAGTTTAAGTTAAAGTTCTTATTTTCTTTAACGGTGTATTATTTACTACAACCGGGAACTTGAGGTACACCATGCACCTCATGAAAGGTAAAAGCTTCTAACATATAATGTAATGACAACATCTCCCAAAGCAGGTCGTCGTGTAACCGCTTGACAGTTTCTCTATGTTTGCGCTTTTAAAGTTTTTTGAAATGATTAAATATCTGGCATACTTCACTATTAAATTTTGCTTTACTTTTGATTTTTAGGCAATTATTAATGATTGGACTTACGTAAAATTTTTAAATGTTATCGTTTTTCTGTTAAAGAAATTTTTTGATCTTTTATAAAAATCTTTCGAATCAAATGAGCGGGCACCGTGGCCAAATAGATAAGAGTATCTGTTGACGGCAAATGCAATATACACGGTCTCGGTTTAACTCTTACTCTAGTCATTCTTTTGTGTCCTGTAGAAAAACACTTTACGGCATTTTCCTTTCCTTGGTTGTCATACTTAGCAGTTTTAGATTTTAGTCATGTCATCGTATCTAAAAAAAAGCCTAAATGAATTTTTAATCGAACTGCAGTGACTTGGCATCTTCTAACACAGGACAGAGTAATCGCCTGATGGGTTTCCCTAAGTTTAATTCTGACGCTTCCGACGTTGTTCTGCGAGTCAGGAGGAGAAGTAGAAATGATGTTGATGGTGATGAACTGGGTTAGCTTTTTTGATAAAATATTTCTTCTTAGATAGCAAATTTTTAGAAAAACCAGCCCAGAAATCAAATTTTATAACGAAACATTTGTTTCTCTTTCCTTATTTTATTTATTTCATTTTCCTACAATTGAAAGCAGTACTCTTCAACCTTTTTTAAATCACGAAACTCTTGAACAAATTTTTTGAATTTTTCGGAAACCTGTTGAAGAACGCTGATCTAACGACTACAGCAAACACTCAAAAGCGAATGAAAACACAGAAACGAAAAGAAAAAACGCTGAAAAACAACAAAATCATTAAAAAAGTTAATAGTACAGTACAATTTTTTAAAAATTGCAAAATCATCAAATTTTATTTTAGGCAAAATTGATGCACCAGGTGTTTCTTTTAATAAGTTTTTGTAAGTTAACTCACTTTTGCTTGTCATCTATTAAAATCACTACATAGGTTTAATAATTCAAGGACATATGAGCTCTGGCTTATTGGATATACGTAGTTATTAAACATAATTAAATCGTTATAGATTCATTAAAACATCGAGAAAAAGTTTCACCAAGTCTTTTCTTTTGGTTTCAAAAAAAGTAGGCTTTGGTTACAATGGGTCCATCAGCTTTGGGAGCAACAAAACCAAAATTAAATGAAGAATGAAAAAATTTTTATCACAAGCTTATGTTCAATGATACACAAATTTAAAGTTGAGTTTTACATATTGGGTTTAACAAAACCATCTTATTGAATCTAATCGGCTAAAATAAGCTCCAAGCGAACCCAAAAACTATTATATTAATTTCTCAAAAACGTGGTGCAATGAAAAAAGTTTCTTTAAGCCATCTCCAGTTAAACTTAAAAACTTTTTCTTTTTCACTTAAATTCAACCACGTTCCACTGAGACTCCTGCTTCAAATTAATTACTTTTTCATACAGAACACAAAAGATTGTTGCGTACGGCCACATTGTATTAGTAACGAATGTTGAGAGCCAACATTGCGGAGAAAAATTAAAAAAACAAAAAAACAAGGAGCACCCAAACCATTCACAGAATATTTTTCGTATCAAATAAAACTGAAATTAAAAAACCATTGCGTTTTGTAACTTTTTACGATAAAAAATTCGTGTAGATTACGGAAATCAAGTTTTTAATTTTGCTTGTTTGTTAGAGCATTGTTTAAATAAAAAATATAAAAAAAGCTTTAGTACTGTTTGTCTAAATATTCAATAAAATATTCGTAAAGCAAAGTTACATTTAAAAGGTTAAATTTAACTTTCATTAATTTATTAAACCAATATTAAATTTAAAAATTTTTTAAAGGATTTTAAATACAGAAGCAAAATTTTCCTTCATTCAGGGAAGAATAACGACGAGGTAGAAAATTGCCCAAATTATAATTAATAAACTCCTAAATATAGCCTATTTTGTTCCTTCTGGGCATTAATTTAAGTGAAAGCTACCAACAGCAAATTGAATTATACCGCCAGAGGCCAGGCTTTGCTAAAACATGAAACAATAACGCTTTGAAAACAGACCAACCGAAAGCTAAGGAATTAAAACAGATTAGTTGATAACCTTACTAATTTGAAAAATTGTTGTTAATTTGTTTTTCAAGCAAATTGTTTCTCTTTATTGTCACCTTCTAACACTAAAACAGTAAGTCGGCTGAGGCAGCTGTTTAACAGCTACACATCACGGTTTTTACCTCGCTTTCATACACTAGTGCCAAACTCAAAGCTATTGAAAATAGATCTTTTTTGTAATATAACTATCTGGTTCCCAACTGCTATGGCCAATAAATCATGTTTAAAATGTATTTTATGATTCATTCTGATTACTTAGCTTATGAACCGGACAAAATTAAATTTGGTTATATGTTTGGACAATCGGCAGCGTGGTCAAGTGGTTAGCGTGCCATGACGGTGATCAACATGGTCTCGGTTCAAAACCTATTCGCGCCATTATGTTGCGTCCTTGGGAAAGACACTTTATGGTACTTTCCCCTGCTTGGTGGTCTTGACAAGAAATTCTAAATTTAAGTCATATCTTCGTAAAACTAAACAACCAAAATAAAAAATTTCAATTGGACGCATTATCTTGGCATCACCGGAAGCAGGAGTAAATTGCTTACTCTATGTATAGTGCCTCCGTTGCTTTCCTGCGAGTCAGGATGTTAAATGTAGAGATAAAATAAAATAAATTAGTTTCGTGATTTTCGTAGATTTTAAATAAACTGTTGATTTTGCTCTCTTGTTATAAAGATTTGTACCAAACATTTCCGGAAAATTGTCAAAGTTCACACTCAATCTTTTAAGAAGGTACAAAAACAAACTAAAGAAAATCTTGTTCAGTTTTTACCTTACAAAAAGTTGAGGCACATGAGAAAAAATTGTCAAAGTATTAAAATTGTTTAAATGATTGTAGCAAGGAGCAGCAAAAGAGAATCGACGCTTTCGAATTTAGTTTTACGCTGCGACCCTGCATAAAACATCAAATCGGTCCACCGAAGAAAACACCTGATTTTGAATTATGACCAATAGCGGGATTCAACCGATTGGAACCGGTTTGATAGAACCGTCTCAAGAAATTTCAAAGAACCGGCCAACTGACGAACCGACTAGTCGCTATCAGCTATGATCCACTGATTTTTAACATCTGTGCGATTATTAGGCTATACTTTTTCTACTGTTATCTCTTTATTTATCCTCCTGACTCGCAGGAAAGTCTCGGAGGCGCTAGACATAGAGCAACCGTCAAAAATTTACCCGATTTGCTTCCGAAGATGCCAAGATATTTCTATTTGTTGAAATTTTCTATTTGGGTTTTTTAATTTTTATTCAGAGATATATCTGAAATTTGAAGTTGCTTGCAAAGACCGCCAAGCAGAAGAAAGAGCCGTGAAGTGGGCACATCAAAATGGCGCCAGTAGGTTTTGAATCCTGACCGTGTGATCACCATTTATCACGACGCTCTTAACCAGCCTTCAGGTTTCTGTTTAGGCACTCCTCGATATGATTATAATAATGAATGCTCAACCATTATTTTGAAATGTTATTTGGAAAATAATTAAAATTGATCAGTTTCTTTTCTGGAAAATTTGACTATTTTTGGTAGCAGAACCGACTGACAAAAAATTGGAATCCCACTACTGATTATAAATGACAAAGAAGTCGCTTTATTTACTTGTTATTACAGTTAACAAGCACCTAATTCTCCTCCACATAATTTAAATCTAAATTGATTTAAAAACTTGATTGTGCAAACTTTGACGTGAAAGCCGAAAGAGTTCTGCTTTCAAAAAGTGCGATTCGGTTTTTACAGCGAAATGACCAGACTGTGGTTAAGTACACAATGAAACGATGGTCGATTATATAAAAACTTGAAAATTTCTGCTTACTCACTCAAACCACCATTATTTACTTTTAGAAAAAGAAAGTATGGAGAAAAGCAACAAGCTGTTTTGAGCTACAAAAAACTCGCTGATCGTAGAGGCTGTGTTAAGCCATCTTTTGCCAACAATAGTTTCGATGTTTCAAAAGCAAAGCGAGTAATGGACCCGAGTAAACCGTGTTTGTTGAACAGTGTAGGACTCAACTTTTATTATAATACGAACAAAGAAAAAGGCTTTTCTACTGATTCTATGATTTTAAGAGTTGTTATATTTTGAAAGCTGAAAAACTTAGTTGCAGTTTAAGCGGTAGAAACTACAGTTTGTGTTACTTTCAAGTTGGAAAAAAGATTTTGAAAAAAAGGTGCACCTGTAGTGGTAGACTATAAAAAAATTTTTTTTAATGTTCAAGAAATTTCTTTACATTTCGAAATCAATTTAGGTTTTTTAATTTGTATTAGCATCGTTAGCAAGAAGAATAAAAATTATTAGTTTATGGCAAGCTTATTACGGTTATAAAAAATCTTATTAAAAATCATTACTGATAATCAAGTTGACCTGTTATAAGTTGGTGGTGGGATATCGATAGGAAATGCATCGTGTTTTTGGGTGAATAGATTGACAAATCTTAGGTAAATCTTATTTAAAGTAATATATATTCTAAAAGAATTTTTATTCCCCTTACAAATAATGCAAAATTTTTGAAACGCTAACCGTAATCGGCAAATATTTAAAATAGTTTAGCATTATATCAAACTCTTTTAGATTTGTCAATCTACCTTAAAGGCTAGATCTAAAAACAATTCGCTTTTTTGTAGTAACACGTAAAATTTAATTTTCTAAAAATTCCACATTTTATTTTTGCAAGTTTTGGATAATTTTTAAAAAATATTTCCTCGTGATAATTGTAAAAAAAGAAAGATTAAATTAAAATTAAATAAAATTTATTACAAGTTTTTCAATTGTTAAAAGGAATAGGCCTTGGGCAGGGACGCGGGAGTTTTTTTTGCCAGGGGGAGCAAAATTCAAAAAAAGGGCACCTAGTTTGTTGAAAGGACACTCCCAACAAAAGCAAATCTTGGCAAACATGCTGCAATTTGAAATTTTGGTTGACTAATAGAATTTCAGTTGACACAGGACAAACGGGCATCTCGGAAAAGTTTTATTTTGCTAATCTGTTATTTTAGTTCGCGATCAATTTTTCGGCCAATATCAACCCTTTCTAATAAACCCAGAGCTCTAAACCTTTATCTTAAAAGTGTGCTGCATCTTTTAAAATCCTTTAAGTTAACTCTGCCATGACACTTACTACAATACCCCAGTAACATCCAATTTTACCCAAGTTTTTCTCAATGAGCCTGCACATTAGAAAAAACGCCAATCTATAAATTGGTTATTAAACTTAAAACTACCCAATATAACCACTAATAAATTTTTGTCAAAAGTACCAAAATTGGTTTCCAAAACATTCGACAATTGCGACGTCCATGCAGGGCAGTGAAGGGCAGATAGATACAGATTGAATGCATTTTGGTTTGGAATATCAGTAAATGTTTTCTACATGCAAATTAGTGAATAGATTTTGGTTACCCACAACGCAACGCTGGCTGAAACATTTGCGCTATCAAGAATACGAAAGGGTTAATAGATAGAACAATAAAAAACTTAATTAACAATTCCGTAAAAAGAAGAAACGTAATTACATGAGCATGAGTAGCCCGTTAGATCTTGGTGATGTCATTAAACGCTGCAGGATTAATGCAACCCAAAATAATTTATTCGTATTTTGCATGCTTTGGCAAAGTCATCTGCAACGGTTTGTAAATTGATATTGTTCAACAAGTTCTAATGAATATGTGCAAACATTCGATTATTGAGACTGTTATCTGTCATACTGCCTCTAAGCCATGTTTTTTATTCTCACAACACTTAAACTCCTTTCTGCAGAAGCCGAAACGCTAGCTGTGCTGCAGTAAATTTGAAGCAATTTATGTATTTCCGGAAGGTATTTCTAGTTGCCGTTTTTTTGCATAAAACTTCGCACTCTTTTGATATCTTTGTTACTTTTTTCAGAGGCGTGCTACTTTCTTTGTTAAATAACTTAATATGAACATGAAGGTCTGCAAGTTCTTCTGCAATAACCGCAGTGAATTCGCCTTCCTTAAACCAGAAATCATCTGTTTCAATAGTGCTTAACGCAATTTCTTTGAAAGAAATATTATCATACGTTAACGATTCTTCCATGCAAAAGTGTTAAAATATTCAACCTCTTTTAATGAAGTAATTTGGGCACTGTCATGGCAGGCTGAATCTGTTGCGGGCGAGATCAAAGCACATACCGGTACAAGAAACTATCTGACTTAGAATTTCCATTCCCAAAAGAGTTATTTCGTGGAATTCTCATTTTAACTTTTTGCATTTTAACTGCCTATTCGCCTTAGAGGATACGATAAGTTATGCCTGATGAGGTCCATAAGACCGAAACAGGCCTGTAGATTAATCATCGTCCTCTCTGTTAATTTGTTTTAGTCGTTTTTTTACGTTCCTATTTCACTCGTTGAAACTACATTTAATCGGTTACATTGTCATCTCTGAGAATGCATCGTACTGCTGAGAATTGATTTTTCACAAGTTGCATTCGCTTCGACCTGGATCCTTTTAAATATTTTTTCACATTAAAGGCCCGTTTCCACTACGAGCGTGTAAAAGAGCATTCTTTGTTTGTTTTATTGATTTTTTTTGCGCTCGCTTCAATTTTAACCGCTCGCTTCAATCGAAGATCAATAAAAGAAACAAAGAATGCTCTTTTCCACGCTCGTAGTGGAAACGGGCCTTAATTGTGTTGATTAAGTATTAGCAGCGTTTTTTGATTCTCAGTAACTTTGTTTTTCCGGGTTTGCTTAGGGCTTGTGCTAGTTCTTTTTGGTTTAATTTTTTTGTTCGGTCTGTCATGGGTTTTTGTGATTTTTAAGACAAAAATTGAATGAGCGACAGCCAAAATTAGAACTCAGCACGAATTACAATGTTTTTTGATCTACTATGGTCCTCTACCGATCAATTTTAATAATGTGTCGATCAATTTTAGTCACTACCGATCCAATTTAGTTTTGTGTCGACCAATTTTAGTCATGTACCGATCAAATTTAATCTTGTGTCGATCAATTTTAATCGTGTATCGATCAAAAATAGTTATGTCGACAAACTTTATTTTTATTGGTAAATAAACAATTTTGAGATATAATTTTTACTATAAGTTTTTTTGTTAATTAAATTCTATATTATTAAATATTTATCAAAAATATTTTATTTTATTTTACTTTACTTTTTAGATACTCCTGATGATCCCTTTTACGGGTGAAACAGTCTCTTGGGTTTTAGCTTTGTTTTTATTTCTGTGATTTCGCCATTGTTAATTTTAATTCAAGCTCTAACTTTGTTATCGAGCACTTTTGAAGAACTGATTTTTCCAACATTGTTATCAAATATATAGATATATAATATAGGGTCTCTGTATTAGGTCACCACTTCTCCATAATTAGGTCTCCACGATGTATATAGTCTCCATAATTAGGTTTCTATAATATAGTTTCCATAATATTAGGTCTCCAAAATTAGGTCTCCATAATGTAGTATCTATAATAAATACAGTATTAGGTCTCCATAATATGGTCTCCATAATATAGTCCCCATAATATTGGGTCTCCATATAGGATCTCCCATAGGTCTATATACCTATCTATATACACATGGAAACTATATTATAGAAACCTAATTATAGAGACTATAGATTATGGAGACTTAACACAGAGACCTCATATTATTTGTATATGTATATGCCCTATCGGGAGACCCTGTACAAAGATACTGTATATATATAAAAGTTTTTGCAAAACGAAATTGATTGCAAAAAAACGAATCTGATTGCAAAAAGAACGAATTTGATTGCAAAAACAACGAATCTGATTGCAAAAACAACGAATCAGATCGAAAAACCCTATTTACAGGTATTCTAAAAATCTAAAGTAAGATTTGAAACGCAAAACCTAATTTTTTTGTTAAATGAGCACATACGTAACATAACTAGATCATCTTTAAATATTCACATAAATTCTTTGAGGTATTCTAGAAAATTATGATATTCTTACAGTATTTGTTTTTGAAAATGCAATAGTTGTAGGACTTTAATTAACAAAAAAACTTATAGTAAAAATTATATCTCAAAATTGTTTATTTACCAATAAAAATAAAGTTTGTCGACATAACTATTTTTGATCGATAAACGATTAAAATTGATCGACACAAGATTAAATTTAATCGGTACATGACTAAAATTGGTCGACACAAAACTAAATTGGATCGGTAGTGACTAAAATTGATCGACACATTATTAAAATTGATCGGTAGAGGACCATAGTAGATTAAAAAACACTGTAAAACACGGTAGGCTAATTGCTTATGTTACACGATCTTTTAATTCACTAAGCGTCACTCAAAGTAAATTCCAGCACTAAACCTTAGTAAAAAGCATTTACAAAGCAACTTTCCTTTTACGTTTTATCCTTCTTGACTGTTGGCAATAATAGCTGTAAATTTTGTTTCGACTCCCTGCTTCTGATTAGTCGTTTTATATCTGGTTGGTCTTTGCTGCAAATTTTTAGCAAGAACTTTGTAATGATAATGAGTACATAATTTACGGTGGCTTTTAAGAATGTCACGTGTTTGGTCTTGATGTTTTTGTTTTCAGACTTTAATGTCGCCTATAAGTGATTACTGAATAGCCTAACCAAAACAGCATGTGTTACATGGTAAAAATAGATTAACAGCACAATTTTTTTGCTTCTAAATCAAAATTTGTATAATTATTGCTGGAAACTTTTGCTCTTTGTAAGCATTTAAAAATTTTTTGATATTTTATTATTTTTTAAAACGCTTGATATAATTTTTGTATCTGGCTATTTGCTATCAGTTATTGTTTTGTAAAGTAGCAATTTTTGATTAATGCTTAATTTAATTTTCAGCTAAGATACAATTCAGTTTACTGATTCACGTAGAATAAGGGTTTTCCTGAAGGTTAAGTCACTTGAGATATCAATGACTCTATATTGTATACGTTTAAATTTTATCTTGACCTTTATTGCAAAAACATTTCTGTAACGCAAATTTTAAAGGGCACGACCTGCCTCCCTGTGTCCCGCGTTTTAAAAATATCAAAAGCAGGGAGGGCAATTTTCCCTACCCTCCCGCTTCCAACGCCCCTGGTCTTATTTACTTTAATAAAAGATCCCATTTTCTAATCTTCAAAATCTTTAAGGCCAAAAGGCAACATTGTCTCATTTATGCCCGCTACTGTCTTCAATGTAAAGAGCTTTTTTTATTAAATCATCTCTGATTCATCAGACCACTAATAGAAAGAGAAGGATTATTATTTATAAAACTGAAAAAGTTGAAGCTTTACGTCCACAAGAAAATTTGGAGGACTAAAAATAAAAAATCAAAGAAATTTAATCTTGAAGTCCGAGGCCATTTTTGTGGCTTTGCAGTTAAAGAGGAAACGGTACCCTTTCTCAACTTCATACCCATCGTATGATTCCATACGAAATTGATCCTTTGTGTTTTTACAAACGACGAAAAAATTTTTGCAAGCTGGTTAACTATTTTACTTGATTAGCTTAACAATTTACATCATACTATTGGGTCGTCATGAACAGGGCGTAGTTTCGTCAATTGAAGACCCGGTGAAAACATCCGTTATGGGCCCCTCATTTTTGCATAATATTCGATTGGGCTACTTTTCTCAGAACAGGAATGATTGTTTTTGTTCGTGTTTTTCGAGGACTCGGCGCTATTTGCGTAGTACAACCGTCATCGTCACTAACACACCTCACCGAAGTTACTTGCTCGGCTGTTGCTAAACCATCTCTATGTTCGGATGTTTCAGGTTCAATTAGTCACGAGCTCAATCGTTGAGAGTTTCTGGTTGCTTTAGTTACTTTTTTCCTTTTAGATAGTCTCATTTTTTTGCTCCGCTTTGATAAGTTCTTCATACTAAACTGTATTCAATTAAAGTTTCATATTATTGTTACTCAAAACCTAAAAAGCTTAATAAAATTTAGATAACAATTAGTAAAGTTTATAAATTCTAAAAGCATGTAACCTCAAAAATTCATTGACATCTTCATTATACTCGCAACCGAATTGAGAATCGAACCAGGTCTTCAACACCAGGATAGGTTGGTAGTCAGGCGCGCTAACGTCTCGGTAGCATAGCCTAAATACGTATAGCCTACGATTGTCTTCAACGATTCAAAATCCATAATAACGATTCAAATCAACGATGAAATATCATACCAAGGTTTGAGGCTAGTACTTTACTTTTTGCTTTTTGCCTTTTGTACGAACTGTATCTCAGTCCTCACTATTATTGTTTTGCTGTTTCCTGAAATTTGTTTTTTGGGTTTTAGCCCTAACCAAATAAATATATTTACTTCCGCCGAATGGTTTCAGTTAAGCTGCTGTCAAATTCGAAATTAAAGCATGCGTGTTGCATTAATTGAAATCTTGTTATTGTAACTATTTCGTCACAAAGTAATAATGATTGCAAGAAATGAAAATAATGTTTGATTGGGTATCAACATATAATTTTTATAAGAGCAGAAGAGCCGAGCCAAACGCAAACATTAAATGGCTAAAAAGGGGGCCTAAGTAGGCTACGACAAAGAAACCTCACGTAATAGACGAAAAGGCAGCATCAAAAAATTATATGTGTAAATTCTAAACGAAATAATAACAAGTTTACTTTGTTTTAACGTAAATATTTTATAATAAAATGTAGTAATGGGGTCCTCTCATTTTGGGCCCCGGTGCAGTGCATCGGCTGCATCAGCGGTAGTTGCGGCCCTGTTTATAAATCGATTATGTATAATACAGGGCTATCTCTGTTTGTTGTTGGTTAGATCTTGACAACAATTAGAATATATTTTAAGGAGTGAAAACTTTTGAAAATTGAATTTTTATTATTTTTTTCTTGAGCTTGGGAAAGAATTTCATCTTAATCAGCCTATTAGTTTGTTTTACCGAGCGCTTTTTCTTTATACGTAGCCAAGCCAACGTCATTTTCTTCCTTAATTTAAAAATGCTGCTCTTCAAACAAGGTTTCTGTTCGTGAAAAATAAATAAAAATTATAAATTTCGAAGTCTCGCTAATTAAGTTTGTTCGTGTGTGAGAACGTTAACAAACGCATTTCGCCGATTTATTGTTGATTAAAAATTCAAAACTTTTTTGACCCAATGACGACCTGTAATTTATAATGGTGTTGCTTTCAAAAGCATTTATTTTGTCAGCAAAGTTAACTTGAAGGTTTTATAGAATTGATGTTAGCGTTTTTTTAAAGAGCAATTGCCCAAAGCTTATTTTTAGATTTGAAATTACCTGTTTCTGAGGATTGAATAGGTCTGCTATTTTACGTCATAATCATGTGTTTCAATGCCTTTAGCATTGGTCTGCTTCAATTTGACTTGTTTCAGCCAATTACTTTCGAAAAACTTTTTTAAATTTTTTGTCTTGTTTTTTTTTCTGCTCTCGAAAGTCAGTTGAAGCAACAAAGAACCCATACTCTGTTATGACGGAAAAAAATTATAAATCAAAAGATGGAAATTAATTTCTTGACGGATAATTTCACATAACTTTCCAAACAACTGAATCTCAGTTAAAAGCTTGGTTTTTTTAAGAATAAAATTGAATTCAACTTTGTTAATTAAAGTGTTTCACAAACCAACTTTGTAGTTTTAAGAAAAAAACGAAGCAGGAGTTTATTTATTTTACCAAATCAAAACATTTATAAAAGCATTTAACAACTTACTCATAGCTGCCAGCAAAAAGGTGATAAACAAGTGATTTTATTAAGTTAAAAGTTGAAAAATAAGAGTTCATTACTGTAGCTTACAACCAATATTTTAGTGCAGCTGCTACAATTTTTATAAAATTTTTAGGCCTGTTTTTTGCTCCTTTTTTGATGACGCTTTACCCGGTTTGAGTTGTAGCCCTGTTTCGTGTTGCTGCCGGGGCAAATTTTCAAGCAAGTCGCAGAATAAAACGGAGTCGAGCAAGAACTTACGTGGAATTTTCGTGCCTGCAGCTAGATTGCAAATTCGATTGCCAATGAAAGAATTGCTTAATGTTTAACGTAGTCTTGAACGTGTAGATATGTGAGGAAACGTAGGATATGAAGCAAACCAAGAAGTATAATTCTTTTTTGTTTACCCAGTTCTTGGCTAAAAATCTATCAAAAATATTCGAATCAAAGTTTTTCTATTTTTTTTAAGTGGTCAGAGACGAAAAAATTTTGAAAAAATCCAGTAAAATAGCAAAAAAAAGTAAGCTTAATGAATTTTTTATTGGTTTGTTTCTATAAGAACCAAAGCCACTTCTAACGAGAATCACCAAACTCGAGTTTTGCTCTTGTTAGATCTTATCACTGATGCATATCTCTATGTCATAATAATTATACGGTTTTTTTCTCTTTGGCCCAAAATCATCTGTTGTTCTTACTTTGCATATGCATCAGCTTAATGTTTGTTGGATTTTCAATTATTTTTTCTTCGATAGAACCTAAAAGACATAGCACGGAAAAATTGCTTTAGTTTGAATTTTACATTATAGCAAAAGCGCGCAGAGATCCGGTGATTAAATGCATTAAAATATAAATTGATAATAAAATTTTGACAATCCAATTTAAAGTAGAACTAAAAAATTGTTTTCATTGTCACAAAAAATTAAAAACTTTAAAACAAATTTCATTTAATTAACCTAAAAAGTATTATTTACAGTATATTATACTTTTTGTAGTTTTACTCCTTGAATATCTTCTCTGAGCTGTGGCCACGTTCGTTCTTCACAATTTGCTGGTCACCGTCTTATTTATAATTAATGAGCACGAATTGAAAGTCAAAAAAGTTTTTATTTACAGAATTGAATTTCTTTAATTATCTTTTATTTATTTTGCATACTCGCAAGAAAACTTAGGTAGGCTCGTAGTGTAGACTGCGTGTATTAAATCTGACTCGAGACTTCTTATTCAGCTCATAATTTTTGTTGTTATAAATAGATTAATCTGTCCCTATTACTGAAGAGTTCCGATTCGTTCATTTTATCTAAAATTTATTCTTTAACTGACTCAAAAAAAAAAAAATGAAAATTTTTTTATTCATTTTAATGGTTTTATGCTTCGCTGTGGAACTCAAATAAGAGGTGCTGGAGTGATGGTCTTTTAATTAAATCAATTTAAACTTTGGCAATATATTTTGAGTAGAATTTAAAATAAAGAGTTCTTCATTTTTTGAGTTTTTACTTTGATTTAAAAATGCAAAAAAATTATTTTCAGCTTTACATTGAAAAAACAAAAATATGATACTAAAATAGGATTTTCAGATTTACTTCCGCTTCAATTTCTTTCTTGATTTAAATTTGAGCAAAAAGGTTAAAAAATTGGACCAAATTTCTTTGCACCTCCATAAATTTACACTCCCGTCCATTTACGGGCTTTTACACCAAAAACTACTTAAAAACTAGTCGTGAAAAACTAAACATTTTTTCTTTTCTTTTTGTTTTTTTTTAAATAAAGAAATATAGGAATTAAAGTGAGTACCATGATAAATGACAATTCTTAATCTTTAATATATCTTAGCAGCCATAATTGTTCTGTTATATTAGTTTCCTAACAAGTTTCTAGTTAAATATATGAACACACTCACCATTTATAAACCAATATCAACCAATCCTTTTAATTTAGAATGCTTCGTTTAATATGTTAAGAGTTTTAATATGTTAAATATTTAATTCAGTGGTTCTCAGCCTTTTTAATTTCATTGATTCCTTTAACCAATATTCAAAACTAAATCACTCCCACCGGAACTTTAGTTCATAATTAGTATATTTATATCATATCAGTATCATAGGCGTACCAGTCATAAAAAGTTATCTGGTTTCTCCATTATCGTCCCCAAAACTAGTGGTCTCTAAAACAAATTTTTACCAAAATAAAACTAAACTTTTCAAAAGTCTTTCATAAAAAAAATCTATTAGTATTACAGTTAATACATAAAACGTTCAATGATATTAAAAACAAATTCCTACCTTGAAAACACAAAACTCCCCCAAGTGGAAAATTTCCCCCGATTGAGAGCCCCTGATTTAATTTAATAAAAAATTTAGTTAAAAATTGTCAGCGAATTAGTTTTTAGCTCTATTATATATTGTTAAGCTATGAAAAATATGAAATGCGGGAAATGATTTTTTTAGGTAACTGGTTGGTTTTCTCTTTTCTACAGTAATAAGCTTATATCATTGAGTGAACGGATGCCTTGTTTTTAGAAACCTTTAAAAATTTGCGTTTCTTTTCAAAAACTTAAACGGATCATTTATTCTTTTAACAATAAGTAGGCCTAATTACCCAAGGCTATTCGGTAATTAGCGTTGATTAAAGTGAAAGATTGGTATAACTTGTCTTGTTTAAACAGCGCTTTTTAAGTTTGCTAAAGTCAAGTCGACTTTCAGTTAAGTTCTTAATAATATTAGCTTGCTTATTTAATTTGGCATGGATTTAAAGCTATACAATTTTTTGTTAATTTTAAAAACAGAATTCTTAGTAATTATAATTCTATTATTTTAATTATTATTTATGAAATCAGCTTTTATTATTTGCTAAATAAACAAACACAATTACGTCGTCGTCTGACGTCATTGAATTGTTATCGCTACGAGCATCAAACGGTTCGATTCCATAGCGATATGGAAGAATGCCAACGAACCGAAACCCGAGTTGTCGACGTTTACGACATAATGGGAAGTGGGACGACGTCATCTGGCCCACGTAATGTAACAAGTCCTCCTAGTCCCACGCGGTCGCAAAGAAACAACTTTGTAAGAAGACAATCTCACCACGAAAGGAATTCTTCTCGCGGTCGCTCAGGACGAACCGACATCTTCTTTTTCATCGGGGACGCTGCTGGGCTACGAATCAGTACATTCTGCTGCCTCTGCGGAGTTTTAGCCACGGCAGTGGGGGCTTGCCTCATTTTAATATATCTCATTTCGGAATATTCGCCACCTTTGAAAAACTTGCTCAGCTCACAAGGGCTAATTATATCAGGATTGGTTTTATTATTTTTAGGTAAGACAGTTATTTGCTGCTTTTTAATTATTATTTAAAACCTGACTTAGCATTTGTTCAAAGCCGTGGTTTAAAAAAAGACTTTAAAAATGTTGCTTAATTTTTGATATCTTAAAAGAAAATTATACAAAATGAAAAAAATTCGACGAAGCGTTGCTTATTGATTGTACGACCACTCAACAAGAAGCAGTGCAATGTTTGACATTGAGTGGTGAAATAACTTTAACAAACCACTTCGTGATTAAGCTATAAGTTTGACACAACTTTCTAATCATTGGCTAACGTCATGAAGGATTTCATTTAAACAAACAATCTGGATAGCTATAAGAAAGCCTTCGTTGTAACAAAATACTGTGCCGGTTTTAGCCCTGAATACTGTATATTGTAAGTGATAATTAAGTTTGGATTTTTGTTATCATTTATTTGTTTTTGTCTGAATAGTTTTTTGCTCAGGAATTTTTGCTGCTTTTGTCGGAGTTTACTTCTGCTGGATTTACAAAAAGAGATCACATGAAGTACGTCACATCAATCGTAATGACGAACTTGAAGCAGGGTTTCATCAATCTTTGAGAAGGCGTCGAGGGTGCAATAACCCTGCTATGGTTCCCGATGAGCCTCCTTCATACAACGACTTAGCAGAAGGATCTAATCTATCTCTGCCCCTTCCAATTTCTGGGGAAGATTCGTGCAAGCCTCCGTCTTATGTTGATGCCGTAGAATTGTATGAAAAAGTCAAAGACGAAAAATCGGAAGCCGCCGAATCTCCGGATAACATTCCCTCCGATATTTCGCCTCCACCTTACGGGAATGATTAAAGCAGTCGTTCTCAATCGGTGTGCCGCGAGACATTTCCAAATGTACCGCCAAACTTTAAAAAAAGCGTTAGTGTATAGAGTACAGATCGCAATATGTTGTAATATTAATTCAATTGCACAGGTTTTTTGCTTTAGGACACCAAGTGTGCCGCGAAAAAAACTTATCGATTGTTTATGTGCCGTAAGTCGAAAAAAACTGAAATCCACTGGATAAGACGATTAATTATTAAATTCACGTTAAAGTGTTGAGAAAAAGAATGAACTTTCCTGCAACAGGAAACAATGATCTGAGCCGGAAGTCGATAATTTTTCATGAAAACTACGACATGTTTTCATGGTAACTCTTGTAAATGTCCAAATCATAGCCGTACAAGCCCGAAGGCTGGAGTTGCCCCCAACACGCAAAAAATTGGGCCAAAATCAGATTTTTTTCGCCATCAACAATGCACTATTTGGGCAGGAGGAAATTACTTACTCAGAACAATATGATCAGTGGACAGAAACAGCTATGATTCAATGTAAAGACTTTTTTTTGGTTTTCAAAAGTTTATTTCGGCAAAATCAATCGCTTCCGTTTAATTTACGACCAAAAAAAAGAAACAGGTAAAGACCAAAATAAAAAAAAGTCTTCACAGTAAATCTGAGTGATATTGAACCAATTTGGTAGATTGAACGAAATCATGGTTTGAGCAATCGTCAAAAAAATTTGGGCAGAACTGTTTTGCCCCTCCAAACTGTTTCGGTCTGGTACGGCTTTGGTCCTGATTATAAATTATTTTCGATTTTTGATTCAAGTTATAGCAATTAGAGTTTAAAACTTTAAACTGAAAGAAATATATGGTTACGTTTGATTTCTTATGGTTTTTAAGATGTCTCCAAAGGTTCTTCAATAGTATATGCCAGAGGTGGAAAACCTTTTTGTTATTGAAGGCCATATTTTAAAATTTTAAAGAAAGGAAGCCGCTTAAGTTGAAATACCTAAGAAAATTGCGCAATCAATTTGGATCCGTCTCAGAGTTTTTGATTCTCGTCGCCAAAATGTAGTGATCTCGAAAAAAAGTCGTCGCTATGATCTCAGTTTTCGACCCTAATACGAAGTGATCTCTAAAAAAAGGCTTTCTCTTCAGCAGCAGTCGTCATCGACACATAATTCTATTGTTGTTCGAGGCCGCACAATAAATTCATGGAAGCCGCAGCTTACCCACCTCTGCTATATGCATTAATGCGTTTTACGGTTTTCTGTATAGCTTTTGTCAAAGTAAACAAAAATCATCAAGTTGTCATGTTAAGCTTTAAGCGTTTGAAGTATTAAGAAATCTATGCAAAAAAGTTAAATATCTGCTATTAATTTAGAGAACTTTTAGCTTTTCATGCAACAATGCTTTAATTTTAGGCATTTTTGTGTGAATATTAATTGGTTTGGCAATTATTATAAATCAGGTATTTGAGCTGAACCGTGTGTCTAATTTTGTTTAACGGCCAATAACTATATGTGTGGATTCTTATAATACCGTGAATACTCACAAATAAAATTCAACTGTGAAAAGACTATACTATACTCACAAGTAGATGCTTTTATATTTCGTTGCTTTGTGGAATTAGGTTCAGACTAATTATAAAATTGTGTAACCAAATCTTGTAAAAAAAAATTATTTTGCGTGTTTTATTTTCTATATGTTTACTTTATTTTTGATACTTTCTACTTGTTTTTTTGAACGTATTTTGCTTTTGAATAACTTATTTTTGTAGTAACTACAATGTGGCCGTATAAATCGAGTAAAATAATCAATTTAATCTATCGGCAAGCGTGCTTGAAATCAGAAAAGTTAGTCAAAGCGCAGCCGTCTTTTAGCACTTTCGTTAGCCTGTCTGTCAAAAGATTACTTTTTGTTAAGTTAGTACCGATTTAAATTATAGCTCGATGCGGTGAGCAAAATGTATTTACTGACTGGCATACAATGAATAGGTAAGCAAAAAACAATGGATCAACTACGTTGCGAGCTTTTTTTGATGTACTATGAACACGGCTTGCTTGTGAAAATAATTCGTTTTGAAAATTGAAATAAAAAAACTTTGTTTAGAAGAAGATTTGAAACGTTGTTTTTGTTTGAAGTCGAATGAATGAATTTATTTGTAGTATTTACGAAACACAGTGAATTGCATAAAATAAAAAAAAAAATAGTTAAAAGTGTAATTTGCAAACATGCTTCGGTGTATGTCGCTTTTCTTTCATTCACTGATAAAGAACTAACATGGAACCAAAAAGGAAGTTGATATTTTGCTGTGCGTTTTCAGGCGTTGCAACTGTTTCCAGGTGTTTAATGTTTCAGTCGTTTGCCTTTTGCTTTGATCTTATACGACACCGAAATTGGTTGGCAGCTCCATGCCGTTACTTCCTGTGTCCACTTATTTTATGAAAAGAACTTGCCCTGTGCTCGTGTCTGACAAATTTTTAATCTCGTTAATGCGCGAATCAGTTTAACCCTTCAAGGGAGTATACATACGTGTACCATGATTGTGATTATAACGTAACAAAAGCACTTTTGTAAAGGCATCTTAATTCTATTTTTTTGATATTTGTGACATCACTATTAAACCAATGTCATTTTAGTTTACAATCAAATTTTTGTATCCCTAAAGGGTGGCCAGCAATTTTCAATTTCGGGCCACATTGGAGCTTTTGAAATAATTCGTGGACCGCACATAAACTGATATTGGTAAATTTTAATAATAATGGGTCGTATGTCATTCGTTCTTAAAAATGGGCCTTTTCGAATGATATTAATGAAATACTCGTATCATTCGTCTTTAAAAATGGGCCTGTGGCCCGCGGGCCTTAGTTTTTCCACCCCTGATTTATCCTCTTTGTTTTTTTAAAACACCTCGCAGGCCGTATAGATGTCTTTGGCGGACCGCATTTCGCCCGCAGACCGTCCTTTGCCCATCCCTGGTTTACAGTCTTTAGCTTTGTGCTCACCTCTGTCAACAATAAAACATTAGCTTGCTCGCGCGAGCCAGCAAGCGGACTATATCATCGAAGCTATATTTCTACTTAGGTTAAACAAAAAAATGTTTATTCTTTCTTCATTTGTTGGTAATTTTTTATTTATTTAGCAAATCAATAGTAAATCAACGAAGATTTAATGCGAGTGTTTTATAATTTTAAAACGTTTAAACAATGCATGACGAGTTCATTTTTGCTCCCTCAGTTGGTTTTTGATGATTTTCCGGTCGAGTCCTTCTCTTAATCTAACAACATACAGTATATCGATTTTACTTCTCTGTTGGCTACTGTTTTGACGTCATCGAAAAACATTTCGATTTTGACAAAGTATAATGAATTCAAGTTAACAAACCACTAACTTTTCAATTAGCTGATATGTGGGGGTGTAGCTCAGATGGTAGAGCGCGCGCTTAGCATGCGCGAGGTACCGGGATCGATGCCCGGCACCTCCATCGCTTTTTAAATTCTTCAAACAATGGTTAGAAGACGGTTTACTGTAAGATCTTTTTAATTTTTCAAACAGATTTTTGTTCGACCATTAAGGGTAACAAAATAAGCTAAATCGCCTTCTAACTATACTTAATCTATTTCCTAAACTTAACATAAACGATGCAATAATAGAAACGGAAATTGTTCGAAGAGTTAAAAAGGACTGGAGGTGCCGGGCATCGATCCCAGTACCTCGCGCATGCTAATCGCGTGCTCTACCATCTGAGTTACACTGCCACACTTCACTTAATTGAAAAGTAATTTAAACTTGAACAAAAATCTGTTTGAGAAATTAAAAAGTAGCTGTGGAGGTGCCGGGCATCGATCCCAGTACCTCGCGCATGCTAAGAGCGCGCTCTACCATTTGAGCTACACCCCCACCTCATAATACCGAAAAAATATTCCTAACTCTAACGCAATCATCCTAGTTGGGTTTATAAGCCTTCCTCAGTGAGATTTTTAATTGATAAACCAAAAATTTTGTAAGGCTACTTCTTGGTTAAAAAAATGATCAAAATATAAAAGTAGGTTAGAAAGCAACTTTTGTACAATGAATGTGCATCAGCAAAAAATATTTACACAAGAATGTGTTGCAGCAAAATTTACAAAAAACAAAGAAAGCTCTTTAGTTAGAAAGAATTCGCATTTTCATAAATAGCAGAATACAATCATTTTACTTCTGGAAATTTATAGAAAATCTTCTCTCTACTCTTTTTTTAAATTAATTTCCCTTTTTGGAACGTTTTAATTTTTGTTTTTAATCTACTACTGATAATAACAAAAAAAACTGGAAATAAATAAAGATCTTAGCTTTTATCACACCAGCCATTTATAATTTATAACCTAAAACAGAGTTTATTTATTTATAAATGTTTTTTAATTAAAGCGATGTTTGTTTTTTCGAATTATTCGAGCAAGCAATTTTATTGACGCCCTGGAAAATAATTTGTTTGTTCGTTTTGTATGGTTTTGTATCGCAGGCAGGCTACTAACAGTGGTGATATTCGAAAATGAAAAGAACAGGTTCTGCAAAAAGGCCGGACTCAGAATTTTGACTATTGAGTTTTGCAATTTTTTCTAATAACTTTAATAACAAGCTTGCCGGTTTGCTTAAATCATTAATAAATTACGAACGGGTTTGTTTGAATCGGTGTCAACCGGTTAGATATTATACGCTGGGGGCTGCAGTCAGATTCGTCCCCACGAGGGAGTAATCGGGACCATGCCCCCAAATTTATCGGATTGCGAATGCAGTGCGATTGCGATTGCGACTTTATCGAATTGTGAGTGCGGTGCGATTGGACAAATCGCAGACCACGTCTGTGCTCCCAGCCTGCATCGGGCACGACATGGAGAACGTAGTCTGATGGTTCTTGATGAGGAAACCCGATGCTGACTCAACACCATCGCTGTCAGCATCTGATCCAAACAGTGTAGCAACCTGGGGTAGTAAAAGTATAAGCCCCCAGCCTCGGGCCTGTTTGTGTCTGACTTGGAGTCGATGACCTTCCATACTACGACCTGCTACGACAACAACAACAACCTTTTTTCGGTCTTCACTTTTTTTCCTTGCAATTTTTTCTTACGATCAGAATAGAATAGAACACAAATAAGATTACATGCATGTTACGACAAAAACCTCACTTAGTGAAACAATTTTTATGAACTGTCAAGGTGCAACTATAAAGGACGTGCCACATGCCAGGTTTTGTTATTAGTTAATGATTTTCAGTTAACTTACATCTTATTCAAATTCTTTTTCCAACAATTATTTTACCCTACGGATTATGAATTCCTTTCTAGGGAGCCAAGTGACTCGCTTTGAAAAACACTGAGCTAGATATAATTGTGAATAAGCCAAGTGACTCACTACTAGATATAGTTGATTTCAGTTGCAATACAGAGTGCTCGAAGGCAGTTAGAGCTGGATATTTCTAAATTAAACTATCATGCAATTAAAATGTAATTTATTGAAAAACCCAATAGTCTGTTTCACCCAAGTGCGATCATCATCTTATTCAAATAGAATTTAATATGTGAATACAAGGTAAATTATCCTCATACTTTTGTAGCAATTCTTTGTGGTCGTAGACTTTATTAAAATTGGGTCCGATTTGAAGTGAATTAATTCAATTATATCAGTGAGCTAAACTCGTGGAAAATTTTATTGATATTTCATAGTTGTGATTACAGGAGGGCAAAAAACTCGTGTAACTGCATGGTGCTCTAAACAACATAAAAGGCTTGCTCTAATTAGGATTTGTAAGTTTGAAAAAGTTTTCGGACCATGATCAGTAATTGTGCTTTCGACTTGCAACCCCCCATGACAAATTCCAGCGCACGCCACTGAGGGTGGGTGAGTATAAACTTTCAAAGCATTACCAGACTTATTTGTTGCCGAAAGAAAAATTTAAATAAATTTTTTCTTAATCGGATAATCTTGTAACAGATGCCCCTGGTCAAAATAAAAACCTTCATTAGAATAAAAAAATGTTGCAAAACTATAGATTAGTTTGACTCCAAGCTTTTTGCCACTTCAAATAGCGGCAAAGCTGTCAATTGAGTGTCGTTCTAAACCAAATTGCAAAATTCATCACAATAACATCAAGTGGCAAACACATCAAAAAATGTCCTGTCTCGAAACTAATTTAAAAAACACGAGACCGAGACCACTAGCTCAAGATCAAGACAGAGACGAGATCAAGACCACAAAAAAATTGGTCTCGAGACTTTTATCACAGATTTTAATTATCAATATTAACACTTCAGAAAAAATATAAAAAAAGAAATTAAAGGGTATTTTTAGTTGGTAATTTAAACTAAAACAATTTTTTAAAAGACTGCGTAGATTCTGTATAAGTCATAGGGTAAATTATATTTTTTTAACCTTTTATTTGGAAAAGTTTTCCCTATAAATCAAAAACCAAACTGCATTTTTTTATTTTTAACCCATTAAGCGCTGACGTTGCGTTGCTGCAACGTCAAAATGTTAAAGTTAAGTGAAACACCGAATTAAGCCAATTTTGGATGTAGATCATTGTATTCAGTAACAGAAAAGCTTGATGATGAATTGAATAAGTGCTACTTTAAACCTTGTTTTGATTTTAAAGTACATAACATTCAATTTTATTTTATTTTACATAATTGATAAATTAATTCCAAAGCATTTTTGTTAAGTTGTATTATTTTATTTTTGAAAGCTAAGCCAATAATATAGAAATTTAATAAAGATATATCCACCGAAAAAGCACAGCAATTCAATCAATTCTAACGGATAGGTAGATAAGAACCTACAGCAGTTCTTAAAAAAACTGTACCCGTTTTCTTTCCTCCTGTCTTAAAAAGATCGGCTAATAGATTCTAGTTTATTTAATGATTCTAAGTCTGGAGCACAAACTTTTTATGACTTTGGCACTCTACAATTTATAATGGGTAAGCTTCGACCCTAGTTATGTGCTTACAAAAAAAAACTATCGTATTGTTTAACTTTAAAACTTTAAATTTTTGTTTTTTTATTTGTGTACAATCAAAACAGTAAACTAGTTATCAAAAAAAAAGTTTATTGAAAAATAAAGACAAAAAAGCAATAAAAATGACTGATATCTTGAAATTAAAAAAAACCAGACGCATATTGATGCCAAATCTTCAAGCAAAAATTCAAATCATTCAAATGCTGTTATTATCAAAAAACGCGCGGTTGTTCTCGTCTTGATTTTAATGAAGAATTGACAGCGAAAGCCGATAATTGAGGAGAGGAACAACTTAACGTTTTTGTTAACTTTTTGGTTTGATTTTCATCGCAGGAATTAGAGATTTGCTTTAACATTGTTTTTCGCTCCTGGGAAGAATTTCGTTTTCTAGTGAAAGAAAAGAAACGCTTTCGAATGCTACTCGATTTCCGTGGTTTTTCTTTCTTCATCGACTTTTCTTCTTCGTGACGGTTTTGAACACTTACAAGAACCATGTGCTCAATTTTGTCGGACGTTTCCAACTTTTTCTGCTGAGATTCGATTTCAATGTGATTCGGAAAGCAAGACAAATCTCTAGATGTCGGATTTACTCCCAGAACATTTTCAGCAGGCAAACTTCTTCTTCTGGTATTGCTCCGACTTCGAGATGAAGACTTTCGAGAAAATCTTCGCATCAATGTGTTCGTAAACCTTTTAGGGGGTGAATTTTTGGGTTGGGAATCAGTAGAGATAAGTGAAAATTCGGAAGTTTTCTTCGCTGTTTTAGGAGACGAATCAACCAGGTCATGAAGAGAAGAACTATCAAATTGCGAGGAATTATTGTTCCAGTTACTGTTGTGATTCAAACGAATGGTCGTTTTTCCAGCATCGTGCGATGGAGACTTGGGTGTATTATTGTTGTTAACAAGTTTCTTCCATGGTTTCCAGGCACTTTTTTGTGGACTTTGAGGACCCTACAAAAGAGTGGTTTTGAACATGGACCACAAAGAATCAAAACATTCAAAGTAAATACATTGTTTAAAAATCGCGTTACATTGTAAAAAATGTTGCTACTAATAATGGTGAATGATTGAATTATTATACATTTTTAAATATTCATCGAACGTAAAAATCGTAATCTTGGTAATTGTAAAGTTTCTAACCCACCTTGTCACTATTGAAAGACGATAAGCTTATTTTACTCAAACGATTGGTCTCTTTAGTATCCGTATTCCGGTTTGCTTTCAAATCCTCTGTATCCTGCTCCGCTTGTGTTAGTCGAAAAGAATTTCTTAAAGCGGAATTTGATGAATCGGAACTGAATGCATTCGTCAAGACATCGTCAAGACCGCTAGAGGCAGGTCGAGAGTAGCGTACACTGGAGTTGGATTTGCTCCGGCTTCCAAGGGTGCCATAATGGGTGGATCTTTTTGAAGGATAAAACGACTTTTTTTTCCGGCTTTGATTTTGACCATGATGACTATCGCTTGATTGACTTTCTTGATGACTAGCGCTCCCGGGTGGTGATTGCAAAATACGATGAATTCGCTTTTTTGTGTGAAGAATTTTCTAGATAAGACAAAATGTATCGTTTATAAACAAGAAAAATAATTAATGTAAACACTGTTAGCAGGGATATTACCTAGTTTAAAATTCCTTAGCTCTCCTGGTACAATAAGAAGCAAGTTAAAATTTAACAAATACTGTACAAGAGGCGTAATATATTTTTGAAAGAAAGACTTGTAAGACGACGTTTCGTCCGTTACATCGGGCGGACTTCTTCAGGTAAAAACAACATACAATACAAAACGTATTTAAAAGCAAAAAATAAAACTGATGAACACAACGGTGAGAGGCGAAACGTACACAACAATTCAACAACTTCGTGCAACAGAACTAAAATTAACCAGTTGAAAACTCACATTCATTATGAGATCTTTATATTACTGTATATTTTTGGAAAAACATTCCAATCTTTATCATTTATTGAATTTTTTGTACTATTGATATATAATGATTCTAAAAATTTTTCTTTATCATAATCAGTAATAAAATTCAATAATTAATGATGTGTTGTTTTTACTTGAAGAAATCCGCCTGATATAACGGATGAAACGTCGTGTTTTAAGTTTTTCTTTTAAAAATATATTACGCCTCTTGTTGTATTTGTTAAAGTTTAACTTGCCTCTGATTGTACAAGAATAATTAATGAATTTTAAACTAAGAAAAATAATTTTGTGCTAATCTAACCACCACGCTCAACTCAGTTTATCAAACCTAAAGAGGTTTTTGTTCCTATTCGACGACATTCCATTTTTTTCTACTTTTTTAGATCACCAATTTAAATACAGGGTACCACATCAAATAATTTCAACAATTAAAGCAGACTTAAATCTACATTCTAACACTTGTCAAAGTTGGCAAGTGCTCACCGCTATGTCAAGGTCGGCGTATTTCAAAGCACCAGATTTTTCCTCTCCACTTTCCACGCCTGATGTCGACGATGACGTTGTAGATACGGACGATGCCGATGATCGCTTTGATGCATTCGCATCATCAGTGGATGCAATGTTGCTATCATCATTTAGCTTGGATTTTTCTGAAAATAAAAGATTTTTAAGAAATTTGGAAAAAATTATACCAACACTTGCAGAGCAGCTGCAATCTACTATCGTTGATTGAATTTTAAAAAATTAAATAACAAAAATTTAATCAATTTTTTATAGATCGAGATGCACTAATAACAATTAATCAGAAAGAAGTTTAAAGACAGTTTTTGTACTTAGTTTAAAAAGTGTCAGCATTAAGAAATAGCAAAATGACGAAGTTGAACGCGAGTAAAATCGCTGAACAACGTTTTGTCATATAAAGATACGTTCCCATTTCCGCAAAAAATAATCGGACAATCGCACAAACTATTGTATTTAAGGTAGTTTACACATGCAATTTGCAATTACCCACCATTAGAAGATTGTTCAAAGACAGCAGCTGAATCTATGGTTGATGACATCATGAAATCGATGACTTCATCGTAATCACTATCATCGAAAACAGATGTTCGAGTTTCGCCAATGTTGGCGGTTTTGCTTGGAATTGGAGGAATAGTATCAGTTTTGGCAGGGTTGTTGATGACGATGTCGATTCTCTTTGTACTGTCATCGTTGGTGGCATTCGCAGAAAGCATATCTGGATCTGGAATAAAAAATTTGCTTTAGTCTAAACGCCATCAGTTAAGAAAACTCATTATTGTAATAACGCCAAGTTAAAACATGTCTGACGTTCAACGCAAAACAAATGAAGAACAAAAAGTTAAGTAATTTCATAACAAAGATCATTCTTCACATTTTTACTGGTTTGGTATTCAGGTTAAATTGATTTTTTTATATAAGTGGACCAAATCTGTTAATATGGTAAAACAAATGTTTGAGTGTCCAGGGCATTATATAAGCTTGAAAACGTTACGTCAAAATTTTCTTTCAATTACAAAATACATGTATAACAATTATCACAAAAGACAAATTAGCACAAATTGAACCAAAACATTTGTCAGCAAGTTTTTTAATTTTGTTTTTCACTTATTTCTAACATTACAAAACGAAGCAAAAAAACAATACAGAAACTTGTATAAGATAGACGAAACAAATAAAAAACATTTTTAGCCACGGGGAAATATGACGCACACTTTGCAGAGATCAATTAAAAACCTATAAATGACGTGTAATGAAGAAAAATTTGTAGGTGAAGCTGCCAGCCGTTCCTAAAAACATCACTTTTCAAAACAAAGAATGACGTTAAACCAATCGCTTATAAATACGATTCGTAAAAACGAATCTCAAAATAGCTCGTCCCAAATACAGTCGCACATTTCATCTTAACGCGCCACTGACTAATATTCGTCTATTCTTTTGTAATGTTTCGACAATGACAGCTTTTACAGTCTTTATAACAATTGATGATACACAATGGTCAAATAAGTTTTATTACATGATAGACACTTAGACGAGGTGTTTGTTAGAACATATTATTATAAGAAACTTAAATTGACCATGACAAACTCTTTAAATCAATTTATTCGGGCCTTTTATTATTACTAATAGTTTTCGTCGAGACAAAAATACTAAAATCTATATAGTGTTTAAAAACTAGGAAGTTCGCGCAATTGTAACGGTTTTTAAATCAATTTAGTCGAACAATTATTAAAAAAAGTAATTTTTAAAAATTGTTTAATTCCACTTCTACAATGTTGTGTTTCTTAATCTGGGGTACTGAAATCAATTTTAAGGGTTGCTGGGGAAGGTCACATATATGGCGGTCAACGGTAAAAGGAATATGTTAGCCAATGGTAGGGATGCTGGACTGCTTAGGCCTAACCAAAAGGGGTGCTAAGGTAGAAAAAAGTTAAGAAACACTGTTTTAAAGATTATTTAGTTATACAGATTTATATTCGATTCACTTTTACGTAACAAAAAGATGACATAGATCGAAAAAGGCGAGGCCTAAAGTTTTCTAAAATCAATTGTTAGTTTAAACTTAATAAGGGTTGAGTTGAAAAGCCAAGGTTTCGCAAGACGGTTTAAAAAACCACACAAAAATACCTAACCTATTATCTGTCGTAAAAACAATACAATAAATGCTATGACTAAATTTACGCATTACGTGATAACATCATTGAATGAAGAGCTTAGATTGGGGAAGTAAAATTTGTATACCGGGAAGTTTACAGGTAATGGCAATAAATTAAAAATAATAATTGATAAAATTAGAAATGATAGATAGCGTTTGTTACACAATATTGTCGATTGTAAGCACCTAAATGTATATGGATAAGCCAAAGCATTGTAAACTTATTATAAAAACTCAAAGAAAAACTTTTTGTTCAGCAGAAATACATGTTAGTAACAATACAATAAAAATTAAAAAAACACATAGACTATTATAAAGCACATTTAGAACATGTTTTTTCGTTGAAATAGTAAAAAACAAAGTTCTTTTAAAAAGCAAAACACATTCGACAAAGCTTCACCTTTTCTTATATAAAAATCATTTGGTGCATGTTGACTCTTTGGTGGTAATAAAGGAAATATGAGTTTTCTTAAAAATGTAGTGCAGTAGATGTCCAAGAAATTTGTTTAAAACTAATAAGCGACAAGTTCTTAGGTGCAATAAACAAAAAATATTTGTAGTAGCAAACTAAAAGAACAATTGTAATATTCTAACGTATGTCTAAGTGATATCTTGTCCAGAAAAGTTAAACTTTGTTTTGAGCACAATGTTTTGTTTCTAAGCACAGAACCTTGTAAAATATAAACCAATCGATAACTTTATGAGAAACACTGTAACTTACCAACGTTATTTTCATTTCGAAAACGTTTTTCAGCGAAATCTTCAAATTGACTTGGCAAGAAAAGGTTGAACTCCCTGTCCGTCGGGTTAGTCACATGACCACAAACGGGAGCCTGTACTTGGTGCATAACTTCGCAAAAATTAGTTTCGTTGGAATGAAGGTGATCGTTGGTAAGATAACAGTTACTGATTGTTCTTTGTTTATTACGAGTTAAACGAATTCTTTTCAAACTGCCTAATTTGAACCTGAACAAAAAATATGTTAATTGAAACAGTGGGAATGCAATTATTGTCACAAATGCCATTTTCTATCGTTAACAGTGGCCTAAAAAATATAGTATTGATTTGGTAAATTTTGCAAGACGTATTTTATAGTTTTAAAAGTTTGAGTTGCCTGTGCTCCAACATTAATTCAACAAACTGTGGTTGATTCTAATTTAATAGATTGGCCATTTTATCCCAGTTGTTATTCGGAAGAGAGGTGTGGCTGAATGATATAACGAGAATTTCTTTCGCAGCTTTTTCGTCAACATTCAAACATTTATATAATGTTAATCAACTTTTAGTAGTTTTGATAAAAGAAATTTTGCTGGATTTAAACCTTTTGTCAAAACTAAGCGGAATACAGAAGTAGCTGGCAAGCACTGATATCCGGGTGTCCCAGAAGTCGCGCACAATATACTGATTTTTAGAACTCCATCACACTTTGCAATTTGCATGCGGAACTTCCTGTTCTGTTATGATTATGATCAATAAAATTCTGTGAGCAATGAGCATCTGTTATGATCATGGTCAATAAAATTGATATTCATATCTATCATTATGAAAACCTGCATGTTGCCCGACTTCTGGGACACCCTGTATAACAACAATTAAGAAACTAAAACTTTTATTCTATAGGTCAGCTCAGCTGCAGTGGCTTTTTTGTGAAAGCAAGTTTTTTTAACATAAATTATTAACTTTTAATTGTTACCGGTCGAGTCGAAGACTATTACTGAATATATCCAAACCAAAAAGCAAACCATTTATTTTACTCATTTCCTATGCTTAAGTGTATTACGAATTGACGGATATCCCACTATAACACCAACCTTTGTACCACAAGTACAGCATCACCACCAAGTAAGGGTGATAAAAGCTGCAAGCAAATACAGTGAACAATTCTAATAACATAAGTCTTAAATAAGTAATTTCATACAGCTTCTTTTAAAAAATAAAATCTTGTTTTTATAACATTTTTAACTGGTGGCAATAAAACTACAAATTTAATGCCAAAAACTAAAAGTTAAATATTTACTAGAAATTAAAACAAGCATAAAAACTTACAAATAAATCACATTAAAAATCCTTGCTATCTAATTTCCTGTTTATTTTTCGCAGCTCTTGAACGGTGTCATTTGAATCCTATACTTGGATTTTGATGGCCAAACATACGTTTTCATAAAACGTCTGAATTAAATCTCAATTACACTAGACTCAGTTTAATACAACACTAAGCTTTTATAATTCCATTTTAAGAGTTCTACTTTTAATTTTTCAAGTCACGGGCATTACAAAAGAAAATTACAGTTGTGACTAAATTAGACATTTTAGATACAATTCAAAGTCTAAAAAAAGTCATTTGTAAAATCTAAGCTCCTTACGTAGCTTCTAAACCTAAGCATAACTTAGGTTACAAATCTATGTTAAAACACTGAATTCTATCAACAAAGTAACTGCTGAAAAGGCCTTTATTTTACTCGATTTACTTTACTGAATCTGAGCAGAACAATTGCCTGAAGTTTATTTTCAGTTGGCGACCTCATAAGAATGCTTTTTTTCTCTTTTATTAAAATGACGTCGTATGACATAGCGGTAAAATAGTTGCCGTAAGACTCTAATGACGTTGTTTGCGTAAAAACGTAAAAGAGAAATTCTCAATAGAAATGTTGGTAATATAAAATCTAAAAAATGTTTACAAGAATGAAACGACAATAATGCAGTTAGAATCGTAAACTGAAGCGATTAATAGAAAATTTGATCTCGTGTGCAAAATTTCAACGCATTAATTAACTGACCTTTTTCAACTTAAAAACAAATAGGCCTACAGGTATTTAAAAGCTAAATCATTGAAAATAAAGCTCTCTATATCTAACTATCAAAGTTTATATCAAAATGTTTGTAGCTTAAATCATAAACCTATCTAAATTTACTTAACGCTTGACAAAAATTCCAGGGTAAAATAACTCTTATTTTTCACCTCTATAAGAAGAGTTATTTGTTCAAGAAACGCTGTAAGTAAAATAAGATTCTAATTCAATGGCAGATCGATGATATATTTAAGCGTATAAACAACAACAAGTTTATTAATATGCGGCTTCATGCAAATATAAAGTTCAGCCGCAAATGATTGCAGCAAAGCGTGTTTCGTGGAAATATTGATTTCGTTTAAATTCATGGTAGAAATTAAGCCAACATCAACATGATCTGCTTAAGTCAATTACCGACTTGACATGAGACGATGTAAAAGTCACGAAATAAACTTTATTTTAAAAAGTAACTTCAAAATTGTCAGATTAATACGCGGCAAGATTTTTTAGTCAAACACTTCGGAAGTTTTTAATGTAGAGTCTGACAAACAGCTAAATTTTTTAGAAAATGCCACTGAAAATGTTCTGCACTTTTTATAAAAACCACAGAGCGCAGATAATGTGCTCTCTCTTACAAACTACTTTAGCTTCTAGTTAATTGAAATTAGAAAAATCTACTACATGCACACTGCAGCTTAAAATCATTATTTGTAGTCTCATGTTGTAATAGAAATATTTGCCAATTAACAACTTCTTGCTAAAAGAATTAACAAATCAGACACGTTAATAGGATATGTAATAAAAGCGTAGATGTCAAACTTTTTAAGTTGGCGCAACCATGTTGTTTCTTTTAAAAATCTGAGGGCCCATTAACTCTGGAACAAAACAAAAAACAAATCCTTAAATAAATCTTTAACCTTCAACATAAAGCAAAATGGGATTGGCATCATTTTTTATTTTGCATTTACAAAACCTGATTTTTACCAAAAGTATTTCTAAATCCATTCATTAAAACGTCCTTGGCTAACATTCAGGAAACAGATGTTGTCAAAAGCTACTTTTTCTGTGATGTTTGTTTGGTGGTATGCCGTACATCAAAAACATACTGGACTTAGAAATGTTTCTTATTGAAAAAAAATCAAAAAATTCAGTTGCAACAGTTTAAAAGTTATTCATATGCATTCCAGTGCTAAGTTATTGGATAATTGTCTAAACTACAGTAGTCAGTAACCCACTTTTGCGTGGAGACTCCGAGGTTGAGCACATTGTCGTGAATCATATAAATTAGGCAGAAATAAGAGGATTTGTTCAAAATCTAAAATTACGTAATTAACACTTTTTAACTTTAGGCTACGCAGCGCAATATGTAGAAACAAAACAAAAAAATACGAAAAAGAATGATTCTAACGAAGGGTTAAATATTACTTTCTATCAAAACAAAAAGAATTGTGCAACCAAAAAAAAGAAATTATAACATGAATCATGTTTGGAAAAACTTTGCCTTCAAATTTCATGGAAATCGCCAATGCAGTCGGCAGCGTGGTCGAGTGGTTAAAGCGCCGGCATCGTGATCGACACGGTCTCGGTTCAAAACCTACTTGCGCCATTCTGTTGTGTCTTGAGAAACAACACTTTACGGCACTTTACCCTGCTTGGTGGTCTTGGCAAGCAGTTCTAAATTAAAGTCATATCTCTATTAAAAATTTCTAGCGGGCAGCAATATCTTGGCATCTCCGGACGCAGGTCGGGATTGCTTTCCCTATGTATAGCGCCTCCGGTGCTTTCCTGCGAGTCAACAGGATAAATATAGAGATAAAAATAAAAAACAGTCGGTTTTGGCAAAGATTTCTTATCATAAATTCGACATGTACATTGAGATGTGGCGAGCAAGAAACTTCATTCGTGTCATACGATGGTAATATTGTAAGGAGAGTTAACTACCAATATAGCTGACAGAATGACGACAGAAAAGCATGTATCGACGGTACATTGACAAAAGATTGATTTTCCAATATAAATCGCAATTTAACTTTGCTACTTATTTTTTTGACGCGACAAAACTTCAGAAAAAATCGTACCAAGAAACAACAAAATATCAGCCGGACGAGGATCGAAAAACGACCCACTGTTGATCACAAACAGAAATATTCAAATTAAATAGATGTCTCTGTTACGTTACTAATTCGACACTTTTTTCAGTTAAAGAATCATTGATCCAAGTTACAAAAAACTTTATAAAGACATACATCCCTTTCCGCTTTCATTTAATTAACTTTTGAAGTTAATTAACACTTAACTTGTAGAATCACTTCCTAATCTACAAGAGCATAATGACGCAAAAACTGTTCACCAGAAATGGATTCGTACTAAGAAATTCACCAAACAGTAAACGTTTTTTAAAGACCAAAGTTTTTAAAAATATGAATAGCAGTAACCAAATACATGCAATTTTCGTCACAGTCAATTTAAAATTGTCACTCCAACATTTAACTAAATCACAGTTCGCCGTTCTCAAAATTTTAAGAATTTCGCAAATTAAAACGTTTTAGACATAACAGTATTTGTATAAAGTGATAAAACACCAACAACGCCAGTCTTCAGAAAATTCTTATCAACCCGACTCATTCTTTCACAGATAGAAAGAAAAATTGTTTCCGAGTTAGTAGGTTTTTTCACAAGATAACATAAAGCAATTGATGCGAAATTGCTAAGTAAAGAACTATCAAGTGTTATAGTTAGCAGGCACCGAAGTAGGATGTAACTGTTTACAAAGATTCCATTTCAAGATAGCCAGCTGAAGTGGTTAGATTCAATCGCGATTGTTTGTGTTCAAATATTGAACGACGAAAGCAAACCCAACGGCCAAAACCGGTTTTAGTTACAAACTCTTCAAACACGATTTCTAAAAAGACTGAATATCACTAATACGTTGCTGGGGTCTTACTCAAGCCGATTTCAATTGTCTGCAAACGTTTCTTGTGAGCCACTTTAAAAGCCCCCATACTATCATCCAGAAATAAGTATCAGCTTGAAAAAAAAACGGTTCGAAAAATTTCCACCAATTTAATGAACGTGTACAAACTTTTACGTAATGGAAACCTTGGAGCTTTTCAGAATGAAGTGGCGCGCATCATCGTATCAAACCCAAATCAATTATCCAAACAAGAAGCTCACCAAGTTTTTAATAATTGCTCTGTTATTCTTCCACTAAATACTTTTACGAATTATTATTTACTGCATTTTTTGCAGTAAAAATGAATGTAAGTTATTCGACTAAAATCAACTAAAGAGCAAAAAGCGTAAACAGATTTTTTGAAAGTCATTGCATTCAAAAATTGTACTGTAGTTTTCTAAAGCTTAACGAGAAAAAATGCTCACACATTATTCACATTTTTTGCATTATTTAATTTATATTGAACAATTAAATTTCTCCTTACAATTACCTAATAAAATGTGCAAAAAAAAACTGGAAAAAAGCTTAGGGAGTTTTTAAAAAAAAGATGCAACTTGATAAACCCTTTCTTTGTAATAATAACAACTGGTTGAAATGAGATTTTCAAAACAATATCGCGCTCAAAATGTATTTAGAGTATATTAAAACCATGCTTCTTGAAAAATGTGTGTTACATTCCGTACAAACTAATCTTAATTTTTGAAATTCCACGAGAAAATATTCGTTTTGGCCATGAAATAAACAAACTCGGCTGCAAAGTACAAATTGAAAAATAAAAACGTCATCAATCACACACTACTGTTGTTCACGTGATCGCGGATTAATCTTTGAATACGGGAGTAGAATTAATTTTGACTTGAAGCTTTCAGACATTGAATGTTTTTATTTGTATTGAATTGAGGCAATTTAAAACATTAACATTAGACCTTATGGTTAAACAGAACGAAAGGTCTTCACCAAAGTTAACTTGTTGTATCAAGTCAACAACAATAAGGTTTTGGGGAGTATCAAAAGTTGTATAAAATATTTCTATCTTCACAAAAAAGTTGTGTTAATTGTAAATCGATTTATGCAAAGCGTATCATGAACCAACTAAAAACCTTATAACTAAATTCAAATTATTTGTGTTCCACGATAAGAAAAAAATAAACCAGTTTAAAATAAATAAAGAAATTTATTTGACTATGTTGAGTGTTATTATATGTCCACAAAATAGTTTGATCCACTGCAGAAAAAATCGTAATAAACTGATAGGATTTTAAGTGTGATTAAGTAAGCACTAGAATAAGACGAAATCGATCAAAATCAAAAGTAAATAAACCACACCTGTTAAACAACAATATCGGTAAAAATCAAGATAAAATATTCCAAATTACCACGATTATACATATAACGTTACAATAAGTTTTTACTGTATAAGGGCAAACAACATAGCTTTAGTAGTGTAAATATGAAAAGAAAAAATGCAATAGTAATTTTAATAAAGCAAGACCACTTTTTCATTGACATAAGCAATAAAAAAATATAATTTTTTTGAACCAAAGATCTTAAAGCTAAAATTCCTTTTATGTTCTCCTTCTTAAGTCAAAGCTCACACTGTTCATTTTGTATATATTGTTTCTGATTTATTAGTAATTGTCAACTTTAGAATTAAATGCTTTTTTTACTTCTATACTTTTTGTGCATTGCATGAATGTTTGTTCTAAACAAGTAAGTGAGAGATAAGATTTTCGGTCATTTAAAAATTCGAATATATACGACAATGTTTTTGTCGTGTACTTTAATTTAGAGAAAGTTTTTGAATCCTGTAAAAAAACATCGACTTTTGTTTTTGATTTCACAAATAAACCTGGTTTGTTCTTGAAATATAATCGCTGTTTTTTTAAAGGAAGACATAAAAAAATTCAAAAATCTTATGTATTTTGAGTTATGAGTGAAATAAGTCATCAGTATTTCAGTCATGTGCGGTTTAAATTTTTAATTGGTCAATTTTTGTAAACTTCAAGTCAACAATCAACAGATTTCATTCAGGATTTACAATAAATTAAGCATTGTTCTAATAATGTAAAAAGTTTAAAGTAAGCTATAGAAAGCACCCCAACAGGTTTACAAAAAAATTCAGAGAAGTAGATAATCACACAGCAAATTATTACTTTCGTGGAGTCGCGGCATTGGTAAAAATAGAGATGTTCGAGACAACCTTAAATAAAGCAATAGAGCGGCAATAATAGAAACTAGCAACTGGGCAATTGAACCGGTTTTACCTATCAATCGACAGTAGTGTTATAAATTGAAGCAACAAACCTTGTACAAAGGTTTCATAAAATAATTAGCAGCATTACTTAACGTCATAGTGACGAAAGCAATTTAACGCGCTTAAATTAACTATTAAAATAAAAAAATCAGCGCTTTGAAAACAAAACAAACGGCTGAGTGCAATACATAAGATTATCGGAGTTAAGAACAATAAAAGCACCATTCAAATCTGATTACTATGATTAATCACGTCCTAATGAGAAATTAAAAATGTCAAATTTCCAATTATACGTACTTAATCTTGCTAAAACCAAATTTTTGTATAGTAACCAGAGTAGGCTTATTCAAAGGCAGGTAGAGTTTCCAAAACTACCATATCGCTATTTAACAAATGAAATTATGCGTCACAGAGTCAGAGTAAAGCTACCGTAATTGTTTCGTCACGGCCAGGGGGGTTCTTTGTAAATAATCTTTTTAACTTGACGGCAAAAATCAGACTTCAGGTAAAAGTTTCTCCAAATCGTTTCGTGTTACCTATTCTGTTAGTGCTTTTTTGACGGCAACCACTTGCGACAGACGATTTTTCTCAGAATAATTTAATTTTACGTATTTTTAAGTCGTTAAAATTCTTATTCAAAGCAATAGTGCAGTGAAATGACGTCCAGAACAGTGACGTAATTAATCAATTGACTTCCGAGACGTCAACTCACGTCTTCGTAGTAATCGATGTTTATCGTCGTGTCATTAAAGCCGCATTCGCATCGAAATGCATAAGAATGACATAAATACAAATATATGAGTCAATAAGCAAAAAAAAATAAAAAAAACTTTTAAATTTTGCTTCAATTTCAGAGCAAAACTTTTAATATCATAGTAATGTAAACAAAAAATTTTTTACTTTGCAAGTAAAAATTGTTACTTAACCATTTTTATTGAAATTAAAAATAAATAAGCTGAGTAAAACAAAATAAATCCAATAAAAGCAGCTGCAGGAAAATACAAAATAAGTCCATGACAAAACCTTACGGCAATTTTCATTTGCTGATTATTTCAATAAACTTAACAAGGTCCAACTCCTTTTACTGCAACCAAAAATAATGATAATGCATTTAAACATAGCCGTACTACCTAGGGGACAGGTCTCAAAGTCTCAAACAAATGTCTCGAAGTCTAAAAATTTGGGAAAAGTTAGAGTTTTTCGGGCAGCGACAAGGAAATATTTGAAAAAAACTAAAATTTTTCGAGCAGCGATAGAAAAAATTAGGGTAAAATCAGAAATTTTAGGGCAGCGACACCGAATTTTGTGAGCAAGATTTAAGGTAAAGATTTTTTTAGAGAACACTATGATTTTGGGACAAAAATTGAGAAATTTGAGACAAACTCTAAGTAAGGTCTTTTTTTTAGAGATCACGATGATTTTGGAATGAAATTTGAGGAATTTGAGATAAAATTGTTTTTTTCTTTTTGTCTTCACCCTAAAATCTTAGACAAATTTTTTTCACATATCCGTAAAGTGCCTGAAAATCATGATTAGGGAAAATGTCACAAAATCTGGGCAAAACTTCATCGCCCCCAAAATTTTTTTGAGTTGGTACGCCTATGCATTCAAATCAACCTCTAAAAAAAGGGATTTTAAAATTCTCCACGATTTGGTTTACACCTGATTAAAAACAGTCAAAAAAACCATTTCTGTCGATTTGAAAACATTCTGATTCTTATAAAATATATTTTTCATCGTCATTCTTCTTTAATACTTGTGTAGGCTACTCTTTCACTTAAATTAACAGTTGCTGTTCACGCCAACAAGACAGCTTAAATTATTTTAACGTTCACTACAATTTCGCCGGCCGCATAGTGCCAATTTACGGGTAAACATCGGCGAAATCTGCGAGGACGTTTCATAGCACGAGTTCAACTTTGATGCGATTTGCTACAAACTATGAATGTTTGACCACACACAAATAAAACTAATTACCTTTGCACTACATGAGACAATGAATTACAACTTGTTGTTGAATGCTTATTACGCATCAAACGTATATTATGATGCAAAAGATCTTTATATGAATTGTAGTATTCAGGTTTTACATTAAAAGCTGCGAGACATAAACCGAGCACTATTTTGATGAAATTTTTAACATTTATTTTCACAATTTACAGGGTGTCCCAAAAGTAACCGAACAGTAAACTTTAATAAAATTTAGATATCAAAATTAACAAATGTAATTTCCTTTTTTATGTTTTTGTATGGTGTTTTCTTATTATTGCTTAACATCATTGTTTAATTCCTGTTCAGTGTGTGCTGCTGGTACCCACATTTTTGAAAATGCAGCAAAGAACGTTACATTTAAACAAGTGTGTCTTCGTTATTAAAAATTACTATGCAACGACTAGCTACAAGCATGTTAAAGAAAGATGGGAAGCAAGCTTTAAAACACATAAATGTATTGAAGTTCAAGATAGACATTTTGAACAATTGTAAATACTAAATATGTTTAAAAAGTTTGTTGTTTTTGATATCTACTTTTTATTAAAATTTGGGTTCGGTTACTTTTAAGACACCCTGTATTTAATGTAATGTTTCGACAATGATTAATTTTTAGGTGGATGTCCATTGGAAAGACCTTGGTTTTGTCGTGTAGATTTTAAGTGTTTGTATCTCGTGTGCAGCCAGTAGCTATTAGCAAAGCGTTTCTCCTATGAACTACTACATTACCGTGGTAGGAAGGTTTGCCTGTCTTGGTGACCTGTAAAACTGTATAAATCGGAGATCTTATTTCCCCTGTTAAGAATATCCATGCTAAACAGGTTTGCAGATAGAGACCAGGCAGAATGTAGTTCACAAGATGACAACTTCAAACCTGGGTAGACTGTGCTCAAAAGCTGTGGAAAGCAAGCAGTCTAGGAAATCTCTTATATAAAAACTACCTCGCAGTAGGGTTACACTGCAAAATCATGACATGTTACCTAGAACGTTTATTCATGCTCCCTCGGGCGTCGTGCAGATTAAAAAGGTCGCGCTCAGGTACTTGGCAGAGTATCTGTTCAAAAAGTACTTTCCTAAATGAATTAGCCTCGTCGAGGTTAGAATATTGGTGGTTGATTATCATCCACTGCAAATCGGCTCATTTCTGTTTCCTGTCTGATCTCTATTGGGTGAAGTTCTTGCTTTATCCGGTGAGAAAAGACTCGTCTCTGGCTTCTCGAGAAAGTAAATTTTTTTGTTTGCTCACAAACTAGATCATCAGATTGTTGTATGCGAAGATTACTATCATATTTCTGCGACAGCACAAAACTCTTCTTGTACTGAAAATCATGTGTTATAAATATTGATAATTTCTTTTGAAAGTATCTGACAGGAAGCTCACTGCTAAAAACAATAAGTTTAATTTAAAGTAAATCAAAATTTAATGATAAAATAGAACAATACGCTTACGCTATGTTTCTTGTTTTTTAACGCTTATGACAAAATTTCACTTTAGCTTTAACTTCAAGTGTATAACCAAAGTCTTTTATTGCTGATCAAAGCGTCTTTTTATAGCATAATTTAAAACTTCTTTCAGGTTAAATTCAACCCAAATGATGACGAACAACTTTACTTTTAAAACACTCGTGACCGATCTTTCCGGAATAATACAAGCAATTCGGAGGTTATATCCTGTTTACAAACCGCCAACATCGACGTGACAACTATCAACTTACAAATAGACTCGGGTGATAAACAACAGTGTGGTGTGCAGCGGGGCAATCACCATGAAGTTTATAAATGCGTTTGTATAAAATAGAGCTTTCACAAAATGCGTTAACAAAAATGTACAAAAGCCTGTAGAGTAACCAGGAGAATATAATAAACATTTAATAGCTATTTTACATCAGTCATTATAGTCTTTTTCTTTCTTCCCAGGGGCTAATTTTAGTCATTAGTTTAACAGTTTCCAACCATGCAAAGATTGTAGGGGGTCCACGAGTAGTCTTGCTAAATTTAGAAAAAAGACATTCTTTTGGTTGAAAAGGCACACTTAATAAATGCAAATTTTAAAGTGTTATAAAACTTTTTTTTGTAGAATGCCAGTTCATTATCGTAAAGACCTTTTTTTGCCGTTCACTAAGTTTTCCAAGGTGATAAGATCGAAATTACCCCGCGGCAACTAAAAATACTACCTTAAATTTAGATGAAGACCAAAAAAAGATCGTTACGATCAGTGGTGGATATTGGGTGAGGCGAATGAGGCAGTTGCCTCGGGCCTCCTCGATTTTAGGGGCCCCCCTTGAAAATAGCACTCACAGTTTCAATTCGCTGCAGATGTATTTTTAGAGGTTTTTTTTAGAGAACACCTTGAACACCTTGATTTCGGAAAGAAAATAGGGAAATCAGAGATCAAATTGAAGCGAAGAGCTTTTTTTTTTTTCAGAGAACACCTTGATTTTGGGAGCAAAATAAGGAAATCAGAAATGAAACCGAAGTGAAGACCTTTTTTTAGAGATCACTATGATTTTTGGAGAAAAAAGTGAAAGCGAGATCAAAGCTGTTTTTCTTTTTTAGAGAACATTAATTTATGAAAATCCTTGCCTCGGGCCCCTGAATTTGAATATCCACCACTGGTTACGATAATGTACAGACTTTCTGCAAGATTATTAGTTTGGGTCAGTCGTAAAAATTTAGGAGTCCGTATTTTTTGTAAAGGATCCGTGACTAAAAAAAGGTTGGAAACAACTGCATTAATTTCTTTCGATACGACTGTACTTAAATTTAAAAAAAAATGTTTTGCGTATTGAAATAATAAAAATTGAAGCTGGTAAAGATAAGCAATCCTTTTATTTTCAGGATTACTTATCTTCACCTGGAAAATTTTGGGGTTGTCTATGTTTACCTGGACTTAACACGTTTATCTAACTTACAGATATCCTTGAATTAACAACTCTAACCCTAACCCGACCTTAACCCTAGCCCACAGGATTGCTTATCTTTGCCTGAGAAAGGTTGTGGTTACTTACTTTACCTGGAAAATTGGGGGTTGTTATCTTTACAGGGCTCTTTTAGAGTTGCTTATTTCTTTAAGAGTAGCTCCAAAAATTATTCTGTGAGTAAAAAAGTTAAAAAAGGCTTACTCCATATTAACCACCAATCACGAAGACACTTTGATAAACTTATCAGCAAATGAAAAATAAAATATTTTGCTCTTTAAATATTTTTTGCGAAAGTCTGTAATGGTAAATACAATCACGTGCAAAAACCTGAACCAAACAAACAAATTAAGTTAATTAGGGTTTTAAAAACAACAAAATAAATTGTAAGATTTATCTGGTAAAGACTTCTGGGACGAAAAGATATCAAGAATCGCTAGGGAAAAGCTTAGAAAAGTCTATTTTATTTCTTGCGTTACCAGCAGAATAGGCAGCAATCAAATACTGTAATAAAAATTGAAGTATCTGCAGAGCATCAGTAAATCTTCTACCAGGCTATTAACAATAGTGTTATCCACGTAGAAAATATAAATATTTATATTCTTTTACGGTTTAATCAATATTTCAAATTAAAAGTACAAAATATGCTGAAGTACAAAGTTTAGCTTTCAGAATCAACATCGCAACAACTTGCGGCAAATCTAGTTGACTTTACGACTTAACAACCAGCTTCGTAACACAACCTGTCTGACAGTCATGAGTCTGTAACTGTAAATTCCCTTTCCCTTGCTGTGACAATATTTGCCGAAGGCTTTTTTTCTTTCTGCTTATCGACATGTAAATTCAAACGAGATCACATAAGATCGTGTGGGCCTGGTTTGCTGTTTAAATGTAATCGCTGAAGCACTCAAGTTGATCGTCCGGTCAGACAAACAGATACGAAATTGCAGCAAAGCTAGAAGTGTGCACTGCATTGTTTCAGCTTCTTGATCGACAGACAAAAAACAGGTCGATTTCAAAAGTTAGCTTACGATTGCCTTTAATTTCACGATTATATCTCCATTCGCTTATTTGTTCATTTCTTTATCCTTTAGAGCTCATTTGGACTACGAGTATTGGCGGGAGTATTCTTTGTTTGTTTTATTGATTTTTTGCTTTGCTTAGGATAGCGCTTTAACACGGAAAGAATTTATTGATTTTTCTTTATTTTATTGATTATGTCAATTTTTTGCTTTGCTTAGCGCTTTAGCGCGGAAAAAAGTAGAAAAATCAAGAAAACAAACAAAGAATACTTCCGCCAGCGCTTTTAGTGGAAATAAGCCTCTATTGGCAATCATTTCTGTTTTGGTCGTAATCGCACTCCGCTTGCAATAATTGAGAACGAACTTAGCTTCCTACGTATAAGCTTAACCACTTTACATCCAATCAGCGAAATGTCGGAGAGATTATAATCGAACATATTTCAATTATAACATGCTGACAACTTTAATTATAATCAGTTAAAAGCGTAAAAACCTTCGAAACAGCAATAGACTGGACGGCTGGTATTCTGTTTTAATTGAATGAATTCTCAGTCTTGAATGCTAACAACAAATAGGGTCGTGAATTACTTTAAACCGCTTGTTATTTCTCCAGCTTGTAATTATTCCGCGTCAAGTCATAAGTTATTTTACAGGCGATACCAGCAATTTAGTAAACTAATTAAAGTCAGAAGAAATTTGTTTCAGCTAGGTTAGAATTATCAGTACCCGAAAGTTGGCACAGGACCTATTTACTGCCTTCTGAAATAGCTCTTACATTGTTTTGACAAACTGTAACGACAAAATGTTTATAAGATTATAGTGACATAGACGCTGAAGAAATGTTAATTCCTAGAGAGCATTTGCAGTCATTTAACTGTAAATTTTGAACAGCACTTTTCCATACCATTTAGTTTAAAATTTAAAAAAAAATTAAAGTTGCGAAAAAAGGTTAGCCCACTCTGGGCAAAAGCCAAAAACTGTATGAGCACATTGTTATTTTTTTGTGGTCGAAGTTGAATCAAACTGAGATACATGAACCGAAACCGGATTAAACAAAAGCCAGACTACTTCGCCTTGCGGTCTCACTCGATGAATGCTCGCAAAATAGTTAAAATTTAATTTGTGGTGCGATCTCATTGATTTAAATGGAAAATAATGAGGTAAAATAAGCTAACTCTAATCCGAAATAGATGCATTGTGTAAACATAGCGCTGAGATCGCCCGCCAAAGTACCGCCCATAAGCCATTGCGTACCATTTTTACGTCAACCCGTGTATGTTAATATGTATTGGCACGCATCAGTAATTCCTTCCTGAGGAAACCAAGTGTATTTGACCTTGATTTATTGACTTTGATTCAAAATACCTCAGATGGCAGCTGTTTTCTCCCAGCCTGGGCCGTGAGTAAGTTTGTTCTTGTTGTTACACATGACAGATCAAAACCGGAACTGCGAAAAAAATCTACTCCGAAGGATATCTACCCATCCCGATGTTTAGCGAGGGTCTGCTAATGGACAAACGTCCTTTTCAGGACGGGGCAATTTCTGAAAAAATTGCTTTTTTCAGAACACATTGCCGACAAGCTCCAATTGGAGTCATTACATTGCTTTGACGAACAAATTCGCAAAGACTTTGTTGCCGCCCGAGTCACTGGATGTCAATACTGCTCACAAGGATTTTTGTAACATCATTAGAAAAGCAGCCAAAAAGACTATCCCACGCGGGTATCGAAACCTCTTTATTCCGTGTTGGGATGCAGAGTGAATTTCTCTGTAAAACTTTCCTGCAGTCTCCTCAGGGAGACGACTCGAATTTGGCTGCTACAGTTTTACTTGCCAAACTTGACAGGAAGCGGAGGGATCGATGGTTCGAAGCAGTTCGAAGCATCGACTTTACACACTTTAGTCGTAAAGCATGGAGTATTTTGAACAACCTCACCGGTAAGTCACGACACTTTCCTCGTCACTGTCCCGTTTTAGCTGATGCTATTGCATCTCAGCTAGTCAGAAATGGGAAACACAAAGCTGTCGATCGCAAGTCATCTCAACTTGTTTCTCAAGAAGTGTCTGACCTTTGAAGGGTCGCAACACCAGACCCAGTGAACATCTTTGACACTTTTTTACGAGAGAATTTACTGCTGCCCTTTAATACTTAAAACCAGGTAAAACTCGGGTCCTGATTCCATCTGCCCAAGTTTCACTCTTCTTACCGGTGGGAGCAAGCAAAGCAGCCTACGCTGTCTAAAAAACGATATTCCTCAGGGATCAGTTTTGGCTCCCCTGCTATTCAACATCTATACGTACGACCTTTCCTTCACGATTTCCACAAAGTTTTCTTGCAAAAGATCTAAAATTGTTGCACTCTTCCCGAAACTGTAAAGACCTGGACCTGACTACACTTTTGGCGTATCTCCGGACTTGGAGGTTGAAGCTCAGTCACACTAAGACAGCATCCTTTCATTTAGATAACTGAGAGGCCAAACGTAAGCTAAAAGTCTGCAAAAGCAATAGACTTTTACCGTTTTGTCCAACCCCCCTTATCTTGGGGTAAAACTGGACAGATTTGCGCGTCACACTGCTGAGGCGACTTGTAAGCTTAGGATGGGGTGCTGGTGCCAAAACACCGTGCACAGCTTTCCTATCTCTGGTCTGCTGACCAGCAGCTGAGTACTGCGCACAGCGTGGTGTCGCCGACTGAGCTTCGCGGACTAGGAGCGACATTCTCCTTGGCTTACCGTGAATTCCTGGACCCTGATCATATCCTGTATGGTCTTTTACGAGTAGTGGTCCTCAGATGCTCGCCAAAAAAGACTTAGATCTAGACACCCGTTAGTGCCAGCTGCACAGTATCAATTAAATAACCTTGCCGGACTTGGCATCCGCGCTTCTCAGTGGACCAATTATAAATGTTACACGGAGTACAGCGAGAATACATCCAGGCGCCGTGTTTTCATACCCAGGACCAGTGCCAGGCCTGTTGGAATGAGCTTGCCCCGAGCAGCTTGGGTCAAGCTCAATCGCCTGCGAACTGGTGTTGGGCGATTACATTTGTCTATGACTCTATGCACAAATGGGGTCTCGCTCCTTCACCAAATTGCGAGTGCGGCGCCCCTAAACAAACGGCAGACCACGTCCTAATAACAAGCTTTATACATCGGGCACCACATGGAGGACGAGGTCTGATGGTTTTGGATCACGAAACTCGATGCTGGCCTAACAACATCACTGCCAGCATCTAATCCGGGCAGTACAGCACCCTGGAGTAGTAAAACGATAAACCCTTGGCCCCAGTCCTATTTGTGTCTGACCAAGAGTGGATACGCTTCCAAACAACGACGGCAACAACGATTCAAAATAAAAAACACCTTCCTTTTAAGTATGCAACGAGATAGATTAGCTGCAACAAAATGCAAATTTTGTTAAAGCTTTGCGACCCTTTTAACAACTGGTTAATTTTGAACTTTTCAATCTAAAAGTAAAATTTCAACAGTTTTTTACACCTTTTAAGTAAATACCTCACCTTTCTGTAACTCATAAATCAATTTCTTGGCAAAACTTGAATTCAAAACAATTAATTAGTCGACTGCAAAAAATAGTGACAATGCGATCGGGTGCCAATGCTCGACAAAACTATATGAAATTTGACGCTATTTATAAACAATTGTTTGTTGCACAGTGAAATGGTATTTCGACAAAGAACAATTCAATATGAGAACTTGTATTTATAAATTGCGCTCAAGATTTTTGGAGAAATAGTAAATATTAAATTTCACTTTGGAACAATTGAACTTTAGCATACGTAAAACTACTTTATAGAAGGTTGCAAAAGCTCAAGTGAAAGTAAGTCACACACCACATCCTCTTAATGGAAGAAATCTATTTTACGTAAGCAATAAGCATGCAACTCAATGCATAAAAATAACAATATCTTACCATGAGTAGCTTAACTTCAATGATGCGAACAAGAGAAAAAAGTTTAAAATGTAACGCTTTTACGAATGAGTAAAATTTAGAAATTTAAGTTTATTGCGAATGTAATAAAATCAGGAAGTCGAACTTTCAATTGATTTTTCCATACAAGGCAAACCATAATCTTTAACTATTCATTTAATTTCAAAGCCTTGGAACCTACTGATGATGGGTTTATGATGTTAATGAGGGGGTTTACTTGGGACTGCACATTTTAATTTTCAACTTGAGCCAATTAACATCGAATTCGTTTCAGCTATTAAGCCACTAGGTCAGTGGTTGTGCTGCTCAAAAGAAAAACACACAAACAAAATCAAGATAAATCGAGCGCTTTAGTTTGTAGCGTGTTAAGAAGAAACCGTAGGGGAAATTCAGTTTTACCAGTTTTTTTTAAATTCTGCTTGAATGTTTTAAAATTATGCTGCTTTCGATTGCAGAAAACACAAAAAGGCAGCCCTCGTATCTCGATGATGCGTGTCCGGTACCAAAAACTTCCTAGCCCGGATTAAAACAAAACGAAATAAAGAAAGAAACAAAGAACACTTTTGAGTACGCCAAACAATATCGGCAGTAGCAACTAGCCGCAATAATTGCTGAATGCTGACTGCTGAGGCCGCTTTACTTAACTCAAAGTTATTGATTGCCAAGTAGGGAGGCTCTCCCGTCGCTAAATTTGAATAGCTATCCATAGAAGGTCTTCCACAGTCACATTGTCAAAAATTTATTCGTAAGAGCTTGAAGCAAAGAGAAAGAGCGATTCTACTAAATAGTTGCAGAATAATCTATGAATGACAATGGCAAAGGGCAAGTAGAGCTTAAAGAACTTTTTCAATTTTGTATAAAGCGGTTTTTTTTTTACTTTTGAAGTAAATAATTTTATAAAACTGCTCCTGGTTGCTTTAATTTCAATTCAAAAACACTTTTCTTACCGGATTGATATTTTTGAACTTTTGGGCGACCAGAAACACTGTTTTTAATCAAAAAATTATAGATAGAAAAAATATTACATCTGAAACTTTTTTTTAATCAATGCAACAGACAAAAATAGTTCCTTAATGATTAATAGAAAGTTTTCATCAAAAAGGAGTCGAAGAAATTTGAACTGCAAAAAATTCAAGGGAAGGTATTTCTTTATTATTAGTTCTCACAATTTTACGCTTTTCATTGCAAGTTATATTTCAATAATATGCCGATGATACGCGATGCCGAGTCAATTCGTTTAATTTTGAGAAGACACAAATAAGTAGAACATTTTCATTTTCTCATTTCCACCCAAAAACGATAGAATTGCAAATGCTTAGTTCTCTATGTCGGTTATTTTTTGGTCGCCCATGCAGTTTCTGCGGTTATGCATAATAATTTATTTCTGGTAACAAACAGGGCTGCTCAATCCGCTGCCGCGAAGTCTTTTGATGCGGCCTGCAAAGAAATTATTAGTCAGATGCCTTATTAACTTTAAATATCGCAATGGTTTTGGTTTACAATGGCTCGCACAAAACTCCGAAGACAATATTTTCGGTCCAATAAGAGGTTATTCACTTTATTCTGAAAAAAATATGTAGAATCAAATAAAAGAAGACATTTTTTTATTTTGGTCTTCATCTAAGTTTGTGGTTCTAACTCAAATAATCAAGGAGATTAATCAGAAATAAACATTTAAAATTAACCTTTTTCTTACCATTGTTCCACAAAGGGAACAAATTTTTCAGAGCTGTTTTAACACCCTTACTATTAATTATAAATAGTGTAACGTTGTTTCTGTGCTGTTAAGGAGTTGATGTGCCATATTGACCAACTTACTGAAAAATACTTTGCGCATATGAATATTAGTGTGATAGCCATTTTTATGAAAATTGCGTTTTCGGTGTAAGGCATACTTACGAATCTATAAAAACCTTAGTCGTTTTTAAAACGCTTCTAGCGTGCTATCATATCTAGTAGACACATTCGGTCACATCCCAAAGTAAAAAGCAATCCAAAATACAGATATTAGGTAGGGTAAAATTTACCTGAAAAATTTTTGTTTCCTTTATGGAACCATGGCGGTTTTCCGGACACAATTTTCTGATTTTCAATCGCAATGTCTTGAAATACATCGGCCTTTGTCTTACGCAAGGAAAGTAGCAGTTTTCATATAAAACTATCTATAGTTGTGATTTCAATGCAGTCGACAGAGATTTTATTTGTTTTAGGATTAAGTTCATTGTTCTATTTTTGTAACGTCACAGAGCAGATTATCGAAAAGTAACGCAACGGTGTTTCTTTATTTTCGAATTCTCAGCGAGCAAAAAAACATGTACCAACAATTTGTTTTAAGTACAGTAGCAGCAAAGTTTAGAAAATTGGGTCAAACATGGATGCTAGAGCATTATACGGTGCAAGAAAGGTAACCCATGTTTCAACGTTGGCAGAAGTCAACGAAACTATAGAAAAAACTTAGTCAACATGGTTGATGTTATCATTGAATCATGTCATGGATCTCGCGTAATCAACAACATGGTTGATGTTATTACTGAAAATTTCAGTGCTTTGCTGCATGAGTTGTACTTCGATAACTTTTTTACAAGTTATAGTTTAATGTCTGATTTAGCGAAGATTGATGTGCGAGCGACTGGCGCGATAAGAGAAAACAGAACAGCAGGCGCCAATCAAAAAATGATCAGCTCAAAACAGCTTCAAAAACAGGAGCGTGGATGTTTTGAATATTGCTGTGATAGGACTGTTTATACTGCTAAGTAGCATAATAATACAATTGTGACGATTGCAAGCAACTGGGAAAGTCACACTCCAGTTTACAAGGTTAAACGCCGGGTAAAGGGAGGTGTAAAAGAAGTACCACAGCTTCATCTAATAAACTCTTATAATAAAAGGATGGGGGGCGTCGATCTCATGAATCGCTTGTTGGAAGCTTACCGCCTAACAATACGTGGTAAAAAATGGTACTGGCCACTTTTTGTCAATCTTCTCAATACTACGGTTGTCGCTGTAAGGAAGATTTACTGTCAGATTGGAGATAAGAAAATAACCCACATCGATTTTAGAAGGCAAGTGACGCTGTGTCTACTCAAAGTTCAACAACACCGTGAAATGGAAAATAGTGTTGCTGCTGAACTACAATTAGATGTGCGCTTCGATGGAGTAAACCACTTCCTTGGACCTGCAACAACCGAAGGTCGATGTAAAGTGTGCAAAAAAAATACAAGAAGTATGTGCACAAAATTCAACATTCGTCTCCATGGGGAGCGTGGCAAGACTTGTTTCAAAACTTATCATACTCGCTGCTAATGCTTAAACACAAATAAAACATACTTTTCCCACAACTTGAGTGTTTCTGTAACCTTTAACGGAAAAACGTAGTTCTAAATTAATACAGAAATAGACAGTAAAAACTGAAAAAACTTGTACAGTAAACCTCCAATGTTCCACAAAGGGAACATGACGTAACTTCCGGTAAAAACTTGTTACAAACCTAAAACTTTTCAAAAAGGTTATTTATCACAATGGCAAAATACGAAAAAATTAATAAAAATCCAACCAGTGGAACTATAAGCGGTAAAATAAAGGTTAAAACGAAGAGCGAAAAAATTTGTTTACGGCACGCGTTGTGGCTGCCATTAATTTACTGACAAAAATACTGCTTGCGATGGCTAAAGGTCGGGCAGGCCTGCTATTACAACGTCAACTTAACTCGCAAGAGGTGGAATTGAAAGAGCGTATTTTTGTATCTGTAAAGCAAAATTTGCGCAATTGCACAATTTGCGTTGCGCTTTCTTAAGTAAGAAAAATTGCCCACCTCTGTCTACAAAGACTAAAAGTACATTTTGGTTTTGTAAGCAACAATTTTATAAATATGACAATAAAATTTTTATCGTTATTTTTGCAGAAAACTAGCACTAATACGCAGCCGCTTTTGTAAAACAGCGCTTTTAATTTTGCTTACTACAAAGAGAATAATCACTTGAGTAAATTAAAATAGTTGTAAAAAAAGACGACCATTTTCATACAGTTGTTTATTAAATTTTGGTTGATATTTTTTTATTAATAAAGCTTCATGAATTTTACAATCGTAATCTGATAAACATTTCTTTATAACAGCAAAACGATTCATTAAACTATCCATATCTTTTTTTATTACAAGAATTGCATTCTTGTAATTCTTTTTTATTTTACTTTTGAAAGAAGAACCTAAGTATAAGTGTTCCTATGTTCTCAAACAATTTTTAAATCTTGAAAAAACAGTTCAATTAAGAGAATTAGTTTGCCTCTTTTGAGGCTTAAGGGATAATTCCTCCAAAATAATCTTGGTACATTTTCTCCAAACATGGTACAAAACATTGGCGGTAAATTAAATTACATAAAACATAAATAAAAAACAAGAAAATTTTAAAAAATGTCTTATAAAAACGATATTCCAGTAGCATATAATTACCGATTTAAATTAGGATTTAACTTTTTAATTAATAAAGCTTCGTGTATTCTGGAGTGAAATTCTGATTTACATTTGCGCGATATAGAAAAATTATTTAAATTAAATTTAACGTTCGAATAGGAATCGCATGACCAAATATGATCTTTTAGGCTTTCCTGAATAATTCTGAAATTGAGATGTTCCTGGGTTCTTGTGATCAAATGTCTCGATGATATACAAATGTATGTCGTGCTTGCGTCAAACGAATTTGTGAATTTACAGATGATATTTAAATAACGGCTATCTTAATTTGGTTTCAAAGTTTTAAAACAATTTAAATTTTCCAATCAACGATCGGCGCAATACGATGACACAACTTAGGAATACTGCATTGCCATCCTGTACATTGGAAAAAAATCACATCGCTTTGCTAGGTAAATTTCGGCTTTAGTTGTTAGTTATTGATTTAACCTAAAAGTATTACCAATTTTTAAAACTTTAACGTGAAGAATTATTATTTGTTAAAATCGAGAACTCTTAAGGTTCTGTGTTCAAATGTCATATATAAATTCACATGAAAATATAACCAAGAACAAACTTCGAGTCAGGGAGCAAATATTTTAACCGCTTAACTCGTATTTCACGTGAGTCAATAAAACGTCATTGTGGAGTTAAAGAAGAAAAAATTTTCACTGAGTCATGTCACAGCTCATTTACGTCAGTTGATTGCGTTGTCAGTTTAACTCTTCTCTATAAACGGATCTTTCGATTTCCCGACATCCTTATAACAACATTTATTTTGTGTTTAGCAAACCAACAATCAAAAAAAGAAAACGACAACTCATGTTGCCAAGTTTCCCAAATGTATTTTCATTCGTTTGTACGTTGTCTAAAGGATTCTATTTGAATAAGAATTGATAGAATTGTTAACTGATGATGATCTTGTGATCGAAATCAATTTTAACTTTTTAATACAGTCATTGTGCAGCGACAGATTTCTAAGTTTCAAGCTTGTCTTGTTTTTGTGCAGGAATATACAGTGACTAGAAATCTTCGTTTTTGCCTTCAGTACCAAAGGGTTAGGTTTTTGTCCATAACAAATGAAAATTTGTCTAAAAGATAGTATGACGTATTTTTTAATATTAGGAAAATTAGAAAAACAGCTTCTGGGCATGTAAAATGGATAAAACTTGTGCTCAAGCAAAAAACAGGAGAGCGACTGCAGATACACTGTTCAGTATCAATTGTTTTAATTAAAATTACCAAATCTTTAGTTTAAAATTAAATGTTTGTTTAAAATTACAAAAGCAGTTCGTGATGATCATTATTGTATGAAAAGCATCCAGATCGGATTACATACTTCGTAGATAAGAGAGTTGGGACCGAGATTTTATTTTTTACTTTCCCTCCTTGCTTCACGACTCAGATCGAATGTTGGCAATGATAGTGATGTGCCTCGGGATCGATAATGATCTTTGAAACGGCTATAAAAATCAAAGGTCTCGTTACGAAACTTTTTATTTAATCAGTGACCTAAAAAAGGATGTTTTGAAAAACTCAAGCATTTAGACCATCTTTCTTTAGGAAGTTATGCTAGAATTCATAGTGAAACTGAAATCTATTATTTGTATGATTTAAAGCAGGGGTCACCAACCTTTTTGAACCAAGGGCTACTTTTTGGGCACCGAGTCATGTAAAGGGCACCAGCTTCTCACGCTCCTCCAAAATAACAAATTGTGTACATATACACACACTCACATATATAAGATAAATGGCTTATGATAAATAGTTTAGAGTGGGTAACAGATAATATCAATATTCAACACTTTATTTTAAAAAATAGCAGCAATTGTTCAGATGATCACTTTTACTTTTCATTAAAAAAAGTCCAGTTTTCACCAGTCCCTGACACACCCTTTCAACAATTCAAGAACTACGTTGAACCATGTTTGAAAAAGTTGAATGAATGTAAGAAAAATCAACTTTCATATTAAATAAATCTTATCACATTTTTAACTGAACAAATCTGCAACTCTGCTCAAAATCTGTTACATTTTAAAACACACTTTTGAATTAAACACAATTCTTTAACATTTTAATTCAACTTTTCTGTGACACTACCATGTTGCCACTGACAACATCTTGTATCTGTTTCTTTTTCAGTGAGCTGGCATTGCATGCTGTTTACCAGTGTATTGTAGTCAGGTGTGTAACTTGACACTGTAACTTTGAGTGAATCTTGCAGATGTGCATCAGTAAGGCGTGTTCTGTGTTTGTTCTTGATGAAGTTTATGTCAGAAAATGCAGATTCACAAAGATAGGTTGATCCAAACAAGCTACTAACCTTCATAGCTGCTGTGCATACGCTACTGTAATTTTTGTGTCAACAAGGCACCAAAAGTTTGGTGCAGGCTTATAGGCCTTGTGGCGAATGTCATTTTGCAATGTTATGATTTCAGTCTCCACCTGTTCAACATCCAAGTTGAACGTTGCACTTAGTTGCTCAGCAATGCATGTTGTGTCAATGTTCATAAAAGGATTGTAAATGAATGACACATGGCTCAACCTGATCAGGGTCACAAAACCTGTTATCAAACTCTTCAAGAAGTCTGTGTATGAGTTCACAGCAGTTTTCTGCAACTCTGTCAAATATCTCAAATGCAGAAGCATTGTTTTTTAGCACCAGCTGCAAAGAGGGAAAATGCAGCACCTTCTTCTTCTGTAAATGCATACAGAAAATGTTCGTTTTGGCTTTAAATGCATTTAAACAGCTTAATATTTCAGCAACAGTCTTATCTTTGCCTTGCAACTCACAGTTCAAGTGGTTTAGTTTCCAAATAATGTCTATTAAAAATGCAAGGTCAAGTGTCCACTCTGTATCCTCTAGCAGCGAGACGTCTTTGCCTTTGGACTGCATGAACTCTTTAATTTCACCCAAAAGTGACAAAAAACGAAGTAAAACTCGTCCTCCGTTGAGCCACCAGATTTTTTGTGCTGCAGTGCGTATTCAGCTGACATCTTCTCCAGTAGCACCTTGAAGGTCCTGTGCTGTTTCGCTTTGGAGCAGATGCTGTTTATAATATTTACAACGGGAGTCATCACATGCTCAAAGCCGATCACTTTTGCACATAAAGCCTGTTGGTGAATGATGCAGTGATAACGTAGAAAATTTGGGAAGTCTGGGTCACCTTTACAGAAAGCGATGAAACCTGTATGTCGGCCGATCATAGCAGGAGCCCGTCTGGTGTTACCGCAACCAGCTTTTTCAATGGTACCTGTTTCTGCACAAAAAACTCTTTTAGAGCGTTGTTAATGTCAACTCCTTTTGTAGTTGTCTTGAGGAGCAATAGTGTCAGGAGTTGGGGTGCCAGAAGCGGGGACGCACAAGGGGGCAAATAGTGTCCTTTGAATTTGTAGTACAAAAGCATTGGGTTCGATTTGTCTTTACACTTACATAAATTGGACCGGAATTAAATGTAACAAAGTTTTTAAAACAATGATTTGACAACAGCAAAAAAACAGTAAGTTAACAAGGGCGCAAAATCGAAAAAAAGAGGCACTCTTTTGGTTGATAAGGTACTTACTACAAATATAAAATATAAAAATCTTTCTGAATATATACAGGAAAAACAAAAGTTTATTGGATGAACTAACTGCTGTAAACAGGAGATGAAATTTCTTTTTTAGTCTTCAACTAACTCTCCAGGTCATGCATTTGCGTACCTGTTCGAAATATATGTGAAAACAACAAAAAAAAAGAATAGGTGGTAAAATCAGAGTGAATTTTCTGAATATATACAAGAAAATCTAAAGTTCATTGGATGAACGAACTGCCGTAAACAGGAGATGAAATTTCTTTTTTTAGACTTCAACTAACTCTCCAGGTCATGCATTTGCGTACCTGTTCGAAATATATTTGAAAACAACAAAAAAAGGAATAGGTGGTAAAATCAGAGTGAATTTTCCGAATATATGCAAGAAAACCGAAAGTTCATTGGATGAACAAACTGCCGTAAACAGGAGATGAAATTTCTTTTTTTAGACTTCAACTAACTCTCCAGGTCATGCATTTGCGTACCTGTTCGAAATATATTTGAAAACAACAAAAAAAAGAATAGGTGGTAAAATCAGAGTGAATTTTCTGAATATATACAAGAAAACCGAAAGTTCATTGGATGAACAAACTGCCGTAAACAGGAGATGAAATTTCTTTTTTTAGTCTTCAACTAACTCTCCAGGTCATGCATTTGCGTACCTGTTCGAAATATATTTGAAAACAACAAAAAAAGGAATAGGTGGTAAAATCAGAGTGAATTTTCCGAATATATGCAAGAAAACCGAAAGTTCATTGGATGAACAAACTGCCGTAAACAGGAGATGAAATTTCTTTTTTTAGACTTCAACTAACTCTCCAGGTCATGCATTTGCGTACCTGTTCGAAATATATTTGAAAACAACAAAAAAAAGAATAGGTGGTAAAATCAGAGTGAATTTTCTGAATATATACAAGAAAACCGAAAGTTCATTGGGTGAACTAACTGCTGTAAACAGTAGGTGAAATTTCTTTTTTTAGTCTTCAACTAACTCTCCAGGTCATGCATTTGCGTACCTGTTCGAAATATATTTGAAAACAACAAAAAAAAGAATAGGTGGTAAAATCAGAGTGAATTTTCTGAATATATACAAGAAAACCGAAAGTTCATTGGATGAACTAACTGCTGTAAGCAGGAGATGAAATTTCTTTTTTTAGTCTTCAACTAACTCTCCAGGTCATGCATTTGCGTACCTGTTCGAAATATATTTAAAACAAAAAAGAATAGGTGGTAAAATCAGTGACAACATTTTTTTTGTCTTCAACTGTATTTCGAACAGGTACGCAGATGCATGACCTGGAAATTTAATTGAAGATTAAAAAAAAGTTTATCTCCTATTTACGGAAGTTCGTTCACCTAATGAACTTTCGGTTTTCTTGTATACTAACAAAACGATTTTTATATTTTACATTTATTGTTAGTACTTTATCAACCAAATGATTGCCTTTTTTTCTTAACTTTGAACCTTTGCTAATCATCGCGTGATTATTGCAGTCATAGCGAAAGAATGAGAGTGCAAATCAGACTGATGACCTTTTTTTTTAGTCTTTAACTATATTTTCATCATGTGACTTTAAATTTCAGACAATTCTATTTAATTTTGAAGACGTAACTACAATTTTTTCTATTCAACCAAAAAAGAGGAGCTTTTGTTTTAAATCTTTACCTCCCTCCCGCCAAAAATTTTTCCGGCGCCTCTGGGCAAACTTTAGCTTGAATATCCACTCGATTTTTTTCTATGGTTTTGATAAGAGATAAAGCCGAAAAGCTTTTCTTACATAGGGTTAGATTGATTAAGTTTTGATTAAGTTTTGTTAAGTTTGATTAAGTTTTGTTTAGATAAGGTTGAGCATTTTAACCTTAACTCAAACCCTATTCTTTACAGATAAACCGTAGAAAAAATTAGCAGCAGTTTAATTACTTTGTTAATAAGTTGTATATATTTGTTTTCAAGTGAAGTCTAAAATTTTTATATGCAATCTTTGGCAAATTTTTATTTGTAAATTTTTATTTACAAATTTTTATATGCAATCTTTAACTTGGTATCGCAAACGAGTTCAATCAGCGATTCTTTTTTAGCAGCATTAGGATTGCACGATTTTATATCCTCTGTAATGAGATTAACGATCCAAAACTTTTTCTTTTGAGGATCTTATTTTTGGAAAAATATAGGCAAAAATTAATGGCTTACCCTTTTCAGTGTTGGCTCATAATAACAACTAACTCTTTAGTGCCAAAAGAGGTACTTGCCACAAAATCTTGCAAACTTGGAAACATATCAATGTCGTTTTTTGCAAACATCTGTTACAAAAAAAGCAACTTTTTTTAAAAGTTTTGTTGCACACTGTAAATATGTTGATGCAATAACCTTAAAGAGAACCACTACAATCATTCAAGCGGCTGAATAAATATGTTAAGTAAACAAGTTTGCCTATTCACATCTTTTTGAATCGAAGTTCTTTTAATAGGGAATTTTCACTCCCGTAAAAATTTATTTGCTTTTCTTAAATCAAAAAGACGCGCAAGAATGTGTCCTCTCCAAAACCGTATCACTTCTGCATAAAAAATGAGATGGTGATGTTGTAAACCCATGCGCTCACACAGTGCCTCAAAAACCCTCAAATGCAATACACGGTTCTGAATATTTGATAATCTTAACTGCTCCCATTATAACTGTTATATACATATATATAATACCACTGTTCTATACAGCCTTCTTTGTCTTTCGAATCGCGACTACAAGCGTTCTTTCGTAGATTTTCGAAATTGAAATTGACGCAATCAGGAAAAGAGAAAGTTATATAATCAAGAATTCAAAGCAGCTGTAACATGGATTATAAGCTCTATGCACATAAAATTAGGACCCGGAGCTTTATCTGGTTTTACGTGAAAAAATCTTTGTAAACAGCGCAGGTTATCCGTAACTAAGATATCAAAGTTAATTTTTATTCAAAGGTTTCCAATTAGTGAGTCATTTTAAAACTACAAAGACGTCTGAATATAATAGAATAATCATATTAGACCATGAATTATGTCAAAAATTTTTTAAAATGACATTTTGAGTTCAAATATAAAATTTATTGCGAAAGGTACATGAAGACCAAAAATGATTTTTATGTTTACATAAAAAGTCCTTTTCGAATTTTTAGGGTCGGTTTTTGGTCTTTATTTAACTTTCGAAATAAATTTATCAAACAGTTTGCAATGAGTAAGGACCGTTTTTTTAAACTTTGGCGAGAAAATTTTTTTGGAAGAAAGAAGTCATTTGTGTAAATCTCAGACTTTAAAACCGTCATGAATTTATACAAGTTGGAAACCTCTGTTTCATTGAAATTCAATCGTATCAAACGTCTTGTTTTTATTTTGTGTTTTCTGTTTGCAAAACCCACATCTAAAAGCTATAAATTTTTTTACAAAACTTTTTCAAACAAGTAAATTTTTACATAAAAAATACGTCGGATTTTTCATTGTAAGAAAATTTTCAACATAAAAACGGCCTGTTGCTTCAAATGCAATTATAAACAGTCAGGTGTTGTTTAATTGTCTGAAAGCGTCAGCACAAGATCTAAAACGTGAACTAGTTAATTCATTTATTTTTTCCCAAGAATGAATAGGTATAAGAAAGTTTTATAAAAATGCATAGTGTAAAGATTGAATTTTGTCCGCTTGATTGGTATTCAAGCAGTCCAACAACAATTGTTTTATACAACAAAATGTATATGTGTAAAGTATTTCCAAGCAATCGCAAAAAGCTCAAAAAAAAGAAAATACGATTTACATGAAATAAGTTCTGCATCGCCTAAGGCATATCGACGTCGCCAAACGACGTAATTCGCTTCGTCACGCAAAGCCAATTCTTGGCAAAATTCATGTCACTTAATAAAGGGGTGAAATTGAAATTCCACGTTCTATGACACGCATTTAGAGATAAGTTATCTTTTCACTAAAATCAAAATAGAAATTCTTTTTTCTGAATCTTAGCGGTAAATATTTTTACCATACATATAAAGAATTCTTAAACTGAAACTTGGGCACGCCGGGATGGGGACGCTAAAAGTCTTCCGGAAAGCTTAAATTTATTAGAATATTGTAGAACATGTAAAGCTAAAAGCTTATTTAGAATTATAAAGAAAAGGAGGACAAAAAGTTTGACAATAAAGGTCGCAGCCATGAAATATTTAGAATATAATGGTCTGACAATGATATAAAATGCGGAGCAAAATATTAAACGTATTTAATGTTTCTCGAAAAATTCAAAAAAATAAGCAAGAAATGAGTTTTTGCACATAAAATTGGATGAGATAAAATTTTGACAAATTTTAATTTTATTTTGACCTATAAAGCTTTGTAGAAAGACTCATGTGCAACCAAACTAAGGTTGCATAAGTTTGATAACGTAATAAAGTCCTGAAAAAAATTTAGACTTTATTGATTTTGGCGGACCCTACTGATTACCTGCTGTTTAATCGGTGTGACTACACAATAAATCAGTGGTTCTCAACCTTTTTTTAGTCAGCGAACTCTTTCCAAAAATTAAAGAAGCGACAGACCCCTAAATTTTTACGGCTCTTCTAGACTAGTATAATTGGGCAGAATACCGTTTCATTCATGTGATGACTTTTTTTCAGTCTTCACTTTCAGTTCGACGTAAAATGTTAGCGCTGCCTTCCCGGAAACTGGTCGGAAATTTGAGTTCAAGACAAATAAGGGGCATACAACAGGAATTTTTGTCCTCAAAATTTCTAGAAACAAAGTAAAGAACTTTTTTGGCCTTCAACTCGAATTGCCCACCAGTTTCAGAGGAGGCTTCGCTGAAATTTTACGTTGAACTCAAAATGAAAAGCAAAAAAGCCTGTAGTTTGATTTCTAGAAACCTTGAAGACAAGAACGCTTATTGTATGCCCCCCCCCCCCTTTCTTTGTCTTCCAGTTTAACTGTCGTCTGAAATCTATTTCCCGCTAAGTTAACTTCCAAAATTTACGTTGAAATGAATGAACAAAAAAGTGCTTTTTTAAACAAAAGAGTATTTTTTTTGGTATATCAGCAAGAGCTATTCGCGGCCCCCTTGGGGGTCCATGGACCGCTGGTCTAAATGTTCTCGAAACTCACACCTTTAACCAAAGCTTCAGATTTAATCATAAGCCTTTTCAACTAATGACATAATTTATGTAGATTTTTTATGCAACGTAAAATTTTCTGGCAAAATACGTATGCAATTCTCGAATTTTAGAAAGTGGCATAAACATTGAAAACACTTTGTCTTTTGAAGAATTTTGACGTTTGATTTGTTTTAACTACAGATGTTTTCTTTTTTTTTCCGCCGCTCTAACATATAATTGTATTTATAAGCAACGTTGACTCGAGACCAAAGGAAGTGCTAATATAATAACCAAATAAAAACCCAAGTCGGTTTCAGTTGTTTACACCGGAATCCAAACAGTGAATATAATACAGACTAAGCCACACAAGGCACACATTGTGATTGAGAATAAAGCTAAATGACACACCTCAAAATTTAGAAAAATAACCATGGGCTTTATTCTTGGTCAACAATTATTTGAAGCAAAGTTAACTTTTATTTAAAATATTGAGCAAAAATAGTCTGCTTGAAACAAGATAAAGCATATTAGACAAAAGTTTTTCTATGTGTAACAAACAAATAGGATTTTTTTTCTTAGGATGAAAATCATTATTATTATTTGTTCTATTTTAAATGCATTTTTATTCTTAATTGGGCTATGTTGCCTTTTATTAAACACATACAAGTGTGTAATAAATATTTTGAATTGAAAATAACGATTACTTGGGGTTTCAGAAACAAAGTTTAAAGGTATGAAAAAATAAATCATAATTTTTTCATTTCAATGAAAAAGATTTTTTTTCCTTATCCACTCCTATTTAATTATTGTAAGCATCTACAGATCAAAATTATTTAAAGGCAATAAAAAAATTTCAAAACATAGGTCCAAAGTTTGCACTGTCTTTGTGCTTTACGTTTGCCCCGCTTTCCCGCATCTACTTTAAAATTCAAATTAAAAATAGGTTTACCATACATCCCGATTTTTAGGGTTTTGTCCCACTCATTTTGGCAGAAATCTCGCCAGAAATTGAAGACAAATTCCATGTGCAGATCGCCCTTTTCTTGTTTCTTTCAGAGATCATTCGTTTTCAGAGACAAAAATCATGAAATTGGATACTGATTCAAAGTGAAGACTCTTTTGTTATCATTATTATTAAAGATAACACTTCTTTTTAGGGAGAAAAACTAAGAAACTGGACACTGAATTAAAGTAAAAATCTTTTTTTTTAGCTACCACTTAAAAAACTTTTCCACTAAAAAACTTTTCCACTTTCCACTACTACTTAAAAAACTTTTCCATTAGATTGTGATTGTAGTCCCCCCTTTCAAAAATCCCCGGTATGCCGCTGCCCAGTGGCATTAAAAAATGCTGTCTTTCAGCAATTAGTTTGGACTCCTCTGAAATATAGCGATACTAAAACGTTAACTGTGGGTTATGGTCTACTTAACCAATAGGTCAAATGCCAAGTTAAATCTTAAAAGAATGACAAACTTTGTCATTGTGTTCGTTATCATTATACCTTTGGTAAAACGGGACTTAGTCAATACTAAAACATTGAGTACGACAACAGCATGTGCTGCGCACTGATTTGATGTAACTACATCACACGTTGTCGCTTCGTTTGCAGCGATCACCAAGACGCCATTAGCGTAGTGACAAGATGGTTGCTTTCCACCACAAAACATTTGCTTATACTTTCAAACATCCAGTCAGCTGAAATTGCTGCTTGGGAACAACACTGTTTTTGGCTAATATTTCGATTCTGATCATAACCACATGGTCAACTGCCTTGACATAAGCAGTACATGAGGAGATACAAAGATCCAGACCGCTGTTTGTTTCTGCCGAGCAGAGACTGCTGAACAACGAATTTGAACAAGTCATTTGACCAGCACAAAAGGCGAATAAAGTCAACAATAGCAGGTAAACAAACAATGACATGTGGGAAGAAACCTAAAATAAAAAAAAGGGATTTAAGATTTTTTTTTATTTTTTAATGATAAAATTATTTCCGAGAGACCTAGACCAACGCAAACATAATTACAGCGTTCAGTCTGGCTTAGTCTTGCTCCATCGTGCTTGTGGTTTGCTCTTCGAGTAAGTCTAGTCAATTGTTAAAACATAAAAAAGTGTTTGTTTGTACAAGACTATTGATATTGAATATACTGCTTAAAAACAGATTTGATCAAAGGCAGCTGTTATTTGATTAATAAGTTCACAGCTTTTCGGGTTTTTGAAATCCTACACAATCATAATAGACTCAAACAGAAATATTTGTTTCACATTTTAATCTGTTTCACTTTTTACGCTTCCTATTTTTGTAATTGGGGCGTCTCATTTTGATTCCAAATTGCAACTAAAACAAAAACTTTTCTGTGTTGTTTTTGGAAACATCTGGTATAACTAGATCAAGTTGGTGCAAACCGGGGCAGGCAAAATAGTCTCAAAAAGCAAGGTTTTCAACTTTTGGTACTTTGAAATTCAGTGAAGAGGTCAAAAATTGTTCCAGTAGCCATATAAAGTCCATGTGGGAAAATTTGCTTAAATAATAGCTAAATTGTAAAATAGCGAACATATATTAAAAGATTTATTGAGTAAAACATGACTTGAAGAGCCTCAGAATTTTACTAGCGGGACACTTTGGAAACCTATGTCAAAAATTATTAAACGTATCCAGAAAATTTATTGTATATTTAGATTACGTTAGCAACAATTCTTTCTTTTTTAGCTATTTTAATCGAACAGCTTCATGCCGCTTATTCAGAGTGATAAACTTTTTTGTTTGTTACAGCCTAATCAGAGACGCCATAGCCGTACTAACCAAATAAATTTTCAGGAGGCGATACAGTTTCGCTCAATTTTATTGACAATTGCTCAAATCATGATCTGCTAAAATTGCAATTCATATAACAAAATGTTAAATATTTTCGTCACAAAAATTCAATGATGACTAACAAAACAAAAAACAAAAAAATTTCCATTTTTGTCCCAAATTAAAAGTAAAAAACTAAAGAAAAAGGGTCTTCACTTTGATCTGATTTGTTCTAAGTTAAGATTCTTTATCGTAGCCAAATAGTTCGCTCTTGGTACTAAAAAAATTTTAAGTTTGCCCAAATAGTTCCTTGTCACTGCCCGAAAAATTCTGATTTTGCCAAATTTTTGGAGTTTGTGCGAGCCATTGCTCCCCTGAGCCCCCCCCCGCTCGTACGGCTAGGTATCCGGTCAAAATATCAACAACCAAAATATGAGCTGACCAAAATATCAACAATCAAAATATTAACATTTGTATCTAGAAGCCTCAATATGGTGGAATGGTGGGAGGTTTGTTAAAACTTAAAGTCCTTTCGACAGATAAGTGCCTGCGAGACTTAATTTTGGTTGTTGATATTTTTGTCTGTTGTTGTTTTGTAGTTGATATTTTGACACTAAGTCGTACGGCTATGTGGGCCTATATTTAGGCTTACCGTACGTCCCGATTTTTAGGGGCTTTGTCCCATCCATTTTGACAGAAATCCCGTCAGAAATCGAAGATAGATTTCATGTGCAGACCCCTTTTTTTCTTGTTTTTTTCCAAATTCACTAGTTTCAAAGACAAAAATTATTAAATCTGAGACTGATTCAAAGAGAAGATCTTTTTTTTAGAGAAAATTTCTTTTTTGGGACGAAAATCATGAAATCTGAGAATGATTCAAAGTATAAAGACGGTTTTTCTAGAAAACACTACTTTTAAGGGACGATTTTTTTTATTAGTGAGCGTCCCGATTTGCTCCTTCGAAAATATGGTGTGCCTACCGATATTTGCTTTATTGCTGTTATACGGCTATGAGAAAGGCTACCAATGGACAGAGATTACTAACTATTAAGAAAAGTGGTTTTCTGGTGTAGTGATTTTGGAGCCCTTGACTAGGTTAGAAAAAAATTTTTTTTGGTCTTTCGCCAAAGCAAAATATTCTTATTTTTCCCACTATTGCGATTGATTATATTTCGAAAAAGACTTACTACGTCGCTGCAAATTCTTCTGAGGAGTTGCGTTGTTTTTCTAATTTTATGACATTATAACAACTATTTATTTTTTTGATAAAGGACAGGAGGAAAAGTTATTTTAAAGTTACTGTTTTCGAAGATTTTGAATATTGCTTCCCCAACAAAACTATTTTATGTATTTTTAGCAATATATAAAAAGATTTAAAGATAATTCAACGGCTTGCTATGAAAATCAAAAAGAGAAAAGTGACATCAGTGCTTTTCCAAAGATAGCAAAACAGACAAAATATCATGAAGAGGACAGTAATTAAACTGAGAATAATTCAATAACTATACCGTAGTTTTGAAATAGAAGAACAATTACATTTTGTTTAACTCTGCTGTATATATTACAAAACTTTCATTGTGGATACTATTAAAAATTTTTAAAAATTTTTCTTTCCCAATTAAAAACCCAAATATAAGCAACTTTTAAATATTTTTTGTATAATTCGTATAAGTAGTTTCTAGACAGAAATAAATTGTTCTTCGTACTATTGTCTGACACATAACAAAATAAGTTCAAGCACTTCAATATCTTATAAGACTACAAAGTAACTTGTCGTATCAAAAGTTCGTTTTCTTTTCACAAAAGCTTTTCCGAAAAATCGCGTTTTATCACAAAGACGTACAGATATGAAAAGGTACAGAATGTTTTCTACCTTAAGCGGAAGCTCAACAATTCCTTTTTTGGAATAAATAAATATATTAGAATTTTTCAATAAAAAGAAATTCTGTTGTTTTGATTTAACTTCTTTTAAACATTCCTAATTCCTGCTCTTTTTTATATTTAATATGAAAATTTTACTTTACTTATTTAATTAATCTGTGAATTTTTATTAATACTTGTTTTATTTTGCAAGCTGTGTTTTTAAAACTTTTTGGAAAGTTATTAATTTCTCAAAAATTACCAAATTTACTTCAATAAACCTAACTTACTTAGTAAACAGCTCGTTGAAAAGAGACATAAGAATAGGCTTTTAATATTTCCGTTCGCAATTTCCAAATAAATGAAAACAAAGAAAAACGCAAAACTTTTTGTTCAACGATTGTAGGACAAGCTTGATTTTAATCGACCCCAACTGCTTCTTCACCGTATTCGTTCCCAAGATTTGTAAAAGTATAACGCAAGCTATTTCTTTTAAACGTTGGAAATAAAAAAAATTACTATAGAAAATTAACTGTTTACCTTAGTTTGCTGGAAAACCACCAATTGCTTGTGATGAGATACAGCACTGGAGGAGTAGATAAAACCATGACGTTAACACTATAGATGTTAAATGGATTATAAAAATAAAATATCAAGGCCAACCACTTAAGAAAAGTTGCTAATCCCAAATAAGAACGGCAAACTAAGCAAAACCAATCTTCTAGCGCCACCTAAAGATCGATAAATTAACAAAATAAGCAGTGAACAAAGATTGAAAAATACTTTTCACCACCTTCAAATAACACTATAGAAGCTGACAAAAAATTAAAAGGTAGATGCAAGAACATATTATTATTAAATAACAACAAAAACGACAATATTTACTCACCAATCCTCCATGATTTTCAAATCGTCGCAGACGAATGCACTTTATGGACCCTAGAGCAAGATTTGCAATCAACAAAACTAACATAAAAACGAATGAACAGGTCGTTGACACAGTCCCCCATTTTGTATAGTAAAAACATTTTACGAACACATTAATTTTTTCTTTTTTATCTTCGTTTTTCCAAGATGTTTGGAGATAAAACTTTTGACCAATCGTTGATGAATCTTTTGGTCTATTTCCAAGATTCAAAAAAGGTTTTGAAGTGGACCTCTTGATCTCAACTTGAGGACGAATTAAAAGCAATGGATCTATCCACGTGTTAACAACAAGAGTTTGACTTTCGTTGATAAAGGCTTCGGAATTTTTTCGTTCCTCTCCTAACACTTTTGAATTAAGATTGGTTTTTGCTTCAACTTGTGGAAAAACAGAAACAGTTGAAGTCGGTTTTGGATTGACACTTCTGTACAACTTGGATATCTGCTGACGCGAATTTGGCAAATTGCTTATTTGAACTGACACGTCAGTTAAAACTGCAATTTCAGGAAGAAGCGGAATACCTGAAAATGTGCCCAAGCATTAGTCAACAAACAAGATTGCATTCGAAAAAATTACAACTTGTTTGTGAACATTAACCGATTTGTTTACTTAATTATTGATACAAGTTAGCCTACAACTTAGAACCAGGGGCACCGGAAAGTTTTTTTGCATGAAATGCAAAATTTAGAACAAAAGCACTTTTTTGGTTGAATGGAAATAATTGTAGTGGCAGAATAAACTTTTTTTGGTCTTCGACTAAATTTAAAGGCAACAATTATAGCTGTCGAGAAGCTAAATTCGAAATATCAGCTAGCTAGAAAACAAAATGAAGATAATAAAAAAGAGGTCATCACGTTAAGAAACAGGCATTTTTGGTCGCAACAGTTTTTGGAATCAAAGTGATAAACTTTTTTTACTTTCCTTGTGAATGTGATTTTTTTGCTTTCCTTGTGAATGTGATAAATTGAAACTTAGCTCTTTCAAAACTAAAATTCCTGCCTGAAATTTACAATGTAGTTGGAGACCTTCTTCTTCTTCTCCTTTCGGCCTTTCCCATTAGTCAGAGGTGGCCACAGCGTATCATCATTCTCCACATCTTTCTGTCTTCAATGTCCATCTCCTTCACACCAACTTCCTTCATATCTTCTTTTACCACATTTAAAAACTTCTCTTTGGTCTCCCTCTTCTCCTCTTTCCTGGTAACTCCATTTCCATCATCTTTCTTCCTGCATACTCTTGGTCTCTCCTCATGACATGTCCATACCACCTCAGCCTGCCTCCCTCATTTTCATTCCTAACCGTTCTACCTTAACAGTACTCCTGATGTGCTCGTTTCTAATCTTGTCTTTTCTCATCAGTCCCATAGTAAACCTCAGCATTTTCATCTCTGTGACTTCCATCTCTTTCACTTGTTTCTTTGTGACTGCTACTGTCTCAAGTCCATACACCATTGCTGGTCTTACCACTAAACTGTACACTTTTCCTTTTACTCTAGCTGGTAACCTCTTGTCGCAGATTACTCCCTATACTTTTCTCCATCCATTCCATCCTGCCTGTACTCTCTTCTTTACCTCCCTCTCACAACCACCACTTTCTTGCACCGTTTTTTTATTTTTTATTTTTATTTCTATATTTATCCTCCTGACTCACAGGAAAGCGACGGAGGCGCTATACATAGGGTAAGCAATTACCCCGACCTGCTTCCGGAGATGCCAAGATATTGCTGTCCGCTAGTAATTTAGTAGAGATATGACTGCAATTTAAAACTGCTTGTCAAGACCACCAAGCAGGGGAAAGTGCCGTAAAGTGTCTTTCCCAAGGACACAACAAAATGGCGCAAGTAGGTTTTGAACCGAGACCATGCTGATCATCAGTCCGGTGCTTTAACCAAATACTTAAATTCCTTTACTCTTGGCACTTTTGTATCCTCCATCTTCACTGTTTCGTTGTCATTTCCTCCATTTATGCAAAGATATTCGGTCTTTGACCTATTGACTTTCATCCCTCTTCTTTCCAATGCATACTTCCAGGATTCTAATCTCCGCTCCACTTCTTCCCTGGTCTCTTCGCAAATCACAATATCATCAGCAAACAGCATCGTCCACGGTGGTTCTCTCCTTACTTTATCCGTTAGCCTGTCCATTATCACTGCAAACAGGAATGGACTTAACGCTGATCCCTGGTGCAGTTTAACCTTGACCTTGAAACTTTCTGTAGTTCCTACTGCACACCTCACCACTGTTTCGCTTCCCTCATACATATCCTGTACTAGTCGCACATACTTTTCCACTATTCCGGATTTTCTCATGCAGTACCACAGCTCTTCCCATGGAACCTTGTCGTAAGCTTTCTCTAGGTCCACGAATACACCATGTAGCTCTTTTTGACCTTCCCTGTATTTTTCCATTAACATTCTGAAAGCAAACATGGCATCAGTGGTTCCCTTTCTTGGCATAAATCCATATTGCTGTTTGCTGTTTTTGCTGTTAGTTGGAGACCAAAAAAATTTTTTGTACCGATATTTAACAATTTAAAAAAACATCGGCTGGTTTATAAAAATATTACAAAAGTTTTAATACTAAGGGATTACTTACTAAGTAAAGCTAAGAAAGCAATATTTTGTCGAGTCCTCGATTTCTTCAAAATGTTGTTTCCAACCACGCTTAACGTGTTTTCAAACAGAACCAAGATCATTTCCGTAAAATTTAAGTACTGCGAGTAAAGTTTTTATAAATGCGACTTCTACGCGTATAATTAAAGAAAAGTTTTCAAAATAGACCTATAGTTATTCTTAGACTTCTTGAACTTAGATGGACTTTTACAACTTAACAATCAACTTTGATTTATCGCAAATATTCAACCAAAACCGTGAATAAAAGTAACCAAAACTGGGTCTTTTCAAGAAGTCACCGTAAGCGATTTTTTTTCAGTGAAATTCACTCGGAATTCCCCTTTCAGCATCAGGATGGAATAAAGAAGAAACCAAGAGAAAAAGACCCTCTCAAGAAATGGTGGCAACCGCAGGGGATCCGGGTTAGTTTCACGAACAAAAATCGTTTCCGGTGACTTCTTGAAGAGACTCCAAAAACTAATATTTAACTGAGACTTAACACTTTGACGCTCGCCTCAGTTTTTCAGTTTGGTACAAATAGCCAAGACGTCTATAGCCGTCCGAATTAAACCTCGCACAATAACCACTGAACGTGAGGAAATGTCAATACTGCGTGTTACTACATATGATTAAAGGAAAGATGCACCTTTTATGCCAAGTTTGAGTAAATGCATGTGAGTATATGCCACTCGTTGAGACGTTGACTGCTTCTTTCAATGTTCCAGAGGCAGACGGACCCGCCAGATTGCAAACAATTTGTTGTTAACCCTTTTCTAACTTTCTTTTTTTTCGCCTTATTTTCGTTTGTGCTTAGTTTTGATTAATACACGTTGTTTAAATCTTTTTAATTGATTATAGAATGACGTAATAATGTGCTTTGTGACCTAACTTTATTCTCTCGTTCAACGTGATCATTTTCTAGCTTAGCTAGCTTAGGGTTAGGTTAGTGTTTTACTTGTTTATTTGCTAATTTAGCTAGATTAAGTTTAGGCATATTTGTAATTATTTTGCGTTAGTTATATTCACTCATTAATTCTTTATTTTATTTGATTTTATTTGAATAAGGTTGTATAAGGTATTTGAATAAAAATAAAAATAAGGTTTGATAATTTGATTAAATTTGTATATATGCCCTGAGTTTAACACCGCGCCAGGGTTTCTGTGCCCCGAAGTCGGCTAATTCTATGCCGCACAGAAACATTCAATGTTGCTCTGACAGTGAGAGTGGCTGAATGTGTGACATTGCGCTGTTGTGATGCTCCTCGTTTATTTTCTTTGCCATTACCTCCCATTTCTATTTAGTGTTATTGATATATTTCATTTTTTACAGATTATTTTAGAGAAATCACAGATAATTATTATTAGCCTTGTACAATGAGTAAACATAGAAAATCACTTATCAACAAACAAATTGCTGAACTTTTAGAAGATGACGATTCTTCCAGTGGGTCTGATAGTTCAGAGTGTAGTGATGACTCGATTGGAGACAAAAATTTTGAACCTGATGGTGGTGCTAGTGACAGTAATACGAGCAGTGAGTGTGAAAGTGATGTGGCAAATGATGAAGTTTCCTCAGAAGACGAAATTACTGTGAGTAATAAAATGGCTTTGCAAGATAATAAACATTCTGATATTTCTGACTGGGTTGATATTGAAGATGCTATAGAAGAGTTGCCTTTTGAACAACGTCCAGGAATTATTGCTGACATACCAAACAATGCAACACCTTTAGATTTATTTAGTTTGTTGTTTTCAGATAAAATCTTAGATCCTGTGGTTGACAAAACAAATAGGTATGCAGAACGATTACTTGAAGCACCAAATATTCTTAGAAAATCAAAGATAAAAAAATGGGTTGCTTTGTATAGGGATGAGTTGAAACGATTTCTCGCTGTTGGTCTCCTTATGGGTCAAGTAAAAATGCCAACTATTAGGCATTATTTTCGCTGTAAAGTTTTGTATGTAGTTCCTGCATTCTCAAAAATCATGAGCGGACGAAGATATCAAATGATTCTAAAACACCTGCATATGGACTCGGATGAAAATGACGATCTTCTCAGCAAGGTAAGACCTATCATTGACTTATTGATAGGTAACATTCGTAGCTGCTACTACCCTGATCAGAACCTTAGTCTTGATGAGTCAATGATGGCATAGCACGGAAGACTTCGATTTCGCCAATACATAAAAGGCAAAAAACACAAGTTTGGCATCAAGTTCTATACCCTTTGTGAAACTACTGGCTTCGTTTTGAATTTTGTGATCTATGAGGGTAAATAAACAGTGACAGAGGATGATGAAGGAGATGGTCATTACTAGAAAATTGTGATGAAATTGATGCAGCCATACCTTGATAAAGGTCACGGACTCTACATGGATAACTTCTACAATAGTGTTGGTCTTTCTAAGTTACTGCACAATAGAAAAACTCATATCATTGGCACTCTGAGGACCAATAGGAAAGACAATCCAAAGAGTATTAGCCAAAAAAAACTGAAGAAACCCGGTGACGCCTGCTAGATGAGAAGAGGCCCCGTTTATGTGTCAAAATGGAAAGACAAGAGAGAAATCCTCATGCTTAACACTAAGCATTACCATAGAAGGGTGAATTGTACCTCAAGTCGTGAACATAATAAATTGAAGCCCATGTGTGTTCATGACTATAACACAAACATGGGAGGGGTCGATCGTTCAGACCAACTACTTTCTTACTGTAGTACCCCAAGGAAGACCATAAAATGGTACAAGAAGGTTTTCTTCTATCTCCTCGATATTGCTGTTATGAACTCCTACGTGCTCTTCAAGAAACTATCAAAACAGAAAAAGCTGCCAATCCTAAAGTTCAGAGATGCTCTCATAGGAGAACTGGCATCTGTGGATCTCGGAATGGAACAGCCAATAAAAACATCAGCTCCTTCAAACACACTAGCAGAATATGAAACAGTTGATGCATTTCACAGCTTAGAAAATATTCCTTCATTGAAAGAAAGTGTTCCTCGATACCTACGTTGCAGAGTGTGTACACAAAAGAAGAGGAGAGAGACACGTTACAGATGTAAAGATTGTGAAGGTACACCACCTTTATCTCCTGCACCATATTTTGCTATTTACTATGGGCATTAGGGTAAGCTAGCCTATGTTTTCATAAAACAGTAGAGTTTTTTTATGTTTTATGTGCAACAGTAGTTTTTTCATGTAGCAGTTGAGCTAGCTCTTCATAGCTGTTGTAATGTTGTATTCAATAAATTCTTTATTTGCATCATGCTAGTCAGAGAACTAGTCAAAGGAATTATCAAAATGTTGTTTGTTTCTGTTTCAAAGGAAGGTAAATTAGTCCATAATTTTCTATTTTTCGTTAAAAATCATATTATAAGGTATTTGCAACCATGATTGAATACTGTTTTGTTTTGAACTGAAATAAATAAGCTTGGATAATGTTATGTGTTTAATTTCCACATGACGGGAATACACGTCGTGAGCAATTCATACCACTTCACTTCAGGTTCTAAACGGGGCGCCGGAAGCGGGGGGGCAGGGGGGCAATTGCCCCCCCTGCCTTTTAATATTCTGAAAACAGGGGGGAAGATTGTGCCTTTTGAAATTTGTCTTACAGAAATATTTTTAGATCTGCTCTACATTTAAATCTGCTAATCTCGATCACCATCTTTAGATCTGCTAATCTCGATCACCATCAAATGCAACGAAGCCAACGATGTTTCTAAAATTAAAGACATCCGTAAATCATGGTACAATAATGAAAGTTTGCCAAAATCGTAAGTTTTAGGTAGTGATAGATTTTGGGTTAGGCGAATGAAGCAGATGTTTGTTTAGAGTGAAAGAACGATTTTGAGTGAAGACCTTTGATTTTGGGACGAAATAGGAAAATCAGAGATCGACTACAAGTAAAGACCTTTTTTTTTTTTTTTTAGAGAACACTATGATTTTGGGGCGAAAACAGGCATAGCCGTACCAGCCCAAAAAATTTTGGGGGGGCAATGAAGTTTTGCCCAAATTTTGTGACGTTTGCCCAAATCATGATTTTATAGTACATTTCGGATATGACAAAAAAATTGTCTGAGATTCTCAGACGAAAAACCAATTTTGTCCTAAAATCATGGTGATCTCTAAAAAAAAAAAAAAAAAGGTCTTCACCTAAATTTGGGTTATTATTTTTTGCAGTTCCTCATCATCACCTCTCTAAATTTCCTGACTTTGCCCAAATTTTTCATATCGCTTCCCGAAAAACTATGGTTTTGCCCAAATATTTTCTTCTCACTGCCCGAAAAATCTTAATTTTGCCCAAATCTTCGAAACTTGGGGGGGCAATTGCCCCCCCTGCCCCCCCGGCAGGTACGGCTATGAAAACAGGAAAATTGGAGATCGACTACAAGTGAAGACCTTTTTTTAGAGAATACGCTAATTTGATTGCGACATGGTTGCTATAAACGACTTTTGTTGGAGTGCCTTTTTAACAAAAGTGCCCTTTTTTTGAAATTTGCCCCCCCTGGAAAAAAAACTCCGGCTCTCCTGGTTCCAAATGCAGCATGACGTCTATAGACGTCACTCCTTTTTTTACTGCCAATAGACTTGTTTAATATACATATATATAAAGTTAAGCAAAAATGGCTCATCTTTTCTGATTATAAGTTAAAAATCATGAGGGTGTGCATTTGTGCAAAACCAGCATGACGGCTATAGCCGTTGTCGAGCGTCGAAGTGTTAATTAAACTGAAAAACTTAAATGTCCAATCAAAAGTTTCTAAAATCTAAAACTTAAGAAATTCTTAAAGTTTTACACTGTAGCCTACAATTTCACAAAGTTTTTGCTACTTTTATTCAATAATTTTTAAAATATTTACAATAAACCAAAATAACCATATAAAAACTGTTAAAATTATTTAGAAACGAATTGAAATGGTGTTTATTTGGGTTTATTGAGAAAGAAAAAAGTATGGAGGTGCCGGGCATCGATCCCGGTACCTCGCGCATGCTAAGCGCGCGCTCTACCATCTGAGCTACACCCCCACATGGAAAGGAGAGGAAAATTTATTGTTTTATTCAAGCAACTGATTAACGGCAAGGTTAAAGTGCGTAATCTAGCTTTATTGCTAGGTTACATAGCTTTTTAGCTTTATTGCAAATCATGAAAAAAGTTTTTTGCTTTATTAGAACGAGAGAATTAATTGAAGTTGGCCTATTTTGCTAATTTTTTTATCTAGATTAAAAAGGAGAGGTTTAAAGCCATAAAACTATTAAACAAGGATTTTCGTCGCCAAGGTCAATACTCTTTTCTGCGGGCCGCATAACTTTGCTTCGCCGGCAGCAGGTTGCCCGCGGTGAGCACAATCCCTGATAAAAAGGTCATAAAATAGGCTATCAAAAATCGTTTAAGGTTCTACGTCAAAATTAAAAATTACGTCCAATTGTAAATTCAGAAAAAGGCCAAATTGTTGGCAATTTTGAACAAAGTCATCACAAAAACTTTATGAATAATGTACTTGTTCAACTCCTGTCGTCTTCGGGATACGGTGTGCAAGATGAAATCAAAACGTCTTATAGGCTATTTATTGGCTTTCTACTTATCAGTTATGAGTGTGAACATGTCGTTGGTGTGAAGAAAACTATACCAAGAAAAAAATATTTCTAAACTAATATCTTTCCTCGTCAATCATGTCAAGCAGCTCTAGATTTAATTAAAAAAGAGAAAAAATTCAATCGGACATCTTGGCATCTAAATAGCCGCTTTATTTTTATCAATTAATAGTTGCTCTTAGTATAACGCTTTTGTTGTTGTCGTGCAAGCAAAGAGAAAAAAGTTGTCAAATGGAAACTTTTGGTTATTGGAGGACATATTTTATAATTTTAAAGAAAGAAGGCCGCATAAGTTGAAACATCTAAAAAAATTGCGTAATCTTTTTGAATCCGTCTCGGTTTTTTTGATTTTCGGCGCCAAAAAAAAGTAATCGCTGAAAAAAAAGGTCATGATTTTAAATCTGACTGGGATTTGTCAATTTTCGTCCCCAGATTGAAGTGATCTCCGAAAAAAAGAAGGTTATCGCTTTGAATCTGTTCCGATCTCTTTGATTTCCGTCGCCAAAACAGAGGTGAACTCAAAAAAAGTCTTCACTTTAAATTTGTCCGAATTTCCTTGTGTTTCGTCTCTAAATTGTAGTAGGCTAATCAGCAGCAATTATTGATGCATAATTCTATCGTCATAAAAGCCGCACAAAAAACTCAGGGAGGCCGCAAGTTTCCCACCTCTGATGATCCGAAACGTCAAAAACAAAGAAATACGATTTTAAAATTCATTGTTCTTCTGGTAAAATCAGGCAAGTAAAACTTCAACAAATACAAAAGGCGTAATATTTATTAAAGCAGAACTCAACGACGTTTCGTCCGTTGCATTGGGCGGACTTCTTCAGGTACGAGTAAAAGCAAAACACAACGCGCACCGTATTTAAAAACCAAGAAGTTAAAAACACAAACCAACAAACACAAGGTGAGAAGCGAACATACATAACGATTTCAAAATTACTAAGTGCAAAAGAAACAAATTGAACAGGTTGAAAACCCACATCAGTTGAGATTTTTTATATTGCTATATATTTTTGGAAAAACATTACGATCTTTATCATTTATTGAATTTTTTGTATTATTAATATATAATGATTCTAAAAATTTGCGTTTTTCATAGTCAATGTTATAATCCAATATTTCAGAATTACCAAAATCAATCCTATGTTCACAATTAAAACAATGCTTAACCAATGCAGTTTTTTTATTCAAATCATCTTCTTTTAGTTTAGCCAAATTAATCGGTTTTAAATCACGTTTATAAACGTGATTTGACTAAACTAACCGATTAATTTGGCTAAACTAAAAGAAGATGATTTGAATAAAAAAACTGCATTGGTTAAGCATTGTTTTAATTGTGAACATAGGATTGATTTTGGTAATTCTGAAATATTGGATTATAACATTGACTATGAAAAACGCAAATTTTTAGAATCATTATATATTAATAATACAAAAAATTCAATAAATGATAAAGATCGTAATGTTTTTCCAAAAATATATAGCAATATAAAAAATCTCAACTGATGTGGGTTTTCAACCTGTTCAATTTGTTTCTTTTGCACTTAGTAATTTTGAAATCGTTATGTATGTTCGCTTCTCACCTTGTGTTTGTTGGTTTGTGTTTTTAACTTCTTGGTTTTTAAATACGGTGCGCGTTGTGTTTTGCTTTTACCTGAAGAAGTCCGCCCGATGCAACGGACGAAACGTCGTTGAGTTCTGCTTTAATAAATATTACGCCTTTTGTATTTGTTGAAGTTTTACTTGCCTGATTTTACCAGAAGAACAATGAATTTTAAAATAAGTAATATCCCTGGTAACAGTGTTTATATTAAAGAAATACGATGCCTGTTTTTTATATGACGCTGCACCACGCCGTACAAAGCGGCAATATATTTATGTAAACCTAATTATAGAAGTTTTGTGAAACCTCCTTCAAGTTACGATTAAGAAAACCAAAAACTACGAAGCAAAAGGCAACATTTGCTCAAGTTTGTAGGCTAGTCCATGTGTTGTTTTGTAAAAAATTAAAAACAATGGGCCTGTGGTACTTTTTTGGGTGGTTTCATACAGGGCTTGTAAAAAACTAATTGATAAAAAACTAACGGCAATTAATTGTTCTAATCAATTGATTGCAACAATATTTTTGATTGCTACAACATCAATTGATTGCCATTAATTGAAACATTGATATAGTCAGAAATTTTTTTATTAAAATAGAACCAGTATGCTTATAAAATTTAATAGTTACAAGATTTTTAACTTATTTGATCATAGCTGTACCTGCAGGGTGGCACGGGGGCAATTGCCCCTCCAAGTTTCCAAAATTTGGGCAAAATCATAGTTTTTCGGGCAGTGACAAGAAAATATTTTGGACAAAACCAATTTTTTGGGCAGTGATAAGAAAAATTTTCTCAAAATCAGAAATTTTAGGGCAGCGACATTGATCAAATGCAGAAAATAATTATCAAATTTAGGTAAATACCTTTTTTTTTTAGGGAACACCATGATTTTGGGACGAAAAGACAATTTTTTGTCATATCCGTGAAGTACTAGAAAATCATGACTCGGGCAAATGTAACAAAATTTGGGCAAAACTTCATCGCCCCCCAAATTTTTTTGGCTGGTACGGCTATGAACGGCAAAATACAATTTACTACAGTATATTTGAAATATTAGAAAGTTATTTTTTTGTTAATAAAGGTTTTTTTTTGTTGTTGCAAAACTTTTATTTTTCATTTTTAAGTCACATGTGCTCTTGAAATCACAGCTAATAGTGTTTATATTGGGTAAAATAACTGACATTTAATTTAGAATTAATTGCAATTATTAATAGGTTAACACACCAATTGAAATTACGTAATTGCTACAGTTACAATTAGTTTTATGTATCGGCATCTCACTGTAAGCCATTTAATAAAAAAAATTATTGTAAAGTGAGACATTTTTCAGGCTCACTATAACCTAAACGTACAATTGGTCTTTACTTTCAATCAAAAAATTAATAATTATTATCATTTAATGGTTTTTGTAGGGAAAAATAGAACAAAATGAAACTTTGATCCAAAAGACGCTTCAAAGGGCAATAATAAAATCTGCGCTGCTCATGCATAGCTTATAATTGCCCATGTCAATTTTTAAGTTTGATGTTTAAGGGCCGAATAGATTTTTTGGGACCGGCTCGACAACGCATTTTTTTCTTAAAGCCTGACTCAGTGACATGATCATTAACTTACTTCAGTGAACGTTACGAATCATGAATGATAGGCAATATATCGCAAGTTTTGTAATTGATAAAATAAACTGGAAGTGGGGAGAACCTTTAACAGTACGCCACATTTTTTTTAAATTCAGGAAACTTTAAAAAATATCGATAAAAAAATTTATGAAATTTTAATCTACAGTATCTTTATTGGTGTTCAAAAATGAATAGTTAAATTAGGTTATTTATGCAAAGTCTTTATATCCCCTAAAAAGTGGTTTTAAAATTAAGGTCCGCACTTTTGGGCATTTATGATTCCTAAGTGTTGGTAACAGTGCGCTCCTATGGTCCCGACACTGCTCCACCTTGTTTTTATACAACCCAGCTAAAAATACATTTAATTAATCGACTATTAAGGGTTTTTTGTTAATGCACTTTTTTATGCTTTGAGAGCAAATTATGTGAAACTTTTACGTCAAAAAACATTAATTTTTTTATAATATGAAGAAATTAACTTTTCAAGCAATTTAAATACCTAAATACAAATTGCATTATTAAATAAAGTCAACATACTAGTATAACCACGAATACTAAAACAAAACTTTTATTTTTTTGGATGTTAAAATTGAATGAACAGAATAAAATGATTTAAACTTGCAAAAACTCGATTTTATCATATTTTAGTTTTCATTTTTTTATTTTCATCTCTATATTTGTTGACCTGACTTGCAGGAAAGCATTGGGGGGAATACCAGGTAACTGTCGAGGAATATTACCTCAATCTACTTCCAAAGTTGCTGTCCGGTTGTAATTCTTAATTTTAGTTTTTTAGTTTTTTAAAGATATGACTGAAATTTAGAGCTGCTTGCCAAGACCGCCAAGCAAAGGAAAGTGCCGCAAAGTGTCTTTCAAAGAACACAACGGAATGGCGCGAGTAGGTTTTGAACTGCGATGGTATCGATCACGTTCGCCATCAATCACGGCGCTCTTAAACACTTGACCACGCTTCCGACACGTTTGGACAGGGCCAACATAATTTGTCGGCAGCGTGGGCGAGTGATCACAAGAGGGCGGTATTGATGGCGAATGCGACCATCACGGTGACGCTTCAAAACTGCTCTCGAAATTTTGATGAAGTCTTGGTAAGATAATTTACCGCACTGTCCTTTACTTGGCTGTCTAAGCAGCCAGACAAATATTTTGGCACCTCCAAAAGCAGGTCGGGGTCATCCCCTGGTGGTTACCCTATGTATAACGCCATTGATGCTTTCTTTAGTTTAAAATTTATGCTTTTGCAAATACCTGTCCAAGCTTCTTCACACAAACCCATATTTCCGGGATAGTTTTAAATATTATTTTTCTTCTAGCACAGCTTTACAAGCTTTAAGTACACTACTGAAACAGAATTTCTCAAACTGAAGGTCGCAACTCATAAGAGTCGCCAAGTATTTTGAAGAAAATTGCAACAATACTTAGGCTAATAGAATATTTTTAAACTTATGTCAATAAAAAAGAACGCAAAAAGAGTCGCCGGCAAAATAAAAATCCGTTTCTTTGTAACTTATGGTTTTATTGGACTACTTGCTGCTTTATGCTAAGCGGGGTCACCATTGTTAATAAGCAGTGTGACCCCATGGCGGAATTTGTCGTGAACTGCTTTTTTAAATGGACAACAGATATCGCTCAAGTAAATTGAGGACAACGATGTAGTCAAGACCACCAACCTCGAGACACAGACCGGATAATTTTTTCGAGACCAAGACCGACACCGAGAATTTTTATGCAAAATAATGTAAACTTTTGATAATTCCAAAAGCAGTAAACTTTTTTTTTAACATATAGTTGCATTTCAAATAAACAAGTATCTTTAACACAGTGAAAGAGAGCCTTGCTCTGTGTGATCCACAAGGTTTTTTAAAAAAATAGATAAATCGACAACGATTCTTTACAAGGCTGTACCTAATACACTTATGTCTCATTCACTTAATTCAAAATGCTTTTAAACAATAAAAAAATAATTTTTTCATTAGTAAAAACTGACCTTGCTTTGAAAAAAATCAAAGAAGTAGCTCTTTGTACCATATTTTTGCAAATATGAAATAAAATTGATGTATGAATAAAATGTTTAATAATGCAAGTATAATGCCACTTAAAGAAAGAATAAAAAATTAAAACACAAAGGCGCACTATTGGAGGATGTCCCTATATCTTATTCACCTGATATGATAGCTCCGGCAATGAACTTAGAAAAAGGTTATTTTTCTTTTCTGTGTTAATTTCCACCATTATTGTCATTGTCGATAATATGAACACGAAGGAATACAAATGGTGAAGCCTTTTCAATGGCCCGGAGGTGTTGGTTGATTCCTGCAAGAATCAGTTTTAAATGTAAATCACAAAAGAATTTTTTAAAGAATATTAACAAATTGTGGAAGATTTGTAAACATGGAAAGCGCAGATGAATCTCAAATGGAGCTGATCATGAAAAACCCCTCAATGTTTTTGGTGGCTTGTTGCAATTCTTGCTGTAGATTCCGTTTGGGCTCTCAAAGTTTAATCAGTTCAAATATCAAAAAAATTATTTTTCGCCTAATTTATTTGTTTTTAATATATTTAAAGAAATTGATATTACGCACAAACAGTCTTTTTTAATTTTGTCTTAATTTTGGAAATAAACGTTTTATCAACAAAACGTTCTTCCTATTATCAAGCTCTCAGTTGAACTCCGACCCTCACAATGCAATTGTGCCCATGGTGTTGATACAGCACGTCATCGCATTTAAGGTCACCTTTCCTGCGTCAAGTTTTTAACTTACATTAAGCTTGCAAAATTGTCTTTTTTTGGGTTTGCAATTTTTAATGTGGTTCAACAGGCACACCAACAATACTCCAACAATCGATAACGATCCAATTATCACCGTCATCAACTGTATTCCTTCCATTTCCGATTTTGATTATTGATTTCGATGTATAAAAGAACTTTGCTGCGGGGTAATTGTCTAACTTTACTATAAAAATTAAATCTCTTTGGTTGAACCTACAATAAGAAAAGTTTTTACATTATTGGTTGAAAATACATTGAATCGCTTTTCAAAAATTTTACGGTGAACTCAAGGCTTAAAAATTCAATATAAATGAAATTTTAATCTAAAAAAATTTTGAATAAATTTTGCTGTGGTAATCTTGGTCAGATTCGGGACTTCCTTTTTAAAGAAATTTTTTTCATTGCTTTACCACGGACTTCTAAATAGTAGTTAGAATCCGTGCGTTTACGTTACAAATTTTTATTTGCCGATTCACATCTTTTCCGGCTTAAGAAGATTTGCAAATTTAAATCAAATTTTTTACCACAGTTTTCTTGTAAGTTTTTCAAGTCTTGTTGAACCTTTTAAGCTTTTTAATGAAGCTAGTAATCAGATGATTAATTTCAAGCCGCTTAAAGATCTTACACAGAAAGCTGACGACAATGAAGAATACGAGGAATATGAATGTTTTTAGAACGATCAATTACTTTGTTAAGAATACTCTTTTTTACAAAATATTGACATTTTAAAATTAGTTTGCAAGTTTAAAACATTCATTTTATTAGTTTTCTTTACGTCTACTGAAAGTTGTCTTACACAAATTGCGCTCAACTTTTTAAGGGATTGGTTTCAGCAGTGGCTCCCAACCTTTATTTAGTAGAAGACCCTTTCAAAAAACTATCAAGCCTTCGAACCACTAAATTTTAAAAACAGACCCAGTCTAAAACTTTTGCTAAGTTTTTAAAAATTTTTTCGAACTTCTAGTGAACTCGCCGAATTCTGCAATCTTTCCGATCGGGAACTATTGGTCTTGAGCTTAACTCAAAACATTGCTCAGTTTATGAATTGCACGATGAGAATGTTTATCAAATAGAAATCCTAACTCTAAATCTTGAATGTTTATTAAATAAGAATCTTAACTCTTAATTTAAAATAATTTAGACTTCATTAAATCTTTTTATTTTATCCAATCATAATTTGCTTTGCTTTATTTTACACTTTTTTAAAGCTTGCAATTTGAAACGTTATAATAAGAAACCGGTCTGTTCAGTAAAATTTTGGTGCTCTTTTTCTATTGAATCGTAATAAAAAAGATTCAGCGAAGTATTCAGAACATTCAAACTACATGGGCAACAAACAGTCTTAAGGTTTTTAAAAGCCGACTTAGCTGTTCTAACTGCCGTATGAATCAAATTTTGCAACCTGATTCTATTTCTTTTCTTTCAATATTTAGCTTTTACGCTGTCCTGTTACAAGCTTTAAAACAAAATCAATCGTACTGAACTGAGTCACTCATTTAAGTGCCTTTTCGGGACGCTCAACGGCCATTATCTGAGTTGTTTCTACACAACATGCAGCAGTCTCCAGCAGTTGGAAATTGATTTGACAAAAAAGATATTATCCGAATCAAGCGGCATGTGTTGAACTAGGCAACAAAGTCACAAGTTAGTCATCTTTCATTTTAATCTTTTTAAATTTAATGCGCCATTTCATAAACGCAACAGCAGAAATGATTTGATCCGATATTGAATGTCATCAATGATTTTGTCAGTCTTTATCTTGTCCAACGTTTTAACTGAGTGTTGCTGACAGTAATATCTATTGACGGATTTTCTTTTGCTTAGAAAAAAAAAAGAACTTTCAACTTTTGTTGATTGAATTATCCAATTGAATACTTCTTCTATAAACTGAACCTATGTTTGCTTGTACACCTATGGCTCAAAGTAATTTTTATCCAGTTTGCTTCTAAAAATTAAGTAGAGTCTCTGGCTTTTCTCTGTTTTTGATGATTTTATTTTATTAGCCATAAGCTTGTCGTTTGCCATTCTTCTTCGCTACATCAATTATGCATAAAGTATAAACGTACACAGGACCACTTTAGCAAAGTTAGATTACAACTCAAAAAATCAAGGTTAAAGGATATATTATTTAAGTCGTGTTTTAAAACGTGTTGATTGAATGTAATATTTACAAACTTGCTTTCTTCAAGCATAGTTTACTTTCTATACGCATTTTTTTTAATTTAAAAAGATAAAAAAGATGCCGGAAAATCAAAATCTTTTCAAGATTCAAAAAGGAATTTATGACGAATATTGATTAAAATTGAGAAAACATTCATACGCTTACTCTTGCACATCTGTCATTATTTTGTTAAAAGCCTCTTGAGATGCAGTTATGTTTCGACTCACTAATTTAAAAATATTCTTTCGGCTTTAAAAGTAGTCAAAGTATTGTTTGTATAGGCAATCTATTGCTCCATTCAATAAGAAGTGGTAAAATTTACTTTTTTTAAAAAGTGAGATACCGAAATAAAGTAAATTAGTTTTTGCGGCTGAACGTTTCCTCACTCAAAAAACCCCTTATATTTTTTTAAACTGCGGTTCATGTTACTTTACACCAGGACGTCGAACCGAACCGGATCCGTGAACCGGTATTAACCGCGTTGTTCTTTGTCTTGAACCCGAACTGAACCCGAAAAAATAAAATTTGTTGAACCTGAACAGGAGCTGAATCGGAAAAAATTAAATTTATCGAAGTGGATCCTGAACTTGAACCTGAACTTTATTTTAAACGAATCTGATTCGACGCTATCAATTTATTTTTATATAGGCTTAGATAAATTACATTTTTGAATTTAAAGTTGCTACTCGCGTACTAATGGTACGCGAGCAGTTTCCTAAAATTAAATTATATTTACTGGATATTTCTTGGTGTTATAATAATAATTACATTTAAGCTAAATTTTCAGCTAATTTATTGCAATGAACTAAATTTTTTGCAAAATCAATACAATAATCAGAGTAGATACTTTTAGAAGCTGTTGTACAGGCAAGAACTGGTCTGCAAGCAGAGTTTTTGGAAAAGTTGCGAAAACGCTGGCACCGCAATCATCTTAGCGATTTTTAAAGCGCAAGTGCAAGTTTAATAAGGCATATAAAAGAACTTTTAAAAAATCTGTCTTTCATAAAATTGTTTTGTTTGTATTTATGTTTTGAACAATCGAACAATGATGTTGTAAATGTTTTAAAAAGCAAATGTCTTTTTTGCTGTATAAATCTACGTTCGCTCTCACACTGAAATATGGTAAAAAGAGTTTTTGAATAAAGGAAAAAGTTTTTCGAATTTTAAACACAAAAAAATCACGATTTGAGTTATCCAGAGTTTCCAGCCATCGGAGGCACATTCTTGTGTTTTTTGATGCCGGTCCCAATCCCGGATAAACGGGGAGGATTGCGGCAGGAAGGGCATCCGCCGTAAAAAATTTTTGCCAAAACAGACAAATGCGTAATCATTATCAATCCATATAGGATCGGTCGCGGCCTGGGTTACCAACAACCGCCTCAAATGCCGCACAGCAGGGCACCTGTGAAAATTATGCTACTGCTGAACATAGCAAAAGCAAGAGGAGAAAGAGAGGAGGAAGGCGAGTGAAGATGCAGCAGACATTGTGGAACCTTAAATATTGGAACAATGACTGGAAGGGGAAGAGATCTGGCAGACTTGATGGAACGAAGGAATGTAGACATATTGTACCTACAGGAAACTAAGTGGAAAGGGAGTAAAGCAAGGAACATTGGAGGTGGATGCAAACTATTTTACAACGGAGCTGATGAAAGAAAAATGGGATATGGATGGTGATGAGGGAGGAGCTGGCTGAAAGTGTCCTAAAAGTGAAGAGGGTCTCGGATAGACTAATGGCCATGAAGCTGGAGGTAAAAGGGTCCATCCTAGATATAGTAAGCGCATAAGCCCCACAGGTTAACAACAGCATGGAGGAGAAAAATGATTTTTGGGAAGACCTGGATGGTTTGATAGAAAGTCTACCAAAACAGGAGGGGATAGTTCTAGGTGCAGACCTTAATGGACATGTGGACGAAGGAAACATAGGAGATGAGGAAATAATGGGAGGTACGGTGCTGGAACAAGAAATAAGGAAAGATCAATGGTTGTGGATTTTGCGAAAAGGATGGATTTGGCGATTGTCAACACTTAATTCATGAAGAAAGATGAACACAGGGTGACGTATAAAAGTGGAGGAAAAAGTACCCAAGTAGATTATGTGATGTGCAGAAGGAGGAACTTGAAGGAAATGTGCGATTGTAAGGTAATAGTGAATGAGTGTCACAAAACAGCACAGTATGGTGGCTGTCATGGTGAAAAAGAAAAAAGCAGAAAAAATGAAGCCAAAGATACGATGGTGGAAACTGAAGAAGACAAGCTATCAAGAAGCGTTTAGACAAGAGGTGACCGGGACTTTGGGAGGCAAGAACGGGTTACCTGATGAGTGGGACAAAACAGCGGAAATGCTAAAAAAAAAAACAGCTAAAACTGTGTTGGGAGTGACATTTGGGAAACGAAAAGAAGACAGGGAGACATGGTGGTGGAATGAGGAACTTCAGGAGAGCATAAAAGAAAAAAAAGAGGCAAAGAAAGCATGGGACAAAATAAGAGATAAAAATACTAAAAAGATCTACAAAGAAGGCAGTTCCGATGGCGAAGGGACGTGCGTATGACGATTTGTATGCTAGATTAAAAACAAAAGAAGGTGAAAAGGAGTTATACAGATTGGCTAGGCAGAGAAACAGAGCAGGGAAAGATGTACAGCACGTGAGAATTATAAGGGATGAAAACAGTAATGTTATGGCAATTTCGGAGGCAGTGTTAAAGAGATGGAAGAAATACTTTGAAAAACTAATAAATAAGGAAAATGATAGAGACCCTAGGACAGGGGAAGCAGAAGTGGTTAACAAAGAGGTAAAGTGCGTCAGTGGAGAAGAAGTAAAGAATGCACTAAGAAGGATGAAAAAAGGTAAAGCAGTTGGGCCAGACGAGTTGCCAGTAGAAGTTTGGAAGTGCATGGGAGAGATGGGGATAAAGTTTTTGACCAAACTGTTCAACAGACTATTAGTGGGTGAACGGATGCCAGAAGAATTAAGAAGCAGTCTGCTTATCCCAATCCATAAAAACAAAGAGGACGCACAGTGCTGTGGAAACTATAGAGGAAAGCTAATGAGCCACACAAGCTAATGAGCCACACAATGAAAGTATGAGAAAGAATTATTAAAGCCAGGCTAAAGGATAGAGTAGGGATCAGCAAACAGCAATATGGATTTATGCCAGGAAAAGGAACCACCGATGCCATGTGTTGCTTTAAGAATGTTGATAGAAAAGTACAGGGAAGGTCAAAAAGAGCTACATTGTTGTGTTTGTGGACCTAGAGAAAGCTTACGACAGGGTTCCGCGGGAAGAACTGTGGTACTGTATCAGAAAATCAGGAATAGCGGAAAAGTATGTGCGACTTGTACAGGATATGTACGAGGAAAGCAAAACAGTGGTGAGGTGTGCAGTAGGAACTACAGAAAGTTTCAAGGTCAAGGTTGGACTGCACCAGGGATCAGCGTTAAGTCCATTCCTGTTTGCAGTGATAATGGACAGTGATAATGGACAGGATAATGAACGGATGGAGAAAAGTATGGGGAGTAATCTGCGACAGGAGGTTACCAGCTAGAGTAAAAGGAAAAGTGTACAGTTCAGTGGTGATACCAGCAATGGTGTATGGACTTGAGACGGTGGCGGTCACAAAGAAACAAGTGAAAGAGATGGAAGTTGCAGAGATGAAATTGTTGAGGTTTGCTATGGGAGTGACGAGAAAAGACAAGATTGTAAACGAGTACGTTAAGGTAGAACGGTTAGGAATGAAGATGAGGGAGGGCAGGCTGAGGTGGTATGGACATGTCATGAGGAGAAACCAAGAGTATGTAGAAAGAAAGATGATAAAAGTGGAGTTACCGGAAAAGAGGGAAAAGAGGGAGATCAAAGAGAAGATTTTTAGATGTTGTGAAAGACGATATGGGGGAAGTTGGTGCAAAGGAGACGAACGTTGAAAATAGGACGGTTTGGAGAAAGATGATACGCTGTGGCTACCCCTGATTGAAGGGAAAGGCCGAAAGAAGAAGAAGAAACACAAAAAATCACGATTTGAGTAATCCAGAGTTTCTATCGAAACTAGTAGCTACTGTTAAGTTTGCTACGTGTATCGTCAGCAGCCGCGGTCTATTTCTTTTATCAGTCTGTAGCTGTCGTTATTATCTTACCTTACGTATACCTATATTGTACTTAATCTTTAAGCATATGAGAAAATTTTATTGACAAGGTCCAAGTGAAGGCAATTCAGAACAAGCACAGCTAAATAAAACCAATTTTAAAAATATTTAGTGACTACGCTACCGACCACTTGCATTACAAACTCAAACCAAAACTAAAAACAGAGAGAAAAATTCAACACAGTTAGATGCACACGGATCAAGCAGAGAGTCATAAATGTTGCCATTATACAAATTGAAATTGTGTTTCTACCAGCTACTGGTGGCAAATTTTTGGCAAAGGTACTAAAGGTGAACCAAAGCAGCTTGGTTATAATTGCTTCGAAAAAACGAGAAATTTAAATTAAATTTGTAACAGAATGAGGCGAGTAGATTTTGAACGGCGACCGTGTCAAACACATTAGCCATTACCGCGCTCTTTAAATACTTGTCTACGGTGGCGACTTTTTATAACAAACATGCATTAAAGGCACATATTCTTTTTTCCTGCATGAGAATAATACAGTATTTTTACTAAATTTTAAATTGGTGAACATTTTTGCCATAGATCAAAGACTTTTAAACTAAAAATCGCGCACCCTGGGATGCAATTTTCAATTTTGAATCCATGGAATCGTAATCTAAATATTTTTAACCGATCAAAAATCCAAAATTTTTTTCTCTGCTCATAAAGATTCTATCACTCAGCTCTTGGAGCAATCAAGGAGCACACTATGTTAGTGGTCATGGCAAAACTTTTTTAGCAACTTTTTAAGATGATAAACAAACTCATCTGTTTCTTATTTTGCGTTTGCAAATATATCGTGTCCATAAAGTCTCTTTACAATTTTAAAAAATTACTCCAAAGTGAAATGATGAGATATTGCAATGAGGGTTCTTTTATGTTAATCAGTATTTCATAAAATTTTTATTGACACTAAAATTTATTGTTTCAGATAAAATTTCTTAATTAAAATTTCTTATGTTTAATGATTGAGTTATATGAACTGAACCCCCATAAAATGACTACTCCTCAAGAAAAAGCGCAATGTGTATTCTGGTTCATTGAGACAAAATCAGATGTTCAGACCCAGCGAAACTACAGAAATAAGTATGGAAGAGACCCTGTGCACTGTTGAACGTGGTAGTTCCAATTGTCTGGCAGCAGTACGGATGGATTTCATAGGAGAACGTTGAAAGGCTTGCCTTACACGCTTGATGTTTTCTTCAGATGTTCTTGGTCACCCACTCCTCCTTGTATCGAACACTGTCCCTGTCTCCATAAATTTCTTGTGCCATAAACGAATTGAAGGACGTGATGGTGGGTCTCTTCCATACTTACTTCTGTAGTTTCGCTGGCTCTGAACATCTGATTTTGTCTCAATGAACCAGGATACACATTGTGCTTTTTCTTGAGGAGTAGTCATTTTATGGGGGTTCAGTTCATATAACTCAATCATTAAACACAAGAAATTTTAATTAAGGAAACAAAAATTTTAGTGTCAATAAAAACTTTATGAAATACTGATTAACATAAAACAACCCTCATTGCGATACCTCATCATTTCACTTTGTAATAATTTCTTTAAATTGTAAAGAGACTTTATGGACAGCCTGTATGATTGATTTGAAAATGTACCGAAAGGTAAATATAATTGAACTGTAAAGAGCTGAGTGAGAATTTATTGAACAGAGAAAAAAATTTGGATTTTTGATAGATTGAAAATATCTAGATTACAATTCCATGGGTACAAAATTGAAAATTGCCCCCGGGGTGTGCTAAAAGTTTTTGGAAGAAGTTTAAAGTTGGTAGAATATTGTAAGACATGTAAAACTTATATTGGTGATTCAGAAATGAAAAACAAAGGAGAAAAGATTACGTTAAGGGGTCGCAGATACAAAAGTTTTAAAATATCTAGACCAGGGGCGTCCAATCCATGGCCCGCGTAAAGGTTTTGAGTGGTCCGCGCAATATTTTTTGAAGCCCTCTGTCCCCAATTGGTTGAGAACAGCTGGTGTAACGTGACCCTACATTTGACAACAAATTTGACTAAAAAATTATTATAAATCAAAAATAAAATTCTGATATAAATCCTTGAGTATTTTACACAACTTTTGTTGGTCTGCTCATTTTCAAAAAGGCAATTTTGAGAAAACTATTTTTATCTATTAAGAAATAAATAAAACACAAGTGGAGAAAGTTATATTAAAACAAAACCTAAAAATCTTCAAATTTTAAATTAAAGACTTTTCGATTATATTTTTAAACAGCAATCAATAAAATTATTACAAGTTGAGTTTTAGATCTTGTTCAAATATGTAATTCAAAAAACTTAATTTAAATTGACCCGGTGAGTCTTCGAAAATTCATTATTATTTAGACTATTTACGAAGCAGAAAAGCGAAGACTGGTTAAAACTTGGTTGACTTCATAGGGATACGCCTAATCGACTGATTTTCAAGCGGTAGACTGTGGTTTATCCCTATTTACCGAAAACTATAAAACTAAAAAAATAAAACTAATTCCAGACTAATGTTATGTCATCATGACAAAAGAAAAAAGACAGATAACAACCAATATCTACTTTATGGCACGCTGCATTATGTACATTTATGACATTGCATTTATTCAAGCACGAATCTATAAACAGATGCGTCACGAACGCTGACGTCAATAGTACCATTCATGCTCGATTAAAGTTTGTTTTGTAACGAAGGCTGAAATGAAAAATTATGTAATTTTTCAAGATTCTTGAATCTTGCAACCAAATTTGTTGCGTAAAGGCTCGTTCCCACAGAGCGTGGAATGAAGTATTCTTTGTTTCTTTTATTGATTTTTTGCTTCGCTTAGCGCTTAAGCGTGTAAAAAAATAAAAAATCAATAAAACAAACAAAGAATACCCCCTTTCACGCTCGTAGTGGAAACGGGCCTTAAAACTTACTCTTGCTTTTTAAAGCAATTTCATATCAAGGTTCGTTTCCCGTGAAGTTTTTTTGGGTGTCGTGATTTTATTTACAATCAAACGGCGATAGTTCTGAAAAAATTTAACTTAACCTTTAAAATGCCGCCTTAATTTTGTAACGTAGAAGGCCACTTGGGGTCAAATTTAAACCCATAATATAACAGACAATAATCGATTGTGTTTTCGAGTTTTTTCTTCAAAATAAGTTTTTAGTTGAAACAGAAGTCATAACACATATCACTACCCCAAAATATTCTTTATTGTAACGTCACAATGACTTCATTTTATTATTGATTCAAAACTAACAAAATTTTAGCGTAGTCAATGGTTTTATTTAAAAAGCTGGTAAAGAAGCTGTCACAAGAGTTCAGAACTTAGTTCAAATATCCAGTTATTCAGTTTCTTTCCCCTCTGCATCGTGTATTGTGCAAGCATCACATATAATGGTCATGCTTATATAGTCCTTGTAAGCTTACATTGCGCATGATTTCCAGACGTACTCGGTCTTGACATCTCTTCCCCTGTCACGGAAATGACGGCGTCCTCTCTTCCTCATCATAGCAACATAGTCTTCAATATTCTGTAATGCTTTCGTGAAAATCGGATGCAAACTCGCACAGATTATAGCTTTTTAATTTTTCTTGACAGTGTAGAAAATTAGTATCTCTGTGCAGCAAATGTTATCACCAGATGCCGTGCAATACTGAGTAGAAAATCTTTCCATTTTAGCTTCATGTATTCCTCTTCGTCAAACTATAGTCCCTTAAACACTATGTGTTATGCAATTAAACTCCAATATCAATAGTAATCACCAAAAACAGATTGACCAAAACAAGAAAAATTGTAACGCGAAAGGTCACGTGGAGTCAAATATGACCCCATCGCAAATTAATACGAAAAAGTAAATGAATAGTTGTTCCTGGTAATAAAAAATATTATGTAAACCTAGCACACCACAATCATGACAAAGTCAAAAAGTCTGGTGCATCTATATTGTAAAACAGGAAGCTTGCAATCATAAGCGTAGAGCTGAAAAAATTTGGGAACGATGGAGTTTTGCCCATATTTTGTGACGTTTACCCGAATCATGATTTTCTAATATTTTACGGATATGAGAAAAAAATTTTGTCCAAAATTTTAGGGTGAAGACCTTTTTTTTGGTAGTGACAAAGGTGTCCAAAAAAAGGTCTTCACCTTAAATTTTGCCCACACAATCCCTTGTCACTGCCCTAAAATATCTACTTTTGCCCAACTTTTTTCTATTGCTCCCCGAAAATTGTGATTTTGCCCAAATTTTTGAGATTTGGGAGGAAATTGCCCCCATCTCCCCGGAAAGTACGGTTATGATTACAATAAAAATAACAGCTTTGCGGTCATGTTTGACTCCACGTGGCCTTTTAAAGATTAAATTCTCTGAGATACCGCAAAGAGGTAAAAATCAAGAGCAATCAATAACTTTTCTCAATTTTTAGGCCAAAATTATGGTCCAAATCCAAATATAAATTTAAAATTAGATAATTATTATACTATTCTTTATGAAAACTTTTCGATAAACCGAATCATAAATTTTAAACCCTCTACTAATTTTGCAGCTTGTTTTGATCTTAGGATAGCTGATATCTACTTTGAGTTGATTGGTTTTACAAATTTTATTACAACTTAGTAATTACAATATGAAAATTAAAAATCATTTTTATTAATTACAACTGAGAACGCAGGTTAGAGTAGCACCAAGGTTTACTTATACAACTACATCTTCAATACCAGGGATGTTTAACCTTTTTTCATAATGGGCCAAATTATAAATTTAGCTATAGTCGGCGGGCCGCAAAAAGGCAATGAAGTTTTGCCCAAATTTTGTGACGTTTGCCCAAATCATGATTTTCTAGTACATTACGGATAGGACAAAAAAATGGTCTAAGATTCTCGGATGTAGAACAACTTTTGTCCTAAAATCATGGTGATCTCCTAAAAAAAAAGGTTTTCACTTGAATTCAGTCTCATATTTTTTAATTTTTGTCCTAAAATCAAGGTGTTCTCTATAAAAAAAAAAAGGTCTTCACTTGAAATCCATCTCCGATTTCCCACTTTTCGTTCCAAAATCATAGTGATCTCCAAAAAAATCTTCATTTCCTGGTTTGAAGTGAATTATAACCAGAAAACTGGAAATCGCCGCCGGGCCGCACCAAAACTTTAAGTGGGCCGCGGGTCGGACATCCCTGTTCTGTACCAAACACGTTAGGAAGCATACTTATAGTTTCGAGAAACTCTTATTTCGGAATGAATTGTTTGTGTTATGCAACAAGGAAAATTGTTTCGATCTTTTCTTTTGTTATTTAACTACTATGCATTTATAAAGAACGTCGCAATGATATGCCGTGGCAGTACGTCGAACCAAAATGTTAATGTACGTGTATTTTTGTACTAAATGACAAGAAACCTTTCGTCAAAAGACAATTCGTCGAAAAGATTGTGTAGTTTAAGATTAAGGCTAGAGTTTAGAACAGAGTGGCTAAATAATTTATTCGACAACTCATTGTGAATTTCTCAAAAAATATTTAAAGAACAATAAAATAAATAAAATATAAAAACTAACAACCTAAGATATGAAGCGCAAAAAAATTTTTTTTAATTTTAGAAGAATAAATGCGTTGAACGTTAACATCGGTCATTTTATTATCGTTTGACTTTTTTTAAATATGATTTCTTGGCAGTTAGAATAAGAATTGAAGTTTATGACACAAACATATAGTTATAAACGCAAAAGATAAAAGAAAAAGGTGAAAAGGAATTTACTCGTACTTTTATTTTTGTTACGTTTGAAAAATATCATCGAAAAACTCTTTTGAAGCATGATTTTAATATTTGAATAAAATGGATTCATCGAAAGTAATTTGATTTTTTAATATCAAGGCAAATGATTCTTTATCCTGCAGAAGCATAAGACTCATGCCATTCATCTTAATTGAAACTTAACTGTTAGCAACTAGAACTGATAAGACCTCTTTTCCGATAATTGATTGCTAGCTTTTTTGTCTTTTTTTAAGTACATGGTGGGTTATTGTTTGCATCTCAACCAGTTAATTTTTTCCTGAAATTGTCTTTGTTGTTGATAATCTGTAATGACCATGACGTTAAAGCAGTGCCCCTGGGTCGCGACCCAAAGTGGGTCACAGACAAGTTTAGTTGTGTCAAAATTAAATCATTTTGGTAGTGATTTAATTCAAAAGTGGGTCACCGACAAGTTTAGTTGTGTAAAAATTAAATAATTTTGGTAGTGATTTAATTCAAAAGTGGGTCGCCGACAAGTTTGGTTGTGTAAAAATTAAATCATTTAATTCAAAAGTGGGTCGCCGACAAGTTTAGTTGTGTAAAAATTAAATAATTTTGGTAGTGATTTAATTCAAAAGTGGTTCGCGAACAAAGATTAACCCAAAAGTTTTACTTAATAGAGAACACCACGGTTTTGGGACAAAAAATGAGAAATCTGAGACTGATTTCAAGTAAAGCCCTTTTTTTTTATAGAGAACATCATAATTTTGGGACAAAAATTGGTCTTCGTGTTGGAATCCCACACAATTTTTTGTCCTTCCCATAAAGTATTGCATGTCAATTGCATGACCAGACCAGCTTTGGCATACCAACTGCATGACCAGCCTTAGAGGTCACCGCACGCCACTGCAGTATGATTAGACCTATGTTAAATAATCTTGTGTTTAGTTGACTTTTTATGCTTGCAATAACGTTTTTAAAAAAGATTGGATAGCCAAAACTTTACTCTCCATTTCTGGTTAACATTTGGGTAGTCACAAAAAAAAGTTAAGAAGCACTGCGTTAAAGAAAAATTAGACTCTGAAAGTCCGTCAGTAAGTTCTTTTTATGTTGAATGTTACACCTAGGCAAAAAATAATCTCTTTTCAGAACGTAAAACTTAATCAAAAAGAACAGTTAGTAAATATAAAATTACTTTGTTTCACATTGTTTTATTTTTAATTTCATTTATACAATTTGGTTGACATACAGTTTTTCCTATTGCCTTAGATGTGACCAAATGTCACTTATTTTTGTCTCAAAAATCTGGTGAAGACTAAAAAAAGTCGTTATTTACAACCAGGTCCAATTTCTACATTTTCGTAGCAAAAAACTAGTGATGCCAAAAAAAACATAAAAAAATGTCTTCACTTAAATTTGTTCAAAAATCTGGATCGTTTTAGAATTCGAAAGTTTATTCTGCGCCAATAGTTCGTCAAAGATGTTGTAGAATTTCTTGTCGCTGCTCAAAAAATTCTGATTTTATTCAAATTTTTGAGTAATGAGGAGCAATTGCCCCCCCCCGGCTTGTAATGGGTATGATTTTAATAACAACAAAATTTAAAATTTTGTTGTAAATTTTTCAACCATAACGTTTTTTCAAATTCCTAATAAATTTACAAACTGAATAAACTATAAATCAAAAATTTGTTAACAATTTTATTAAACTTTAAAAAGTGTTTTTAAGTTGTGTTACATAACGGCGGCGTCATAACTATTTTAACAGTTAGCGCCGGATCTTGTCACGTGCTATTAAGTTTACATAACTGTCGTTTGCCTCATTCCGCATATTTTGTCACGTTCGGCATTCGGTTACATTTTACTAAATGGGAAACAACCAAAAGAGTTACCAGCAGTTTATGCATATGCCTCCTGAACAGAAAGTTGAGAGATCAAATCAGGAGCGAGACAGACGGGAAACATTAAAATAAAAAGGTTATTCTTTAATCTTTCCGGTCTGTCTCGTTCCTTAGTTTATCTTTCAACTTTCTGTTCAGCATGGTAATCTAACTTGTGGCTGTTGTTCTGCTTTAAAAGAGAAGGTGGTTTCTTGGTCAACAAGTTTTGACATCCCATTACAAAAAATTATGTATGGTCTCGCTTTCTGGCTGCCAGGGACAGCTCAGCAATACGACGCCGAGTATTAGTCACGTGCTAATAAGTTTATCTGCCGTATCGATTATGCTACGCCTTTTTATTATTTTTTTTAGTGAGAATGTAGCATAACAATTCATAGAATTTGGCATAACAATTCATTCTTATGCAGACGATACAACTTTGTATATTGGCTTGAATCCCAAACTAGAATTTTATACAGTTTTGGAAAAGTTAAAAAACTGTTTGCATAAAATCAATTTATGGATGTCTAAAAATTTTCTAAAGCTTAATGTAAACAAAACACAACTTCTTGTCTGTGGAAAAAACGATTACTAGACACTTATCAACCAAATATTCTTAATCTAAAAAACTCACTAAATATAGATACTGATTTATTACCCAAAGCAAAATTGCTAGATGTAGTAGTGGATCAATCTTTATCTCTGGACCATATGATAACTGAGGTCTGCAGAATTTGCTATTTTAAACTCACCAAACTCCGTAATCTGCGATCATTCCTATCTTACGATCATAAAATTATGTTGGTAAAAACTTTTATTATTTCTCTTATTGACTACTGCAATAGCCTTTATGCCTGTTTACCCCATTATTTACTGCGTAGATTGGAAAGATATTATTAAATGCTTGCATAAGACTTATTTTTAATATTTCGATTTTTAATCATAATCTCCTTTCATATTATTTTAATTCTCACATATTGCCTATTGAATATCGTATTAAGTACAAATTGTGTCTAATAGTACATAAAATACTTAATAATTTATCGCCAAAGTATTTAACAAATCTCGTTATTGTGGATAAGCCTTTGAAGGAAAATCTTAGATCAGGCAAAGATAATTGGATTATTAACACAACACATCATATTTCAAAAACAATTTTTCATCAAATGTGTTTAATATGGAATTCTTTGCCAAAATCTTTTAAGATCTTGCAACCAAACAAATGTTTTTAAAAAGGAGTTAAAAACTTATTTCTTTAATGAAGCTTTTAGAGACCTAAGTAGGCAAATCAAAATTTCACTCGCAATTACTTTACCTAAATGATAGCTTTTTCTTTTTAAGTTAGCAAATTACGTCCTGTCATTTCATACTACATAAATTTTATTCCTGTTTTGTAAGTCTAACTTGCCTGAATAATTGATCTTTAACTTTAGTCTTTATATTGAATAACTGCATTTAAATGCACAGCTAATCTGGGCTTTACTATTTTTCTTTGTTTTTCTGTTGTTTTTGTTGTTGTAATCATGATGCTTGTGTTAATCATTTAATCATTTTAATCATAATCATTATCTTGTATTAATCTTGTTGTTTTTGTTGTTGTAGTTGTGATGTTTATTATTATGCTCAACCGCTCTGAGACTATACGGCCCATTTTAAGTATAGAGCGGTATATAAATACAACGTTATTATTATTATTATTATTAAAATGTATTGCTTTCAGCTGGAAAAACAATTTTATATTGCATACAGTGCGCGGCTTTTTCTGTGTTCCAGCTAGCAAAGAGACAAATGCAGCAGCCTCTATTGAAGCTTTTTGACGTGAAAACCTTGTAACACGAAAACAATCATCACGTCAAAGCGATAGGTTGATCTTTAAAATGTTGGCGACAAAAAAGCTAATCACGCGATGAATAGAACGGGAAGACAGCAGAAACACTTTACAAGCAGAACCAAAAAAAATTTGTCTGGTTCGATCGACTTGTTCAAACTGTTTCAAAGGGAGTGAGTCAACAGTTAATTCACTGAACCGTTTTCGCAAAGAGTTGATAGACAAGCTTTGGAGAAAAACAAAAACGATCTGTGTCATCGATTTGCTGGAAAAGGTTTTCACTGTTAGCACACGCAAGTTGAGATATTTATATGAATAATGTTGAGAACCACTAAATAGGTTTTCAAACGACATCAGTTAAAATCTAATGATTAAATCAATTGAGATTGAAATTTGAAAAATAAGTATTTTCTGCATCATTGATTGCATAATCACATAGTAGTTACATAATCAGCGCTGAATGTTATGTAATCAACAATTTTTGACTACTTTTTTTTAAATATTTTCAACTTTTAAAACAGCTGCATTAATATAAAAACAGGGCTTTGCCCTCGTTTGTGCAAATTTATTAATCATCATCAAGCTATAGGTTTTGAAGAAACCTAACAAGAATGTAAAGGCCAGTCGACATTTGCCTTGTTATTAGATCCGGATCGTTTGTAATGGTATTATGAGTGATTAGATTAATTATGAAAAATTAAAGCAAAATCGCGGAACAGATTCAGGGTAAATTTAATTAAGCTAACTGTATTACTTCAATCAATTATTGCAAAACTTAATTTTTGAATAGAATTTCAGAAAAGCAAAAATTGATCTCATCATCTTTTTTGCATAAAGTCAACCCAATTTATTGAAAATTGTGTGTGACAGGCAGGGCATGCTATGGAATGGAATGGAAAATGAAATGGAAGGCAAATTTCGGTATGGAATAGGAAATTCTTAAAGTATGGAATGGAGTGGAAGATTTTATTAATGGAATGGAAAGAATTTTCCATACTTTCATACGTTTTCCATACTTGGTCATTTTAATGTTGTTTTCATACTAGGTGCAGTCAATAAAGCTGCCTTTGATCACATGCACCAAATGATAAAAAAAAAGTAAATTTAAATGAATAGGGTAGGAAAAAAGAATGGAAGTTACAACCAGATTAGTGATATTTTAACATTGGCGTTTAAACAGTTTGCAACTTCAATATAGGGCAATTTTTTAAGTTCAAGTCTGAGTGCCTTGTTCGCTTGCGGTCTATCTCTCCCAGAAAATGCAGAGATAGATAACCTTCTTGGTTGCCCATTGGAGTATTTGCAGTTTAAATAATAAAAATAAGATGTATTTATAAACTGCTCTATACTTAAAAAGTTCATATAGTCTCAGAATGGTTGAACATGAATAAAAAATACCACAACAAATTACAAAAAAAAAAATTGTTAGATCTAATCAAATATTGATGCGGGTTATCAACATTTAAATGCACATATTCAAGATAAAGACTATTTTATTTTTTATTCATTTTATCTCTATATTTACTCTCCTGACTCGTGCGAAAGCAACGGAGGCGCTAATACATAGGGTGGGCAATTACCCCGACCTGCTTCCGGGGAGCCAAGATATTGCTGTCCGCTTGAAATTTAATAGATATGATTGAAATTTAGAACTGCTTGCCAAGATCACCAAGCAGGGGAAAGTGCCGTAAAGTGTTTTTTCCAAGAACACAATAGAATGGTGCGAGTGGGTTTTGAACCGAGACCATGTTGATCACAAGCACGGCGCTCTAACCACTCGACCACGCTGCCGACTAAAATTACAGATTGATCACTCAGACAAGTTACACAACGGATGGGCAAACTGCGGCCCGTGACAACCTCAAACAAATAATATTTCTGTTTGTCTTCAACCGAATTCTAGGCCCTTTTTTAGCGATCACTGATTTTTAGGTACAAAAATCAAGAAAATCAGGACAAATTTAAAGTAAAAACCTTTTTGAGATCACTGCTTTTTAGAGACGAAAATCAAAAATTTCAAGACAGATTCACTACATTTTTGGCACAAAAATCAAGAAAATCCGGATAAATTCAAAGTAAAGACTTTTATTAGAGATCACTATAGGGCGGCCATAAAACAAAATCAACTTCTCAATGCGCCCCTTAAGCTAAAAAGCTTGCCCACGCTTGAGTTAAACTTATAAAAACACAGTTATTAAAATTTACATCATATGAAGTTTAGAATTTTTTAAATATAATACAAAGTATGGAAAAGGTATGGAATATGGAATGGAAGATTTTTAAGTATGGAATGGAATGGCAGATTTCGAAGGGTATGGAATATGAAAATTTCCATTCCATTCCATACCATGCCCTGGTGACAGGGTATAAAGTTTGTGATTAAAAGAGTCAAAAATAAAGTTATTAGCAGTATTTTGCTGATTTTTTAGAAATAGATAAAAATAGCAGCAAAGGTTTTTATGATTTTTACTAACCTTACCATTAAGAACACATTTAATATATTTCTGTAATACAATCTTTTTATATTGTAGCGAACTGATCACCGCAAACCGTGTTTGGGTAAGCGCCAGACTACCTTCGGTAACGTGGGCGTGAGGTATGTTATTGGCGGTGGTTGGAATGTTAGTCGAAAGAAGGTTAGCAGTTGAAGTTGTCAAATTATTAGAGCAAGAAGCGGAACTAGTAGGACATGAAGCGGTGCGGTAAGCGGGGGTCAAGGGTTCGAATTTATGACGTGGCACTTTGCGTCCACGTAAAGATAAAAAGGAACTAACATGATCCATAGTGAAAATTGGTTAACAAAATTTATACACTGAAGTATTATGAAAGAGTAGGCGAAATTTAAAATTTTTGTTTTTATAATTACCGACAAGATGCGAGGGAGCGTAAGAGAGTTAAAATTAAAAATCCAAAACAGTAATAGCCAAAAATTTTATAAAAAAAAATTATCACACGTACACGTTAATTCAGAGGAGGAAGTCCTGGAGTTGAGAAGATGCTTTCTTGCGTCTTAGTTGAAGATGCTTTCGTACTTCCTTGTTGTAGATGCTTTTTTACTTCTTAGTTGAAGATGCTTTCTTACTTCTTTGATGTAGATGCTTGCTTGCTTCTTTGTTGTAATATCTCACTGGTGGTGATGTGGCGATGAAGTGCCGAAGCTCACAATAGCGCTGAAGTAGCAATGTGCCAAAATATTCCTTGAAACCACTCGGGGCACCAATGTAGCGTGAGTGATTATTGGCACACTAATAACTTTGACACTTTTTTATTAAGAAGGGGGCACAATTTCAAATAAACGTTTCAGCAAATATAAATATAAATATAAATAAACCTTATTCAAATAGAATCAGTTTCACGAATATTCTCGAGTCGAATTTCACCAGTCGCTGATATGAGTCTCTAATTTAATCTGTTCTGAGGCGACAAATCGGTCTAGCGCGTATATGTAGTCGCAATGATTTAATGTCTGTATTATTGTGACGTCTGTATTATTGTATTATTGCGCATAGTTACTGGATGCCTGCGTCCCACTCCAACGGACCACCTACCTGCACTCTCAGGCATCCAGCCAGCTGAGCTTCGCCGAATGGGAGCGACACTCTCCTTGGCTTACCGTGGATCTCTGGACCCTGATCATATCTTGCATGGTCTTTTAAGTGGGTCCTCAGATACTCGCCAAGTGAGACTAAGATCCAGACGCCCGTTTGTGCCAGGTCCGTGGAATCTCTTGGACAACCTTGCCCGACTTGGCATCCGCGCCTCTGAATGGACAAATCACAAATGGAAAACGGAGTACTGTGAAAATGCTTCCAGGCTCCGTGCTTTTGTGCCCCAGACCGGTGGCAGGCCTGTTGGGATGGGCTTACCCCGAGCAGCTTGGGTTAAGCTCAACCGCCTGCGGACTGGTGTTGGGCGATTCCATTCATCCATGCACAAATGGGGTCTCGCTCCTTCACCGAATTGCGAGTGTGGCGCCTCTGAGCAAACCGCAGACCATGTACTAACAGCGTGCCCTATACATCGGGCACCACATGGAGCACGAGGTCTGACGGTTTTGGATGACGAAACTCGATGCTGGCTTAATGACATCACTGCCAGCATCTGATCCAGGCAGTACAGCAGTCTGGGGTAGTAAAAGGATAAACCCTCGGCCCCAGTCCTGTTTGTGTCTGACCTAGAGTGGATACCCTTCGAACGACGACGACGACGATTGTGACGTCTGCCTTATTTATTGATAAAACCACGTGATCAGGCTACGTCCTCAGAGCTGTGTGTTAAGAATGATTACACAAATGGTCTTGATGGCGCCATCAGCCAACAATTAGCTGAAGGGAAACAGCGGAAAGGCGGTACATAAGCAAAAAATAAAGAAAGAAATGCGAAATTATCACATGACGGTTGTCATGGCAGTAGACAAACGTTGTGCAGCGAGCGGGAGGGCGCTGCAAGCCGAATCTGCAGCGAGCGAAATACAACGTGGGAAAATACATTTGCGGAAAACTCTGCAATAACGAATAAAAAGCATGAATAAAACACGGTTTGTGGTGATGAGTTCGCTACAATATTTTCACAAAGAACATGATGATTTCTTTTAGCAAGCTTGTAAACTTGATTTTACTACAATAAATTTTTTAGATAAAATTCGAAAAATTGTCTTAACAATATTTGATTTAGGTTACAAAGAAGATTCTCGGTAAATTTTAATTTTTTTAAATTAAAATTAATTTTTTTGATAAAAGATTGAGATTTTAAATATGGACTCAGGGTTCAATTCCACTTCATCCGCCATTGATTTGATGACACAATCAGGTGAGATAACTGCGCTTGTGTAATGAGTATTAGTTTACGGCAAGTGATAGCGTACACAAGGTGGGTTTCAGGGGTCAGCCCCCCTTGAAGAAAGTCGATCAGAGATATGCATCTATACGTAAATAACATATTAGTGACAAATACTGTAGACTACAATAGCATGGTAAAGCTTTTATAATTTTTGCACTTTGTTCTTTTTAAACTTTATTAGTAATTTTATTAAAAATTGTTTTTATTAGTAACTTTATTAGTAATTTTATTAAAGATTTTTTTTTCTATCACCCCAATTGCGTCAAAGTTTGCTAATCTGAGTAGAACTTTCAAAAGCGAAAAATATTTTAACAAAAAGTTAGCTCTTCTATACTTCACTTTTGATGTCTATTCAGTTCAGTTCAATCGTTTTTTTATTTCCGCCACTTGTCGAGCAACTTACATAATTACACTACAGAAAAAGGGACATGCAACAAAACGAAACAACGTTGAAACATGCAAAAACTCAATAAACTACACTAGCTAAGGTAACGGCTTGCATGGTTGCATCACCAAGAAAAAAATCTAGAAAGACCTAGAATCATCACTTAGAAAAAAATATTCTTTTATTTGATGTTTATTGTTTTATCGCAATGTTTTCGCGTGAGATGCGAGCCTAGGTACATTGGTACGAAAAGCGAAACAAGTCCTAAGTATCTAAGAAGGATCTCTAAAAGAAACTCAATTATATTCTTGAAAGCACATAAAATTTAAATATCTAAAATAAAAATTTAAAATACAGTATACGCAAATTTAAGGAAAATAATTCTTCATTATTACAAAAACTATTTCAATATACTGGTTGATCAGTGGTTCTCAAAGTTCAAGTCGTATACTTCCCTTTCAAGGCTTTGTTACTCCCCAAAAGTTTATGACAAAATTTTTTTGAGAAGAATTCCTTTTTGTTATTAACGGCAAAAACTTATTTTGGTTTTGTTTTGATGAGTCTTACCTGCAAGCTGCTGAAACGCTGTCAAATAAGCACGTGATTCAAATGATCTTGCAGCTTGTCTGGAACAGAATCCGCCTTAACTCTTACTACTTGACAGCAAGCAAAGCAAGCTTCGGCGTCAAAGAAATGGAGTTGTTCGGGGATGGGTATTGGCTTTTTATTTACATGTATACGTGTGATTTGCCTTCCACAATCTTCAGAAAGTTTGCTTTTGCAGCTGATCTAGCATTTTTGCACTCTTTTTAAGACTACAAGACTTGGAAGTCAAGACATGGTTTCAGTTTCTGCGTATCTTCAGACTTAGATTTTGAAACTTAGTTTTTTTAAGACGGTGAGAACAGTCTTTCATTTAAATAATCAAAAGGCCAAATGTAAGTTAAAGTTTTATAACAGCGATAAACTTTTACCATTCTGTCCGTTCCCGACTTATTTTGGTGTAAAACTAAACAGATCGTTAACTTTCCGTCACCATTGTGTGGAATTGCGTAAAAAATCGTGTCTTCTCGCGTCACACTGCTGAGGCGAATTGGGAAGATGAGATTCTGGTCCAAAATATTGTGAACAGCTGCCTTATCTCTGGCCTACTTGACAGCTGAATACTGCACGCCAGTCTGGTGTCGCCCAACGGACGAATTATAGATGAAACACGGAGTACTGTGAGAATACATGCGTCCAGGCTCCGTATTTTCAAACCCATGACCAATACCAGGCCTGTTGGAATGGGCTTGCTTCAAACAGCTTGGGTTAAGGTCAATCGCCTGCAGACTGGTTCTGGGAGATTCCATTCGTTCATGCACGATGAGGTCTCTCGCTCCTTCGCCGGATTGCGAATGCGGCGCCATTGAACAAACCGCAGACCACGCTTTAACAGTGTGCCCCACAGCCTGCATTGAACATGACATGGAATGCATGGTCTGATGGTTCTTGATGACGAAACCCGATGCTGGCTTAACACCGTCGCTGCCAGCATCGGTCTTGGCAGTGCAGCAGCCTGGGGTAATACAAGGACAAACCTTTGGCAGCAGCTCTTGTTTGTGATTGACCCAGAGTTGATGGCCTTCCATACTACGACAACAACTTTTTTTTTGGTCTTCACTTTAGTAAAACAATTTTTGTGAACTGTCAAAGTGCAACTATAAAGGTCGTGCCAGTTTATGTTATCAGTTAATAATTTTGAATCAACTTACATTTTGTTCAAATTCTTTCCTCAAAAATTATTTCTTTCTACAGGTTACGAATTCCTTCCTCGACAGCCAAGTGGCTTATTTTAAAAAACACTGAGCTAGACATAATTGATTTTAGTTGCAACACAGAGTGCACGATAAGGCAGTCAGTACTGAATATTTCTGGATCTAAATATCATACAATTAAAATATATTTTCTTAAAAACTCAATAGTCTTTTTCACTCAAATGCGATCTCGATCTTATTCAAATAGAATTTAATATGTAGCTTGATTAGGTGAATTATTCTCATACTTTTGTAGCAATGCTTTGTGATCGTAGCCATAATTAAAATTGAGTACATTTTGAGCTGAAATAGTTCAAATATATCAGTGAACTAAACTCGTGAAAAATTTTATTAATATGTAATAGTTGTGTTTACAGTAAGGCAAAAAAACTCATGCAATTGCAAAGCGCTCTAAAAAGCGTAATACGCTTACTCTAACTTGGAATGAAAGTTTGGAAAAGTTTTCGGCCCATGACCAGGACCACTTTTAATAACCGTGTTTTCGACTCGCAAACTCTCCCCTTGACAAATTTCTGCGTATGTCACTGATAGTGTTTATTCTCTTCTGAAACATAAAAAACTGTATTTTTTGTTCTGTATGAAATTTTCAAGCAAAGCTCGCTATCTATTTTTTTTACCATCTATGGTTCTACGTCAAGAAATAAAATTGCCGTCAATTTGGAATCGTGTGGTAATGATTAAATCTCATTCATTAATATCCAGTCAAAAGAAATTGCCGGTGATACTTGCTGTGGGAAGAATCCGTGTTTTGAATGAAAATACCATTTAAAATTCTATTGTCGATCTGCAGGTATCATTCGACGTATAATCGGTGCAGATCGCGTTCTAGCGTAGATCATCGATTCCACAAACACAGAACTGTTTTGCTTTTTTGCATCGAAACGTTATTTTTATATTTTTATGAGTCCTTAAAATTTTTAAAATACAGCGAATGCTCTCAATGTTATATATTTGGCGTACTGCTAAAACAATCTTCGATTGCAAACGAAATTTTCTTGCGACAGATTTAACGTCGACAATACTTTCATATTACTATATTTGAAGCCTGTTGTTTATAACAGAAGAAATCTTTTTAAAAAATGCAGTTATCTACTTGACACAGCTTACTGGACGAAAAACTACACTGGCCGACAAATTTTCAAAAATAATCTCAGTCGAAAATAGAAAGAATTAATTTTTGTGTATTTTCAGACACTGAATAAATCAAATTACTTTTAGTACCGGTTGGTTAGTCAAATGATTTGTATTCTTTTCTGTCCAGGCGCAAGGTTGCGCAGTGGAGCATCATGAATTTACTACTGAGTTTTATAAAACAAATAAAATAAAAAATCTTGCTTCAGGTTTTGACCAATTTTTATTTTTTACATTTGGTAGGGTATTTAGTAGCAAGCGTCAACACTCTTGAATGAACAAAATGGTAACTATTTTCATTGTCGCTAAAATTATATCGTTATAGTTATACAATTATTACATGGTTTGGTACAGGGGTGGCAAACCTATGGCACACATATGCCAGATGTGGCACGCCGCAAATGATTTCCCGGCACGACCATGGCTTTTTTTTCTGGCACGGCGAATGTTTGGGCAAATTCAAATTTTTTTGGGCACTGACAACGAACTGCTTGCGCAGGATAAAGTTTCCAAATGTAGAACGAACCATATTATTGAGCAAATGTAGTTAAGACTTGATGAGTAATGAAGACTTTTTTTTAGTTGACAATAGATTTTAGGGATGTACATAAAAAAATTAGACAAAGATTCAGAGTAAAGACTTTTTTTTAATCATCACCAGACTTTTGAGACGAAAATTACTTTGCGTTTTGTTCAAAATAACTGGCGCGATATTAACTTGATAAACAATGTTATTAATATTTTGACACGTTTGCGAAAAAAGTTTGCTATCTTTGGTTTACTATAAATTGATCAACAAACCAGTAATTATCAACCTGTGTTCCCCACAACTTTTTAAAAAACATTAATCCATTGCTCCGCAACCTTTTTTTAGTGGACACTACTTTTTACAGACGAAAATTAAGAACAAATTCAAAGTGAAGATCTTTTTTTTAAAGAATACTACTTTGTAGGTCGAAAATCAAGATCTGTACTCTGGTCCGAATGTGCCGCGAATTTTGAAAAGGCTCCAAAGTGTGCCGCAGGCGCGAAAAGGTTGAGAACTACTATGCTAAACAATGGAATAGAAAACAGATAGTTTCATTGATTATTTTTTAATCTAAATCCTTTCTTTTGGGCCGTCGCTGCAATGTTGTGTGAGGAGCATTTCTAATAATCAATTAGCAAGAATCTGCCAACATTGATTGATTCCCTTTTTTCTTGTATCTTTATTCTATTTAAGAGATGAATTAATGAACATGCGCAGGATTCTCGTTGCCTGCAGTTCAATGTCAGTGGCTTTTCTGCTCGGAGACAATGTTGTGAAAATGTGAACCGCTAATGCAACTTCCTTTGTTTCTTCCTCTATCAGTATTATTGGAGCTGATTCAACAGATAAATGAAATTTATGTTTCCAGCACATTTAGTAATTTTTTACTTCAATAAAATTTTTTGAAACAAAATACGACTTTTCTTCGTGGATATTATTTTTGTGATACACTGTAGAAAAGAAATAACAGTACAGGAAAATTTCAAGGGAGGAATGCGGTATAAACATTCAAAACCCGTCTCTTAGAAGCTGATGTGATTTCCTCTTGACCTAAAAAATATCACTAGTAGAGGGTGGGGCAAAAAACCTCCCACATTTTATATTCCGAAAAAAATAGACAAAAAAACCTGTATTGTAATTTTTATTAAATACTTAGAACGCTATGTGATTTCCATTTTGTGTGAACTTTGTTTTTAAAATAAAGCCCTCATGGTTGCGCCCTCAAGCGGTGATACACTGCTGTAAGCGATTTCTAAACTTTTCCATCAACCTCGGAGTCGTTTCTGGTACAATTTTTTTTACTGTTTGGCTAATGGCAGCTATCGTGTTTTCCCGAAAATAAGACAAGGCTTATATTCACTTTCACTCTAAAATATGACACAAGGGCTTATTTTTGGAGAATGTCTTTTATTTTCATATATCAAAAATAAAGTCACAAAGTAGAGAATTACGAGATTTCTAAATATACAAAAAAATTATGAAAACTTTTTGTTTTACTCTTCTTGTCTAGGGATGAAAATGCGCAGAAAAAATATTTCTTATCCAATATGGCAATGCGAAGCTGTTTATCTAAAAATCAAGCAGCACGTAATTGTTGTTACCTAGGTTCACATGTCTTGTTGCTACAGCGTGCCACTTAAAATTAACCTTAACTTTTATGACGTTATAATTACCCACTATCAACTAGGGCTTATTTTAAGAGTAGATAAGGGTAGGTCAACGGTTACAGCTTCTGCTCGAGACCCCCGGTAAATACCTCGTGGCCCCCTTTGAGAGACCCTGGGGTAGGTCTTATATTAAAATCATTATGAAAATTCACCCTAGTCTTACTTTTAAGGGTAAGTCTTATTTTCGGAGAAACACGGTATCAGTCCAACAATGGTTTATTCATTCCATCGTGTCTGTTCAGTTTCTGAAAATTTTTAAGGTTGCAGTTACAGTTCATCCGTTAGTCAGAAAACTTTCCAGAATAAATGCACTGTACTATCTGTCCAGGCAATATCTACACTTCAAAACTTTTCAAAAAAATACAATTTAATAAATCACTAGTTATCTTAATCTCTCACTCTAGAAAACAAATGGCAATTTATTAACTACAAAAATTCACTTCAACTCTGTGGGTAACAGCAACAGCATCACCATAATAAGAATTTAAATGTGAAAGATTTTTCTGTCTCACCCTGTATAATACTTTTAAAGTAAAGCAATAAAGTTTTTTCCATGTTCATGGGTGTAATACACATTTAGAGGTGTTTCAATTAAAGCTAGTGGACCAACTCTTAAGTTCATATAAAAACTTTGTGTTTTGAAATTTTTTAAAACATTCTTTTTTTCGAAACTCTTTTGGTTGAAGATCATGAAAATTAATTACCTTTGTGATCCTTCGTTACATTGCTCACAATTGTTAATTCAAAAGCAGGCCCGTTGTTAAAAATCCACGTTTTTGAAATTAACATGAAAGGGAGTATATAAATGCCAAAAAATGATTTTGCATTTGAATGTCAAGTGAAGGTTAAAAAAAGTCGTCACTTTTTGATGAGAGCCCAAAAACGTGTTTCGCCAAATATGTCAAGTGAAAGCTGAAAGTTTGTAAGCATAATTTTTTTTACCAATGTAATTTTTTAAAATATTACAGCAAATAGAAATCAATTAATTGACATTTTTTTATTTCAGGAAACAGAACAAGTGAAATTCTTTGTTCCGACGGAACAAACACCTCGAGTGTGGTTAACCGTATAATTTCTCAGTAAGAAGATAAAATAATGTATCAACCATCTTTATCAGTGTCAGCTCACTTGTTTCCACTATTTTGTTTACGTTATTTTAATCATAAAAGAAGAGTGTAAAATATGACTACAAGTTTTATAACTAATTTGCCGTTTGTGGGGTTGTGATTATTCGTTTTAATTTGAAGTGAAGAAACACATTCTTCTTGACCTTGTCAGTTTGCAATCGAAATATTTATTATCAACAGGATCAGCATCGTCGTTCTCATGTTTGGACTCGGATGTTCAACTGAAATCAGGAAAATGTGGTCGTACGTCAAAAACTTCAAACAATTCTCATTGGCCATGTTTCTTCAACTTTTCGTTATGCCGTGTACGAAAATATTTTTCAAAACATTTTATAAGGTTTTGATTTTAATCAGCCGCTAAAAGATTGCTGTATTGCTGCATTATCTTGATTATTCAGTTCTTTTGTATAGAAGAGATTGTTTTATTGCACAACTCTAATACTATATTATTACAGAAAAATTATTTTTTACCATTTTCCTAAATCGATCAATTTCTTTAGAATAATAAACTTTGAATCTCAAAATTGCTTATGAAGGTTACGACTTTAAAGAAATTAAAGTTCACGACCATATTGTATACACATTTTCTAGCCAAAGTTCTTCCTTTTCATTACAATAACTACTTTTTTTAAAGTTGCAAATACGCTCTAGATGCAATGTTACTTGCAACAGTGTTTTTCCTCGGCGGTTGTATCATTATGTAGTTTATGACTTTTTTATTCAGACGGAATTATAAAAATGATTCTGAACACAACTTGATGAATTTAGAGCTAAAAAAGTTTTAAGTTGCTAGACGAACCTGAAAAGATGCAATATAAATTGCTAGCAGTGTTCTAAACTTGAATATTAAGTATAACATTACATATTAACTAATTTTTTAATTTTAATATATGTAAAAAAATACTATTAGCAATTAGCAACTGAACTTTTTTTGGGTGATTTCACTAACTTTTGTTTGTTTGCACAGTTTTAGGATTTGGTCTTTCGCAAGCTTTTCAGATGACCCAGGCTGAAGTGATAGGAGTTATCATCCAAGCAAGTTGTCCTGGTGGGGTTTATAGTAACATCATCAGTTACTATCTGGATGGAAATATACATCTGAGGTGAGTTTGCTTAATATTTGTTATGTTTTAAATTTTAATGACTATTTTGATCGCTGAAAAACTTTTGAAACTTAAAACTTTAGCCAAAATATGATACAGAGAAAAAACAAAATTGTTTTTGTATTTGTATTTTAGTTACGGTAAACTTTTAGTTATCTCATATCACTAGAAAATATGAAAAATAATTCGTGGTAAAGCTATACACAATTTTGGAGAAAAACAGCTGATACAAATTTAGATTCTTTAAGCCTATTCACGTCACTTACTAAAAGGTTGTTAATCATTTTTGAGTTTCAATTGTACAGTTTTTTCAACTTTAGCCTTGTTTGTAATCTTTTAAAAAAATGTTATTTTGTAGCGTCGTTATTACAACCATCTCCAATATCCTTGCTTTGGGGACTATTCCGTTGTGGTTGTTTGTTTTCTCTCAAATCATTCAACTTCAAAACTCCTGTTTGAAAATTCCTTATGATGCATTAGGTGATAATTTTAATAGCTTCAACTAGAATGAGTAATTATTATTCCGATTTCTAAAGTCTACTTGAAAATTTGCTGTTTTTATGTGTAATATAGCTCAGTGTTTCCCAACGGTGTGCCGTGAGAGGTTTCCAGGTATGCCGCAAGATTTCGAAAAAAAATTATTTAAGGATTTTGCGGTTTTTGTATGTGAAATAAGTGAGATTCGGAGTGAAGACGGGTTTTTTTTAGAAAGAACCAATTTTGGAAAGGAAATTGTCAAGAAAGAGCATGAATTCAGGTGAAGATTTTTTTTAGAGCAGGGTGTCCGAACCGCCTTTTTTTTCAGATCACTATGATTTTGGGAGAAAAATAGCGAAATTAGAGTTCAAATCGAAGTAAATATCTTTTTTTTTAGAGATCACCATGATTTTGGGAAAAATAAGGAAAATACGAGATTAAATCGAAGTGAAGACCTTTTATTTTTTAGAGATGACCTGATTTTGGGAACAAAAATTAATAAAAACGGTCTAAAAGTCCCGCGATTTCTGATGGGTTTCAAAAATGTGCTGCAAACGGAAAAAGGTTGAAAAACACTGATATAGCTAGGCCTAAAGATATAATGTTTACTAAGAATTTGTCGTTTCTGTCGTTAGAATTTCGAAATGTTTCAAATATTAGCGTTATTACACAATCATAAACTGCATGCAAGATTTAGTTAAAATGTTTGAGAAATATGTCAATGCGATAAAACTGTCTTGTCGTTTAATACATATTTTTTTAATTGACAGGTTATACTCTACTGTGCATTCTTGTTCCACTTGCATTTGGTCTGTTGTTTAAATTAAAGTTTCCTAAAAAAAGTGAATTTACCACAAAAGTAAGTATGTTGTGTATAAAAAGATATTGAGACAATAATATGACAAAAACTGCTAAAGTATAGCAGATTCGATAAAACGTAGCTAAAAAAGTTTCGATATTTTGTTCCATTAACAAAACAGAAAAGTGTAACAAAAGTACGGTGTTTTGATCAGATTTGCACCTTAACCGGTTCCATATCCGTGCTGGTTTTTGCAATCATTGTCGCCGCTACACAAAGCAACGACTTGATGAAGAACATATCGTGGAGAATATTTGTGGTACGCAGTTACTTCTTTAATTGTTGATAATGTGTGACCAAACTTAGGCTGAAGCTGAGGCTTAATTGAATCTATAAAAAAAACTGCATTTTCAATTGCTTTTTCAGACAGCGTAGTTATTTAAAAATTTCCAAAACCAAAAAAATTTTTATTACAAAATTACATTCAATAGACTTAATCACTGAATGTCATTACAAAATTACATAAAATAGATTACATGATTTCAAATAAATTATAAACTTTAATTTCAATCTAAGGATTTTTTTATTTCTTTGATGTTTTTATATATTTAAAACGGCTCCTTAAATTAAGTTTATTCTATAAGAAAAATGTCCCACGAAAACGTAGCTGTACACTGTACTTCTGTACATATTTTCAACTTGTATAAAATAAAAAAGCTATTGCTTGTAGTTTGTAGGCGCGCTTTTGTGATCACTGTGCATCGCTTTTGTTAATGCGCTTCGCACTGTGCTCACTGTAATTCAAATAAATGGAAGCGTTTGTTTTCCGAACTCTTTTGCTCTTTTTTGTACATTTTATAACCTATGACCATTTTTTCAGGTTGCGTTTTTTCACCTGACGCTTGCATTCTTTCTCGGATACTTTGCAGCGAGAGTACCTTGCTTTTCATTTGATGTTCCCGACAGAAGAACTATTGCGATCGAAACCGTTCTCCAGAATGGAGCTTTATCAAATTCTATCGTTCTCATATCATTTGAGTAAGTAGCCTACTTTGTAGAACAAAAAGCAGTTAGTCGGCGTGATTAAAATCGAAACCGATTTCTTAATATAATTCAGGGCTGGAACGCAGTGAAAATGAATTGAGATCAATTATAGTCATATTTTGTTAAAAACAAACCCGAGTAAAAGGTTAAAACATTTTCAATGTTCGTACAAAAATCAAGCTTGATTTTTTTTATTCAAATCTTTAAGAGTTGGTAATTTTTAAGTTTTTTTGTTTTCTTGTCTGATGTAAGTAAAAAATATTGGTGTACAGCAGGGTCTTCTACAAATACAAGTACAGTACAACGCCGATTATTTAAACTACTTGGGATTACTCATCAAGATATGAGCATTTAAACTTACATGTTGCGTTTTTTGAAAGTGTTCCTAAACTTTGTTCGCAGACTGTATATCGTACTGATAAAGCTTTAAAATAAATAAATAGGAAAAATCTAAAGATGCCAAGTAGAAATATAATAAAAAGTTCAATCCAAATTGATCAACAGAAAGGAAAATAGATACTATTAAAAAATCAGTTGTTAAATTTTATCAGTTTAACTATGTCTTTAAATTAAAAACTTTTAACGTTAATAAAAAAACACCTCTAAAACATGTTTCAATTATTATTTTAAATATTCAAAAATTTTCTTTCAAATTCACTGCATCAACAAAACCTTTTTTCTTTTTAGTCCGTCATATCGCTTCTACGGATCCATCTTCTTATATCCTCTTTTTTACAACGCTGCCATGTTGATCCTCGGTTTTACTTTGGTTAGTACTTATCTCACTGCAAAACGGTTCAACAAATGTCGTTTCTTCTACGTTGACGAAGAAAAAGAAATCCTGTCTATTGATGAAAAAATATCTTCCGCTCCTGGAAATGACGCTTTTACCGAAGATGAAAAGAAGTTGAAAAAGATTGACGGGCATTGCTAAAAATATCTTTAAATCAACAACCATTTTCTGGTTAGGTCAAGTAATAATATGACTTTTATAAAAGTAGTAAGCTAAATTCTTCTCTTGCGAGTTTTACGACTTAATTTCTGTGAAATTTTGATTGTTTCGATCTCAAACTAATTCGCTTTATTTTGTAAAACGTTAAAAAACACTAAGAGAATCTTTATTTGTTATAATTTGGAGTAATACAATGGGTTCAAATTAGTTGATTACTGGGTATAAGAAACCCAAAAAATAAATGTTGCATTGGAAATAAATACAGCACCTATGTAACACATATCGTTCTCAGAAATTTAAAAGTTCTATTCCCACTGTCGTTTTGTAACCATACCCTACATTATAAATTGGTACTTTAAAAAATAATTTTCTATGGTTTGAAAAGAAAAGACAAGCAACTTTTTCCGGTCTTTTCAAGAAGTCACCGTAAGCGATTTTTGTTTATGAAACTAAGCCGAAATTCTCCTGTGGTTACAATCGGTTTTCGAAGAGATCCTTTTTCTTTTGGTTTCTTTTTTATTTTTTCCTGGTGCTGTTGGCATACCCATACTTGCCGGGGGGAAGGGGGATAATTGCCCCTAAGTCTCTTAAATTTGGGCAAAATCAGAATTTTTCGGGCAGCAATAGGAAAAATTTGGGCGAAATTAGCAATTTTAGGGCACAAAAAGAATTATTTAAGCAAAAACAAATTTTTTGCATCGAAAATGAGCACTAAAACAGCAAAAAAAGTTTAAGATTTAAGGTGAAGACTTTTTTTGGCCTTCACCCTAAATTTTAAACAAAATTTCTTCTCATAACCGTGAAGTACTAGAAAATCATGATTCGGGCAAACGTCCCAAAATTTCTGTATTGCCCCTTCCAAAATTTTTTTTGGCTGATATGCCTATGGCTTTTGGGGGATTTCCGGTTAGTTTCACCGACAAAAACAATTATGGTGACTTTTTGAAAAGAATCAAATCGTCAAACATCTTTCTCCAAAACCATTAAAAGTGGACATAGAACTAATCCACTCCCAGCAAATATCATATCTTTCTTTTGAGCTCGGTGATTATCTTTAAATGTACTATTACTTGATTTTTGAAAAAATATGACAATATTTTTAAAGCATCTCAAAATATGTTTAACGTAATGAATTTTGACGCATCAACAGTTTTCCATTTGAAAAAAACATCTGCACTTTAGCGACAATTTTATGGAAAGATCCAATACCGAGACTCCATACTTTTACGAAATGCAGCTATTTTGAAACAATTAGCTTCTTTTATCATAAAATCAAGAGGAATTAAGGCAAGACTATTTTAGAATATTTTTTATGGCGATTGCAGGGTTTGCTAAAATATGCATAATCACAGCTGGTGTATCTACGTCATAATAAGACCAATGGTACTTATCGTACGTCTCAGAAATAATTAATTAATATCATGACATAATCGTTTTCCTACCTCAAAATATAATTCAAACCTTTTAGTTTTATATTGAGTATTGGAAAGTGAAATTTTTATCTTATTTTTTACTAAAGCTTTTTACTGGTAGATTTTGCAGATCTAGTATATTGCAACATGTTTTGTAATTATTTTTTAAACCGTTATTGTTTTTGAGACTACTTTTTTTCTTCATTAGTCATTCTGTTTTTTTAAGCGTTTCTTGTAATCAGTTTACAACTTTTAAAAAAATGCTTTTTTTATATCTTAAATAAAAGTTAGATACATTTTTTTATGTTGTCGAGGATCTTGATTTTGAGGACAAGAGTTTTCTTAAAAAACTTCTAAAGTGACAAGCCCATGCAAACAGTTTCACTTAAATGTGGATAAGTTATTAATAGGTCTAATATAAAGTGAAAGTTTCTAAATGCACGATACCAGTAGCATTTTTACCAAATTCGGAAAGAACTAAAAAAGCAGTGTTCTGAATGGCAAAAATTTTTTATCAAAAAGAAAAATAATGATAAAATACAGTGTAAAAAAGATCTAAAGTTTTTGAACCGCAAAAATGATCCAAAATCAAATAGAACAAATTTCGGAAGGACAAGCACGTATTTATTAATTTTAAATGCCAGTGAATGCACAAGTATCAAAAAAATGAACGCTTGTTAGTTTGCCTACGTTTTGCTTCCTATTTTTATTATAAGGTTTAAAGATAGTCAATTAAAAATCATAAAGTGTTCTATGAGCTTAGTCTTCTTTGTGACCTACCGATTCGTGTTGGCCATCGTTGTATGGCCGTATTGGCTTAGAAGCTGCTTTTTGTTTTAAATGGACTCAACATTGTATGTAAGCAACGTGAACAGGATGAGGAATTTGTTGCAAAGTGCTTTTTTGTAAAGGCAGAACAAAAACCACTCAGTCTGAGCTTTGAACTCACCTTCTTCTGCTCGCAATTAAGGGTGTTATCAAACCGAGCTACCCCATCGAGTAACGCGTTACTTTTAAATTAATCTTCTTTGACTAAAACTAATTATTTTTTTCAAAAGTGAACTGCAACTTTAATCATTTACTTGTGTTTAGATTTGCTCAGTGCGTGCACTCAAAAAATTAAGAATTTAATAAACTACGAGCGTATTATCAAAAATCAAATGATTTTCAATGCAAAAAATTCAACGTTTGTGTAGTAAACAATATTAGTCATAAAACATAAAGAACATATTACTGCTTGTTGTTACTGTGTTGGTGTTGCCAGAAACTAAGAAATTTCACCGTTCCATTTAAAAATTTTGCGGAAAAATTTGTCCAAGACTTGTTGTAATAAATTTTGCTAATTCAAGATTTTAAAACCTATTAAATATTTAAAAAAAAACAATTAAAGTTTTCAATTCAATTGAATTTCATTTGAATATAGGTACGATCAACAGAAATGTTTGCCCCGTGACCTGAAGAAATTCCAAAATCTTCGCTAACGTTTTTCTTGAAATAAAAAACAAAAAAGGCAATTCTTTATTTAAATTGAAATTCAAAAACTTCACCAAACTAAATTTAAGGCCGGTGCAGAAACCAACGTCTCAACTTTTAAAACAACTTAAGACAGTGTTTTCCAACCGGGGAGAAATCTCTCCTCAAGCAAGAATTTCATGAATTTACCGGAGGACTTTACACATGCAGGAATTTACTCTACAGCAGGAATTTTTGTAAACCGGAGGCCTTAACTTAAACTTGTATTCTTTTGAACCAAAAGAAAAAATAAATCGTGACATAAAATTCAACTAAAATAGCAAGCGAGCTTGAGGAAACTTTTTGCTGTTATTGTTAGCCACTTGGCATGATATAACGGGTAAATTTGAGCAATCCAAGTTATCAACAATGTGATCTTTACAGCAGACTAGAAAATACAGTAATTGGATGTTATAAAATTAAAAAATATTTCATTTCTGATTGACTTGAAATTTTCATTCCGACATAAATTTTACATACTATTTTTTGTTGACTTGAAAATAAACTGGGACCAGTATTTGTTCCTTCTATATCATTAAAAATATGTAGTAGAGGCAACTCGACATAGTATTAAAAGCAGATGGACCGTTTCCAGAAATGTTCTTAAAGAACATGGAAAAGGTGAAAATGGAGAGCCACTTCATTCCTATTGCCTCAAACAAATTGAGAAATGTTCTTAAATATATAAATAAGAAGTGCCAGTTTATTGCCAGAGGCGTTCTTACAGAACATGGGGATGTTGGAGAAACAATTGTGATTTACGTAGCTAACAAGAGCAAACTCAGAAGTGTGAGAAAAAAACACAGAAATGCTTTGAAGCAAGAAGTGAAGAAACAATTTGGCTTGGTAAATGATGCGTTCATAGATAGTAAAAATTCAATGTTATAAATTTCGGAATCAGCCGGAAAGTTTTCTTAAGCAATAGAAATGGAAAAGTACAGGGTGTCCACAAAGTCCTTAGACAATTTTAAAAATTTATTATAAAAATTTTGAGAAGTGTTATCAAAATAATTTTTTTGCGTATTAATTAGTTATTATTAAAGTTTTTGCTAATATCACTTTTTTATTTCAGAGATAAATTAGATAAATAAAATAATTGATTTCCATAAAAGTTCATGAATTTTTGAATAAAAAATTTTTTTAATTTATTTATATTACAATTGAAGTTGGAAATCTCTGAAAAGTTTAAATAATATCAAGTAAATAGTGAAGTTTTTATTTAAAGCATTAATAAATTTCTATATAAGCCCTATTTGTAGCACGGAGGACATCTAAACGATATTCAATTTCAGTCCACGTCCTTTTTAACATTTCTTCATCAATTGTGTCCAGAGCAGCATTTATTCTTTCCTTGAGGTCACTTATGTCCTTTACTTTGGTGCGGTACACAACATCTTTTATGTAATCCACAAGAAAAAATCCAAGGGTGTTATATCCAGGGAACGAGGGGGGCAAACTATCGCCCCACCTCTTTCAATCCAGCGGGCGGGAAATTTTTTATCCAAAAATTCATGAACTTTTATGAAAGTCAATTATTTTATTTATCTAATTTATCTCTAAAATAAAAAATGATGTTAACAAAAACTTTAATAATAACTGATTAATATGCAAAAAAAATTATTTTGATAACAATTCTCAAAATTTTTTAATAAATTTTTAAAATTGTCTAAGGAGTTTGTGGACACCCTGTATTATGTAATTTTTGGTCATCCCGGTGTGTTTCTCTCATCTTTTCCTCAGAAGTGGCAAGGGTGTGAAAATTCCAGTATCTTCATAAGAAAAAATCAAGAAAACTGATTTTTATGACAATTAACAATCTGCATGTTTATTGGAAGAACAAAGCATCCACAGCGATAGGTGCTTTAAATGGTGGCATTAGTAATCTAGAATTTTCAGGGAGGCTATTAGATTGGTCTATTTGCTTTTTACATAATGTGTCGTTGCCTCTACGACATATTTTTAATAATGTAGAAGGAATAACTACTGGTCCTGGTGTATTTTTAAATCAACAAAAAAATATTATGTAAAATCTGTGTCAAAATGATAAATTGGAAATTTCAAGTCAATCAAAAATGAAAAATTCTTAAATTTACAAAATAAAGTTATTGACGATCTTAGCATAGATCAATAGGCCTGCTACCAGCTACCATATTTTCTAATCTGCTATAAAGATCACGTTGGTAATAACTTTGAATTTCTCGAATTTGCTTTCAATGCCATGCCAAATGGCTAATGATAATGGCAAAAAGCGGTTCAAGTGCCTTGCTTATGATCAACGTGTTCTCGGTTCAAAACCTACTCGCTGCATTCTGTTGTGTCCTTGGGAAAGTGCCGTAAGGTGTCTTTACGGCACTTTACCAAGGATAAAACAGATAGCAGCGAGTAGGTTTCAGTTGTGTCCTTGGGAAAAACACCTTACGGCACTTTCCCCGCTTGTCGGTCTTAGCAAACAGTTCAAAATTTCAGTCATACCTTCATAAAACAAAAAAAAAAAATTTCAACCGGACAACAATATCTTGGCATTTCCGGAAGCAGGTCGGTGTAATTGCTTGCCCTATGTATAGCGCCTCCGACGCTTTCTTGCAAGTCAGGATGATAAATGTAGAGATAAAATAAAAAGAAATAAAATAAATAAAAAAGTTTCCTCAAACTCGCTTGCTATTTTGGTTGAATTTTATGTCACGATTTATTTTTCTTTTTGATTCAAAATAATACAAGTTTGATAGAACATGTTTTTAATCATTAAATTTGTCATAAACATTGTTTACATATTTTGAGTAACATGACTTTTTTGCCTTAGAGTGCATTTACAAAATTTTGGTTCTATATCGCTCGAGGAAACCCAAAATTAACTGAAAAACTTCTTTTTTTGAAAATAACTAAAAAATTACTGATTTAATCAAAAAATGTTCAATTAGAATAGATAGAAACGTACTGCTATTCCATTTCTTTGAAGACCAAACCCAGCTTTCTAGCTTAAGTAGTTCTTGAGTTATGGTGTTTTTGCATATTTTTAACGCCGGTGACTTTCAACCCGAGATAGGAGGCTGGTTTTCAACACTAATTTGAAAAAATTGGTTTGAGAAGATTTTTAGGCGCTTTGATAACTTTCTAGACTCCCCCTTATTTGGATTTAAAAAAAGATTTTATTCACTCCACCCTATTGTCCACGTATTTAACAATAAACAATGGAGACAAAAGTTTACGTATAGAAACAACCCATTGATTTATCATGGTTCAGTTGAATAGTAAAGAGCGAAAGGTATAATCGAAGCGACTAGAATCCGAAAAACAAATTTAAAGCCTAGTTGCGAATGAAAAATAGAAAATTTCTAGTCAACAAAACTCTGATGTTTAAAAAAAAACAATTTAAGACGAACCAGTCGATAGAACGAAAACTGATTGTAGAAGGCCTAACTGGAAAAGGCTATTCGCACAGAATGTTTACTATAGATGCAGTTGGTCTTGGGGAGAATGCATTGGAGCAAAGTTGCGGTGCAGAAAAAGTACTTAGCCTATACGAGTAAATCTGCTATTTGTGAAAAAGTATTTGTTTTCATTGGGTCCTTATTTATTTTTATTTTTACTCACAATCAACTCAAAATTAAACATAGCGCAAATGGAAATAAAAATTGTGAATAAGGAGGTAGCGATTATACTAAATACGTTACAAACTTTTCAACACCATATTAAAGCGATATGGTGTTGAGAAAGAATGGAAAACGACAATGAAGTTAAAAAATTAATGCCCACATCCGAGCCATAATCAGAGAATGTTGCATAATCATGGGTAGGAGAAACACTCCGAGACCAAAAGGGTCTAGACTAAAAAAGGTTAGACAGGCAAAGAAGCCCACTAAAAAAAATTCTGCCACGGGTCAAAAAAGACCGTTTCAAGTACATTCCGGACAAAAATTGCATGAAAAAAACGGTAATCACGAAGATGTGCAAAATAAAATAATTTGGCATTCACGCATGTAAACTTTATATTTTTCAAATACCTTATAAAAATTGACTTAGATAGAAAATGTATATGTTGTTTTATTATATTAATGAATATTTCAAAAACATTTCAATAAAATTTTTTTAAGAAAAAAATTTGTGTTCAGTCGTTTTTTGTTATTGCGAACTACATCAAGAAAATGCTATTGAAGTAGTAAAACTTGGAGCGTTTTAAAAGTTAAAGAATTGACACAATGAGTAACAAAGTTCACTTACAAACAAAATTTAGAAAGATTATTAAGAGATCTACTTTACTTATTTCGTCAAAAAGTAATTTTGATTTCTTTTTTTTCAAAGATAATAAAACTTTTATCAATCTGAGTTAGTGTTTGTACTTTGTTAATGGTCAGCAAAATATTTTAAAGACTTTTTTCATGCCCCAAAAATTTTTTTCGCAATTTTCAAAATAAAGACCAAAAAAGTACAATATACCATTATCGAGCATTATAAAATATTTGTTTTTTTATATTTTTCGTAGCGTCCTTTGTGTCTTCCTGGTGATGGCATTGTTTTTGGTAATCAGTTATTTTTCAACCAATTTGATTTGTTTTAATATTTTTTCTTGGCAATGGCCAGAGTGTAAATTTTCAAAAATTTATAAAGTATTGCTATAAAGTATTGCTATTGCCCCGAAGTCACATTTGTATTTTACATTGTATCTGATTTGAAATCATTGTATCTGATTTCATCAAAACGAACCTCTGATACAACCTGTTCCATTCTGTTTAAGGAATCCCACGTTATCTACGAATTTTTTTTGGGCGAATAATGACTAAAGATATAAAAGGCCTATAACTTTTCAATTTTCTTTAAAATTTTTAAGATTATTGAATGCATTTTACCAAATTAATTTTTACCTGTAACTGCTGCAGCTGTTGAAAATTAGCGGTTGTGGTCGTAAACAGTGAAGTGCCTAAAGTCGACCGAAATCTAATTAGTCTTTGTACTTTTGCACGGTGATGTGTCATTTGTCTCGTTAGTTGGTGGTCAAATTATCCCTGTTCGAACATTTTTTTGATCAATTGAATACATCAAAAGCTAGAATTGATTTTGGTGATGTTTATTAAAGCATGGCAAAGTTAGGAGTGATTTGTTGTTCATTTTTGTTGTTGTTACATTCTCATACCAGCAAAAAAACTCAGGAGATGATTGTAGTACACATGTAGTATGCCATTGAACTTTAAATGTAAAACAATAGAAACAATCGCTATTGTGTGCACCACAATGGCCATCTTATCTTTTACAGTCAAAATATAAAAATACCGGCCCTAGCACGAGTTGGTGATAGTATGAATTTTATTGTTAGTTGTGATTATAATTGTGAGCAAGAGCACTCGTTGGTCAACCGTTTTATGAGAAGTTAAGTGACGTAATCATTGTAATCGAAAAATGTCTCATTTTATTAAATAATAAAGAGTCTTCTGCAATGGTTGTAAAGTTCGTAAGTGTAAACAGTGCTTTTTAAGTTTGTTTAAGGATCTGCTAAGAAATTCTAAAACAATGAATTTTAGACTATTTTATCTAAATATGTACAGTAACGGCAGCTCGAAGAAACAAATTTTGACAGTGCATAAGAGAAATTTGAGAAAAACTTTCGGACCTTCAGCTTATAATAAAAAACATGTGTGCGATTAACCAAAAATTGCATATAGGTCTACTTCAAAAAGTACTTATTGCTTTACCTAATATTGGTAACAGCATATTTTTTATATGCCTCGCATTTTTTCTTTCAATGACCAAAAAACATTTCTTTCACCGATACTTGTTAAATTTTTAATGCATTTCTTTAATTATTAAGTTACTTAACTTTTCTGCTAAAAATTATTTATCACTAAAACAAAAAATTGGTCACTTAAAAACGAACTCTACACAAAAAACACCAAAAACTATAAAAAAACGGCTCAACCAAAAGCCGCGGGGTCACACTCAAGTGCAGATGGAAGCTTCCTTTGCTTTCAGTTCAAAAATTAAAACTAATAATTGTCTTCTAGCAATGTTTTATTGAATGTAATTTCTAGAAAACAAAACCGCTTTTTTTTAAATTACGTGAAGCAGGTTTTTTGTTTTAGTTTTTACTTCAATTCGAAAAAAAAACGGTCATAAAATTGAAAAGCATTTTATTTTTTCTTTAGCCTTTAATTTGATGCAAAGACTCTTTTTTGTTTTAATTTATGTACCTGTATTTCGAAAATGAATTTATTAATTTTAATTTAAAAATATAGTTTTCATTTTGAAAATCGATATTTTATTTTTTTAGATTGATGTAAACTGTTTCAAGTATTATCTTCAAAATCTAAAATGTGCAATATATTCGTAAATGACGATAAAATTTATTTCATTTTTTTCATATTATGAAGTTTGTCAAAACTGATTTCTTGTCTATTGTCTCTTTGGTCAAACACCAATGATTTTGTTATAACTTTACGTAGGCTACATTTATTTTTGAAAGCTTTACCAATATATATTTTGACTGGAAAATTTTACGTCATACTGCTGGTGTTTGGCTTGATGACGCAATCAGGTAAGTCAAATTGCTCTTGCATGCCATATTTCAAAGCAGAAATTTTCAAGCTAATGCCAAGACGGTTTAATTTTTTTTATCTAATTGTTAAATGCATGTCAAATGTTCAATGTTTTGGCAAAAAGGTATTTCTTCTTACATTATTTGATAGCATTGTTTTCAACAGGATTTTAAAAAAATAATGAAATGTCAGTATTATTGGCTTATTAAATTTCTCAAACCCATTTAACCTCATTTTCTAGTTTTGGATGCACACGTCTCGTTTCTCACATTTCGCGTTTTAATTGTTGTCCGACCATTGCTTTTCAAAATATAGCTCGACCTCATTTCATTAATTTAAATTTTTTGGACTTCTTTCAAACTAACTTTGTTTAAAGCGATATTAAAATTCAATATTGGAAAAGCAGCCAACTTCCCACTTTCCATTTGATGTATCCACAATTTTATTTTAGCTTGGAATGCACCAATGTCTTCTGATACATCTAAAAAATTTTTCTCTTTTCCTTGCATAATTTTCATTGCATAGATAGATATATCCTTTTAAGTTGATTTACATGGCTAAAAAAAATCAGCTGAGAAAAGCAACTTGGCAATCTATTCGTCATCGCTAAAGCGATCGACAAATTCATGTTTCTGTTCTTTTAAAAAGGTGCTGATTTCATTTCGTAGGTTAACCACTCTCTTCAGCACCTTTCCTAGCGATAACCAACTAATGTTGGTTAGAAGCTCATTGTGTTCAGCCCCCATTTCATCACGCAATACACGAAATAAACGAATGTGCAAGAGACGAGATTTAGTAAAATTGACCACAGATACAACTTTTTTGAAAATTATGGCAAGGTCTTCTTGTATCTCTTTCGCTGCCAGATTTTCTCTGTGGAGAAGGCAATGAACAACTGAAATGTTTTTATTTTCCTTTTTCACAAAACTCATGAAGCCTTTTTCACATCCCATCATGGACAGAGCGCCATCCGCGCAACAGACCACAGTCAGACCACTCAAGCTGATGTTCTTTAAAGAATGAATACAATTTTTTAAATATTTGCTCTCCTGTGGTATTTTTGGCAAGTGGACGGCAAAACAAAAACTGCTCCATATAGTCGTTTGTGTCAAGGTATTGCACAAACACCATGAGCTGTGCATCATTTCCCATATCTGTTATCTCATCCAATTGCAAACTAAATTTTCCACTGCGCTTTACAGAAGCAATAGTTGTTGCAGAACATCTTCTGATAGTTCTTGAATACGCCACTTGATGGTGTCGTTTGACAAAAAAACCATAGCTAACTTATTAGCAACAGCATCACCACACAATATCCTGGCCCTTTCCACAGCTGCTGGTTTAATCAAGTTCTCTCCCGCTGTACGAGGCGCTTTTTCTTGAGCAATTTTCCAAGAAACAAAGAAAGAAGCACGCACTGCTTTATTGTGAGAGTAAGCTACTCCTCCCCAAGCAGCTGGGCGATCAATGCGACATCGCTTAACCTGATGTTCTTTTTTAAACACATCAAGAGTTTTGTCGACGAATTTTTCATGGTTTGCTTCTAGGTGCCGACAAAGTTTTGCTTCCTTCGAAGAGCTGTGAGCTAAGACTTTTAAGCACAACACACACTGTGGCCGTACTTCACCATTTACCTCAACCAAAGTGAACCCTGGCTTCAAGTAATCACCATTATATGCAAGACCAACTTTCGTTTTGCCATGAATAGATATTAAATTAACTTGTTAAATATTTTAACTTGGATAAAATGAACATAAGTTAAATAAGTTAACTTTGCTAAACTCTTTCAAACTAACTGACTTAAAAATCGTCCTTTAACAACAGAATTATATATTTGACTGGTCAAAAGTACGTTTTCTTCTGAGAGAGCTTGTTAAATTTCTTTATGACATCATAATGCGCAAGATTACAAAACTCGGGACCGTGAAAAAGGCGGCAAGACTTATCTAAAATATTAAGATGAAGTTCAATGGTGGACAGTAACTAACAAACGGGAATGTGCGTAACATGTACAGATAATAATTGAACAAAAATTTACAAAGTTAATGTGCTCGCGGACTCACCAGAACATTACGCGGACTCAAATGAGTTGAGAAACACTGGTTTAGCATCTAAATCAGTGCTAGCCTTACGGATCACACTACTGTACTTTCTTTTCTCAATAAGCGTTCTTCAGCGAGTTAGCGTTAGCCGATCGCCTTTTCTCCGCCGACATTAAAGTTGTTGGCTTTAGCTTAAAGAAGCGTAACAACAAGCTTATCTGTGACAAATCCGAATAATCATTTCAATGACTTTGTGCTAGCGAGCTATAAGCATTTCAATGAGTTAGCGCCCCAAAGGCTAATATTAATCTTAATATTTCGTCCGCTGCACAAGCGTAACAATTCTATCTTTCTATAACATTAACAGCGGTCACACAACCACAGAAACAAGAACGACTCAACTGCAATGCAACAACTCAAATCACTAACTGGAATCTCACGGGAATTTGAACCGGAATGAAATGATAACAAAATGTAGGCTTATATAAGATCCCGTCACGTGGCGCCAGATTATAAGCGAACTTTCTGGAACAACGTGGATTTTCTCGAAATAACGATTAAATTTAGGTCACTCTTTACAACACCCAATCAGAGACGCGCCAGCGAACGATTACGTAACGCCAAATTAACTCAAACATTCCGATTGACAAAACAGCGTAGGAAATAAAACAAACAAAAGAAAAAATAAAATTGCGTAGACAATAGAAAACTAGGACACCAACCACGCGATCCGGATTAGAACGGGAGAGTAACTGATTATACATAAGAAAAAAAAACTTTCAAATAAATTAAATTAAGTTGGGTTACCGACTATCCAATCACTGTTAATAGGAAAAAGATTACGACATACTAAAATTTAAAAATACAGAAAAAGAAAATTAACTATAGATTTATGCGGTTAAGATTACATTGCGAATGAAGTGTGACATTTTTTTGTATCAATTTTTTTTTAAACTTGTTCGAAGGTTCTGCTCCACCAACAGTCTTCAGTATTTTTTCTACTGATAAATTACATAATCAAAACAATTTTCTCAAATTTTAATGACGTCACTGGGATTATAACAAAACTTTACTTTGTTTTATTTTGTAAATTTGTCAGTCGATAAAAAATTAGTTCATTAATTTAAGTTTTGCTTTTGTGAGTCGGGAAAGTGAATCCGATATAACTTTTTTTGGTTTTTTTGGGGCTAAAGAATTGGAAAACAAAATTGATAACAAAGTTTAAAAGCAAGGTTGACAACCTGTTCAACAACAGGCTCAATTTTTAAAAAATGTTATATTTTTTAAGGGCCGTAGCAACGCCTTAGTTTTATGTCAGAGGTCTAAATTTGCTTTTTGTTTTATATTTTTCACAAGAGTTCCAGCATAATCAATATGATTTTATTTAGAGGAAAATAAAAGAAGAGGAAGGGAGGCATGTTACCCGCGGGCCCACCAATATCTTAAGGAATTATTTTTCTTTTTAGAAAACCTTACGCCAGTGCTTGTTTGTGCGAATGGAGATGATACCACAAACTTGGTTAATCGGATTGTAACGCAGTGAGTTTTTTCTTACAGAATAAAAGTTCAACTTTTTATTTCATTTTATTGTAATCCAAAAGCTGGGCGGCCATTGAACAAAACTCAAGTCTTTTGCATACATTAACTAAAAAATGCAGTGACTGTATTTTTAAAATATATCGGCATACAACAGTGCTAATTACTTTACTTTAATTTTCTCGCCGTAGGGACGCTATACTCGTTTTTTTTTTATATATTACACCATAATGTTTTTTGTTAGCTAACATTTAGTATTTTGCTGTTACGTCTCAGCAGCCGTTTTTCTTTATTGTACATCAAATCTTCCAAGTTAAAACACGCGGGCGATTTTTTTATGTAGTAGAGCGCTGTAACCTCTTTCACTCTATGGATTCTTTATTGCGAATGCAGCGTCATGATGATTCTCCGCTCCGTGTTCTTTTTTCAACAGGATCAGCGCCGCCATTTTTATGTTTGGACTTGGGTGTTCTGCTGAAGTTGGGGAGATGTGGTCGTACGTCAAAAACGTCAAGCAATTCGCTTTGCCTTTGTTTCTTCAACTTCTCGTAATGCCGTGTAAGGTTGTGTCAGATTACATGCAGAAATAGAAATTTCAATTTCCCTTTTTGGATTAAATTTATGACAATTTTTGTGCAGTTTACTTGAAGTTGGATACCTTGGAGTTGACTCCAATTACTTAATCTTTTTTAAATTTGCTTTGCACGAGTCTCATCCAAAATTAACCACCAAACATAAAACGATTACCATATTAATGAGTTACTTATTTCCATGTCACTCAAATTTATTCTGATGGAAAGGTTTTCCAGGTTTTTATGTTTAATAATAAAGCACTCAAGAAAAATAGTTCTAAAATTGTCTTGATCCTTTTTCTGAATTACAGAAAAAAATTTTAATCACATGTGCAATTCGAAATATCAATTCATTTTCAAAACTTTTCAACCAGAAAAAGGTATAGGTTTCATTTAGAAAAACTTTTTTTTGCAAAAACTGATCCGATATAAAATTCTGTCGGCTTAAGACAAAAAAATAATAAAAAAATTTTGATTTATGAAGCGGCTCTCCGGCTTAAGCAAAGATCTTTTTCTTTTAATATTCTTTTTGATTCCTCCGTAAATTTTTAAATTACCTTTTCAGAAACATGATTTTAGACTGCAATTGGAGTTTAAGACCGAAAAAAAGGCCATCGCTTTTCTTTATATAGAGTTTATACCGTCCAGAATTGCTAATTGGTTGAAGCGACCACCTTTTTTTTAATTGTCGTTTGAAATCTAGTTTCCAGGAAAATTTTTGAATAATTTACATTAAAAAAGTGAAGATTAAAAAAAAATTTAGCATGTTACTTGCTAAATGGATTGCATATAAGCTTAGGGTTTGACTTGCCTGATCTACAGTAAAAAACAACGCTTTGACTTTCAGGGCTTTGCTAAAAAACTACTGAAAATTATTAATTTTTCTATGGATATAGTTTTTGTAGCCTTCTTATAATAAATCAGTCACAGACATTTTTATAGGATTTGCATCTTGACTGATTTCACGATGCAAATCCTATAAAAATGCAAAACGTAACTTTGACATAGACTCTTTTGTATTTTAATTTTGATCATGGATTCATGCGATAAATTACATTTGAATCCTAATTCAGTTTTGAATTAATAAATATTTAATGGTTTTTCTTAAAACTTTTGTGTTTAATGTTTTGTTTGTATGCATAGTTTTAGGATTTGGTCTTTCGCAAGCTTTTCAAATGACTCAAGCGGAAGTAATAGGAGTTATCATCCAAGCAAGTTGTCCTGGTGGGATTTACAGCAACATCATCACTTACTACCTGGATGGAAATGTACATCTGAGGTGAGCTTGCTTACTTGGCCTATATAAATATTGTAAAAAATAAAGGTTTAACAGAGTTAGGCAAAAAAGGCTTTGTTGTCAGTGAATTCAAACAGCTCTTCAAAAAAATTGTTATTAAACTTTTTGTTTGTTTATTCTTTCAATTTACACTTGTAACTCTGACCTCAAAATTTCATTTTAAACTCAGTTACATGTATTTAAAGTTGGGTTTTTAAAACTGCATGTTGTTTTACAAGCCAAAGGTGCTCGACCAAAGGCTTGCGAGAATCATGGGCCCATTCTTTAGGTTTAAAGCGGGCTTATTTTCACAATTTTTTTTAAAAAATGTGTCCTATTTTTAATTTTAAGTAGAAATATCAGCGGTGTTAGACCAAAATAAGAAAATTTATTCAATTTATTTTTCTTTAAAAAAAATTTAATCTTATTTTGTCAATACAAATTTTTACTAAAAACTATAGAGCAAAAAATTTTTATATCTAATTTTCTTTGTATTTTAAATATGAATGAAGTATATTTTTCTATGAAAGAATTATGTGCTTGTTTATTGCAGTCTGCGTTGCTTTCTGTAAAACATTTATCAAATAATTAATATTTCTTTTTTATTGCGATGCATGAATTTATTAATAAAATCGGTCAACTGTCAATTTAATATAGAAAATAAAAGTTAAAAATTTAAAACCAAGTGTATCATTATGAAAAATTGATTTCCACCTATAAAGGTCATCATCAGTTTCTGTAAAAAATTAAATTAGATTATATTTGACAAAAAATTTTTTGGAAAATTTTTTTAAAAATTCTACTCATACTATTCGGGTCCTGACTCAAAGACACAATGTGAAACTTCCAATAAAAACTAAGAGGCAAACGACACAACAGCTGACATAATGATTATGGATCATGTATCAAAGATGAAAAAGCGCACAGTGTAAAACTTGTAGTAAAATTAAAAACCGCAAACTCCTGCTAAGATTCAAAGTGTTAATTGAAAAGATTAACAAAGCTGTTGTAGTTTAACTGTGTATAGTTTGAACGATGGTGAAGAATAAACGGGTTTAAAACTCAATCGCAATTATAAGACAGAAAAATTCTATTAATATTAATTTTAGCATTCAAATTATTAATTGATTTATTTTCACACCAATCCAATAAAGTTTTATCCTGTTGTTCTACAAATATGACCACGTAGCATTCAGTGATATCAGGCTTAGCATTAAAAGCGTCGGAAATGAAATTTATAAAAATGTTTAAGAAGGGCAGTTTGGTCATTGTTATCCTTAACGTTAAATTTGTTCCAGAATGAGCGGTGGTTATTCCATCAGGTAGAAAATTTGTTTTTTGTTTGTCTTATGTATTGCATTTTCAAAATTTACACTCTGCCACGTAAATACCATAATTTTTGCAAGTAAGATGCTGTTTTAAAATAAACTTTTTGGTATTTGAGTGCGAACATATTTTTATAGTTTTTAAAGTTTCCACATAAAGCAAATTTTCCACATGGGTATGAACCTGGGTTATCCGTATTAGGAAGAATTTGTGATAATTTTTTGTAATTCGTTAATTTAGTAGCTAATGTGGGTGGATTTTATATACAATAGCTGCTTCTGGTGAAAAAAATTTTTAACTTTTATTTTCTATATTAAATTGAAAGTTGACCGATTTTATTAATAAATTCATGCATGGCAATTTTATCAGTTAAATAAAATCGTCAATGTAACTTTACTGGAAAAAGGGTAATAGATTCTGATAGAAGACTTTAACATATTTCTTTCTTAAATAATAACATTTTACAGCGTATTGATGACAACCGTCTCGACTATCTGTGCCTTGGGAACTATTCCATTGTGGTTGTTTGTTTTTCCTGAAATTATCCAACTTCAAAATTCATGTCTTAGAGTTCCTTTTGATGCATTAGGTGATCGTTTTAATATAGCCTACATGTTGACATTTTTGTATCAAATTCATGTTTACTTAATAGTTAATTCTTTATTGATTTTGCTTATTTAAAACAGGTTGTTTTTATATGCTGATCATAAGGGCAATGAGGGGTGTAACAGTTTTTATCGCGATTCAAAGAAAGCAAAACAAACGCATTTTTCAAATTACAACAAAACATTTGCATGAGAAACGTTACGGTCATCAAGTTTATATAGATTCCTTGTAATGTCATAAGATACCATAAGCCGTTTTTTTGACCAAAAGTTATCCTTATTTTTGACCTAAAGTTAAGGTGTAGACAGGGGGCCATCGACATGGTGCTACTATAAAGAAATAGAACATGACAAACACTAATTGAAAATTTGTTGATTGGCAGGTATCGCTCTTCTCGGTATTCTTGTCCCACTTGGTGTTGGTCTGTTATTCAAATTGAAGTTTCCTACCAAGAGTGTAATTATTACCAAGGTTTGTTGCGTTACAAGCAGTTTCATGACTAAAAATCTGAGCAATTTCATTTTATAGTAATCCAATTTTTTAACACATCTGGAACAAATTTATATCACTTCCTATAACCTAATGAACTCAAGATCTCATTGCTCTGAAAATTCTAGGTTTTTTGTGTCTTTTGAACACTGGTTCCAAACCTTTATTTGTCACACCCCTTTTAAAAAAAAGTTATCAAGCCTACTGATCCCTAAATTCAGGGATGGGCACGAGCAAATTGTGCAAGAGGCATGGTACTTTTTTTTGAAGCGTTGCGCACTTTTCCATGTGCTCCCAGAAATAAAAGACTAAGCGCATGTTGTTGCGCTTCGCAACTTTTACAATTGCGCAAGTTGCTCAAGTGCCTGTTAGGATCAGAGACTTTTGTTTTAAAACTAACCCTTACCCAATATTATCAAAACTTATTCAAACAGAATTTAATAATCAATTACAGTATAATAAAAATACATCTCTGTCCCAGAGTAGCACTATCTCGTTATACATTATTTCGTCGCCTGTCTACTAAGTGGTACAGCCACGTAACAATATATAATGAGCATGACTGCATATCCAAATCACCGACAGTGGGACACAGAAACGCCGTCGCACAAAATTTTGCACGATGAATATTATGGGAAGCGGAACACGATTGACAAAATGAAAGCATAAGCCAAAGCATGCTGCAACCATGCATTCGGCATACACGAATCACGACACACCCTCCTCTGTCCAAATTTTTTAGACTAACCTTGACTAATAAATTTACAAAGTTTTTAAAATTTTTTCGAACTTCCAATGCACTCGCGAATGCATCCCTTTTGCGGACGCCTGGTTGGAAACCACTGCTTTAGAAAGTGTAGGTGTAGACGTAAAAGCAATTTGTTTAAAAAGAAAAGTTTTTAATTAGGTTCTACCGTCATCATAAATGAAACAATATTGTTTTTGGGATATAATATGAATATGAAACTACAGGTATGTACTCTAATCGGTTCCCTTTTTGTGCTGATTTTTTCACTCGTAGCTGGTGTAACCCAAAACAATGATTTCTTGAATAGCTTATCTTGGCAAATAGTTGTTGTAAGTACCAGTTTTTCTTTTTATTTAAGCTATTTGATTTGACTATTATTTGTGTCGGTTATTTTGATTTTTTTCGTTGTGATAAAATTTTCATCAGAAGCTTCTAAATGATTGTTTTTTATTTTATTGTTTTATAGTAACAATACATTGCACTTTATTTTGTTCATTACATACTTCTTAGCAATAAAAGAAAACGTAATTTTTTGTCATTAAGACATTTTTTATTGTTTTTCAGGTTGCATTTTTGCACCTCACTATTGCATTTTTTTTGGGGTACTTTGCCTCCAGAGTGTCCTGGTTTTCATTCGATGTTCCCGCCAGAAGAACTATTGCTATTGAGATAGCTCTTCAAAATGGCACACTTTCTTCTACTATTGTTCTCGTGTCGTTTAGGTAAGCGTAGTAATTTGTGCTTTTTAAAAATTTTATGCCTGCTGTTCTTTTGGCACAAAGATATCTTGATCAAACTCTATTGCTACGGCTTTTTTAAAATTTAGCCTAAGCCCTAATGATCATCTTACAGTTTCTACCTAACTTAACAAAAAAGTGCCTTGTTTCAAGAAATAATGAGGAATTATAAGTTAACCACGTTTATTCATTTATTAGTCTGTTTGCGGAGACGCTGTTACTTTAAATTGTAAGAACTGACTAGTAAAGCGTTATAAAGAAAAAAGATGCTCATGCAAATCGTTATTTTAATCTACAACTCACAAGATCAAACCCAAAAAGATTGCTTTAAGTTAAACATTAGCTCCGAAAAAATGTTTAATGTCGAAACAAATAGATATTCTAATTATTTTGCTTTTTACAAGCAAGATAAAAAAACGAGATTATTTCTAACATTTTCATCTTGTATCTAAAAAAAAAGGAAAAAACATGAAAACCTTTAGATTAAGATTCACTTAGATTCAAATGTATATTCCACGGTTTTTAAAAAATAGATTTAAGTAAAATTTATCTTTAACAATTTATAGAATAAATAAAACGAAAAAGTGAAAGTGAAAGTTTATTAACTTTTAGTTTAAGTTTATTACTTTTACTTTCCTCACTTAATGAGCTGACGTGTGCTACGAGTCCGCTATACATATTTAAGTTAGGTGGCATCTGAACAGCCCAAACAATTACATAATGCTGTCGCAGGGTGGCGTCACCGCATCAGACTTAGCCTGGGCCAGAAAATCAAAACTATCTCCCCGCACCCAGATCAGGAACAGTAACCAGTTCACCAACCAATTGTTTAATAAACCGGGCTTGTAGCTAAATTAATTGGTTTTTGTACTTTTTCGTTTTTTAGTTTAAATTGTTTTGAGCACTTTTTTTCATTTTGTCATTGTCATGCTCAACAATATCGAGTTAATTTTATGTTTTTTCAAAAAATAAATCATTGCTAATAAGCGCCAATAAAAAACTGTGAAAAAATTGTTTTATTATATATTTATAATAATAACAATTTTCAAAGATTTTGAATAATATAGTGCTCACGAAAAAGTTTAACTCACGTAATACAGTATTCTAATATTTTTACAGTATAGTTAAACAAAAATAGTCATATTTTACAAAAACTTTCATAAAGCAACGAATTATTATTTTTTTTGACATCAATACCCTAGAAAATGTTAAGTATCTTTTTAAGGTCAAAAATAAACAAGTCTCAGAAATATATCAGCCAAAAGTTTTTTCAGGCTTTGACTTGTTTTTCGTTCTGACTTTTAATATTTGTTTAACAGTATCGTTGCTTAACAGCTCTTATTGTTACAATGAGGATCAAAAATTAAAAATAATTAAGAAATAATGCAACATAAATTTTTTTAATTTATCCTTTTACCATCTTCCATTTTTGCCCCGAAGTAAGGGACACAAGATGTTTTTCCTGCTGGCAGGGGTTAGCCGTTTTTTGCAACCACCCCTCAACTCTTGCCTTTTCTTCGTCGATTCTCATAGCAATCCTCTTCTCTTCATATCTTTTCAACAATTTTCATCCTTCGATTCTTAGGTCATTTTTTTTCTTACGTTTCACCTCAATTGTCATAGCTATGGTTAGAGCTTTTTGTTTGATCACCGTTTAATGTGCCCAAACCATCTCAATCTTCGACTTCCTTTAATGTTTCAATACCAGTGATCTTTAGTATCACTTGCTTTTTACTTTATCATTTAGTGTCTTGCCACATAGCATTCTCATTTAAATGGACTCTATTTTTTGTATTTAGTCTACCTTTATCGACCAATACTCTGCTCCCACAACTCATGGCACTTTTAATATTCATTTTATACACAAGCCCCCTCGATTTTATAGACAAACCCTTCCACCTAGTTGTTATTCTTGCACGGTCACTTCTTTTTGAAATCCACCTTCTGTACACAAAACGTCTCCAAGATAGCAAAACATCTCGATTTTTTCAATCATCTTCAGCCATGTTATTTTTTTAGGAAATCTTCTGCAACCTGGTTTAGTTTGCACACATTGCATTCAAAGGTTTACCCTAGCCAAGCTATCTTTAGTTCCTGAGCACTTCTAAAATACCTATTTCATGCATTCCTGGTATTGGATGTAATTGAATCCAACATCTTTTTTACAGACTGCACAATGATGCTTGATGGCTAATTTTTGCGTAGCTTTCTTACCAGAACAAAAAAATCTTTGTTTTATCTACATTGATTTTAAATCGTTTTTCTGAAATAGCTTTCTTTTATCTTTATTACCATTCCCGCCACCTAATCTCAGTAATTTATGCTTTTAACTCAGCATCAAATATTGAAAACAACCAAAATCAAATAAAGTAAATAATTTTTATGCGCAAACGTTCAAAATGATTCAACGTCGATAAGAATAAACTAATCTAATATAGTTTTATGTATCTTAGAGCAACGATGAATTTGTCTCGATAGCCCAACCTAAAGGATACATTGAATTTAAATATTGGGTGCATACAATTTTTCAACACTTGAAAAAAATAATACACTAATATTATAATTATCTTTAGCAAAAAATATTTTTTTGTGATCCACAGCTGACATATATTCAGGTCACCAATTTTAGGTGAATACAATTCGTTTAATTTTACGATAATTATAGTAGACCTTAATTAATAAGGGAACATTTTGCATGGGTAGCAATACAACGTTACGTTTGTTTTAAAAAATGCAAACTTAAAAACTTGGCTAAAAAAAAACTTACTTGATAAAAATCTATATGAGGTGTTTATGTTTTTGTGAATTTCACTTGTAGAGCGGCAGCTGATTGCTTTGTGTCACCCACCTGTATGTGTCATAAAAGCAAGTACAGTATATTTTGTATCAGCAACTTTAACTCATGTTGTCATCGGGTTGTCGTCATTTTGTTTATATTTGATTGGCTCCGGATTTAGCTTTTAGGTGAAGGTTCAATTAATATTGAACAGCTTTTCTTAGCCGTGCAAGTTGCATAAAAATATCAAATACTCAAATCCAGGTCCCAGAAACATAAGTTTATATGAATAATGAACATACGTAATCTAAGTTTATTTTTGTTTGTTTCTTTCTAGTCCTTCATACAAGTTCTACGGATCCATTTTCTTATATTCTCTTATGTATACTTCTCTCCAGCTCGCAGCCGGTATCATTGCGGTCTGTGTTTATCTCACTGCAAAGCGATTTGACAAATGCGTGTGTCTTTATGCTCAAGAAGAAGTCTCACGTAATCAACAAGAAACTTCAATCGGCCATGTTAATAATGGGTTCAGCGAAGCTGATTCGAAGGTTCTGTAAAAGATAAAAAATTATTTGGAAAGTCGAGCCAAAACAATAAGACCTAATGAAATGAGCATACGAACTACAAAGTGAGAATGTGATTTTCAATTTTAATAATTTTTTACGTACGGATTTTGTTTTTCCAAGTTTTTTTAAAAATTGTTTCAAACCATTGGCCGCAAAATTTTTTTCAGAAAAAAACCTTCAATACTAGATAATGTTTTTACTTTTGTTGATAGGCAATTAAAACGAAATGAAATAGGGTAGTTTTTGTTAAATCTTTTTTGTTCTAAAGCATCTAAAATAGTGTTCCTAACCTTAGAATTTAACAGAAATATAATTAGAGTAATGCGTACAGTACTGTTTTTTGCAAAAAAATATTTTATCTATATTATAAAAGTCCAATCATTAATTTTTTTCTTCTTATCCATAAGTTTTGACGCAAAAAATGTAATTGCAAAAAAATGTTCTTCTTTTTTTGGCGTCCTTTGTCCCACGTTGTCTGAGGATTAATAAAAAGTTTGCGCAGAGCATTGAGGGATTATTATCAAGGTGTTTGCTTTCGAATTTTGTAAATTTTAAAATAGAATTAGTTCAGAGTTTTCCAAATTGGGGTCCATGATGACTCCACAAGGGGTCCGCAACGACATGACCGAATTCGTCAAAAATATATACTTGAAAAGTAATCCATACCATGAAATCTGAGACTGGCCCAAAGTGAAGACTTTTTTTTAGGGAGCACCTTGTTTTCGGGACAAAAGTTACGAAATTGGAGACTGATTCAAAGTGTAGATTTTTTTTTAGAAAACACCTTGTTTTGGGTTTGTTTGGGCCGTGAAAAAAAGATTAGCAAATAGAGGTTCGTGGACGAAAAGGTTTGGAAAACTTTGGAATTAGTTAATTTTTCTTTCATTTTTCCAACACGCATAATTTCAAATTTTGACAAATTTTGTCGATTTAAAAATTGTTTCCACAGCATCCCAAACTTTCTTTGTTTCCGGGGCCGATTTCAAAATAGAAAATTTGGGCGAAACTTTCACGACTAATTTAAATTTTTTTTATTTATTTTTTTTATTTTTATCTCTATATTTATCCTCCTGACTCGCAGGAAAGCGACGTAGGCGCTATACATAGGGTAAGCAATTACCCCGACCTGCTTCCGGAGATGCCAAGATATTGCTGTCCGCTAGTAATTTAGTAGAGATATGATTGCAATTTAGAACTGCTTGTCAAGACCACCAAGCAGGGGAAAGTGCCGTAAAGTGTCTTTTCCAAGGACACAACAGAATGGCACAAGTGGGTTTTGAACCGAGACCATGCTGATCATCAGTCCGGTGCTTTAACCACTCGACCACGCTGCCGACTATAAATCAGAAGTTTCAAATTTCTTGTTGAATATAAATATAGTTATAAGTTATAAAATAAGTTGTTCTTGGTTGAAATAAAATAGGTATTTAAATAAATTCTTTGTTGTACAAAACTTTAAAATGATCAATGGTATTGACGGTAACATTAACTCTTTCAATTTTGGTAGTCCTTGAACAAGACTGTTTTCTTTCAAATTCTTTCGGCCAACTTTCGTCAGAAAAAATTGTGGGCAATGGCGAACTGCAAAAAAATGTGGTTTATATAGGGTTGAAAAACATCGAAAGAAACGGCGTCTCTGATTGGTTTAAAAATGAGAGCGCGCGATTGGTTGCGATTCATTTGCGCAAAAAAATTCAATATTAACTGGTATTCAATTTTAGCTACAGGACAATTATTTTTTCTTCTGGCAACGCTTGAAGTTACTTTTAGAAAATTTCTTGAGCCCTTTCTTTGTCGCCAGAATAAATTCGTCCATGGACTGAAATTTTCTGGCTTGCGGCGCAAGTGAGCGCTCAACCCAATTGCGTACTCTTATTTTTAAACCAATCAGAGACGCCGTTACTTTCAATGTTTTCCAACCCTTTAAAAACCACATTTTTTTGCAGTTCGCCATTGCCCACAATTTTTTCTGACGAAAGTTGGCCGAAAGAATTTGAAAGAAAACAGTCTTGTTCAAGGACTATCAAAATTGAAAGAGTTAATGATTCCGTCAATACCATTGGTCATAATAAATATTTATTTCATAGATATAACAGAAATAATGAAAAAATTTTGGAATAATTTAATGATTTGATGCGATGATAGAAATAAATCGAATCCCAAAAACAGTTTTGACGTTAGTTCCGTGAAAGTGTTAAAAAGTGGCTGTCTTTTTAAAGCTCCTGGATTAAACGCTAAGTTAAAGGTTTTGTTTTGAACCTTTTTATGTATTGTTGTTTTAATGATGACAATTATTTTTAGTGGTTTTTTTCAGCATAAACAAAGATTTAAGATTTTTTACGTTATCATTTATTTGTTTAATCTATTTCTCGATTTAATTAATAAAGATGTCGGGTTTTCGTGCATTTTATAATCAAAATTTATTAAAGAAATAAAGTGACACCTGGCAATTTTTGAAACTAAATTTTATTGATTTAATTTCATTGAAGAACGGAAAAAAATTGTTCAACAACAAAATCATAAGTCAAAAACAAAGTTAGTTTAACTGTAGTGGCTTGAAATTGACACTCTTTGATAAGTCGGTTGAGATGGTTCTTGAGAAATGGATTACGTAAAAATGAAAGACTCAAGCGAAGAATTCCACTCTTGACTAGTGGAGTGCAATTCGATGGAATCATTCTTGCTTATTTTCTGAGAAACTTTATTCCGAGCTATGACCTCGTAAAAGCAAAAATAAAAGAAAAAATTCACTTCAGTTGGTTGTGTGTTTATTAACACAAGCTTTCGTAAGCTATTGGTCATTTCTTCAAGAGTAGCGAAATATACATAAAAATACTTTTCTTTATTCTCTTACACTTTGATTTTAAATGTCACATCTTTCAGTTTTCTTTATTTGGCATTTTTATCTTTATTACGTTAGAGCTAAAGAAATGAACAATAGCTCTCAAAAACTCGTATTAATAAAAAACCAACAGCCAACTAGAGTGCGCTTTTTTATATTTTTGAATAATTTTAACCCTTTACTTAGTGTTTATTCATCGTACAAGCAAATTTACTTTAATATTTCGTAATATTCTAGAAATGATGATTAAGAGACAAACTTAGCGTTATCCAAAAGCTTATTTTGTTAGGCTAGTAATGCGTTATAAGAAAAGGGATCACGCGTATTCGTATCACAAGTATACAAAATTTATTTGGTGACGCAGATCTAAAATGCCTTTTTGAAATCTAATGATAAAAATATCACATTTTGAAATCACACAGATTTCAATATATCACATTAAATATCACACAGACATTTTGAAATCTAATGATAAAAATACCACAACTGCTGGACGTTTATACCCATATAGAAATACAGATATTTTGCTTTTTTAACCGTGATCCTCTTGGTAAATAGAATATATTCAAGACGTAAATAAATATCGAATATTCGGCATAAGGCAATGTTTCTCATTCGCATAAGGCAACGCACAATTTTCCCATTTGCTTTTAATCATTTTATTGGCTTGGTGAAGCAAAATACATTGGCCTTTTCCAAGACCCACCGATCAGTCCTATATTATTTGTACAGTGGCTGGGTAGCTCAACTGGTTAAAACGTCGAGTATCTATTTCGTGCGACGCGCTTGAAAAGTTAAGACAATGTACTTTGTTTTTAGTAAAAAACAATATGCATTTATTCTTTCGAATCTCTTGTAAGGGTCTGCTACCATGTTAATAACAGAACCAAAAAAGCACCCTATTTTGAAGTAGTAAGCAATGAGGATTCGCGCAATGCCTGCTTCATATAACAAAAAAGAAGAATTCAAATGATTATAAAAATTCTATAAGGGGAACTTTTAACGTTTGTAGAAACATGAACTCAGTTTTCGTTTATTTCTATTCAATTTTCATTACGAGAAGCAAGTAGAAAAGTCTTGAGTCAAAAAAATTGTTGAGCTCTAAAAAATCTTCACATGCTCCGCTATATTAGATTGATTGTAGGGTAAAAACATTTGGTAGAAATATTCAATTTTTCAATCAATCAAGATTTTTATTTTTTTTGTCCATTAAACAGCAGATATTCATAGAAAAGTCTACATATGTGGTTAAAAAAAAGAAATCAGGGGCAAAACGATAAACGTGACTGATTGATTGAAAAAAATATTCGTGGGCAAAAAAATATTAACTCACAGCATGATGTTAGTGCTTTGCCAAAAATATATGAAAAGTTAACAAGTTTATTTATTTATTTATTTTTAGCAAGTGTATGTCACGGCAGGCCCCAGCAACGAAAGAGACAGTGGCCTGATGCCATCAATCCAATCATCTTTATCAACGTCAAAACATTCGATTGAGTCCAAATTTCTTATTTCACCATCATCGCAGTGTTTTCCTCCGATGATGTAAATTCTAGAACCTAAAACAATGTTTTTAGTCATCATTCTAAGTCAAAGGTCAGACTGACTAAGTCGAGGAAAATTCTTATAATTAACCGATAGAACTATTACATTCGCTATGTCAAGCAAAGTTTTTGTAAAAAAATTTTGTCAAAGATGATGTCACAATTAAAGGCTAGTTTCATTCTAATAACAGAGACTAAAAAAGTGATTGCAATGCAAAGCGACTTCAGTTTGCTAAATTGTCAAAGTTTGTTCAAAATGGAATGTTTTTTTCAAAATGCCAGAACGGATATATTAAATATAATTAAGGCAATGTCCGTTTGTAAGAATTGCTCTGATCAGCATAAGGATGTAACTTATTTAAATAACAAATTTTTTACCTAAAACAGCGATTCCTGCGTCGTGTCTCCCGATCTTTAATGTCGCAACGCCCTCCCACACTTTACTAGCAGGATTGTAGATATCGACGTCATAGACGCTGCTAAAACTGCTGCACTCCATTTCAGGATCAAGCCAAGCGCCACCGACCACGTAGATGTGACGTTTGCAAGTTGCGACGTTGGCAAAACATCGAGGAAAACGGAGAGTGGGCATTGTCTCCCATCTGGGGCAGAAGATATCACGTTCATTAAATTCATATAAAGCTTCAACTGCACTTACTCTTCATGTTCCTCATTATACGCTTCCACTATGTCCAAGACCATACCAGTTTTGTGGCAGTAACCCCCAAGGGCCCACAGCCTGTTTTTGTATTTACAAACGGCGAGACCAGCCCTAGGAGTAACCAAAGATCCAGAATGCTCCCATTCTCCAGTAGAAATGGAGTAGCGCTCCGCATCCCGTAAGATCCTCTGTTTGTGATCTTGACCTCCGATCGCGTAAATGTAGTCACCCATATGAGCTCCCTAAAAATTAGAACAAAGGTAAACTCGTACGGAGTGTCCCATAAGTCTTGGAAAATTTTTAAATTAGGATTTAAAACATATGAATACGAGATTTTGAAAAATTCTTTCACTATAAATATTTGTGTTGGTTATATTTTAGTTCTGTATAATTTTTGTTTAAAAATGGTTTTAATCGGTTTGCGAAAAACGATTTTGAAAATGCATTCCCAAGGATACAAAGTCACGCTCATCTCATGAATTCTAGACATGCTCAATTCAACTGTCTGGAACATTATCAGAAAATTCCAAACAACAAAGGAAGTCGCAGATTTGCCTCGAACAGATCGTCCAAAATGCATGAGAACTCCGAAAAAAATCAAAGCCGTAAGGGAAAGAGTTCGAAAAAACACAAAAATATCGATGAGAAAAATGGCATCAGAAGTTGGGATTAGTAACAGTTCAACGCATCGCCTAATTCATAAAAATCTTTAAAAATTTTGGTCAAAATAGATGTGGCCTCCATGTTTTCCAGATCTAAACCCCTTACATTTTTCCGTTTGGGGAATTCTTGAATCCAAAGCATGTGCAAAAAAGCACAAAAATATCGAAACTGTAAAAAATTTTTTGGTTTGAGAATGAGAAAAATTGCCTCAAAATCTTTTGCGTGCCATTTGTGATGATGTTCTAGGAAGATTGAAAGATGTTATTAGTAACAATGGAGGGCATATCGAGTAAATCATCACTAGATGCAAAATATGCATAATAACAATATTTTTATTTTTTCTCTGAGAATTTAAGTTGATCATATATCTATCAAATGTTATTTTAAAAATTTCCCAAGACTTATAGAACACCCTGTAATTAGTAAAAAAAGAAACTTCAAAAATGCCACCGTTTTCAAATTTCGGTTCTTATATATGGAGTATAAAATTTTCTTTATTAAAAATATTAATAATACGCATCAGGCTTTTTTAATTTTTGAGTGCTATTATCATCATATGATAATTTGGCTGTAGTTGCCAAAAGTGCTCTTATCATCATATGATGATTTTTTATTATTTTGCTTATTTGTCAACTTAAGTTGTTTTTTAGTATTAATTTTTTGAAAACTTAAATTAATTATTTTTTTTTGGTTAAATATTCCTTTTTAGGCAATTTACTAAAGGAAAAAAAAAATTACAAAAACATGCATAAATTTTTAGGTACGAATTCAACATGATTCATTAATGAAAAAGTTTACAAAACATACATTTATTTTTGAGATACAAATCCAACATGATTTCCGAATAAAAAAATCCTACTTAAAAAATAACATTGTAGGTTAAAACTATGCAAAAAATGCTAGTGAAATAATCTGCTTTTAAGATATTAAAACTTAAAAACAGTTCATTTTGATAATTTTTTGCGTACTGGGGCACAATTATTTAAAAAAATTGAGCACTCAAAGAGTTAAACAAAGTAAGACTTTCAAATTTCTTAGAAAAGAGTTTCTAATCGTATCGGCCGCCACATTTCAAATTACAATTCGTGAATTAGCTAAAACTTTTTGTGTCACCTGAAACGACATCCGGGGAATCGACATGGACTCGATTTTACTCCACTTGAGCGAACCGAGACCTAATTTATGACATGATGAGACCGGAGAAACTTCTGCTCCAGGACCTGTGAGAGATGGATCCGAACCACCTAGAATCGATATAAAGAAGTTTTTGTTTTTTCTGCGAAAAAAATTGTTTATTTTACGTTATTAAACTCGAGCGTTTTGCAGAGTGCTGAAAAAAAAGTATTGAGCCAATTTTATTGGTAAATAGCTTAATAACAGAACATTTATACCAAACGCTAGTTTTTTTTGGTTTTTTGCTGCATTAATGCTAAACCTTAACGCTAGGGAACAACATAGTTCTGAAGTAACTATACGACATAAAATCAGCATTGGCATTAGGCATAAACATAGTGAAACTTTTTGTAAAATTTTATCAAACGATTATACCGCATAAAAAACAACAATTTTTTCTATTTTCTTCAAGAATTATTTTAAAGATTATCAATAATTTTTAAAAAAGGATTATAAATTAATTGGTAAAAAAGTCTATTTGACATTACTAAAAATATCATGCCTAATACATAGAGTGCTCCTTTACAATAGACTGCCGCGTGATGATTGCGGGGCTGGGGCATCTTTGAGAATCGAACCCACCAATTGTGACGCTCTTCGTATTTGTAAACAGCGTCGGAAGGCATTGTTGCTTTAACATCAATGCCTGGCAATAACAATAAAATTGTTTAATTACAGTGAAATGCATATAATAAAACAGAATTTTTACAACCCAAACACTTAATACACAATCTGAAAGTGATAACCAGCATGTGGTGTAGTTTACCTCCTGATAGCAAAATGTAATCTGGTACACAAGCATTTTCTTTTATTGGACACGAAGTTATTTTCCCAATTTCCATTGTTTTTTCTTCGTTTTCTAAATCTTCATCGTCCGAAACATAATCTCTTTAAAATGTATCATAAATTCAAGACACCAAAACAAAATTAATGAAGAATATCTGGGCAAAAAATGCTTCACGGGCAGCATCAGTCAGGCACAAATTTTGCAAACATATCATCCTAAAATTAGAAACCAATTGCTTGCTTTAATTTATTTTTTCGCAAAGTTTTAAAATCACAACTTTAAAGTGAACATAAAGTGTAAAGATATTCAAACAACAGAAAGTGAAACTTCAATAACTTTGTTCTAAAATTGTTTTTCTAAGCATCAAACGTACAAAAATTGTTTCACTATTTAAACGGTGTTGGTATAGTATGTGATCTATCTACATGCTTCTAGTATAGCTTGTGATCTACCTAAAAAATGCCACGATGACAGAGTACGTGATAAATAATGATTAGAGAGATTAACTGAAAATTCCCGTACAGATTACTAGGAAATTCGACCAGGGTTAGGTTAGAGTTAGGGTTAGGTTAGAGTTAGGGTTAGGTTAGAGCAGGGGTGGGCACGCTTTTTGGACGGCGGGCCAAAATTTTTTTAAACTTTGACAAGCGGGCCGGACTATGTGAATGTATGAAACGGACAAGAGTGTTAAGCTGTAGCATAGTTTATTAAAGGCTGTTCACAATAATAAACCAGTTATAAATGATAAAAAATCTTGCTGTAATGTTACATTTAATTGCAGTCTTTAAGCCACGTTTTTCTTTGCCAAAGTATCAAAATCTGGGGATAGCTTAGTTGTCGCGATTGTTAAAACACATTTTAGCTGAGTATCAGTTGATCGAGATTTGTGGTTTGATTTGTTAAAATTCATCAAGCTGAAAATCTGTTCACAAATGTATGTTGAGCCAAAGAGAACCAACATTCTCTGCGCCATTTTTTGTATATTCGGGAACGTAGCATCATTTAATAAAGCGTAAAATTCATTCAGCTTCAGGACTTGAAATTTCTCTTTCAAAAGGTAGTCACTCTGAAGGTCAATCAATACCAATTGCAACTCCTGTGGTGCTGTCAGAGCAACTCGAGATAGGGAGGCTGAGACAATATTAAATGATTTTTGGAGTTTTATAAAATCTTGGAATCTACGGCAAAATTGTTGATGCAGATTATCCAGTAACTTGCTGTATTTATTTACATGTTTAGAAGCTTCTTTCATAGTCACTAAAGTGGGGAAATGTACAAACGAATTGCTTAGCAATTGTTCTAAAAATAAAGTCAGTTTAGATTTAAAAGCTTTAACATTCGTGTACATCTCGAGAGCGAAAAGATCTTTCCCTTGCAACTTCGTATTCAAGTCATTCATGTGTGTCAATATGTCTCTTGCAAAAAAAAAATCACAAAGTTAATCTCCGTTTTCTAGTTCAGGAAAGTCATCACCTTTTCTGATTAACTACATAAATAAGCAAATGGCCTGTTTAAGTACCCAGAAATGTTTACATGCTTTTCCCAAACTTAACTTAACATGAGAATGGTAAAGCAAGTCCTGGTGATCAGAATCGATTTTTTCGAAAAACTTTATAAACTGTCAATGGTGAAGTCCTCTTCCTTTTATGTAGTTGATCAGTTTTATCACTGCCTTCACCACATGATTAAGCTGCAGTACAGACTTACACAAGGCCTCCTGATGGATGATGCAGTGCAAAAAAGTTATATCCATGTCAGGGTTTTCCTCTTTCATCTTATCTTGTGATATGTGATTAAACTAGAAGTCACAAATAAATTTTCAACGATTTTTTAACTGTGATGTAACAAACGCTTAGTTATGAGAAAAGAATTACAGGCATAAACAAGGAAACTTCAACAAGATCAATTGATTCGTATGCTTGGGCATTGGAATGTGATTTTTCTGTAGGGAAAACGGAAACTATATTCAACAATCAGTAATGAATTGCTTTTAAGTACTCGTTCGTGGTAATAGCAGGCGGGCCAGATTAAACAAGCTCGCGGGCCGGATTTGGCCCGCGGGCCGTAGTTTGCCCATGTCAGGGTTAGAGTTAGGGTTAGGTTAGAGTTAGGGTTAGGTTAGAGTTAGGGTTAGGTTAGAGTTAGGGTTAGGTTAGAGTTAGGGTTAGGTTAGAGTTAGGGTTAGGTTAGAGTTAGGGTTAGATTAGAGTTAGGGTTAGGTTAGAGTTAGGGTTAGGTTAGAGTTAGGGTTAGGTTAGAGTTAGGGTGCTTTTTGTGAATAGAAATTGCAAAAGAGATTAGACAGATGTTGGTAATGGTAGATTATATTTCTTGGGTAGATCACGTACTATACCGGCACCATTTAAACATTAAAGTTTGAAATTTCCTACTGGTTTGTTCCTCTTCTAATTTTTGGAGCTTGTATTTCATCATTGCTGCGGTATTGATTGTGCTCAGACGACTGAGATTGCAAACAATGAAAGCGAAAAGCCTCAAGAACTTGGACACGAGACTTTTTCTTTCGCATCAGATAATCTCTTGTTTCAACATGTTCTGCCAGTTCGACAGGTGATAGGAGTTTCAACCTGATCTAAAATGAGACAAATTTTTTTTTATTCAAAGTCGATATTAAAAGTGTTTTCAATAGTCTTGTTGCTGTGTAAACCTGTTATTTGTGAACTGAAAATAAACCTTTTTAAAATTCTTTCCAGTTTTTAAAAATTTATTGAAAGTCTTTAATAGCAGATATCAGTATCAATTAAACGAATGATTTCCAACCTTTGAAAATCAATGTTCAATTCTTTAAATTAAGGTTTTCAGCTGGCCATTGCGAGAGAAAGAAGTTGTAAAAAATTTGCTTTGAAAGTGAAATGGAGATTCTTTTTGTCTTCAAGTAGCGTTCTGGCTTCAATTCTAGGTAAGTGGAGAAAGTTCAGCAGGAACCCAGGTAAAGATTCTCCTTTATATGACCTCCACTTTATTTTTGAAGTATATTTAGCAAAATTAGTCGTTCTTGTATATTTAATAAACGTTTATAATCTAAGCTATTTTCCATAGGCTAGAGTTGCTGTCGACTTGCAGCGTGTTGTGTGACAGCGGGCCGCGTTTTGGGAAACTTGAATTAAACAATGTAAACTTTAATTACAAGGCGTTGTAGTTTGGTACTTTGGCATATTTGAAAATATATTTCAATTGCTTCTTGCTTGTTTTTTGAAACTAATGTTGTTTCAACCGATCTGTCAAAAAATCAACTTAATCCATCAAATAATCAAAAGAATCAATGTAATAGCCGACTGCTTTCTTAATATTCTTGAAATATGATTGGGAAACTTTGCGTTTTCTATTAAATGAACTGAAATATTCTTTAGGCGCTCCTTTTGTGAGTCAACTTAATGTAAATCGAAGATAATAATAAATTGAATTCAATCACATCACAATTAATCAAGACTTGTCATAACAGAAGAAACAAAGCGTTTGAAAAATTGACATAATCTTCAAAAGCTTCTACCTTTGACAATAAGAAAGGAGCGTGTATCATATGAGTCTGGTGGGCCTCAAGCCATTTGCAAAGAGCGAGAAATATTTCAATCTCTTTCATGTTCACCCGTTCGTCTTCAAGTAAGCACGCCACCGTGTGGACAGATGTTTCTCTTTTAAATAGTCGAATTACAATAAATACAATAAATATTTTTTGAACATATTTTGACTAAGTATGCTCTCTATACAATTTATAAAATTAAGGTCCAAGAAAAAACTTTAATTAGTTTAAATTTTGAATAATGCGACATACTTCATGAAAAATGTTTCTTGTTTTACTTACAAAAACGAATCCAATTGAGAGATGTTATGGAAATTGCGAGCGGCAAAACTTCGCACCTTTTTTAAGGTCGTCATATCGCCTTGAATGCGGAGCTCGTCCATTAATCCAGTCACGGTCAGGCTTTTTTCATGTGACAACCCTAACTCTTGGTGGCCTCCGGGTATGTTTGCAGCATCATTTATTAATTCTTTGGAAGGTTCTGAATAAAACATTTTCAAATGTACATGTACGTCCCAAATTCTAAATACAATCAGGTTTAGGTTTACAATTGAAAACCCGTCTACTATTTATGCCTGGTTGGGTGAGCAATGAGACACAAAACAATTAAATTAAAATTTTGTAACAACTTGTTTAGCTTACCTTTTTCTTGAGAGTTTTTCGTGAGAGAATGCTCATCAAAACTGGAGCGATCGTGTGTATGCTTCTTAACTTTAGATGAAAGATATTTTCTATTCTTTGTTGTTTTAGATAAATTATCACCTAAATTAGTTAATTGCAATATAGATGTGCTTAATAAAATATTAAAAGATAACCCTGAAAAATGTAATGAAACTTCTCATCCACGACAAAGACATTTTGCGCCACTTTTGCTTGGCGGTCCGAGCGAGCAAATTTAAAGTTCAGTCATATCACTACAAAAAAACTAAAAAGCGAATAAAAAATATTCAACTGGACAGCAATATCTTCACTTCTCCAAAAGCAGGTCCAGATAATTGTTTGTTAGTTGTCCAAAGTTCAGCGCCTTCAACGTTTTCTGCAAGTTCTGATAACAAATAGATAATGATGATTATTTCGCATCAGTGTTTACAACATTATTAAAAAAATGTTAGCATTTCACCGCATTAGCATCTTGTAAAAGATCCTCAAATAAAAAAGAATTTATGACTACTTTTTTTTGTTAACTTAATTTTTTAATCTTTTAATTTTTCAAAGCAAGCTAATTAAATTTTTTTGTTCACTAAATAGTTCTTTTTTTATTTCTCTCTTGTTGCTGCGTAAACCTGCTATTTGTGAACTGAAAATAAACCTTTTCAAATTTCTTTCCAGTTTTTAAAAATTTATTGAAAGTCTTTAGTAGCAGATGTCAGTATCAATTAAACCAGTGATTTCCAACCTTTGAAAATCAATGTTCAATTCTTTAAATTAAGGTTTTCAGCTGGCCATTGCGAGAGAAAGAAGTTGTAAAAAATTTGCTTTGAAAGTGAAATGGAGATTCTTTTTGTCTTCAAGTAGTGTTCTGGCTTCAATTCTAGGTAAGTGGAGAAAGTTTGGTAGGATTTAGCTCGTGCATGCAGACCTAAGATCTGGATTTGGAAAAAAGACTTTCCAAAACAAATCTTACGATCCTAGAAAAAATATTTCAAAAATATTTCACAAAATATTTCACAAGATTTCCGCAAAACCAGGGGTCCTCAACCTTTTTAACACCGTGGCCCAAAAAACTTATTAGGCAATTATTGTGGCCCAATGTGTCTGGTCTTCACTTTCATTGAACACTCAATTTCAAGAAATCTTTTTCAAAAAGTAAAGATCAAAGAAAGAAGATCTTCACTTTGTAACTCGATGTGGCCCACCAGTGGCCCATGGCCTACCGGTCAAGAGCCCCTGGGCCAAACCTCAGTACAACACATTTCAAATCCCGTGTTTGTATCTTTGTATTTAGTGTACTTTTTGTTAGCCTTGATAAGGATTGTGTTTGAATAACCTGCAATTTTGCGAATAAAAATTTGAATTTTAGAAGTTTAACTATTCTTTCTCTTGCAATCAGCAACAATTGTTACGTCGTGCATAAAACTGCGGTAATTGATGTACGTAAAATCAAAAGTAATTTCAGGAACCTCATACACCCAATCTTAAATCAAATTTCTTGAGTTGCTTTTGAAAAATTTTTTATTTAATAACATAAAAAAAATACAAACCGAGCCAAATTTTTACAATTTTAAAATTGAATGGGTAATTATTCTTTTGTAAAGCAGTAATTTAGTTGAAATTTTATGCTTATACTTAAAGCAAAGGTAAGAACCTAATTGCAATCGAGAACTGCGTCTTCAATTGAAAAATTTGTGGGTAAGCTTAAAAAGGTTTTATTATATAAACTTATCTTTAATGGCTAAGCGTGTTTAACTAAAAAAAGATTATTAAGCTACTCAAGGATAATGGCACTGCTCTAATTTCATGAAGTTAACGATTTCCCTACAACCCACGTGAGCCCCTAGCTTCTCACCTCTGACTTTAGAGCAATAAACAAACAATAAGCACATCCTATTTTGAAGACGATGTTGTTATACGATTAAATATTTTTAATTTGTCGGCAACGTGGCCAGTGGTTAGGAGCGCCATATTGATGGCGAAAATGATCAACATGGTCGCGGTTTAAAACCTACTCGCGTGATTCTTTTGTGTCCTTGGGAAAGACACTTTATGGCAGTTTCCTCTTCTTGGCTGTATTACCAAGCAGCTTTAAGTTTCAGTCATATCTTTAAATAAAAAATTAAAATCTAAATAAAAAATTTCAACCGGACAGCAATATCTTGACATCTCTGAAAACAGGTCGGAGCAATCGCTTGAAGGTTGCCTTAAGTATAACGCCTCCAATATTTCCCGCAAATCAGGAAGATAAATGAAAATGAAAATAAAAACAGTAATTAAATTTGATACTTTGATTTTTATAAAGTGGTGATAGTAAAGATACAATCTTTTAGATAAACCACAGATGAATACTTTGAAATTTATAGTTATTCATAGCATAACAACGAAAAATAAATATATTTTTTTATTTTATCTTTATATTTATCCTCCTGACTCGCAGGAAAGCGACGGAGGCGCTAATACATAGGGTAGGCAATTACACCAACTTCTTCCGGAGATACCAAGATATTGCTGTCCGCTTGTAATTTAATAGAGATATGACTGTAATTTAGAACTGCTTGCCAGGACCACCAAGCAGGGGAATGTGCCGTAAAGTGTCTTTCCCAAGGATACAACAGAATGGCGCCAGTGGGTTTTGAACCGAGACCGTGTTGGTCACGAGCCCGGCGCTTTAACCACTGGACCACGCTGCCGGCAAATAATATACATATAAATATAAACCTACTCAAATAATTTAAATGATCAAGAAGTTGTACAATGCCGCACATGTACCTGATTGCTTTGAATCTAGCTCCCATTTCAAAATTTTTTCCATGATTGCGTTAATCATGATTTGCATTTCTAATTTTCCAGCAGCTAAAATAAGAGATCTTGCTGACTCCGAGTCAATTCGAATTTCCGCAGTGTATATAAAATGTAAAACCTTTCAAAAACAAGCTCTAAATAGTCTAAAATGCAAAATCACTTACAAATAAAACTATCAGACTATAGATAAATAATAATAATAATAATAATAATAATACATTTTTCCACATGAAACATTATAGTTTATCAAATAAAGTTTGATTAAATTTGTAAAAAATTATAAAGTCTTTTCAAGTAATCTTCACTGCAAATAGCATCAAACTAAAACAAACAACCTATACCAAAGAAACCTAAAAAACTATTATAAACAATCTTGCGTAATAAAATCAACTAACAATACCTGGCTAAATAATTCGGGTGTCATAAAATTAACGGCAATCTCTTTCTCCATAGATGCCCTTTTGTGAGACGTTTCATGATTTTTAGCAAACGCTCGCCTAAAAAAAGGGCTGGCCGAAGCAGCAACAACAGAATGACATGGAAAAAGCCTTCCCTTAACATTAATCACGACATCGCATAACTTTCGAGTTTTCCACAAGCGCACTAAATTGCGCCAACTTTCAACACAATGTTTATGAGCTGAAGTCTCACAGGAGGAATTTTGAGCCTTTAACATTTTTCATAAATATTTTATTCGATTTTTTGATGATTTTTCATTGATGTACCTGTGTAATTGTGACGTTTTATTTGAAATAGAAGAAGGCAACAGTCTGTCAGAAAAGCAAAAAAACTTTTTTTTGATGTTTTATGACAGGAGTCCCATACTTTTGTTCATCGGTACCCTTTGAATAGGTTTGCTTATAACCCCTAAATTTTGTCACATTTTAGCACTAAGCTCAACTTGTCTGATCCATAACTTACTTTTTTATAGTTGAGCAATACATTGCAGTCTTTTAAAAAAACTTTTAAATCGGTAGTTTATTGTGATTATAAGCGTTATCTTCAAGTTCTATTGTGGTAGTTTAAACTCTGAAGCTTAACCACTAACTTGATTCTATTTATATTTATTTACTTGTTCAAACAGAAATATAAACAAAACATTTAGAACATTTCATCAGAATTAAAACTTTGAAGCACTATCATAATTAAAACAGAAGCTTAACATTATTTAATTGATAATTGCTGGAGAGTAACTTTATATATTATGATCTGTGACAAAGCCACATCGCTGTACGAAAGTGGGTGTAATAATTATGTGATCATGCCATATGAAACAAGATGTGAAATTCAAAGATGTATAGAATTGGAGCATAAGAAAGTTAAATTCTACGTTTCAAATCAAATTTTTTAACTAATACAATAACTATAGTTGGATTTCGTTTGAAAATATAAAATTATATTTTTTTCTATTAAATTAATCGCTACAGTTTTAGTAACTAAATTTTTGTTTAATATGAAAAATGTGGTTGTTATTAATTTAACTAAAACTTTAAATGAACGAAATTATTCAGAGCTTTGTAATACGAGTTTAAACAAACAGTATAATCCAGATACAACAGGGGTCTCCAAACATTTCGAGCAGCGGGCCGTAGTGGCGTACGCAGAAATTTGTGAAGGGGGGGGGTTTGGAACCGAAAAAACGATTGCTCTAAGTGGTCCTGTTAATGGGCAAAAACTTCAAAAATTAGGCCTACATTCAAAAACAAAGTGTTATGCTTTTAAGAACATCTTGCAGTAGCATAAATTTCTTTTTACCAAACCGTAAAACTAACTATTGAAAAGGCATGTGCGAGTACGCAAATTTAATTCAAATATGACAAGAAACTTTCCAAACTAAAAGCAACATAAGCAACTCGTATAAATGATGAGAACAAAAGGTGAAAAATCAAATGAACAAAAAAATAACCTTACTTAACAAATATTTAAAGTTTTTTCACAGGCTTATATTCAAACGCCTGTTTTTTTCACTTAATCTGTTACTTACGTCATCAGGGCAAGGCGTGTAGTTCCTATAAATGTTTAACAACGCAAATCCATTCATTCGAGTGGTGCCAGTTGTGTTTCGTAAGTACGTTTTTAGTCTGCGCAATGTGGAAAACGATCGTTCACTAGTGCATGTTGTCACTGGAAGAGTTAACAAAATGGTCATTAATGTAAATATGTTTGGAAAAGCATCGGAACTGCATTCCTTGATGCTGCTCAACGCATCAGTTGGTCTTTCTGCTACGTTCAACCGAGAAAGTTTCGTGTACCATAATATCAGTTCAGGTACTAGTTCTTCCGAGGATTTCGTTAAATCATTTTCGTAAAATCTTCCCAAAACTTGAATACTTTTAATTTGTTGAGGAGTTGGTCCAATGGTTGGATCAGCAGGAATTAAACACTGAAATCCACCAATAATCGATTTGTGGGCAGTAAATCGTGCTTCGAGAGTGACAATAAAGTTATCAAGAAATGGAATAAAAATTCCTACTCTAAAATATTTTTCATCTGTTTCAGCAGCAATGTTGCATCGATTGGTCTGTCTTGAAGTAAAGCGTGGTGTTTTTAAAATAAAATTTTGGGTTTTGGCCGTTTCTTGCGCAGAAATATAGAGCTGGTGAAATTCATCTTCGGCTTTTTCCCTAAGACACTTCAATTCATTTGCAATATCATGTGCAATGTTGACGGCCTCAAGAAGGTTTATCGACTTTTTTTGCATAACTTTGCACAAAACAACACTGTATCCAAAAATCTTTTTTAAAACTAAGAGAGCAATGCAAAATTCACTTTGCCTAATTGTCGATAGCAACTGTAGAGCTCGTGATGAAGTTTCTCTGTCTGGCCATGTTGAAATTTCTGTCAGAGCTTCTGCAACAGCAAATTGTAAATTTGAAAAGACACTGACACTCTCGTGTCGATCGACCCATCTGGTAGCACAAATTTGAACAAGTTTTTGAGCTTTTGTTGTTGAAGAAATCGTGTTGATAGATTTGCGTAAAATGTTTTGACGTTTTGGAGCATTGAAAAAATTGTAAACTAAAGCTATTGTTCCCATGCAGTTACGAACCGGCGAGAGATCGCATGAATTAGAGACAGCCAAATTAAGACTATGGGCTGCACAGTGAACGTAAAGAGCTGTAGGAATAATTTCCCTGATATAGGCTTGGGCACCATTCAATCTTCCACTCATAGCTGTGGCCCCATCGTATCCTTGACCGCGCATTTTTGAAACATCAATACCAATGTCCGATAAATTGTTCAAAATTGTTGAAGCCAAATTCTTGCCTTATAGATCTGTTATGGGTACAAACTGGAGAAAAGCTTCTTCGATAGCAAAGTCATCACTTACGTACCGAGCACAAAGAGTCAATTGTTCCTGACATGATATATCGGTTGTTTCGTCAGCCAATACAGAAAAAAATCTGGACCTGTTAATGGAATCGACCAATCGCTTAAGTATCAAGTCATTGCAAATACTTATAATTTCGTTTTGCATTCTTGGGCTGATATATTGAGAGTTGCGTCCGGCAGAAAGAAAATCATTCTTGAAAACTTGATCATGTTTCATTCTGTATCGAAGTAAAGCACGCAAATTTCCGTCATTATTATTATCTTCTAGATTTTTTTCTGATTCGAAAGTGAGTGGACCACTATCCCGATGTCCTCTTAAAGGAATACCCTGTCGACCACAGAGTATAATTGTTTCTATAATTGGTGTGATTTTTCTTCGGTTTTCTAAAATTGTTTGCTTCTGTTGCTGATTAAGTTGAATTTCGATGCTATCTTGTTTTCCTGATAAGATTGACATAACGGTCTCTGCTGCCACCACACTGTCGCGGTGATATTTTGTGCTCTCGTGGTCTGCAAAGCGTTCAAGCGCATTTTTCCACTTTTGAAACTTTACCGCACACAAAGTTCCTAGAGTTGGTTTCCAACTCCACTGCCTGCTTTACTTCCAAATAAAACGCAGTATTTGCAAAAGGCTCCATTTTCTAAATATGAGTACGCTAACCACTAGAAGCGAATAAACCAGCGGTGCTGAAACCGTAAATTTCGGTGATTGGTTGCGGTAATTGGAAAATTAAAAGACTGATCCGGAATCCATATGTTTTTTAGCATTCGAAGTCTTTCTGCTTGAGTATAAGTTTTTCCTATACAAAGTGAAATGTCATTTGACGGTTGTAAAACTAAATCTTTTGTTGCTTTGTCTGCGTCTGGAGTCTCACCTGGTTCTTCTATTACATTCTGCGGATTATTTTTGCTACATGCCAAATCATCAACGGGAATACTTTTTTTAACATTTTCGCAGTCGTTATTACGAATTTTTTTAAAGTTAAAGTCTAACAAAGTTTTTCTCCTTTTTTGTTGAGGAAACATGACTAAATGATTAAATAAATTCTTTTAAGATTAAAAAATTATGCAACCTGAAATCTCTTTTAAATTAATTCTTGTTAGAGTAATCGTATATTATCAATACGAATGGCAGGATAAAAAAATTTGTACCAGTGCAAAAAATATTAACTGATAATTTTGAAAGCAATAATGTTAATTGTTAACTATCAAAGAAATAGAGCAATAACAATAACGTCATGCGTCATCCTTTGCAAAACGCCATAAGCGTAAAATTTTTGATTATTTTCCATTTATTTTTAAATACCATTTTCAGCATTTAATAACAAAGTTAGAATTTAGGAAATCAAATAATTACAAACTTAATTTTGGAAAAGACGTAATTAAAAAAATTTTATGACAAATTTTTACCATTTCAAATTACTTGATTTTAACAAGTTTAACATTTTCGGCTCATTCTTGTAAAACTGCTGTTATAAGATTTATTTTATTGAAAAACCAAACTAAGGCTTTATTAAACTGAAAAGAAACCATTCTAAACAAAACAACAAAAATTAGTATAAAGAAATAAGATTACATACTGTAGGTTTAACACAACACGTGCTTTGAAGCACAAACTAAAACATTTTGCGATTGCAAACCATTTTATTACTTTTTATTGCGGCGATGATTACTTTGAACAATCAGTTGTTTTATAGCGGTTGATTAATTTGAACAATTGAAATAACATTCGAGTTCGATACTTCAGTTGATTGTATTACATTCTCCCCTCCTTAAATTGTAGACATATTGCTTTGAGTTAATTGTATGGAACAGCTCCGTATCTATCCACTGCTTTTCTTATACGAGTAGATCTTCTTGGCACTGGGGTAACATTAGAATTAATATTCGGTGCTTCTTCTCCAATAATTTCCTTTTGGTCATGGCGTTCAATACTTTCATTTTGCATATTTGAACCATTACTAACATCACTTAAGTTAACATTTACATTTTCCGATTCTTCGTTTTCGTTGTCAATATCAACGATATCATCACTATTAGCACTAGTACAAGGCGCCACATCTTTTAATGAAACAGTTGTTTCTCTCCCGTTTGGTAATCTTACAATCGCATAATTTGGGGTTGCATGCAGGAGATCTACTTTATCCACTACAGGGTCATATTTACTGGTGCGAATATGGCGCTTCAAATACACCGGTCCTGGTGAGCTTAACCAAGTTGGTACTGACGTGCCAAAGGTTGATCGACGTTTAAATGAAAACATTCGCTCGTGGGGCGTTTCATTAGTTGCGGTACATAGCAATGAACGTACGGAATGAAGAGCATCTGGTAAAACAAGTTGCCAATGACAAACATCTAAACATCGAGTTTTTAAAGCAGACTTTATAGCCGACCAAATAATACCATTATAGCGTTCACACTGGCCATTACCCGGAGCATTATAGACTGAAGTTCTACTACACGCTACACCACGTTTTTGCAAATAACTTCGAAGTTCCTGCGAGATAAAAGCGGTACCCCTATCGGAATGAATATAAGCAGGCATACCAAACATTACAAACACTTGGTTTAAACAAGATATAACTGTTTTCGCGTTGACATTAGGGCAAGCAAACCCAAACGGAAATCGAGAATACTCGTCAACAATAGTCAATAGATAGCGGTTTTTGGATGAAGTCGGCAAAGGACCTTTAAAATCTAAGGAAAGCCTTTCGAAAGGCTGGGTTGCTTTAATTACATATGCCACTTCAGGTTTATAAAAATTGGGTCTTAATTCAGAGCAAACTTTACACTTTGCAACAACATTACGCACTTCGTTAACGGAATACGGTAAATTTTTTACGCGAACAAAATGATGCAAACGTGTAACGCCCGGATGACACAACGATTCGTGCAATTTGTGCAGCGTGCTATCGTAAATGTTGGCACAAAATGCTCTGGAAAGAGCATCGGGAACACAATTCATTTTTCCGGATCGATAAATAATATCAAAATCATATTCGCTTAGTTCCATCCGCCATCGCAAAATTTTGTTATTTTTAATTTTGCTATGATTTTTGGAATTGTACATATATGCTACGGATTGTTGATCAGTAATTACAGTAAAATGTCGGCCGCATAAAAATTCTGTCCACTTACGAATTGCTTCTACAATAGCTGTAGCTTCTTTTTCCACACTGGAATGGTGCCGCTCATTTTTGGTCAGCATTCTAGAGAAAAAAGCAACTGGTCGGTCATGTTGATTTAATGATGCAGATATGGCATTGTCTGACGCATCAGTTTCCACAACAAATGGCACATTTTCATCAATAATTTGAAGAGCTGCTGAAACTAATTTATCTTTAAGTGACTTAAAAGCATTTAGAGCTTTTTCACCCATAGGAAATTGTTTTTCTTAATATCAAAGGTCTTACTTTTTCCGAAAATTGAGGCAACCATTGCGCATAATACGAAAACATACCGATTACTCGTTGTAGCTCTTTTTTATTTGTGGGGTTTGGCAAATTAATTATCGGTTTCACTCGCTCCGGATCTGGGCGCATGACTCCATCGGATATATAGTATCCAAGCAAATTCAACTTTCTTGTAGCAAAGACGCACTTATTTTCATTCAGAGTTAAATTACAGTCAGAAGCAGCTTTTAAAAATTGTTTTAAATTCTTGTCATGTTCTTCTCTTGTCTTACCACAAACTGTTATATCGTCAAGGTACGCAAATGTCCCCTCACATTTATAGTCAGATATTATTTGATTTACCACTCGTTGAAAACATGGAACTGCATTTTTTAAACCGAAAGGGATGCGCTTGAATTGATATAATTGTCCGACGGCCTCAAACCCCGTGTAAATTCGTTCCTCAGGTATCAACGAAACTTGATGATAAGCGCTTTGAAGGTCTAATTTCGAAAACCATGTATAACGTGATACTTTCCGTAAAACACTCTGCATTGTTGGAAGCGGATAGGCATCCAAACGAGTAAACTTGTTGATTGTTTGACTATAATCAACACACATACGTTTTTTATGATTTTCGCTTTTCGTTACTACAACCTGAGCTCGCCATGGTGAGTTACTAGGTTCAATAATATCATCAGCAAGTAATCTTGAAATTTCACTACTAATAAAACTCAAGTCCGTACTTGAATAACTGCGCCTCTTGGTTGCTATAGGGCGAATGTTAGGGCTAAGATATTCAAACAAACGCACGGGTTTTATACCTCGAAGCGTACTCAAGGCTCCTAATTTTAATGATGATTCAGGTCCACCAAAATCAATTTTCACGCTTTTATGCAGACTTAAAAATTCACAACCAAGAATAACATCCCACAACAAATTTTCTAACACTAAAAAATTTACGTTATTATAATCTCGTCCTTGAAATTCGACGGAAGTGGAGCACAACCCTTTAGTTTTTATGGCCGAATTTTTCACAGCTAACTCCAATTTCAAAATGTCACTATTTCCTTCGTAATTTAATTTAGCCCGTTGACAAAATTTTGAATCTATATGGTTAAATTTTGCACCAGTATCAATAAGGCAATTAGCTCGTACTCCATTAACCAACACAATAACATTTACCTTTTCATCGCCAACCAGGTTATTTAATGCACTGATGTACGAGTGCTCTTCTTCGTCTTCACACACTGTCGCAATCGTCTTCGGGATTTTCTTAACTTTTGATAGACAAACTTTTGCGAAATGGCCCATGCGATTGCATTTGTAGCAAAGGCGTTGGTTTGCTGGACAATCAGCACGTTTATGCCAAGAACCACCACAAAACTTGCAACTTTGATGTTTAAAGCTGGCGAATCCGCTCCGCCTCTTCTTGTTCTCTTTCTGCAGTTGATTATTTTCAGTATTACCAAATGAGACTGTTGCAATTCTCTCGGCATGTCGAACTTCATAAGATTCAGCATTTTTCTGTGCTTCATGTAAGGACCTTGCCTTGTTAAATACATGGTTTAAACGCAATTCGTTATCTTCAAGAAGTCTTTGCCTTATGTATGGTGAACCAAGTCCCGTGATAAATGCATCTCTTATAGCAGCTTCTTTGCATTGCGACGCTGTAACATCTACGAAATTGCAATCATTGCTCAATATCTTTAGTCTTTGCAGGAAGTCTTCAAGAGATTCACCTTCGTTTTGCCGGCTTGTATTGAGACGATGTCTGGCATAAATTTCGTTTACTGGTTTGACATAAGCACATTCTAGCTTGTTCAAGGCATCTGCATATGTAGTACATTCGGTAATGTACGAATAGACATTTGTCTCAATAAAATTAATCAAAAGGTCAAGTTTGTCTCTATCAGTTGCTCCATCAACTCTTCTAATGAAACTCTCAAATGTCCTTTTCCAATGAAGCCACTTTCTAGGACCTTCTTCCGAATTAGCATCGGTATCAAATATCTGAGGCCTAAGACACTTATCCATTTTCTCAGTTTAATAAATTGTTATAAGATTTATTTTATTGAAAAACCAAACTAAGGCTTTATTAAACTGAAAAGAAACCATTCTAAACAAAACAACAAAAATTAGTATAAAGAAATAAGATTACATACTGTAGGTTTAACACAACACGTGCTTTGAAGCACAAACTAAAACATTTTGCGATTGCAAACCATTTTATTACTTTTTATTGCGGCGATGATTACTTTGAACAATCAGTTGTTTTATAGCGGTTGATTAATTTGAACAATTGAAATAACATTCGAGTTCGATACTTCAGTTGATTGTATTACAACTGCCTAAAATTTTCGATTAGTTTTACATTTTAAAACAGACAATACTAAAAAAATAAAAATGCTTTAAATATCAAAAGTTTTCTCGAGTTAAGCTCGCTGTTACAATTTAATTAATTCAGCTCAGAACGAACTCAATTTTAATAATGATTACGATCACAAGGCAGATACCAGGTAGGCTACTACCAAAGTATAAAGATAGCTCATATTTTGCTACATATTCATTTCTATTTGAATAAGATACCCGTGACGATCATACTTTCGCGAAACATACTCTTACAGTTGGGATTTTAATAAATTAGATGGTAATTAATTGCATGATAGTTTGATTTAGAAATATTAAACTCTAACTGCTTTATCGAACAAACTGTATTGCAACTGCTATAAACGCTATCTAGCTGCACATTAAAATAATTTTAGTAAAAACGAAGAACCATTTTTATAAAATTTTCTTATTTAGTTGTGGTGTACAATTATTACTTTATAAAGTTTTATGAGCCTTCGTCTCATAGAAAAAAACTTTTTACAATGGTGACTTGATCGGTTAAACTATTTTATATTATATTTGCAATTCATATTTAAATTTTTTTTGTCACGTTTATCAGAGTTCAATCAATCAATCTTTCAAATCCTCCTTAGGTGCTTAAAACTTGTTTTATTTTTCATATCAATGTACAACTGAGTAAGTAGGCTTGTATCTCATGGGAAAGCATTGTAATAAAACGATAGACATCAAAAGCAAAGCATAAAATGCTTAACTTTCAATATTTTACAATTTTGAAGGTTTTCTTCACAAGTGGCAGCTGTACATTAGCTAACTTGACGCAATTTAGGCGATAACAAAAATTGATGCGCAAGCAGTAATTTAGTTTAAAAAGTGCAGTAAACAATAGAAACTAAAATCATATTATGGAAGCCTACTTATTACCATGTATATATGCCTGAACGTCATTCTTCAAGGGGGGGGGGTTTGACCCCTGAAACCACCCCCTTGCGTACGCCTATGGCGGGCCGTGTATAGACTTTTTTGGACCTCCTCGGGCCAAAGCCAAAAACATAGTTTGCGAAAAACAGTTAATAAATAACTGTAAACGAAGTGAAGACCTTTTTTTTTAGAGATCACCATAATTTTGGGAAAAAATACGGAAATAGGAGATCGATTCAAAGTGAAGACCTTTTTTTTTTAGAGATCACTATGGTTTCATTTTTTTGACTAGAGGAACAAGAAACTGGGGCACATTTCCGAAATAATTCTATCAAAGTGACTGTATATGTTTTTTAAAAAGAGCTCCGCCAGCCATACTTTGGAGACCCCTGAGATGCAATGTGATCTAAATAAGCCAGCAATAGGTCTACTACTATATGGATGAGCCTGCTTTTTGGCAACAACTCATAGTCATGGATATGAGGAGAAACATTAGCAAAAGCACAACGAAGACCGTGTTCTGGTATTTTTACTTAATTTCGATTTACTTTCCACCAGTACAGAAAATGTAAATTTACATAATTAAAAAACCAAAAATTTACATAACTATTTCTCAGAATACATCACGTGCAAAAGCATCCTGTTGGAGTTCAACCAGTTCCTCTTTCGTACCTACCCCAGCCTGCAGCTTCTGAACGGTTGCAGTGAAAAGATTTCAAATATAAGCAAAGTCATCTTCACCTTGACAGACAAAATCATCAATTTCTTTTTCTTAGAATATGATGTTCAGTGAACGTACGAATTTCATACGACGTTCAGCGGCCACCCATACACAGTATCAGTTCCATAAACAGGAAAAACGAACGAACAAACAAGAAAAATGCATATCAAGCAAAAACAATTAATAGTGAGCAGCATAATGGCTGCAATTTAGTTTTTACTGCAAAATTCTATGTATGAAATCAATTCTTCGGTTTTTTGCAACAACGGTTTATGAAATCAACTCTTGGCGGGAGTATATTTCTCGCGTGCAAAACCTTGCCAACATCTCTTTAGTACAAACTAAGATTTATGTCCCGGGTTCCCGGGATCCTAGACTGTTTTTAAGTTTTAAGTTACCGGGAGATTCCGGTTTGTTGCATTTGAGCTGATAGTAATGATTTAAAGTTGGTTTACTCAGCGGTGAAAGTAAGCCGGAACGGTCCGTAACGCCGCTCTGTTAAAAGATTTGCTGCCGGTACGGTGAAAGATTTACTGGAGAAATAGTGTTGATGGCGGGTGTTGCAATGCTTTGTAAGTCAATGTTCCATTGCTGCCGCGGTAGAGCTTGGCCGATCAGAAAATTGCCAGCGTTGATAGCAAATTAAGCGGCGCCTATTAACTTTTCGCTAGATTTAGTAGAATTGGAAAGTCTGTGCGTTATTCATATTGCTGACAAAATTGTAGACTGTTTGCTAAAAAATGGTTACACCATCATGAATTGCTCCAAGAAGTATTTATTGGATTTTGCAGTGATGTAGCCAGCCTGATGCCGGGGGCAAAGTCATGTCGGAAAATTGCTTAAAGACAAATTTCCTCATATAATACTTTGGCATTGTCTTTATCACAAACTTGAGCGTGCTACAGGAAATGCACTAAAAATTATCAGCGGTCGTCGTCGTTTGAAGAGGGTATGCACTCCAGACACAAACAGGGCTGGGGCCGAGGGTTTATCCTTTTACTACCCCAGACTGCTGTACTGCCTGAATCAGATGCTGGCAGTGGCGTTATTAAGCCAGCATCGAGTTTCGTCATCCAAAACCGTCAGACCTCGTGCTCCTTGTGGTGAAAGGGTATCCACCCATTATCAGCGGTAAAAATGATTTTTAGTCATTTCTTCAACATTGATATACACTGAAGAGCCAGTCATCAAAGAACAAGCGGGATCTTAGCGAATTTTTTCATGATTTGCAAATGATCCTCAAAATAGTAACGATTTAAGGTAATAGCAATTGATTCTTTTATAGATTCTATTTGAATAAGATTTATTAACTGATGATGATTTTTTAATCGAAATCGATTTTAACTTTTTAACTTTTTGATACAGTCAATATACAAGGACAGATTTTTAAGTTTTAAACTTATCTTAATTTTATGCAGTAATTCCGTGTTAGTTTTTAGTTATGTTGTTTATGATTGTTTATGACATGTTTATGAGTGTTGAAAAAGTTTCGTTTATGTTTTTGGTAACAATAATGAGGCAATATAGATTTTACTTTTCATCAGCAATTACGGTGAGAAAATTATTCTACTTTCACCACTGCCTTATACAGTTCCCAACGGGGTTTTCAAATGCTTTGATCGCCATGCGAGCAAAGACTATTTTTTAGAGTTTCGTTTAATCTCTCCACCAAATCTTGCGCTTGCGGATGATATGCAGTCAAATGGTGAAGTATTGCCCAGAGGTACTTACACATGTTTTTCCAAGCGACGAATACAAATTGAGGACCACGGTCAATGAAGATGTGCTGTAGACATCCAGCCCAAGCAACCCAATTGTGCACGAAAGGATCAATGCAGGCACTTGTATCATATGAACCTATCTACAATGGCCATTAAGTACTCGTGACCAAAACTTGGACTCAGTCCTTTAGGAGGAGAAACTACAAAATCTACTTTGGTGCAGTTGTGCCGATAAATTTTGGATCTGGCACAGGATCTGCATTCGCTGGCCCAACACGCAACATCTTTTTCATTCCAAATCATAGCCTGCAAAGGATCTTTGAACAAGTCTTTTTGTACCATCCACTCCGGGATGAGACAAACCGTGAAAAAAATTGAAGACCGTTTAACGTAAATTTTCAGGAACCAAAACGCCAATCTGCCTCTGAGACACATCACACAACACCGTTACTCCAAGCTCTGCATAAAGAATTGATTTAAGAACAAGTAAGGGCGTGTCATTTAATTTCATAATCTGCAACTCTGAATCCCTTCTCTGTTCTAATGCTACCGTAAAATAATCAATTGGCAAACCAGGAAAAATTGCATTAACGTCGGGAACCGAAAGCCTTGATGGTTGTTATGAGTTCCACTAGTATCTGCAGTTAGCTCTTTTATTTATACGGAGTTACACGATAGTTATACGACTGAATCTGTAAGTTATACTTAATAGTTTTTCACGCAGTTAACCACACTTAACAAACCAGAGAGAAGAAGGCAGTAGAGCCGTGCGCTATGACGTCACATACTATAACAACCCCCTTTTAAGAAGCTTTTTAGCGAAAAGGTTGTCTAAGAAAAATATTAGTACGTTGTACGAGCCCGATTAATAAACATGCACAAACTATATACAATACGGCACAAGCGTTATGAGTTTTACGCTACTTCATACAAAATCTCTTAAATGATTAGGAAAGCGTTTTTGTCTCACGCTTCGCCGCGAGGTTGGAGATGATGGAAAGACTTCATCTTCAAAATGGACGTGACGTTCGTCTGATGTCATCATTTCCTCTTTGGGGTCTCCCCCTTCGGTGGGGAGAGGGCGAATAAAACGTCTATTGCGCCAACAGACTCGACCGCTCGGTAGTTTTATGTGGTAGTCGCGGTTTCTCCCGACGCCGATGATGAGTCCCGATCGCAACCATTTTTTTGTAATATGGTCTTGAATTCGAACATGTTGTCCGATTTTAGTGGATTGAGGTGTTTTGCGCGTTTATTGTATTCGGTTTCTGCAGCCACTTGTAGATTTGATAAAGCTGCGTCCCACTTGTCGAATTTGTTTTGCCAATCTTCCTTGAAATACTTCAGTTTAGCTGGGACGATTGAACGTAGCGGGGCGCCGTATAAAATTTCGGCTGGTGATAACCCATGGGCCTTGGGTGTGTTAACCCATTCGATTAGGCCGCTGCTAAATTCATCGCAGTCGAGACTACCATGCTCAGCAGTTTTGGCAACAAGGTGCTTCATGGCTTTCACTGCTGCTTCTGCGTGTCCGTTTGACTGTGGGTAATGTGGAGTACTTATGGTGGAAGTTACTCCCCATTTCTTGAGAAACTGTTGAAACTTGCTTGATGTGAATTGCGGTCCTCCGTCAGTTCTGATTCGTACTGGTACCCCTGTGTCCACGAAAAATTTTCTTATAGTGCTGATTATCTGATGTGAACTAGGGTCATGAGAGAACTCGCTGAGCTTAATCCATCCCGACAGACGGTCTACATAAACCAGGTAAGTCTTACCGGCATAATAAAATAAATCTGCAGATACGTCTTCAAAGGGTCTTGATGGGAAGGGATCGCGTTGTAATGGTTCCTGTTGCAAGCTTGGTTGGTGCTCTTGGCATTTCGTGCAGGCTTCAACGGTATTTTTGATGTCGCTATTGATTCCTGGCCAGTACACTATTTGACGCGCTCTTTGTTTTGTTCTTTCGATGCCTTGATGTGAGGCATGTAGCTTTGTCAGTATTTCTTTTCTTTTCTGTACCGGCACCACAATGCGATGGCTGTTCAGGAGAATTAATCCATTTTCGAAAGTAAGCTGATCTTTCAGCTTTTTGAAAGGTTGAGCTAATGGATATTCGTTTCCTTTTGAAAAGTTGCTTTTAATAGCAGTGATTAATTGTTGTGCTGCTTCGTCCTGCTGAGTACTTTCTTTTAAGTCTTCCAGCATTGGATCGATAAATGTTTCTTTTGTGACTTCTGGGTCTTTTCCTCTCAGAATTGTAGAAACGTTTTTGCAGATCATTCTGGTTGTGTCTACGTTTATGATATCTTCTGGTTCTGGGTCGCGGCACGGTGCTCGTGACAACGCGTCGGGGATCACATGGTCTTTGCCTTTTCTCCAGGTGGTGTGGAATATAAAGGCGCTGAGTTTTTCTTTAAGTCTCTGAATCCTGGGATTATCCACCATATCGAGTGTCTGGGTATTCAGGATTGACTCTAATGGCTTGTGATCTACTATCAGCTCGAATTTGGGTAAGCCTTGCAGATATATGCGGCATTTACGCATAGCCCAAACAACAGCGAGCAATTCCAGTTCAACCATAGCGTAGTTGGCCTCAGTCTCAGTTATAAAACGTGATCCTGCTTGAACCAATTTCCACGTTTCTTGATGTTTTTGCAAAAGTGCAAAACCTAGACCTTTCAACCGAGATGCATCTGTTTGCAGCATCGTTTCCAGATTGGGGTCGAATGCAACCAAAATATGGGGGCTACAAAGAATTTTTTTTGTCTTTGTAAATGCTTCTTCATGCTGGGGTGACCAGAGAAAAGCATTTTTTGGTTTGAGCAAGTCCCGAAGTGGGCCTGCTGCTTCACTGAGTAGGTGAGTAAATCCGCCCAGCTGGTTTGCCATACCCATAAAAGATCGTAATTCAGTTATGTTTGTTGGAGCAGGGAATTCAGAGATTGCTTCAATTTTTGTGGGGTCTGCTTTAATACCGTCGCTGCTCACTATATATCCGACATATCTCACAGCACTTTGTAGTAACTGCACTTTCTTCGGATTAAGAGTAATACCGTGTTCTCGACATCTGTTTAGTACAGCCACTACGGTATTCAAGTGCTCCTGTGCAGTTTCGCCTTGAATAAGAATGTCATCTACCACTTTTTCGACTTTTTCAATGCCTTGCAGAGCTTCATCGCCTCTTGCGCAATATTCGTCTTGAGAAGAAGCTAGTCCCATCGGAGCTCGAAGGAATTTAAATCTTCCGAACGGCGTAATGAATGTGGTAAAGTCTTGACTTTCTTTTTCTAAAGGTACTTGCCAGTATCCTTTAGTGGCGTCTAATGTTGAGAAAAATTTAGACGAAGAAGAAATATTCGTAATAGCTTCAGCAGGTGATTTAGATGGATGATATGGACGGCGTACGTATTTGTTCAATTTCTGCAAATCAATACAGAGACGAATTCCACCATTGGGTTTTTGTACAACGACCATAGGGTGCACCCAATCAGTTGCTTCTGTTACTGGTGCAATGACTCCGGCTTGTACAAGTTGGTCAAGCTCTGTCTTCACCATCCTTCTGAAAGCTAAAGGTATTTGGCGTGGAACAGGTAAAGCAAATGGAACAGCATCGTCTTTCAAGGAAATTTTCATGGGTTTACTGTTCATTTCCCGTAATGTTGTGTCTTCAGAAAACACATCGCTGTACGATTTTATCAACTTGTTCTCAATTTTATTAATTTCTGCTTCAGTTGGGTTCTCTGATATAATGAATCTTGTGTTCTCTGCTTTTAATATGCTTGCTAATTTTCGAGGTGTTTTTGATGAATTTATCGGTTGAGGATACGTGTCAGGTAGAATGTTAACCTGTTGACATACGTACCAAGCAAGCAAAAAATCTTCTACCTCAGGACAGACGTAAATGGTTTCTTCCACGAATCGGCCGCAGTATTCGATGATGCATGGGAAGGTCCCTACGCATGTTACGGTCTGCCGATTTACTGCACTAAGAGTGTCTTGATTTGGCGGCATTAGATTATCAAGGTCTATTCCGAGCCGTTGAATGATGTTTACCCCAACAAGACTTGCTTCAGCACCTGTGTCTGGTGTAGCTTCTGTGGAACCTAACGGGTTACGATGTTTAAGAGAAAAAAGATTAACAGTTATTTTGGGCGCCGCGGAGTTAGCAAAATTTGCGTTAGCATTGCATCTACGCTTTATTTGTCCCGTTAACTTTTTCTTCGTTTCTTCGCGTCTGTTAAACCCGGGTTTGTTGTGAAAGCACACTGATGTAAAGTGACCTTTTTTGCGACATATTAAGCACTCTGTATCCTTTGCGGGACAGTGGGTTTGACCTTTTGGTGGGCAGGTCTTTTTACCGCATTTTGTACAGGGCGTTTTAGTGCGCTCTTTAGATTTAGAGAAATTTCGGCGAAATTTGCTTTGGTACGCTCTTCTCTCATTCAGCTGTCGGCTTATTCGCGCGTCGTCTAGTTTTGCTGACTCTTCCGATCTGCATAAATCAGTGACGGTCTGAAGATCAGGTAATGGGGACATGGCTAGGAGCTTTGTTCGAGTCTCTTTGTCATATATTCCCGACATGATTTTTGTGACTAAACGACGATTTAAACATTCATTGCACAAGTCTGCGTCTCTTGCCAAAGTTTTGATCGCGATTAAAAACGAATCGAAGTTTTCGCCAGCCGCTTGCTTTCTCTCTTCAAATGCGACGCAATCTAACGCTATATTTCTTTGACTCCGGATGTAATTTTTAATTTTGTCTAACACTTCGTCTGGTTTAAGTGTCGTATCATCCGGGATAAGAAGTACGTGTTCTACGGCTTCTCGCATGTCCATCGAAAAAAAACCGCGAAGCAATGCCAACTGACTGCTCAATGGCAGCTCTGTTGCAAGCGAGACCGTGGCATAATCGTTGTACGATTTACGCCATTTCGCAAATTCAGCTAACGAAATTCCCACCTGCAGTGTCGAAGGCTTTTGTGCGTCCGCTTTGGTTCGCCTTGCCTCGTTGTTAGAATTGTTGACGTCAATGGTTTGCTCACGTGATTCGCTTCTCTCGCTGTTCGCGCATTGGGCCAGCTGCTGTGGCGAAAATTTTTCGATTATTTGTTGCAATTGTCGCTGACTTTCGAGCTGCATTTGTCTCTGATTTTCGACATTCTGTTCTTGTGTTTGTCTTTGCATTGACAACTGTGCTTCTAAAAAAGTTTTTAACCAAGAAGGAGGTTCATCATTATTAATATTACTATTCGCGTTTTGATTAGATTGAGATAATTCGGCTATACGTTTGTTTGCTGCTTCTAATTCTGCTTGCAGCTCTCGCTTGTTTTTTGCCATGTCTCTTTTATCTTCAATCTTTTACAAATCTCCGATCACGAACTTGCAGTATACTTTTATAATGGTTCGTAAGCTTATTTTCTTTAAACAAATTTATAAGCTGACTGTCGACGACGCCATGTTATGAGTTCCACTAGTATCTGCAATTAGCTCTTTTATTTATACGGAGTTACACGATAGTTATACGACTGAATCTGTAAGTTATACTTAATAGTTTTTCACGCAGTTAACCACACTTAACAAACCAGAGAGAAGAAGGCAGTAGAGCCGTGCGCTATGACGTCACATACTATAACAATGGTCTTGATACTGCGTCGGTTACGTTGTCTTCACCAACCACGTATTCCACTCTGGTTCGTCATCTGTGCTGTATAATCAAAGTGCATTTTTTGTCGTGGTTAAGGTGTTGAAGCCTTTGTGGTTTATGATCTGTTTTTCAAAAAATTAGTTGCCTCCAAGTGGTAAAGAAAATGACGAATAGAAGCGTAGCAGGCTTAGAGCTCACAAATTAAATGTGGACCATTGGCGTTGTGCAACAGAAAGAGCTTTTCACCGGAATGCCAATGGTCGATAAGTTCCCTTCTTCTCCTGTTGAAGAACGCAACCAACAAAATTGGAGTTTGCATCAACTACCAGCTCGGTGTCAGCCTCAGGGTCAGGATGCGCCAGCATTGCAGCGTCCGCAGGAACTTTTTTGATTTCTTCACTGTAAAGCACTTGTCTGCCTGTTTATTACACGCCAAAGATTGATTATTAGGGTATTTTGCAATCAAATCATAAAGCGGCTGCAGCCGCTGCGCATTTTCTTCATCAAATGTTCTGTAAAACTGGTGGATTCTTAGCTACCTTTTCTGGCCTCGTTTTGAGGTAGTACGAGGAAAATTTCTAATAACTCTTACTTTAGCTTCTGCGGGTGCGATGCCATTCCTTGTAACGTGGTGCCCCAGAAACAATAAACTTGGCATTTTTATTTATTTATTTTTTTCATGTCTATATTTATTCTCTTGACTATACAGAGGGCAATTCGTTCACCAATTACCCTGATCTGCTTTCGGAGATGCAATGATATTTCTGCCCGGTTGTAATTTTTTTTTTTTGGTTTTTAAATTTTTGTTACAGATAAGTTGAAATTTGGAAGTACTTTACAAAACCGCCAAGTAGGAAAAAGTGCCTTAAAGTGTCTTTCTCCAGGACATAACAAAATGGCATCTTTAAAAGCAGGGCGGATAATTGCTTAACAGTCGCCCAAATATAACGCCTCCGACGTTTTAATTCCTGTCACTCAGAAGTTAAGATAGACAAAATAACATTAAAAATTAGGGATTGTTTTGAAATTTTCTAGCTGCTTGTCTTATGTTTTCGCGCTATTTGTTATCGGCCATGCTATCGCTTTGACATGCATGATGCAATGGAAAAGTTTCTTTTGTAGCCTTTTAATCCAAATCTGAAAGGAATATTTGCAGATTAACGCGAAAAAAGCTTGTCACAGAACGAAATGACGCAGTTCTTAACCTCGAGATCTTACTTTGGTTTCGTTTTTTTTTTGTTATCTTATGGTTCGATTGATATAAAAATTTTGGGGCCCTCCGAAAAAAAATTTTAAAATCGCCCCAAAGGAGTAGTAATATTTAATTTATGCCTGTCAGATTTTTTAATCGATGTATTGTAGGCTACTGACCGTCCTTGATGTCGAGGCACAAAAGATAGCAGCGACCACCAGATAATGAAAAAATTGTTGATGTTAGGAAGAGCATATTTTTGAACCTTCAGAATTTTATTCAGGGCAGTAAAATCCGCGCATAGTCTAAATGTCCCATCTTTTTTTGGGACCAAGACTATCGGAGATGCCCATGCATTCCGATTTCTTTTGATGATGGTGATTTGGTCGACGCGTGGCACTTTAATCTCTGTTTGCAATGCTCTATACTTTTCAGGTGGCAGCCATCGTGCTCGAAAACTAGTTGGGTTGCTTTTCACGATTTCTGCTGTTGCTACGACGGAATACTTAACTGTTTGGGTTCGCCACAGCCCTCAACACTTCCGGAAACTCATTATTTAATTTCTGAAACAAAAGACCATAAGATTTGTCGGGGCGGGTTAAATTAGAGATGTTGTCGCTGTCCAGACTATCGGCAGGATCCTCGGAAAATCGCTCAACTTCTTGATATTCTTTAAGACGTCTTCTCGCTGTATCTAAGAAAAGATTAAATTTTGACAAAAAGTCAATACCCAATACACCATATGGTAGCATAGTTACGTCAAACCTTTGCTCCATTAGCCTGGAGTATCCAAGGTTCAGATGGGCAAAACATTCTTTCTGTAGCTTTCCACGACCAATAGTGCCTAATAAGCTTGATCCTTTCTTAAAAGAAACAGATCAACCGATATATTTAACAGCAAATAAACTGCAGCATGCGCAAGTGTCCAACAAAAATTCAATACCAGACATTTTATCAGTAACAAAAAAATTAAGAGACTCACTAATTTATGCCGGTAGTTCCCTCTCTCAAAACCATGGAGTCGGCTCCATAGTTTCCTGTTGTCCTATCGCAGTTGGGTTTCTACAAAACATTTCGCATTTTGATCCTTCGCAGCGATAAGCTCAGCTGCCGTAACGACTCTGAAATTGACCAAGGGGTTGGTTACTTGGAATTTCTTAAAGTCGAGGGATCTGCAGAACTGAAAAACATTAATGTAGGCTACTGTCTGCCGAAATATAAAATTACTAAATAGTTCCAACAACCCTACAAACACACCACGTGGATTCCACGTGGAATATACGTGAAATTCACGTGGTGTATTTGTTGAAAAGTGCAAAAAGAATGAAGAACATCCTACAAATCTTGTTAATTAAATAAAAGACTAAATAATTTCTGACAATCAAGTATCAATAGCTATAAAGATTTCGAAACATTAATTCCTAGAAGACTTTCTTTGACTTTAGTTACCTATACAAAGGAGCTCAACATCCAAGTCGGGGTCACCAATGTAGCTGTTCTTTCGTTTGTCGACTCATTGCTACTAAAAAAAAAGCTTTTTTTGTATTCCAACCAAAAGGATACTCCAAACTTGAAACAAAAGACTAATTAGCGACTAGCAGGAAACAAGCAAGAAAGCAAGAAATAATTAGGCTTAAACGGCGCGGGCAGATTGAAGAAACAAAATTAATCATAACAACACAAGGTTTCATGACACGGATGCAATTCTTGACTTGTACAGATCATAAAAAATAGCGCGCAAGTGCTATTGTTGCAAAAACAATAACAATTTTAACACAACACTAAAGATTGTAATAACTATAAACTTCTTAAGTTCTTTGAGGAGACACAAAATATCATGTGCCCAAACCAGTCAAGCCAGGCGCTCGCCAAATCTACGCCTCTTTAAATTTAATTTCTAGTGCTGTTATGCTGTTGTGACTTAAAAAATTTTACGGTTTTAAGAGCAGTTTTAGCAGCTTTAGCCATATCACTTCAAAATTAGGTAAACTACAAAAAAATAAATGTAAAAATTTGTTGAAATCTCTTAAAGCAGATTGTGTGATCGCTTCACAATTGCCGTAATTTAACGAATCTGACGTTGTCCTGTTCCTCAATACCATGGTCAGGACTCAGTAAAATAAATAGATTAAAAAGAGGTTGTCTTTGCCATCAGACTAGTCTCTATTGCCATCGGGTCAGTAACGTAAAGCGTTTCCCACAATTTTTTATTTTTTTAAAAATAGATGAATATTTTGCCAGAATTACAATGGTTCACTAATTTTGGTTTCTTGGTTCAATCTTTAAATGTTTCCTTAAGATTTGCAAATGTTTCTTTTGAGAGAGAGTTTAAAGCTGGTTTTATATGCTCAACTCGACATCTTTTTATAAATTTAGAAATTATAATTTAATGTAGGTTGTAATTTAATTCGTTCCTGCTTTCTATTTTAGGTTATATTTCATTAGTAAGATATTTTATACTATTGGCCGCCACTGTCTTTTTTTTAACAAGATCCTTGGCCGAGCATATTCAACAACTCGCCTAAACATTTCTAGTATTTGGTAGAAATTATTGGAAAAGCATCGATCACCCAGATATATCCTCCTTTTGTGAGTGATAATCATAAAAGTTGAAATAAATATGATATTTAACGAGTTAACTGTCTATTTAAAAATTGTGACTATAAAATGATTAAGGATTGTTAAATTACGTTGTTGCAACAGTTTAAAGGTAAAGATTTTATGCTGAAGTAGGCTTAAAATGTTCAGGCACTATCTTTGCTTTCTGTGAGCTACCATATCTGCATTTGCTTCACAGATAATCATACATTTGGTAAGATAAACATAAGTACCAGTACATAATTACAAAAGACACATTTTTTTAAAAGCATTTAAATGCAGTCAGTCTTGTTGGTATTGATCATCATCAAACTAAAAATTTTGGTCTTTTGTTACAAATATTTTTATGACAATTCATTATGACAATGACATTCATCAACAGCAGTTAATCAAAGGACAGTTTATCAAACAAAGTTGATTTAATTGTACAAGTTTCTATGATTGAACCATCTTTTTGTTATTTAAAATTAGATAAATATTGACATTAGACAGTTGTGAGAAGCTACTGGTATGATGCCATATGCTCCATTATGCAGTTTCAAACTGTCAGGTGATGATTGTTGTTTTGAGATTGTTGCAAATTTGAGATTGTCGGCAGCATGGTTGAGTGGTTAAAGCACTGGGCTCATGATCAACACAGTCTAGATTCAAAACCCACTTGTGCCATTCTGTTGTGTCTTTGGAAAAGACATTTTATGGCACTTTCCTCTGCTTGGTGGTCCTGGCAAGCAGTTCTAAATTACAGTCATATCTCTATTAAATTACTAGCGAACAGCAATATCTTGGCATCTCCGGAAGCAGGTCGGGGTAATTGCCTACCCTATGTATTAGCACCTCTGTTACTTTCTTGTGAGTCAGGAGGATAAATATAGAGATGAAAATAAATAAAAAAAATAGCATTATGCAGGCAATAAATAGAAGTTGTAGATAAAAAAATGTTTAAACCTACTTTATTAGTATTATACATATGTGATTATGTTTGGAAAGCTTTATACTGTTATTATAGTTTTATTTGTATTTTGGGTCTTTTCAAGAAAAGACTGTAACTGTTGTTTGTCAGTGAAACTAATCCAGAATCTCCCCTAAAGCACTAGAAGGCAATAAAAAGAAACCAAGAGAAAAAGATCTTTCAAGAAATGATATTAACCACAGGAAGATTGGGGTTAGTTTCACAAACAAAAATTGCTTGTGGTTGCTTATTGAAAAGACTCTGTATTTCTTAATACACACTCTAATTATTGCAATATTAGATTTTGCTTGACTCATATAAACTAAAACTAAAAAATCTTATCTAATTTTGACTTAAGCTATACTTTAAAAAACCTTTACAACTCCATTCTGGCTTTATCTTCAGACAATTTTGCAACTCCACCTTTTAAATTTGGATTTTGAGGTGACACCACACTTTTACGCATTAAACATTTTGACTCTAATTGCATTTACAAATTTTTTTGACTTTAACTTCACATCCTCATTTTTTACCTAACTTCAGTTATTATTTGTAATATTTAGAATAATTTATTAAGTGTAATATGCATGAGGTATATTTTATGTTTTGGGAAAAAAGTACCAAACACTAAAAATTTTCTGACCAAAAAAGGTAATCTTTTATTTTATTTTATTTTAACCACAAGGGGATTCCAGGTTAATTCATGAACAAAAATTGCATATGTCTTTTCCAAAGACTCGAGGGTCTCTTAAAAAAGTTACTCTTAAGTGATTTTTGTTTGTGAACTAACATGGAATCTCCCTGTTGTTATTATTGCTTCTTAAAAAGATTCTTTTCCTCTTGATTTCTTTTTATTTCTTCCTGGTGCTCTAGGGGAGACTCCAGGTTAGTTTTACAAAAATTGTGATAATCTTTGAATTTACAAGTCTAAAATAGTAGATTATCAAAAAAAAATATTGAAAAGTGTGTTTTATAAAGTCTTTTTTTTTGAAAAAAAAACAAAAAACAAACAGCATAGATCATTGATAAAATTGTTCAAATACATAACGGCACCTTATTTTTCAATCCATCAACAAAAATTAATTAATAATAATTGTGTTATCAAGCTATATTCTTTTAAATTGTATGATATGCAAATGAAATAAAAATTCCTAATTGACTTTTATTTGTTTTATCTGTGCTTTCTTTGCATAATTGTATCTGAATTTTTTAATTAATTTATTGAAAAACAATGTTTTAAATGCCTTTTTTCTTAGTGTATGCATTTATATGCATTCTTTATGTTCTTTAAAAAGTTGAACATTTTATTTCATTTATACTGTAATTTTATTAATGATTAACTGATAAAATATTTTGAAACAACAATTCATTAAAATAATTTTAAAATAAAATTAATGTTAATGTAAATCCAATTGTTTTAGCAAAGTTATAAAGCTTCATAAATAACCAAGCTCTTTATCAAGCCCCTCTAAATATTCAATATCAGCTTATAACAATCAATATATCAAATTTAAACTACTATTGATAAATGATGGTAATCTAGCAATTCAAGTGCATAAAGTATTTTCAGTAACCAAGAAAGATTGTCTGTTACTTTTACGTGTATAAATTTTGTCATTAAAAAAAACAACAAACAAAATTAATCAAGGTTAAGGGTATTTTTATTTCACACACCTAAACTGAAAGATACCTAAATGGTGTCTGTTACATTTTAGGTGAATAAATTTATACATTAAAAAAAAAGCAAACATAACTAATCCGAGTCTCTTCAAAAAGTCATTGTTAGCAATTTTTGTTGGTGATACTAACCTGGAATACCCCCACAGCACCAATAGGAAATAAAAAAGAAACTCTTCAAGAAGCAATAGTAGCCACAGGTGGATTCTGGGTTAGTTGTGCAAACAAAAATCGCTTACAATAACTTTTCAAAAAGATCCAATTAATCAGGATTATGGTTAGTTTTGTTTCATGCACCTAAACTATAAGATTACCTAAATGGTTTTAAGTTTATCGTACTTTCCTGTTATTGCCCCACCATCAGCAAGTAGTGAACAAAAACCCAAGACTTTTGGGGTCTCTTCAAAAAAATCTCTATTATAAGCATTTTTTTCAGTGAAAATAACCCAAAATACCCCTTTCAGCACCAGGGTGAAATAAAGGAGAAACCAAAGGAAATGTATTAAAAATAACAGGAAGCAATAGATGGTGGGGCAATAACAGGAAAGTGCCAAATTTATATTCTGCAGCAGTAGTTCAGAATATGCATTCTTTTTGGGTTCTTGTTAGAAGCCTATGTTGTAAAAGGCAATAGTTAATTTTTATCTGACCTAAACCAATTTTTACTTGTTTATTATGGCATTCACTTAAATGTTTATATTATCAATTTTGCTGCCATTGGACAGCTCAATTTTTTTTCATCTCATTATTTTCCCTTCTAACATCCATAAAGGATTGGAGGTACTATACCTAGGGCAACTGTTAAGCAATTACCTTAATCTGCTTCTGGAGATGCCAAGATATTACTGTCTGATTTAAATTTTTTTAGTTTTACAGATATGACTGAAATTTAAAACTGGTTGCTAATACTATCAAGCAGAGAAAAGTGCCATAAAGTGTCTTTTTGAAAGATGCAAAAAAATTGTGTGTAGATTTTGAACTACAACCATGTTCATCATTGTGATTGTAGCCACTTGGCCATGCATCTCTTCCATGGCATAATGGCTACATTGTTAAATTATGAAGAAAATTACCTGCGTTTAATCCTTGTTTCTGTTACTTTAGATTATTACATTTTTAAAATTTTAATTTAAAACAAGGAAATTTTTTTTGTTGTTCATTAGATTAAAGCTGGGGTGTGCAACCTTTAGCGATGCCAGCACAAATGCACACCATAAAATTAAACCATGTGCCAGAGTTGCTATGCAAATAACCATACCAGTCCAATTGTCCCACAACTTTAATCTGAAGAGTCAGTTGGGGTACAAAACTTAAGATAGCTTTAAAAAGCGTGTTTAAAAAGAGGAATAAACACATTTTTTTAAGCTATCTTAATCTGAAGATCTTTTTTTTTTTGGTATTCACCTGATTTTGTAATAGAAAAAGAAGCCAAAACAATTTGTTTCCCTTTTGTAAAGAAAAAAAAAATAAAAAAAAATCTTTACATAAAATTTGTGTGATCATCGTTTCTGCTCTATTTTAAATCTAAACTAGTGAAGACTAAAGCTTTCCGCAGGCCACAGGTTGCACACTTTTGGGTTAAGGTAATGTTCTAAGCTCAAGTTAGGTTTATTTAGGTTTGGTAAAATGGAATGGCATTAGGTTAGGGTTAACTCTAAAGATCTAAATGCAGAAAAACGACTTGTTTGGAAGTAAAACCTGGTTGTTGGAAAATTCAATCTTATTATTCATGAAACAAGAAACTGGAAAAAATTTAGCCAATCTGGTAAAATTAATCAATAAAAAATTAGTTATGGTCACTAATAGAAAAATAAAAAACTTCAGCAGATTGGTTAGATAACTGCTGACCACACATTTTACTGATATTTTTTAAATTAAAGTAAAAACAATGAAATAAAATGAAATAGAAGAAATCGCTTGACAAACCTCATTAATCAGTAAAATAAGTCGCATCTGGCTTGCATGCTGTGGTTTGCTGCCCTTAGTTATTTAATGTTTAAAGCTTCCAGAAGTTTTTTTGTTTTAGTTTGAATAAACATTTGGTGGTACAGAATTTGAAGGTTGCTTGAAGTAAAAGATTTTTCTTCCCAAAGCTTTTCATCTGACACTCTTCAGGGGAAATCGTCAGAATGAAGCAGAATTGAAACCGAACTAATTATTTATTATCAAACTAACTATTAGTTCGGTTTCAATTCTGCTTCATTCTGACGATTTCCCCTGAAGAGTGTCAGATGAAAAGCTTTGGGAAGAAAAATCTTTTGTTTTAGTTTGGTACAGATGTCAAACAATTTTCATGTCGTTGTTATTTGCATTGTAAATATAAGTTGATTGTTGTCAGCACTTTATAAAGTTATATACTATATGTTTTAAAATCACTTTATAGTAATTTTAATTTCAGTTTTCTGATCAAGTTTTCCTAGATTTCAATAAATAAATCGGCAATAATATTAATTTACAATTTCGGTCTTGAAATTGTGACAAAATGTGTATTGAAATACTTAAGGTTTCTGCAATTTAATTTATTATATTGATGCATTGAGTGTTTTAACAAATTGAAATTTTTTTGCAATGTATTTGAACAATTTTTTACAATACAAGTGCATATTTATTAAAAATTAAAAACTCAATTTACGAAAATTAAAGATGACAAATCTTAGGTTGTTTCAATAACGTTACTTTCGGTTTTATTTTTAGCATTGTATTTTTGTCCACATAAAATTGATTTTATATTTCCTTCAGAAATGACAAGCAGATTTGATTTTTGTTGATCATAATAATCACCTGCTGTTCGCATAGACGTACAAAGAATTGCCGATGTAATTGGTTAAATTACTTGAGTTATTTTTAGCTTCGTGAAAGTCCTGCTCACCTGCGCAGCATAAAAGCCTATTGCGCATTCATGACTAATTTCCGTAAGCGTCTGCATGTACAAAAAGCAATACTTTCAGTTTGCTGTTTTACAGGATTTTGTAGCCTACAGTTATACTTGAAACACAAATCGATGTTAATACCGTGAAGACGATAATACTTCGTGATCATTCTCCTTTTCCTTTCAGTTTATCTATCCAATTTGTAAATATAATGTTATTATTGATGGAATATTTCTTATTTTAAACTATGACTGCTTGTGTAATCAGAAAAAATCTGCTATTAATAAATGGTATTGGATTTTGATTAAAGTAATGTAGTTCCCAAGATTTATGATTTGTTTATTTATAGCTGACTGTATGGTTAGTTTTAGTTAAAGGAATTTAAACTAAATTAAATTTTAAACTTGCGGAATTTAAATTACTTTAAGCTTTGGCTTTGGCAAGCAAGTTTCCATTATTATAAGATCCTTACACCTGATAGCGGATATAATTCATTTATTATATCAAATACAAAGCCTATTATAAAATCACACGCTATTGCTACTGTGATATGTTATTTTTTTGTTTTGAAATATGTTTGTTTACACTGACTTACAGTTAGCCCCACTTTGTTCCATCTTTCCTTCTGTTGTGCTAGCACTAAGCAAGAAGTATGGCAGTAAGATGCCTGACCTTCAGATTAATAATAGTGTGTGCTATATTATCACTGTCTGAACTTTCAATTTGTAACTCTCTATGGTTTTAATATAAAATTTAAAAACTTCTCGTGTGTCTGAGTGCTCAAAAATGTAAAATATTTTTGAGTACTGTGCTCAGAAACCAAAAATATGCTGAGTGTTGTAAATAATGGTGTTTTATAATTAGTTAGTAGCTAATTAATTAAATTGCTAAAGTGTATACTGTATTATATAATTGTTATAAACAATTGCATCTTTTTAAGTATATAAATATCATTATGTTGATCATTGATGTTTCAGATCATAGCATTAACGATATGGAGAGCTAAGCTAATCATTATTCATACAGCCTAAGCATTAAACAAGGTGAAAATCCCTTATCGGATTACTTCAGAATAAGTAATGAGAATGTTGGCAAGGCGGTCTGCATACTTTGCAAAAGGAATTTATTAGAGATGTACCGATACCACATTTTAAGCCGATACCGATACTACTACCGATACCACTATTTAGAGCCGATACCACCGATACTTTTTTATCTATCGAGCACCATCAGTAAAAGTTTTTGTAAGTAACACCCAAGAATGTATTTACTAAATCTAGCTTGTTATTGCATTTTGAATTTTTTCCAGGTATATATCTATAATTACACTAGTCTACACAATTTTGGAAACAAAGTAAAAAAGATGTGCCCTTGGCTAACTTTGGGACGCTGATTTCAAATCTGATGTTTGTTTTTTTGTATCAGCCTTAATTTTTAAGTAATCTTACACTAACTTTTCCCCAAAGAGCTTTAAAATGCTGTATAGCATACACCAACTCTTTGCAGTTTTTAAAAGCTGCATGCACAAATCTGTTGGCTGATAAGTTTTGTAAATCGTCCACAACAACATTCTTTATTAGAACGCAACATTTTACCTACCTATGTGCTGCATCATCCTGTGTTTTGCTCTGTTTGGCATTTCCATGATGCGTTTCCAGGCGTTTCTTTCTACCATGAAGAGTTAAATGCATGGAAAGCATTTTCTAATATAGTGAAAAACTTCCAGGGAATATAAAATTCCCAAATTTCAGCAAACTTTTGAAAGCTTATTATAGGCTTTTCATAACTTACGCTGTAACATGAGTGTTAAAGTACATTTCCTGCATAGCCATCTGAAGTATTTTTCAAAAAACTTAGGGGCATTCAGTGAGGAATAGGGTGAAAGATTTCACCAAGATATAAAAGTGATGGAAAAAAAGTATCAGGGAAAATGGAATGTCAGTATGAGAGCAGAGTATTGTTGGGGTTTGATACGTGAATGTTCAGATTCTCGCGTTGAGAATTACTTCTAAGACATCTCTCGTCAATCTAAAAGAAGGAAACTTTTGCAATAAAATTGTATTCAATCCATTTATTTTCTCCTTTGTGCTAAATATGTGCTTTTGTATTCACAGCTTCACATTAATTAATGCTTTTCAGTGTGCAGCACTAAAATTTAAAATTGTATTTTCAGAAAAATTTGACCTGCTACGGCAAAATCGATGGCAGATTTGAAATCAGCATTCTCAAATTAGCTAGAAAGCATAGTTTTTATTCTTGTTTTTGATACTTTATCAAATTTTGTAGACCTGTGTTATTCATTACAATATTATTACAAATCTGTAAAAGAAATCATTAATTATGTTAGAAATCCAATCCAGTCCAGGGGGGAACAAAAATTTTTTATATTTATACGACAAAAAAAATTTTATATTTATTTTGTGCTTAAAAAGTATCGGAAGGTATCGGCTATATTTACCGATACCGATACTACTAGCCGATACCACCGATACCGATACTTAAGTATCGGTACATCACTAGAATTTATCAAGAGGGAGCAAGGACCCTCACAAAATGACCACAACAGCTCTTGGCACATCCCTACAAATGATTCATCAATTTATACCGGTGGTTCTCAACAAAAAATCTCCAAGTGTGCCGCGAAACTTTAAAAAAACATTAGTCCATTGCTCCGCAACCTTTTTAGTGGACATTACTTTTTAGGGACGAAAATTAAGGTCTGCACTCTGGTCCAAGTGTGCTGCAGGTGCGAAAAGGTTGAGAAGCACTAATTTATACAATGATAATACTTTCCGTTGATGTGGTGATTATTATTTCTGATCTCGATGCCGGGATTGGGGTTCGATTCCCGGGCTAGCCAAATTGAACAGTGTTGCCAGTAGCATCCCGCCATTTCGATAATGCCGCATGGGTGCAAGTGCGGAAATCAACATCATCAATTCGATATATATTTTAGGGTATTGAGCGAATCCATACAAAGAAAGAATATGTTATTTAGCGTTGACATAATGATGTTTACAAAAGTTGTTTTTGATATTTGGTAGCGATTGATTAGTTTGTTTTATGGTTAAGTTTTAGATTTTCCAATGCGTTTGTCACTTGAAACAGCGAGTTGTTATTGTAACGGTAATAACATTGCAACATTGTAACTTTGGATTGAAATAGTATCTCTTCAGTTCAGTGTATTTACGGCAGCATTCAAGCGAGCAGTCTTTTCTCTCAATTATCACGATCATATATGTTTTGTTGGTCGTGATATGACCACATCTTTTAAGAGATTAATGCGATGATGTCATGTCTTGACTTGCTTAAAGACTCGTTTTTGCGCCCACACATTTAAGTGCGACTTCTGCTAAGAGCAAAAAAAGTGCCAGTTTTGACGAAGTAGTTAATGACAATCGTGGTGATACATCTTGTTTGCATGTTTAATTGCCATATTCAGGCTTAGCAGTTTTTTTTCCATTTCAAGGTTTCGCTGTGTACGGCTCATCTGAAGTATACTTTGATAAAAGTACAAAAAATCTATGTAATTACATTTTAAATTGGAACAGATTAAAATACACGTAATTCTTTGATATAGTTTTTTTCTTCTACTCTAAAAATAGAATAATTTAAGGGTGAACAGAAAAGGATCACTATTTGTATAATATTTGACTAGATTTGTGACCAAACTGTTTAAAACCGTATAAAAGTACTTTTATGAATAAAACTTGCATTATTATTTCAATTCAATTCAATTCAATTAGATTTGTATAGGGCTAACCAAAAATACTTTTGAAAGTTTTCTATTCCCAATCGGTTCATTGCAATTACAAATGCTTTCTTGATACCACAATTTGATAAAAATCCTGTTTTGCATTTAAAAAAAAACTTTTTGACTACCATGGAAGATATTGAATGTTAATGCAATAAAATTGCTGCACAAATATTATAATTTGAATCACTTCTTAAACTATTCACTATTATCTCCAGTTGCAGAACTACATCTAATGTAGATGACGAATAGTTCATATTACCCAATACGTTACATTTTGTTGCAGATAAAACAAAAATTGGTTAAAATTTCTCAATGTCATACTGGCACCTCGATATTTTTAGATTTATGAGCCGTCATATATGTGCTGAACGTCATAATAAGAATATACGTATGTACAGTACTTGATGACTAAAAATCAACGTTAACATTTAAAATAATTTGATTTTTTTTTGCAAACATATATTTCTTTTTTAAAAACTAAACATCAATTGCGGCGTTGAGCTTGGTTTTGTTGGATTGAACTTTACAAACAGGTTGACTGGCAGAAAAAATTCATACTTTTAATATTTAATTGATCGGGGTGATTCCAGTTTTTTAGGCTTGCAAATCACTTCAAAAAACAAGAATTATCGAGTTAGTTCGCCTGAAACAGTTTATCTTGTACTGTCAGAATAAGTCGTGTGTTGACTACCGTACAATAAAAGGCCATCACCTGGCATAGCTCTTACAACTTCCCGATTAGTTCAGTAAAGATTAAAACAGTGATCACTCGAAGTGAATAGACTGAAATAGCTCGATTGAGTCATGTGTTCCCCAAAAGTAAAAGGCCATCGTCTCCGCCGAGAATTTGAATGAAGCACGGTACTGTACGGTATTTAAAAAATAAACAGTAACTAAAGTTGAAAGTATTCTGTGTAAATTAATCACCGTATAGCCGACTGATGAAATCGAGTGCTTGTGTCAACAAAATAGTTGAGATGACAAACGCCTATTTTAACTTTTGAAGAGTATTGTTTGCCTTGGAATAGTTATTGTTTTTGTGACAGCGAAGTAGGTTCTTTGAAGATTGACGTCAATTATGATTTAATTTTTACTTTTGCTTGTATTAACCAGTTCCTTTTATATAAGTTAAAAGTTGTAATAAATTTAAAGCAAATTTTTCGAGTTTTTACCAGATATATTTGTTTTAAAAAGTTGAAAAAATCTTTTTAAAAAATTACTACAGAAAGATGAGTAGGGAATCACCCCTAACTCGTCACTGTTTTAATGAATATAAGCAAAATCACTTTTGATCTGCAATATATTCAACACAGGGGCAATTTTACCTCTCACCATCGAGGCAAATGACGCAATTTTTTTTCACGCACAATTTTGTTGATAATTTCGGAATAGGCTATGTCATTCAGCTACTTCGCTGATTATTTGAAATTCTTCTAATTAATTTTGACTTTGGATTTAGATAGTAAGAATTTCAATTTCCAAAGGAGTTTTCTTAGTGCTTTAATCTTCTCTTCGATTTCTTTCGAATCCTATTAATTTTGGTTTTTATTATTATTATTCGGATTCTTCTATTTAATTTTGGCTTTTGACTTTGATAGTTAGGATTCCAATTTACAAAAGAATTCTCTCAGTTCTTTAATCTTCTTTCGAATTTCTGACATCTGCAAAAATCAAATCGTCACTGACCAAACTTAAATAGTCGAAACAGCTGTCTGGCGGAGAATTTTGCTCCCCAATAGTATTTTTAAGCACTAAGAGAATTCCTTTGTAAATTCTTTTGGAAAAATCGAATTCCAACTATCTAAATTAAAAATAAAAATTAATTAAAAGAATTTCAGACGCCAGCGAAGTAGCTGAATGACATAGCCTACCTAGCCTACATCGAAATTATCAGCAAAATTGTGCGTGAAAAAAATTGTGTCATTTGCCTCCATGGTAAGAGGTCAAATTACGCTTGTTTGTGCATTTTCTCGTTCAGTTGAATGTATTGCAGGCCAAAAGTTTTTGGTTATATTCATTAAACCAGGGCAGAGTTCCTACTCATCTTTTTGTAGTAAATTTTTAAAATTAATATTGAATTTTTGTCACGTTGCCTTAATGTGGAATTGGTATCCAGTAAATATTGCGCCACGAATAGATACTGTGTTTCAGCAAACAAACCAATTGTGATTGCTTACGGGGTCTTTTTAAGAAGTCACCGTAAGCAATTTTTTTCGGTGAAACAAACCCGGAATACCCCGTTTAGCACCAGGGTGGAATAAAGAAGAAACCAAGAAAAAAGGGATAGTAACCGCAGGGGCATCCCGGTTAGTTTGACGAACGAAAATCGCTTACGGTAACTTCTTGAAGAGACCCGATTTTTGTTTGCGTATTACCACTTGAAAGTAGAATTTTGATTGATAAATTAAATTGCTCATATTACTCTAAACTTGGACTGAATTCGAGCATTTCACCGTTAATTGGCTGCTTGTCATTGCGTAACATTTGAGCCAAAAAATGCCCCATTTTTAACAAATGGCTCTCTGCTCTTGAACTGCAAAGAAATGTTTTGCTCGAGCAAAAAAGCCAAAAATAATCCAGACACCGAAAAGGTAATCTTGTCTGGTGGTAATGACAGATAAGAAAAGTTGCCAAAAATAAAAATTCACGAAAAAATTTAATACAATTACTTATCTATTTATTATAAATTACATTCTATACTATTAAGAAGCAAACATACATCTAAAGACCCCAGTTTTGTCGGGTGATTGTCCACATTCTACTGCCAAACTAAATTTATTTTCTATAGAGTTGCGTTTATCAAGTCAAGCATGCACCGTTGCAAATTAATACTTAGACAATGCTTGTGCCTCTAGGGAAAGATTAAATATCGATCAGAACGTGTGAACCATGACTATGCTGTCAACCGTACTATTGTGTCGTATTAATCACTACTATGAGCTATTTGGTTTAAATCTTAAAATAAGGCTTTTCGAAAACATAGTACCCAACTTATTAATACCCAAACTTAATTTTTTCCAACCAGGATATCGCGGCACGTTTTTTCTTTAAATAACATTCCGTTTTAATTGCTTGGACTATGATGATCGGGTAAACTTTTGTTTCTCAACTTTTTGTTTAATTTTAAGTTCTTGTATGACTGACGATATCAATTCAATGTTGATTTAACAAATGCAATAGAAAATCTAAAACTTACCGATAAAATAAATGAATCAATTACTACCAATCATTTCAAAAACAACTTTTCTGAACATCGTAATGTTAAAACTAAATAACATAACCTTTCTCTGTATGGCTTTGCATAATACGCAAAAATGTATAACGAAGTGGCGATGCTGATTTCCGCGCCCGCATTTACGCGGCATTGTTGGAATGGCGGCAAGCTGCTGGCAACACTGTTCGATTTGGCTAGCCCGGGAATCGAACCCCATTCCCCGCATAAGATCCGATCAGAAATAATAAGCATTACATGAACAAAAAGTATTATCATCATTTAAATTGATGAGCGATTTGTAATTATGGTAAAAATATTGTTGGTTGAAGCTGTCTGCAGTTTTGTTCTCAATCCAACAAGCCAAGCCTGTCAAACTCGCGACCCACAAAGTCGTTTGGTGCAGCTCGCAAAAGAATTATTCAATCAGATGTTCAATATAAAATCGAGACATTATTTGATTCAAAAAGTTTTGAACCAAAATCGGTGAAATTTCAACCTATAATTTTGCTGCAGGCCGCAGCCCGTTTTAAGGGTTTACAAAGAAATCAGAGTGAAGGCAAAAAAATAAAAAAAGATCTTCGCTGTAATTTATCGAGCAGCTGCCGAGATTTGCCACTCGATTTAAATGATGACCTTTTTTCAGTCATCACTTCGATTTCTGCGTAAACTCTTCAAATTTCCCTTTCTAGGTACTAGATTCCGGAACCCAGATTTACTTCAAGACCAACAAAAAGATCATCATTTTAATTGAGCGGCAAATCTCGGGAGCTGCTCGACAAATTGCCGCGAAGACTGTTTTTGTCTTTTAAGTGAATCTTTGGTCCGAAATCTAGTACACGGAAAGGAAAAGTTAGAGAGTTAATGCAGGAATCGAACTGTTGAACAAAAAAAAGCCTTCACCTTGCTAAACGGACTGCAGCTAGCGGCAAATTTCTTGGCTAAAATTTTAACGATGCCCGCGTACACTCGCGAACTTGACATGCTTGTAATGATCGACCAATTTATTTAAAATAACACAAATATACAGTTTGATTCGACGAATGCTGTTTAATTTTTTTTAGAAAAGGTGCTGCGAAATATTTTTTCTGTAGGGTGCCGTAAGCAAAAACTGTTGGTAACCATTGCTCGACCCCTAATCAACTCGCAATTTTCGTTAAAATCTTCCAGAAACAAGCATATTTGGTTAATAGCACTTATATGTTTTAGTAGTTACGCCTAGAAACTTGAGTAGATTTAAGCCCACATAAAGCAATCAAACAAATTACGAGAATAATTTCATAATTTTTGTATTCCTGTAAAACTATTTTTGTCCTCAGGTATTTAAAGAGTTAGAAAATGTTGCCAAACGTGTAATTTAGATTATGGATGGTTTGTTTTTGCTGTGCTATTTTTAAAGAAGTTACTTGTTATATGATTTTGAACTCTTGTGTTGGACCGTATATCATATTATTGTTATTGATATGAACTTGAAAGCTCTGAACCAAACTATCCAAGAGCCTCAATTTAGTTAAAAAAATTTATTTACATTTAAAAAAATGCCATCTGATCGAAGTTCCTCCAACAAAGCTGGAAGTTTAAAGGATCCAGAAATTGCTAAACTTTTCTTTACTGACGACCCGGAAAAGCATTATGACGATCTTAGAGAAATCGGACACGGCAGCTTTGGTGCCGTTTATTATGTAAGTTTATCATTAGCTTAGTTACACACAATACTGTATCAGTTATTCACGAATAATTTCTATGCCAGGGTTCTGGGTTAAATAATTAATCGGCTTAGGATTTTTTGTGAATTTAGGCGTTTTAATGATGTTAGAGATTAAACAACTCATGAAATTTTAAGTTTTGCTTCTTGAAATTATTTAGCTAAACGTAGAAGCATCTCATTGAACTCGTGTAATGCGATGAAACATGCTAGTTGGCAGTGCCCATATAATTTATTTGGCAAAACAGATAATAGAACAAGTAATTTCAAAAAAGATTAATAAATGGAATTTCCGCAACCTTGTGCCTGGGCAACACCCACCACTATTTATGTGGTGCAGGCAATCCCTTAGAAACAATGTGTTAAACTTGGCCTGTCTGAAAGCCTAAGCTAAGAATGATGGCCGAAACAACAATTGGTTGATATGTTAGTAGTTTTGCTGAAAAGTTTGTTTCAAAATTTCCCAGTCATTTAGACAAATTTAAAATGAAAAACTTCATCTTTACTTTTAGGCCAGAAACATTGAAACGAACGAACCAGTAGCTATCAAAAAAATGTCTTACGGTGGAAAACAAGCTTTAGAGGTTCGAATTGACTTTTTTTTATTGTTGTGATATTTGTCCACACAATTCTATTTCTTTTTTTAGTACGAATTTGTAAATTATTAAATGTGTTGGCTACTTACAATTGTTCATAACCGAGAAATTTCTTTATAAATTAATTTTTAAACCTTGTTCATACCTGGCGTTACGCTGCTCTCTTGAATTTCAATGTTGATTATTATTGAATTTGGACGTCTTCACTCAGTGTTATGGTAATTTGATCTTTTGCGACTTGTTTCGCCTTTACTAGGCGATGGCATAAATAGCCATACCTTCAATTTTAAGTGCTGCGCAAAATATTAAAGTAAGTTTCAAAAATATTGTATTGAATATTTCCGACCTTAAATTTTGATGGCTTGTTGAGCGTATTGAAGCCAACTTTTGAGCTTTGTCGTACATTTACAATACTTGATCTAAAAATTTGCTTTTTTATTTCAAAGGATAAAGCTCGTTTCCACTACGAGCGTGGAATAAAGTATTCTTTGTTTCTTTTATTGTTTTTTGCTTTGCTTAGCGCTTAAGCGCGGAAAGAAGTGAAAAAATTTATAAAACAAACAAAGAATGCTCCATCCCACGCTCGTAGTGGAAACGGGCTCTAAAGGTTTGTTGCATGTTTTTTTTTGTTGCAATTCAGACCTGTTTACCAAGCTTTGAATAAAAATTATAGTAATTTGATTTTAAGAGTGTTTGCTCCTGCTTGATACTTAGGGTTCGTTTCCTTTACGAGATTGGAAGGGAGTATTCTTTGTTTTTTTTATTGAATTTTTTGCTTCGCTTAGATTTTAAGCGCGGAAAGATCAATAAAAGAAAGAAACAATGCCCCATTTTACGCTCGTTGTGGAAACGAGCCTTTAGACTTTGTCGACACTAACCGTACTTTTTTATTGAAATTTGGTGAGCATCTATGCTTAACGTATATTTAGAGCAAGAAATCGGGTATATATTGTAGTATGCACCTAGTTCCACACTTTCAGTTAAAATTTAAAAAGTTTTTTTTAGTAAGCGCTTTGTATTCGGGACACGGAATTTTTTGGAAATGTAAGCATTGTAACAAGGATTTTAAGTTCGAAGAAAAAATATGCGAAAAAAATGAAAAACTCGATGCTGCCATTTAGTCAGAAACAGAAAATATGTTAAACGGTTTTTGCATTATGACCATCCGTCCCTAAAGAAGATCAGAATAAATTCCTTTCCATTTGCCTAATATATATGTTTTAAAAATGTTGAAAAGCGTATCTCAAAGCCTACTCTTACATCATATAAATTGACTTTTTAGAAATGGCAAGATATTATAAAAGAAGTTCGGTTTCTCATGCAGATATCACATCCCAATATAGTTGATTATAAAGGATGCTTTCTGAAAGAGCACCTTGCCTGGGTAAGTTATTCAAACCTTTGAATTAGATGTTTAATAAGTTGTCAACCAATTAAGGCACAATCGTTTTCTCAGTTATTTTGTTATTGTGTAGCGTCTTTCTCGAACATCTAATAAAAAGCAGAGCATTTTTGTATGTCATGATGCAGATTCAGCTTTATAACAGCAACTAAAAATTTATCATGATCAAAATAAATTTTTACGCCGTTATTTCCAAAGTGACACAAGCAGTCAGACTAAATCGTTAAGGAGAATGCTTTGAATTGTGCTAATAGGTAATTTCGCTTGAAAAACAAATTAATAACCGTCGTTGGTATGTTCAATTTTATCAACTCCATTCATTTTGTACGTTTTAAAATAAAGGTATATCGTTTAAAATTCCGTCATATATTGTTGCTGTGTGCTGGCACTCACCTTTAAAGTTGTGGGTTAATTAGCTTTTTTCCACTGACAGCAGCATAAAGCTTTAGCTTCTCGTTATCTTCTCACTGCTATCTCTCATTTACAATTTTCTTTGATAATAGCTGGTAATGGAATATTGTATTGGATCGGCCTCTGACTTAGTGGAGGTGCATAAAAACCCGTTGAAAGAAACCGAAATATCAGCGATCATTCACGAAGCAATGTCGGTGAGTGTCGCTACAGTAATACAAAGCCGTTGGTGTAAGGTATCTGTGTTTGCGTCGGAGTTTTTCGATAACACATTTGTGATTTTGTTAGTATTTCATCGAAGTAAACTGCATTTTTTGTAATAAGCAGTATACGATGCACGCTTTAGTACTGTGAAAATGCTTTTATAAATGTCGGCCCGAAAAATCAGGGCTGAAGTGTCGGCAAAAAATAGTCTTGTCCGGGAAGGCTACCAAGCTCTGTTGATATTCAGGCCTTGGCTCTATTAGCTATGACGATTAAATCTTTAGATCAGTGGTTTTCAACCGTTTTCATACCGTAGCCCACTTTTCTACCCAAGGTAACTTAACGACCCACTTCGGTCAACAAAATTTAATTTCCATCGCAAAAATCTGGTGATCTCTAAAAAAAAAGTTCTCTTTGAATTTGTCTGCAATTTCTCAATTTTCATCCCAAAAACATAAAAAAAGATCCTCGCCGGGAACTTATTTCCGATTTTTCGACCATAATGACTTCGTTATACATATTGCTTTCATTTTGATTTATGCTCTGTGACCCACCGATTGAAAACCCCTGGTTTAGATTAAGGGTTCGTAACCAGGGTGGGGGGATTTTGTATTTTTAAGGGGGAATTTTTTTCAATATAACTGAACGTTTTAGATATTAACGATAACACTTTTATTGATTTTTTATATGAAGAATATTTCTAAAAATCGATTTATTTTGGTAACGTAAGCGATCGTATTGAGTAAATTGCTTTTTTTGCTTTGCTACTTCATAATGATTAGTTGTAGCTTTTTAGTTAATGCTGCTATTAATTTTGTGATAATGGTTTTTGTATTACATAAAACTATTATGTTCTTGAGCTTTTTTTATTTGCTTATACTAATAATTTTGCAGTAATAAATATTTTTCTAAAAAGTTTATCGAATTTAGGTTAAATTGTAAGAACTTAGTTTTTCTTCTTGCGATGTCTGAATTTATTAATAAAATCGGTCAACTTTCAATTTATTATAGAAAATAAAAGTTAAAAATTTAAAACCAACTGTATCGTTATGAAAAATCGATTTCGACCTATAAAAGTCATCATCAGTTTCTGTAAAAAATTAAAATAGATTACCATATATTTGACAAAAATTTTTTGAAAATTCTACTCATACTATACGGGTCCTGACTCAACGACACAAAGTCTTTGTGGTTTTAAATTTTTAACTTTTATTTTCTATTAAGATTTTATTAATAAATTCATACATCGCAATTTGATCAGTTAAATAAAATCGTCAATGTAACTTTACTGGAAGAAAGGTAATAGATTTCTGATAAAAAACTTTCTAACATTTTTCTTCTTTGCATACTGATGTAAACATATTAATTAGGCTACAAACTGAATTTCCGGTGAGGGGGAAATTTAGTTTTGAATATCGGTTAAGGATGTCCATGAAATTAAAAAGGTTGAGAACCACTGGTTTAGATAACTTAATGTGGTTTTTTTAACAGTCATCTTCTGCACAAGGTAGTGCAACGTAAATTTAAATGCAAGTATTTTATATTAAGGAAGTACTTTTTGTTTTTAATTGCGTATACACATTAAATTTTTCAACTTTGTTTAAGTTTTTCCATGCTAATATATTCTAAATCTTTCGCCATCAGGAAATCCTTGTCGACAGCCTCATTTTATAATAACTTTCTACATTGTTTAGTGCTGTTGGACGTCATTAGTCATGTTTTTTTACAACTTTTGAATTATTATCCAAACAACTTTTCTTTACTTAGGGACTTCATTATCTTCACGTTCATAACAAAATACACAGAGATGTTAAAGCAGGAAACATATTACTCACCGACCAAGGTCACGTGAAGCTGGCAGATTTTGGTTCTGCTTCAATCGTATCGCCAGCGAATTCTTTTGTCGGGACTCCATACTGGTATGCAGTGACTGTTTATTGCAAATAAAGTTATTTGCTGAACTGCTGTTGACAGTTAGTAATGTATTATTGTGATAAAATACTTGGAGTATATCACACAAAGAGTAAAATATCATAAATCTCTTATTTTATTTTCAATCTTTTTTTTTTTGTGTTTATTAAAAGCTTTTTTGCGTAGTAGTTGTTTTAATAGTTTTTTTTTTTCTTCATGAACTTATAATTCGAGTAGCGATTAATGTTCCACAAAAGAGCGAAACTCTGCAATGGTCCCACCAATGCACCGCCCTCGTAGCAGCGTTTTATTAAGCAAATGACTTCGGGCTGAATGATGAGGTGGTGGAATATGTTCCTTTTGCCTGTTCGGCTGGTGGAATATGTTCATGCTTTAACATATATTTTAAGGACTGATCATATTCCTCGACCGAAACTCTGCTATGGTCCCAGCAATGCACCGCCCTCATGGCAGCGTTTTATTAAGCAAATAACCTTTTAATATTTCGTTGTATTTTAATCATGTGGCGGAGCAGAAATAAACTGAACTGAACTATTTTTGAAATGATAGTTCGTACAGTTTTAAGGTTTAATTGGCATCACAATAACTGCATAGCGTTTTTTTAAAGCTGTTACACAACAGTCGATTCGTGCTGTTCCCTTTGGTTAAGAAATTATGGACAAGGTATTGTATATTTAGGATGGCTCCTGAGGTTATCTTGGCCATGGATGAAGGCCAATATGATGGGAAAGCGGACATCTGGTCGATGGGGGTGACAAGCATCGAATTAGCTGAGCGGAAACCTCCTCTCTTTAATATGAACGCGATGTCGGCACTTTATCACATAGCGCAAAATGAACCTCCTGTGCTCACTGATCCAGAACCAGGGGAGGGTGTGTCTTGGTCTCGCCAATTTAAGCAAGTCCTTTTTTTTACTTTCTCTTTGAATTTATTAACATTTGAGATTGGTTTATACGTTGTATAAAATAAAGTAACTACTGTATTTGTTCCTTGGCATAGTTGTAATTTTAACGATTTTATTCTGTCTGATTGTTATTACTACTTAATAGCTCAGAGCAGTAGCTCGGTGACACGCTTAAGATATTTTACTGATTTGATTTTAATTTTCTTTAATTACTTCCTTTGCTTTTTTAATGATTTCAATGGCAAGCGTTCTGTTGACGAAGAAAAGTTGTTTATCGAGCGTCATTTAGGGCTTATTTTACTGTAAGATCGATGTTGTATCAATTCACGCAGTCTTGACCTTCGGGCCGTATTATTAAATCAAAAAGTTTTTGAAAAAGCCAATCAAGCCGTAACTGCTAGTTCACACATGTATGTTCACCATGAATGATATTTAAAAACTAAAGTTGTTTAAGGATATTGTAGATAAGAGTTTTATTGCAATCTTATGACCTTTGTAGTACTAATGCTTGGGTTATTTTTAAAAAGCAGCGTGAAATCTGCTTGTTTATTAAAGTTGATATACCGGACCTTTTTCATCTTAAAAAGAAGTTGAGCGGACGTCTAGTTTATTTACATTTTCCTAAAAATTTTCAGCGTCACCAATTTGTTAAAGTGTTGGACTTAAGAGACAAAATATTGTTGTATGCGTAGAGGAAATAAGCATAGTAGCCTCAATCTGAAAAAACAGTACAAACAATACAGTAAAACAATACTCATTTCGAATTATTTGTAACTGGCAGGTGTCTAAAAATCGTAATCGTAAAGTAAGACTCATTTCAATTTTCGTACCGCATTTGTATTTCCACCAAGCCTGCTTTAACACGTTCGCACGTTGCGAAATGTGCGTCTACGTTTTGATTTACTGCTTTGTTTGAACGTTAATGAATTATTGGAATGTAATTATCGTGCATAATTTAATGGTCTTGTGCAAACAAGAAGCACAATGAAGAATTTTTATTGCACGGTGATTACATTGTGCAAAAGGTTTCCTCGTTAATGGACAGATAAATTTTTAATGTCTTTGCACCATCCCATCATGATCCAGATTAATATTACGTCAATAGCAAACAATTTTTCACTTTCTCCAGCATTGAAAGATTTTAGTGCAGCGAGAAATTTTTAAACTAATTAATTTTGTTTGAAAATTAGGGATTTCGTTACCTTATTGCTACAAAAGGTCCCAGATGACCGACCAACATCAAACGAAGTTCTCCAGGTCAGTTACTTGCTTTTTTTCCAAGCTTAATTTTCAAATAGATCTTGTTGACATTACTTGCTACCACTTAGTTGTGTTAAGCAATCTTTCACTACCAGGTTATCAGCCGGCTTAGATTTTGTTTCTGTTATCTGATATGATGTTGTTTGTAATGTAAAAGTCCGATCTCATTTTTCAATATGGTGACATTTTCGTCACCAAATATTTTGATTAAAGGTCCGTTTCGTAATTCTGTGTTTCCGTCGCGGTGCAAATTGGATGACATCATTAAACGTGACAATTCAGTTGAAACTGTTAATAAAAACTCGTTATTGTATCGCTCGGTTCCGGTTATAATTATAGAAACAACAACAGAGAGAATGACTTCATACAGTGTGGTTTCTTTATAGAAATAGCTAAGGCATCCAAACCGCACAAATCAGCTTCTGACTTCATCAGGCATTTTTCTACCGCCTATCTGTATCTAAAGATTTTTACGGTCTCGGTCATTAATTGTGCAATGGCATTGCAGCATCCTTTTCTTGTCAAAGCGCGTTCGACTTCTGTCATTTTGGAACTGATCGAGCGGACAAAAAATGTCGTTCGTGATTTGGACAACTTGCAATACAGGAAAATGAAGAAGATTCTCATTGATGAAAATCGACAACGAGTAGGCTGATGTTTATCATTTTATTGCGATTAAAGAAAATAATGTTGGGTAAATCACGCGAATATAAATATCCAAATTCTACCATGTTTCCTTCTACATTCACTATACTTCTGTTAAAACGAAGAGAAAAAAGGATTTTATCAATTTTTAGAGAAAGACTTTTTGACTTTATATTTCATTAATTGTTTTTTTAATTTCAGTATTTTTAAAGGAAGTAGAATATCAAACAGTTGTTACAGTTATCTGTAAATAAACTTGGATAAAAGCCCAGGCGTCTTTAGCTGTTTCTTTGTTGTTAAAAGACTTAAAAATGCGGCGCTAAAGTTAGTTCACTTCATTGTCGCTTGGTATTTGCGTCACACTCGACTGACGCCGCGTTACAACGAGGCAACTAACTTTCCTTCTATTTTAGCTTAGTTTTAGACCAGTGTTTTAAGGCGTGACCTTTATCGATGTAAAGGTGAAAACTTGCACCGTAACTTTGCGTGATGAAAACTTCGCGTGATGTTTTGGAACGACTTTAAGCTTTATAAATTACGAACTTAAGATATTGTTCGCCATTTTTTTATATTGTTGATTGTATAATGTCCAGTGACGTCATTAGATTTTCGTGGTGCTTTAGCGAGCACTCATCTTTTTGCTGTTAATGACGTCCATCGCCTATTTAAAAACATGTTGCTGTTGATGCATTCCCGAAAAAACACGGTTCAAGATTTTATGATTACAATTGTTTTTTGCTTTTTAAAACAAAAAAAATTTTTTCCTGGCGGTTTATCCACTAACCGGAAATCGTTTTGAATTTTAATGAATTTAAAATAAAATAAACCCTTCCAAAAACTCTTCTTAGTCAATGGTCACGTTTTTAGGCTTGAACAGGCGTTTTTTCTTGAGCCTTTTATATGCTGAAGCTTTTACGTTTTACGCATGAATAAACAATAAGTTGTAAATAACATAAACAACTGACACCGTAATCAAGTAGCAAATATTCTCTTGTGCTTTCAGAATCTGAACGTTTCGGTAAATAGTGAAAGTACAATTGACGATGATTCTGAATCACTGGTAAGTTCTAATATTAGGTCGAAATCTTAACAACCTTGTTAATGAATAACCTTGTTTAAAATATGCACGAAACGTCAAGGACATAACTGAACGAATATTTTTTAACCGTAAGCTTTTATCCTTAAACAGGCAACTACTATGTTTGTGTTCACTTTGTTTAAACAACAACATAGCAATGCCTCCAATCCACACCGATTTGAATAAGATGGTCTTCACTTAAAACTTTACTAAGATAGTATCTGTAAATGCTATTCTCTGGTGTTTTCATGATTATTTGATTCTAATCATCTTCGAGTTTTTCAACAAAACAGTGTTGGCCTCATTTGTTTTTCTAAATATTTCATGTAATGTATTCCATGTGACGTGTCTTTTCTAATTTCTGTATCGCCTAATATCTGATGTTTGGATTGTGTAAAAACAGAAAACGTTTGATTTTTTATTTCATTTCCCTCTTCCACACATTTTTGTCATTACCAAGTTGAAATGAACTGAAATTCGACTGGATGTTTTCTGTCCACGTAATTACAGATAGACAACCTGGTTTTAGGACAATCAAAGCCAAACCAACTCTCTTCGTAGCAATCCCAGTCTTTCAACAGCTCCCAGCAGCAAAAGTAACAGCATGAACAGTCTTGTGGACTCGGTAAGGATTTAGTTGGATGTAGCTTTGAAAGACTTAATTAAAAACACTATTTAGTTTTTCAAAAATACTTCATAGGGTTGTTTTATCGATAATAGCTAAAAACTAAATAAAAAATCCGTGCGGCTGTTTCGGTTATTGAACTGCTGTGGTGATGTTGTATGAGGTTGGTTGTGGCCATGCTAGTTCAGGGGTGGCCAATTTTTTTACTTGGAGGGCCGGATTCAGCGGCTGATTTTGATCGAGGGCTGCACTAGTTTTTACAACGTGAATCCCTGCCTCAAATTTTCGAAAGCAAAAAAAGGTCTCACCTAGTTTTTTTGATTTTTTTCACCGATCTTGGTGGTGTAGTCCGAAAATATCTTTGCTTTTTTTAAATTGGTCCCATTGAATGCTTGGCGAGCCGGATAAAGTGGCTTGGCGGGCCCTAGTTTGCCCACCACTGTGCTAGTTGATGCACTCGACTGAACATCAACCGCTTTTTATATCTCTTATGACCGAGATCTGTGGTGAATTGCACGCTAATGTATAAAACCGACTTTGCTTGATTTGTTTGACATATTTTTTTTATGACGTAGTAATCTTCATTAAATGGAGTTAGTAATGTTTATCAGTTTTTTTGATTGAATGGAAAACGAGTCGAATTCAACGTTTGCTCAATTGCATAGCTTACAACCTGAGTATGTTGAATTCACATCGAGGCAATCTGCTTTTAGCGTTTAAGTGACGAAAGCAGCATGAATAGTCAAGAAGGCACCAGCAGCGGAGTTTCGGAACAAGATGTTTCCACCCGGCCCGCGGGGACCACCTTTTCTAAATCACCAGTGTTAAATGCAAACAAAATAAAACCTTCAAATCCGCCTGTGAGTAAATTTTGTGCTATATTCTTTTCTGCTTTTGAGTTGGGGTTGTCGATGCTCGTTTGAAATTGATTTATCGTCGCAACCTAACGTGGAGTGATGTTCGTCATTTAGCGGTTTTTCTAAAGCCACAGTAGCGTGGCAAGGCGAGCATCGAACTCATGTTCATTCGTTGGTCAGGCGCCTGGTAATTTTCATTTAGTAAGCGTGTCAGTTACCGGGCAGTATGAAAAAATTCTGTATTATCGTCAGTTATTTAAAAATTCACGCCACGCTCTTAAATTGAAAGCTTTAGTAGTGATTCTGTTCAAAAGTTTAGAAGAATCGCCCGCCTCGTGATCACCAGCCTGTGCTCTACTTTGCTCTACTTTACTCTACTTTACTTTACTCTACTCTACTCTAGGTCACTGCTCCGGTGAGAAACGGTGACGATGAAAGTAACGATCGTCCGCCCGTCACGTCACTGCACCAGCACCAAGCCTCCGACAGCGCGGCGAATGACGACGGTCAGCGGCGGCCTCAAAGGGAAAGGTGAGCCCCTTTTTTGTTGCAAAACGGACGTACAAATTCGGCTCCGATTTTCGCGTAAGCTGTTTGATCCCCTTGTTCCTGTTGCCTGTTGACTTTACTCCGGTGAACAAGTTGTCCGTAAAACTTCTTTTTTTGCTCTGCCGCCAGCACGCAGGCGTCCTTCTACAACTTTCAAGATGTTATGACAGTTGAACAAAAACAAAAACGTTTCGAAGAGTCTTCGGCAGAGTCGTCTGGGTATTATGACGTAGACTTGGTGCTTTAAATTTAGTTGGTTTTTGTGTTTTAGTTGGGATTTATTTTTTAAAAATTCTTTGTAGTTTTCTGCATCAATGTTGATTGAGGCTTTGCTGTGATATTTCTAGTTTTCGTTTACTGTGGGACTTTGATTTCTGTTATTTCTAGATGCTTTAATCATATCAAATACTGCCTTAGTTTAGTTCGGGTTTTTCGGTGTAGTTTTTGAAGTTCACTTTTTTTCTTTTTACCGTTTAAATGTGTGAGCATTTGCATTGACTTGTTTAACTATTGAACTGATTCAAAAATGTTATTTGCAAGCACGAGGAAACTGCCGTAACCGAGTTTTGTTGAAGCTCTTCTTTTACTTGATTTAGTTTGATAGGACGGTCAAATCAATTCGTTTTGAAATAAATGCATAAATTAATAGGGATATTTGGAAGATCTATTATCAGGCAAGCTTTTTTAAAGTTCATTCTCTCCATCGTGTTATTTTTCAGGAGCGTTGACAATTTCCAAAGCACAGAAAAAGTGCCTGTTTTATTTGCCTCGTTGATCTTTGAGTTTCGCTGCGTTGTGACAATCGAAGAATCGATAAGAAGTTTCGATTTTTTAGATTCGCAACAATACGTTCAGCCCGCGCTGTGCACCGTCAGCTACAAGACCACAATGAGGATAACAAACACCGCGAACAGCTGATTGGCTACAAGCGAATGCGTCAGCAGCAGCAGAAACAGTTGATCAGCTTCGAGCAAAAGTTGAAGAGCGAAATGGAAGATTACAAGTAAGAAATTCAACCATCTGTTGTTGCTCATGTTTCTTAATCACAATGCGATTCAAATTACGTGGTCATCCACCACCGGCGAATTTCAGTTGTCGGCTCTCCTTTAATTCATAAGGGTTTTGCGTGTTGTGCCCGCGGCTGCTATACAACGCTCGCCGTCAAACGTGATTCAACTGAAGTCGAAATCAACAGAATCAAAACAATCTTTATTGTTAATGTCAATCCTAGCTGTTGTCTTTACGAACTTAAGTAGCTTACCAGTGATTCTAAAAAATATCCATTAAGTTTTCCGTATCCGCATTGGATCCTCTATTGCTTGTTTAACTCGAAAAATGATGGTCAAAGCGTTGCGTTATACGCCGACCAATCGTCAAGCACTCCCAATAACGAGCCATTCATCGAGATCTGTTGTCTACCTCAACTTTTAATTTACTGTAGTTTGAAGCTGATGAAAGAACTTGAGAACTTGAGGAACCAATTCAATCAGGAACTTGATCGTTTGCTAAAACGTCAGCAACAGGAGCAAGACAAGGAAGTTAAAGTTGCTCTTAACGAAGAAAAGAAGTTCCAAAAGCAAGTGACCCAAAGAAATGACCAGGAGTCGAAAGAGTTCCAACTTAAACAAAAAAAAGAATTGAAGTCTAAGAAAGAAGAATTTAAAGAAGTAATTTCTCTTTTTTTGTTTCATTACAACGATCCTTTTTTTAACGTTTTTGGTTTGGTTTGAAACGACTTGCAAATAGAATTCATTTTCACGCAAGTGCAAATAGTCACAAGTCATCCTTTTTGCAATTAAATAAACTTATTAACAAGAGAAATGACTGATCGTCGCAGAAAAGTGCGAATGTGCCCGGAAGCAAGGAAGCTCGCGGTGTGTGGGTGCAGCAGCAGATATCAGCTCTTCAGACGCTGCAGGCGCAAGCCGAGAACGAACTTGTCAAACGTCACCACGAGACCTTCGACGTCGAGAGCCGCAAGCACAGAAGAAAAGCGATGATTGCCAGACACAGAATGGAACAAGATTTGCTGCGCGAGGTAAGCGCTGCTTGATTGTTTACGTGTGTTTCCCAAAAAACGTCCCCGTTGCTGCATTTTCTTGACGTCATAAAGGATGTAGAAAGGTCAAGAAAGGGCCTTTGCAACACTGCTCGTGTATATGACTCACATACGTGGCATACTCGCCTTCGTTGCTTTTGAGAGTTTTGTCTAAGTTTGTGTTTTTTTATTGTTAATCGATTATTTGTGCTCTGCTATTAAGTTGAATATTATTGTTAACCGGAAAATACTTTTTCATTTGAAGGTATTTATAGATGAATCGTCTAAAATAAAAGTCATTAAAACTGCCTTGTTTTGATTTCTGACGGTTTCACTTTTGATGTTTTTGTGTAAAAGTTTCAAGCTGAAAATCGAAATACACTTAATGTCTAAACCAAAAACACGTAATTATCAAAACATTTTAACAAACAATCTGAAAATGACTTTAATTGCTTGACAAATTAACAATTGCTATTTGTCAGACAAAATAGTTTGGCTTGTAATGGGAAACGACAAGCATGTATCTCGGTAGTATCTCACATAATGCCACTGAACTTTTTGCTTTGTATTCAATTAACTCTAGTTTAATTAACAAATTATTTACCTCTTGTGGTGTAATAAATCCACCACTCTATAATTTTGTATATTACAAATCTTCGTTTAAACATCAGTCTGTTTGCATTAATTTGATTTGCTTATTTGGATGAAGCACATATTTGTCTAATTTATTTTGTGAGCTTTTCTACCGATGTGTTTTTTTGGCACATCCAGATTGGTATTGTGATATTTTTTAAACTCTTCTTTTGGGCTTTAATTTACTAATTAGCTTTTCTCCACCTATCTTTAATTCATAGTTTATAAACCCCACATTCGATTCATCCAAGTTTTTCCAAGTTTTTTTATTTGGATTGATACTTAATCTGCGTTTTCTAAACCGTGTTTGGTAAAAAGTCCAAAACTGTTCTGATCAAAGTTTCCAAAATCGAACAACTTATGTTGCATCACTGTTGAAAGAATTCTTGGAAAATTTGAGTATGACTCAACCTGAGAATCTGCTCAATTTGAGTTAGATTTATGCTGCTACATAATTTAACCTTTAGCAAACAGCTTATTAATCATTCCAGGCAAGCAAGTTTTAAAGCAGATGAAGAAATATTAAGCATCTTTTTCTAACCACATGTAACTAGCTGATTGTATAGCAATTGCATTTTTGGGATCAATTCAAAACACCATTTTGATTGAAATACATTATACTTAAATGCAGCTCAATTAGGTCAATTCTAATCAGTGCACTCATTGCACAAACACAGTCAAGTAATCAATTTAGCACGAAGATAGAATAATGTATACCTGTGTGTTCTTAACGTGCTCATAAGAAACATTTCAACATTTTTATTGAAAACAACCACTGCACAATAGTGAGATCATTAAACAGTTCTATTTTCAAACCGCTGACTTTTACAAAAATAAATAAAGAAACCTCTTGATAATCTTGGTGGTTTAGGATTTGTAATTAAATTTTAAAAAAAGTCTGTTTAAGCAAGCAATATACGAGTGCACTATTATCGTAAAACAGCCTCATGGCTTGTCGTTGCATTTACCAAGAAGCTTAGAGTAAATTTTATTAGTGCCAATGTTTGTTGCAATGTTAGAGAAAAATTAAAACTTTTTTATAAACATTAAACAAAAGCGTGTTTGAAAAAGTAAATATTTTGGCATGTGGTTACTTTAAAATCAATAGCAATGAAGTCATCAATAACCTCAGGTTTTCAGGCTGCAGCATCTATCATTTGATAAAAAAATTTTCAAAACTATTTTTATTATTGGGACAGCACTTGCCATTATAAAATACACAGAACAGTTGTTTTTTTTAACAAAGCTAAATTGGTGCAATTATTGCTCATTGGCAATGCTGGTAAACTTTATCTACCATACATAATATTAGCATTTTACAGCTGTGTAAAAAATTAGTTTATTTTGATGCTCTGTTTCGTTTAAAAGTGCTTAATCTTTTTGAATGAAATAAAACTGTTTTAAGTGAAAATTTGTTGTTTTTTCGTATTTTGCTCCCCCATTGAAATTTACTACACCCATTATACGTTTTTTTTTAAATAAAACAATTATTTTTAGTATAAACTTGTTCATTTATACCGTTACCATATTTTTTTGAGGGCCTCACATAAATTTCAATTTTAAACCCCTTCCTAGTTTTAGTATCATGCTATCACTGGGTGTGGTAATTTATCAAAACCAAATTTTCTTGATTTGGTCGCGACTGTCGCAAAAGTTAAAAGAATCTTTTTGAATATTCCTGTTCAATGCGCGCTCTTGTTTAAATTGGCAGAAATTAAACCAGAAGCAACAATACAAAGACAAAGAACGCGAGATGCGTCGTTCTCACCACGAATCTACGCAAGCGCTTGAATTCAAACACTTGGAGGCGGTGCAGAACCTCAGGCTTGAGCAGCTGAAGTAAGTCGTCGCGCCAAGTTGTCGCTGCTTTAACCAAAGCCACGTTGTTGCCAGCCATTGATCTGCTGTTGCGAGCAGTCATGCTTAACTGTGATGTTTCTTGGGTTCCGAGAAAACACAGAGGCTTTCTTGATAGCTTTTGCTTGTCACCGAATTAAAAGCGCTTGTTATGTTGAATCGATTCTTTGCAAATTCGAAATTATTATGTTTTGATAGATGTTAAACTGATTTAAACTTCAATGCGTCATGTCTTGTGGCTATTCGATTCAATGTAATATTAACCTAGATTTAAAGTTTTTTATTGTTTTATATGTACAGGTGTATTTGTGACCGAATTCTTGTTTAAAAAGATTCTTCTAAAAACATCTTGTTGCTAAAATTTTTTACTATAGTTTGTCCGTGATTTGACACTGGCAGTCGCTACTGCTTTAATATTGTACTAACTGTTTTATAAAAGATGATTTAGCGTTTTAAATTGCTGACTTTTTTACTTTCAAATTCTTTGCAGCATTCAACATCAAACCGAACTATCGAATCAGCGTGAATACTCGCATCGACGCCAGACCGAATTGAAGCGAAAGCACTCCGCCGCCATCCGACAGCAACCGAAGAACTTGAAAGTGAGTAGCGGTTCCGAAGCAGGTGACGTTGAAGAAGACCGCTCGTTGTTGAAAGATGACGTAGTTGAGGAACTTGTGTTTGATGACGATCTGCCTTGCGAAACCGTCTCGACTTTGATGCGCTCAATGTCTGACGATAATCTCGTCATGTTCTTTAATCTTGTCGGTAATATTTCGGACTTGCTTGACGCTTTGAATTTAATGGGCTTGTATGATGACGTTGATGATGACTATGACGTACTGCATGGTAATAATGACGAGACGATTGCTGCGGTGGGTGAGTGTTCTCTTATTGAAGATGAAAGTATTAATTCCGCCGATGCTGTGGACTCTCTTGTTGATGTCACAGAAGATGATCTCATTCAGTTGGCTGCCGAAACGGAGCAGGATGACGGAGAGAAGGAGGATTTGATTGAAGGGCTCCGAACTCTTCGATTTGGTTCTCAGGAGGAAGTTGTAATTTCACTAAAATCGAAGTTCATGGAAATGAACGATAAAAAAGAAGACATTTTGGAAAGTGACGAGGATATTGATGCGGAGTCGAATAAAGACGATCTGGTGCTGTCTCCAAAAAAATCCAAGACCTGTCCTGCCAGTAGCTTTAAAAACGTTCTGAAAAATAAATCCGCTTTAGAAAAGTCGAATCTTGGATCCGAGAGACCGCGAGCTGAGTCAACAACGGGCCAAGAGTCTCACGTTTCGACGTCGAAACCGAAAAAGAGTCGAAGCATGCCTGATATTGTTGACGAAAAGAAATCGTTTGCGAGCGCTCGAAAAATTTTTGAAAAGCAATCGTCTTGCTCCCAAATTGCACCGAAACCAAAAGCTCCTTGGCTTCCTTCGGGCCGTCGAATTTTGCCGAAACCGGAAAAGTTCTTCTCTCCATCTTCTCCAAAACCTTCTACTGACGCTCCGTCAAAAGGCCTACGTCAGCGGGTTTTGACCCGCGCTGCTGAAATTAACAAAAAACCAACTCCAACCGAGAAAAAATCGTCGTCCAAGACTGCCAAGAGACCGAGAGCTGTTAGTAAGACCATCGAAGAAAAAAGTAAAATCTTTTCGAACGAGCCTAGGTACGGCGTCGTTTACAGCCGACCTGCCGATTCATCGAACTCCACTAAACGTCCTCCGTGGCGTTACGGAAAATCGAAAGCCCCTTCCGTGGCCCTTCCCACAATCAAGCCATTCATTATGCGCAAAGCGACCCGGAAACATGAACTTGGCTTAAACCGAGAACAACTGAAAGATTTACAGTCTGGTCTGTCGAAAGTTCTGGATCACACTCATCAGAGCTGCCCCTCCACTCCTGCTCGTTTCGCCTCCCTCGCCTCTTCTCCCTTGGGCAGGATCCCGTTTTCTGCATCAAGAGCTGCTTCGGCCACGTTTGCATCGTCCAACTCCCCCCAAACTGAATACCACGGGTGCGAGGTGTGTCGGCTGAAGGAGGCAATGAGAAACTCACCTGTTTCTCACAAACTGAAAAACGCCCCCCACCGTTGCTCGTCCCAGACCAATATCACCCGTCTCAGCACAGTTCCCGAATCGAAGCCCAAGGTTGCCAAGAAGCAGCAATCCATCCCACGAACGCATTCCACTGCAGCGAGCCTTAAAAAAGAAGTTGCTCCAGCGTCCAAGAAAAAAAAAGATTTTTCTTCTCCCGTTTTACCTGGTGCGGTTTCCACACTGTTATTCGTTCTTTTGTTGATTTCTTTCATTCTGTTTTTTCATACCTCTATCAACACCTTTCTTCTCTACCACATTGGACTTGCCACTGCCGTAAGATTTTCATATCACTGCTATCAAATTAACATGAACACTGTTAACAATCCCTCCGCAGTCAAGTCTGGCAGTTTTACCGAGCACTTGCACGTGCAAGCTACAACCACGTGGACACGGCTATCGAAGATATCTTGGAAGAACGCTGTTTCGCAGTGTCATTTTTTTCCCCGAAACTCTGCAGTTGCGACTACTGTACTTGCTCGAATGCTTGAAGATGGGCTTTCTCTCAGCAATTTCGTCTACAACCAATATTCCCGTTTTGCCTCTCACTGTCTCGACAACTTGCCATTTCTCACGCAAATGCAGCGTCGTCTCGGCCTTTTTCTGCTCGCCGGGATCGCGCTGTATTTCGCTCCCTATTATCCTCTGCCGTTTGTGACTGCTTTTGTATCAGCGGCATTTGTTCCGTCCATATTTGTTTTGTTCCGACCACTTCAAACTTCCGATTAGTTTTACTGTTTTAAATCGCTGAAGTGTGTTTGCACACGTGGTTGGGCTGTAGTTCTTGTTGCTTGGTGTTAGTTCGTTCTGTTCTGCAATTCTTTTCTTCGAATTTTAAGAATTCAATTATTTCTTTGTTTATTGTGATAGTAGGGAGAATACTTTTTTACTGGAACGGCTTGCGAACTACATAATGCTTTAAAAGTTATTCAATCTTATCCAAGATAGGGCCACCCTAGCATTTTTTAAATTTTGTTTTCATATAAAAATAAATTTTTTATATTGAATTTAGGGTAAGCTTAGTTTTTGCACTACAGAATTTTTTTCTTAATAAATATTTTTTCTCTGCCTTTTTTTTGTGGAAATTTTCGATGAATTGCTTGCTCCGAGCCCAAACTTATAGTCACTTGTGCAGTTTTCTTTGCATGTGTTCTTTAAAGATTGCGTTGTGTTTTAGTTAGTGTGTGACTGTGTGTGTGAACTGTTTTGTTCTTCAGGTGTTGTGCTGAAGTGAAATTATTTTCTTTATTATTTTTGCAGTGCAATGTGCATATAGCGTTATTTAACTTAAAAATAATTGCTTGTATTATTACGTTGATGTGCCTTACAAAATACCTTGTGCCAACTTGCCCAGTAGTCAGCCTTCAATCGTAGTTTTCATTTTCTGCTTGTGCAATTTTGTATCGAGTTAAATATCTTTTGTTAAAAAAAAAGCTTGTTTGTGTGGTAAGATTGATTTGTGCAACGACGTAATATCCTGCTGCTAACACGCCGCCTAGTTCCCCTTTCATCGACAAAAGTTGTCTTTCCATCATCAGAGTTCTGTTGATTGTGTATAACTTTCTGCTGATTACTGTATTGCATGTGTCTTTACTAACATCGCTTAATGAGCGGCGAGATATTCGGGTCTTTTAATTCGTAATTCGCTTTTGAAAACCCCGTGGACGTGCTGCTGTGTCAGTAGTGACGTCTTAACTTGAATATTGATATAAAACGTTCACGTCAATGACTCAGTACAATGCAGCTCTTGCTGTGTTTCCATGTGTTCTTACGTCTCAAAACAAGTTACATTTTTACCCAACCGACCATGCCGTTTTACTTACCATTGTAGTTCCTTAATGCTTAAAATCCCAACACTTTAATCCAGATTTTTTTAATCTTTTTCAGGTTTTCCTGTGTACTATAGTCATTAAGTGCATTTCATAGATTTCTTTTATCATTTGCATTGTGCCTTGCTGTGCATGGATTTCTTTTTATGTGTGTGTGATTACATCTTTTACAAAATTTTCTTGAATAAATAAGATACTTCTCAGTTTTAACTTACGATTTTTTGGAAACCAAGTTAGTTGCAGAACAGACAATTAATTCACGGTCAGCTGTTGCTCTTAGCGAGCATATTATAATCTTAACAGTCAAAATTCTCTATTAAATGACGTGGCAGCAACTACTTCAAGGTGTTGCGTGTTCTAAAAATAAATTTTCGAAAACTCGAAACAAGGCACAATGCTTTTCTTAGTGTCGTTTGTAGATTTTGTTCATTTTCTGTTTTTTTTTAACAACTGTATTGTTGATTGTGGTCAATTTGAAGCTGTTATTAAAGTAGTAGTAGCTCGATCTAACAACTCGCATCTTTGCTGTATGTTGCTGCCATGATCGTTACTGAGCATCTTCGTCACGAACCGATTCAAATCATTCAAGTTTTATTACAAAATTGTAGAAATGCGAGGATTTTGTTTCTAAGACTAAAAAATGACTCCTTAAGGCCGAAAATACTTTTAAAGAAATGAAAATTGCTCGCAAAAAATTTTTTGGATCATTTTTCGTTGCTTAATAATTTGTGCTCTGTGTATAGATAAAAAACAAGAAAATGCCTAGTAGTGGCAAAAAGTCCAGGTTCCTCGCGTATAATAATATTTCGATCTGCAAAAAAGATGCTTTACCAGGATTCGATCCCATTGCTTCTAGTACTGATCGAAGCAGCAGCATACGCGTAGCCTGTCGTAGGCTTCGGCGTGTTTAAGTTGCTTTCGTGTTTCAGTCGAAAGAAAGTCAAATCAAGAAACAGTTTCACGAAACAGTTAAGGTTCAGGACAAGCAATACAAAGCCTGGAGGCAGCATGTTCTTGAAACGGTTTCGAGAAAGGAGCAGAAAGAAGTAAGTAGACGGCGCGTTATTACGTGAGTAGTTACATTTTTTTTATTGATAACTTGATTTTTGTTGTCTTTGGTTTCAATGTTTAAATGTTTTTGTTCAACATAAATCTTGCTGAAAAAATTTATCTTCAGTTTATTAAGGATGTTAAAAACGAAAGAAATCCTTTTGGGAATTACCCGGCACCTTAAGGTTGACCAATAGCAGTAACTCGTCGTATATTGAACTATCTTGTCAATTATCGTGTAACCTGATGCATTTTACTACATAGAGAATTCGAGCGTTAAGTCATACCGATTTATCTGGTACTTCGGTCTCAAAAATTTTTTAAAGATTTTCTTTTAAAAAAACAATTACGTATTTCCTCTTCCAGAGTGAATGATTTTGCCTGAAAAATCATTCTTGTGTTATCTTTGAGGTTCGGGTACAATTCCTAGCCAGTGCTATAGCGCTCCGAAGTCATAAAGTCATAAAGTTCAGTTTTCTCTAATGCATCCCTTTAAAACGTTGAAAATTTTATTTGACAAGGAAGTCGTCGTTGTGGACTTTTATTTGTTTGTGGAATGTTTATAACCCAGTGCTTGTTGTAATAAACAAGTTAATTTATGCTCGCGTTTCGTTTTTTGATAGTAAATGGTCCATAGCATACACAGAACTTGAATGCGATTGAAACCATTTTGAAAGTTTTTATTTTCAAATCTTGTTTGTCTAAAATCACGTCGGACTCGTCGCCAATTTGTTATTTGATCACTCAGGTTATTCGTCGAATGAAAGACGAGCAAATGCGGAAGCTAGCGTTGCTGGGCGAGCAATATGAAAAGTCGATACAAGATCTCAACGAAAAGCAGACTGTGAGTCGATGAATTAAACTTTTCAAATGAAATCGTCAAATTATTTCATGTCGCGACAGGGAAAACTTTCAGACGATCAAGAAAAAGAAAGAAGTCAGCTGACGTTGCAGCTGGAACAAGAAATGGAGATGCTCCTCGCGTATCAATCTAAAGTCCGCAAAATGACTGAGAATCATCACGAGAATGAGACCAAAGAGTTGAAAGAGAAAGTTGCTCTAAGACAAGCCTTACTCGACCAAAAGGTTTTCTTATTGTTTTATCAACTTTATTTTAGTTGCTATAACTACTACTTTTACTTTGCCATTCTTTTAGACAGCTGTGCTGAGTCACAATGTTGTATTACAGCAGTGGTGAGCAAACTACGGCCCGCCAAGTATTCTATGTTATAGCTGGAAATGCAGCTATATTTTTTGGGGGTCTAAATCTTCCAGAGTAATGTCACAAATCAAAGTGAAGACTTTTTTGGTCTTCGAGTAAGTTTAAAGCACGAATTCACGTTACAAATACTAGTGCGGCCCTTGAACAAAATCAATTTTTGAATGCGGCCCTCGAGCTAAAAAGTTTGCGGACCCTGTATTACACCAAGCCTTTGATTCGAATTTTTGCCCTGTTAGTTCACCTTATCAAGAAATGCCTCAATTTTTCGGCTACAGCATAATATTTTTGCTGAGCTTATTTCATGTAGAAATTAAAAATCAGAAGAATTTCGTCAATCTTTTATTTTGATTCGGTGCAGATTGAAGAAGAAGCTTTTCAACTTTTGAAAGAACGAAGTGAAAGCATCCGACAGATGAACGACAGACACGCGAAAGAGATTGAAGATTTTGACAAAGAGACTTTGCTGCTGGGCTTTTCAACTGTAACTGTCAACAAAATTGATGATCAAGTGAGTTTGAGTTTTCCAGAAAAATAACAACTTAATTCCTATTCAACTTCCACCGGGATGTTTAGGTTAGTACATATCTTGAAATATTGAATTTAAAGTTTCTTTTAAGGTTTTGCTTATTACACCAGTAGTTTTCGAAGTTTTTGCCGCATTCCTCCCTTTCAGGGCTCAGGTAGCGTCATTCCCCAAAATTTAACTTTAAGAAAAATCTTGTTATTTATTAAGTGATGACTTTTTTTTTGATCTTCAACAAAATTTGTGATCATAAGTTTATTAATAAAGCATCCAAATTAAAAAGAAGACAAAAAAGTTTTTACTTTAATGAAACCACTTCATCAGCTGTGATGATTCAATCTTGAAAAACGTGCCAACTTTTTCGAGGGTCAATTACATTGTTCTCATTCTCAAATTTCTCCCGATACCTCTCATAGCGTTTTTTTCTCCCTAAAGATTTTGAATTCCTCCTTCGGGAGTAGGTGGCTTATTTTGAGAAGCACTTTATTACAAGCTTTGTGATTTACACTTTAGTTTTCTATTTTACGAGTAGAATAATTTTTAAACCGTGATTTGACTTTGATACGTAGTAAGACTTGTCAAACCAGTCAAAGTTTCTTAAATCACAATATTACTATCTTTTTACCAAACGCCCATTGTTTATCGCATCGTATATACAAGAAACCTTTGCTTGCTGCGAGCAGCGAGTCTTGTCTTTCTGATCACGATTTGGTGGATCAATCCACTAAATCTCACTAACTTCTCGACTGTTTATATTTTAGATTGATGCATCCGGTGACTCCAGGTCACCTGCCACCTCGCGGCCACTCTCTGCTACCTCCTTTCTGTCGCAAAAGTCGCCCTTGCGCAAAGAATCTGGCAATAATGTTGGTTAGACGTCAAACTGTTGATTTTCAATATCTTCATAAAGCTTCAAGTTTTCCTTATCTCCTTTATTTGTTAAAAGGTTTAAAGAAGTAAAAACAATTCAATTTGCTGTTCAACCAAATACTATTTGGCTCCACGCATGTTGGATTTGTTTATAATCATCTGCCTGGAACCCGCACACGGGAAGCGATGTGGACGAGGATCAGTGAAGAAGCCACCGTTTAATCGTTAGCGTTTTTACCAAGTGAATCGATTGTTTCAGCCTGCGGTTGAAATCACTTTTTAAAAGATGCTAATTTTCATTGCCGCCATTGAACAGTCAAAACCTTTCTACTGTCGAAATTATTTCCGGCGTAACCAGCCTTCAAACAACCCAATTGGGGGTACTACGCTCGTTCAAGGACCCTTTAAATATATAAACCGAAAATAAGCTTTAAATTCGCTGTTTATTTTCATCTTGATGGACCCGATAAAAGTTTGAGGAGGGTCCATTTATGCTTACACCAGCCCTAATCAGAATTTGATTTAGGAATTTATTGTTTTAATTTCTCTCGTTATATGATTAAACACTTTGTAGTTTTCTCTTTAACTGTATTAAGAATTTTCATATGCTTTATATTTTTCAATTCGCCAATGTTATGTTAAGAACTGTCGAGTTTTAAATGAATTTACAATTGTTTGTTACAGTTTTTTTGCGGAAGCTGCCTGCAATGGGAACACTAAACACAGATGTTTTATTTCTGTACTTTTTTTACGCTTTTAAAGTATGCTATCAGCCGACAAACTACGAATGTTGCTGTGCTTGACTGCGGCTTTTTAAAAATTCTACAAACGTGTTTTTATACATTTTTATTTGTAAGCTGCTTTTATCATATACAAGTCGGGATTGGCTTGGGCAGTATTGGGTTGCCTCGTCATAGTTGCTTAGTAGAGCAGATGTAATCGAATCGTTCTTATGATTCTGCTGCAAAGGTGTTATTTTTTCGATTGGATGTATTACATTAACGATAAACAAAGGTAGGCTACACATTGCCGTTGAAAAAACTTTATCTTACATCTTTGTGATTCCGGTACAAATTTTTTAATTGTCTTATTACAGTAAGTACATCATAAATCGAAGTTTCGAGTTAGTATTGTGACTTTAAAGGTGTTTTCATAGTTTCATAACTAACCATGCATACATTCATTGTGGTAATAACCGACTTCTTTGCACTGATAATACTGGTTATGTGACGGTGAAACTGATACAAATATCGTCCTTTACCAATGATGAAAGGGTGCTATGACGATCTATACAAGTCCCATGACCGGTGCACTTAATCTGTGATTTGTACATATCAGCGTTTATTTATGGTTTATTGCGATTGTTAATATAAAAGTTACATTTGAAGTTCGATTTGTTTAAAATAAATTGCTAACAAATTAATGGGGTCGACAATGTCTGACCAAAGGTTTTGAATGGCACTTTGTACCTTAAAGTTTAGTGCTATGGAAACAACCGATTAGAGACGAAACATGCAGTCTGGTTCTATTTCTACATCGCTCTGCTTCAGCGAAATTGTTATTTTAAACTAAAACATTTTTTGCCCGAATGCTCAACCAACTTATTCCAGATTCATTCCCGACGTCTAGTCATTTTTAACCATCTTCCATCAACTCCTTTGCAATCGTGATCACTCCCCTGAAAACGGGTTGTGTGAACCCAGTGATGGGCAAGTTACGCAATCTATCATATTTATACAGTGCCTTTTCCCGAAGTGCATTAGATTAAAGACGCTTTTAATAACATTATCAGTGCAGCTAATAGTTTCAGTGTAACATAAACATTATTATTACAAACCTCAGCAGCTAGAGCACTTCAGCAAATAGCGAAATGGTGATCTGGGCAAAATACAGTGGTACCTCAGAATACGAATTTAATTCGTTCCGGGACGGCGATCGTAAAGTGAATTATTCGTATGCAGAAGCACGATTTACATGTAAATCGCCTAATCCGTTCTAACATACCCAGTGATGGGATTCAAAATTTTAAGAACAGGTTCTCTTTTGTATCGAACTCGCTAACAACAGTTTTAGTGTTGGGATTCAAAGTTTTAAGAACAGGTTAAAAATTAGGGTGTTCTCTAAAAAAAAGAAAAAGGTCTTCACTTCGATTTCATCTCCAATTTCTCTATTTTTCTCCCAAAATTATGGTGTTCTCTAAAAAAAAAAAAAAAAAAAAGGTCTTCACTTCGATTTCATCTCTGATTTTTCTATTTTTCTCCCAAAAATTGGGGTGTTCTCTAAAATAAAAAAAAGGTCTTCACTTCGATTTCATCTCTGATTTCTCCATTTTCTGATTATTTTATCTCTGATTTCTCCATTTCTCAATTTTATCTCTGATTTCTCCATAAAATTATGGTGTTCTCTAAAAAAAAAGGTCTCCACTCAGAATCGTTCTTTACCCTCTAAACAAACATTTGCAGCGGATTGAAACTGTTACATCAAACACAGAGGTATTGAAATACATAGATTACGTAAAGTTAAAAGCGGTTCGCTAAACGTACTGAAATTCCAAGAACGGGTTCGCTAAACGTGCCGAAATTCCAAGAACGGGTTCGCGCGAACCCGTGCGAACCCCCTGAATCCCATCACTGAACATACCCAAACCCAGTCTTATACAGTGTAAATACCTTACGTTACGTTACCAGCACATAATCAAAGATACACATCTAAACAAACAATGAAATATTAATAAAATCAAAACAACAATAACAATGCATATTGTTGTTGTAAACAATGACAATTTCGTTGCAACCCACCCGAGAACAATCGTACAGTACACTATAAAGTGTGAAACAATTACAAAAATTTACAGTGTACGTAGTCTTAACACTTTAATTTATGTACATAACGTTCGTATCTCCAAACAAATATTTTTTCGAGACTCGGTTCGTAAGCCGCGGTACCACTGTATAAGCATTTCAAAGCCTAACTAAACATTACGTGTCGTATACGGATTTGAATACTGGTGATTGATTGTGTTGACAACCGTAAGTGCTGACTTTTAACAAGGAGAAAATTGTAACTAGTTAGAATTTTTGCAAAAGTAACGAAGTTACAGTTACTGAAAAAGTAACTACGGTAGTTACTGTCCACCTCTGCGTAAACTCGCTAACACCATTATTCCATCAAACAACGAATCAGAGCATTAGTATTGTAGTAGTCCGAGGTAAAAAAGTTATTGAAGAAGAGCACAGTCGAAGATAAGAATAAACAATATAAAATTTTATAGCAGACCAATGTAAAAGTATAAAAGCAAATGATTCGTACATCACAGTGTTAAAAGTTTACATACAATAAACTAATAGTAGGATGCAGATCTGGTGGTCGGCGAATGAACGGATTTTTCCAGATTTCTGGCCATCTGTTTCGATTCGCAAATTAACTTTTGCAGTTTGGCTGTAGAAGTGCACCGAGTTGTCTAAAGTATATTTCGTTTATGAGCAATCTGCTAAAATGAAATGAAACAAATTTCACGGGTTATTCCAGGTTTGAACAACACAATTATAAATTTACCAAGCTTAGATTGGTCTTGAATCTTAGACAAACCCATAAGCGTACGTACGGGGGGGGGGGGTCGGGGGCCAAAAAGAAGGTGATCAGAGATATGCACTTATACATACAAAACATATTAGCAACAAGTAGGCTACAATAGAATAATATAAGCCAGGGATGTCCAACCTTTTTCGTAATGGGTCAAATTATAAACTTTTCAGCGGGCCCCAAAATAACATGTATATAAAATTTCTTTTTAGTATTACATGGCATGACTAAATGACGAGTATTAAATATGAATTTAAAATTGATTAACTAATTAGAAATCTAAGTAAAATGTGAAACTATTAAAATCATTACGTAATTAGTGTTAAAAATGGCCATGCTGGAGCTGCTTTGAACTCCTACTTACGTGAGTTCCTTTCTTCCTATTTGTACCGACTCAAAATTCCCAAGGTTTGGAGAAGAGCGCTGTCGCAATCTCAAGCCAATGAAGCCAGTAGGGAACCCACAGAATTATCGAGCAATACCTGTGCTCTGTGTCCCCTACAAGATTCTCGATAGGCTTATCTACGCCCGCGTCGAACCAATTAATTATTAATCCATTGCTCCTAGCCGAGTTTTGACGCGGAAAGCCAACCGTAGATAAAGTCATTGACAGAAAACATCGAGGATTTTTCGTCAATTTGTCGATATGACGGCAGCATATGACTCTGTCTGATGATGTACAGACATTTCATCACCTAACATTTATTTACCGACTGTTAATCACAGACATTTAATTATCAGACGTTTAATCAATTAAAAATTTAATCACACAGACATTTAATCACGCAAAAAAAAAGTTATAATGACATTATTTTTTTATGTTATAAATACGCAATACCACGCAAATACATTAAAAAAATCTCACTGCGCAAATATTGAGCTATTGCATTTGCAACACACAGTTTCACCAATTGATATTACTTTAGGGCAAATGGCTGTAATCCAGAAATGCCTTTCACAAATGTTGCGTGTTGCATTTGCATATCTTTTTCAAGTCCTTCAATAAAAGTCCATAGCGTTGGGTGATGACACTGAAATAGTGCTTGCAGTCCGTAATGTCAACCTTCGATTGAGTTTGTAATTATAGCAATTTCTTTTGATGCACTTTCAAAATGATTTCATGTTTCTATGGGATAGATAGCAGACCGATAACATTCATTGCGCCCATCTGTGTGGCACTGAAATGTCTAAGTGACAAAATCTCGTAGTGTTAATCAAATGCACACGTGCTTACATGTCCACGTGATGATCTGTGTGGCGATAAAATGTCTAAGTGATAAAATCTCGTAGTGTTAATAGGTCTACGTGATTAAATATCTAGTGGTTCAATGTCCGTGATTAACAGTCGAGTGATAAAATATCGCGTGATAAAGTGTGGGTAAACCCTGTCTGATATGCAACCTGCTTGAGACTTGTGCCAGATAAGCACATGGTCCGAAACCGAAGTTTCATCCTTACTGCTGGTGACAGCAAGCAAAGCAGGATTCGGCTTCTGAAAAACGGCGTTTTTCAGTGGTCGGTCTTGGCTCCCCTTTTTTTCAACCTCTTTATAGTTAAGTCTATATTTGCCCTCCACGATTTCCAGAAAGTATATCTACGCAGCTGTACTTCTCTAGAAACTGGAAGGCCTTTGAGGGAACTTTAAGTCAAGACATGATTACACTTATAGTGTATCTCCAGACTTGGAGGTTGAAGCTCAGTCGCACTAAGACGGTGACGGCAGCCTTTCATTTAAATAACCGAGAGGCCAAACGTGAGTTAAATGTTTACAACAGCATTACACTTTTACCATTTTTTCAAACCCTACTTACTTTGTGATAAAACTGAACAGATCATTTACATTCCGTCACCATCTCGTGGCATTAAGCAAAAAACTACAGTATATTAGCGCGTCACACTGCTGAGGCAACTTGTAGGTTCAAGACGGAGTGCTGCTGCCAAAACACTGCGCAAGCTGCCCAATCTCTGGTTTACTTAACAGCTGAGTACTGGGCACCAATCTGATGTCGTAGCGCTCACACTCGCTTTATAGACAGTGTCTTGGTGTGACGCCTTGCATATTGTCAATTTCCCCTGCAATTGACCACCTACCAATACTTTTAAGCATCCAGCCATTTCAGCTTCGCCGACTAGGAGCGGTATTCTCCTTGGCTAACGGTACAACCCTGGATCATACGTTAAATTCCTAAATTGAACCCATAATCTCTAGCAATATCTGATCCTCTTTTCGCTCTGTTAATAAATCTACACGATTTCCTTTTTACCACAGGCAGCATCGCTGCTACTAATGTAATCTTATTCCAAATCACTTCGCATTGGTTCAAAATTACTATCTTTACTACAACTAAAGTCATTAACAACTATCACTTGATATTGTAAAAAATGTTAGAAAATAACACATTGAGTTATAATTTAATCGCAAAACAATGCAAATACTAAAAATGTTACTTGGGGCAAGCGTCTTTATGATAAGCTCCGCCCACAAAAGTTTTCATAGATCAATTTATTGGACGTCGCTTGACGCAGCAATCAACTGACGTATTCTCTTTGTCTTTATATACGTTACTATGACAGCAGTGACATTAAATTCGATACAGTTATGAAAATATAAATAAAATACTTGAGTAACCAGCGGGCCACAGGTTGGACATCCCTGGTGTAAGCTTTTTTGTTTTTGCGCTTTGTTTTTCTTTAAACTCTATTTGTAATTTTATTAAAGATCGCTTTTCTATCGCTCCGATTGGGTAAAGTTAGCTAATTTGAGTAAAACTTTCATATTCAAAAAATATTTTAACGTAAAATCAGAGGTCTTTTATACTTCATTTTTGATATCTATTGTTTTTTCGCAATGTTTGCGCGTGAGATGCGTGCCTATTGTACTCCGCTATAGGATACATTGCTTTGAAAAGCGAAACAAGTGCTAAGCATTTAAGTAGGATCTCTAAAAGAAACTCGATTATAATCTGAAAAACACGAAAAAAAAATTAAAAATATACGCAAATTTAACGAAAATGCGTATGATTCTTCATTTTTTCAAAAATTATTTCAAAATGCTGATCGATCAGTGGTTCTCAAAGTTTAAGTCGTATTCTTCCCTTTTAAGATTTAGCTACAGCCATTTCCCAAAAGTTTATGACACAATTTTTTTGAGAAAAACTGTTTTTAATTGTTATGTAATATTAAGTAAAAAACCTTTATTTGTTATAAAGTGAGGAAACACCGTGGTCTTACCTGAAAGCTGTTGAAACTTCTGTCAGATAATCACATTATTAGAATAGGAGCTTGTCCTAAACAGAAGTTTTACTCCTCTGCTTGACAGCAAGCGAAGCAAGCTCTGCCATCAAAGAAATGGCGTTCTTAGAGGGTCAGTATTGGCTCCTCTCCTTTTTAATATATATACATGTGATCTGCCTTCCACAATCTTGAGAAAGTTTGCTTTTGCACCAGCTCTACCATTGTTGCACTCTTTTGAAGACTGAAAGGACTTGGAAGTCGAAGACATGACTACAATTTCTACGCACCTTCAGACCTTGAAGTTGAAGCTCAGTCTTTCAAAAACGGTGAGAACAGCCTTTCATTTAAATAATCGAGAGGCCAAACGTGATCTAAAAGTTTCTAACAGTAATAAACTCTTACCATTCTGTCCAGTCCCGACTTATTTTGGGATAAAACTAAACAGATCGCTCATATTCCGTCATCATTTTGTGGCATTGCATAAAAAAACTTCCTTCTTGCGTCATACTGTTGAGGCGACTTGCGAAGATGGATGATGGGCCAATACTGTGTACAGCTGCTCAATCTCTGGCCTACTCGACAGCTGAATACTGCGCGCCAGTCTGGTGTCGCCGAGTGAATGAATCATAAATGGAACACGGAGTACGGTGAGAATAGATTCTGGCTTCGTGCTTTGATATCCATGACCAATACCAGGCCTGTTGAAATAGGCTTGTCCCGAACAGTTTGGGTCATGCTCAATTGCCTGCGGATTGGTGCTGGGCGATTTCATTCATCTATGCACAATGGGGTCTTGCTCCCTTACCAGATTGCAAGTGCAGCGCCATTGAACAAACTGCAGACCACATCTTAACATCGTGCCCCAAAGCCTGCATCGGGTACGACATAGAGTACATGCTCTGATGGTTCTTGATGACGAAACCCGATGCTGGTTCAACACCATCGCTGCCAGCATTTGATCCAGACATTGTAGGAACCTGGGGTAGTAAAAAGATAAACCCTCATACCCGGTCCTATTTGTGTTTGACACAGAGTCGATGGCCTTCCACACTACGACAGTAACAACATTTTTCAGGCTTCACTTTAACGAAACAATTTTTATGAACTGCCAAGGTGCAACTGTAAAGGACGTGCCAATTTACAGTCATTTGCAAAAGTATCGGACCACCTTGAAAATATGTCTTGGCAACTTAAGCTAATTATTGCATCATCCACAATGACAAAGCACATGTACACATTCCAAAATTGTTAGTTCTTCTCTAAAGTTCAGTGCAGTAAGTTTATTTCGCATTCACTCACAGTTTATCTGTGCTTTCCCATGTTTTCCCAAACCTATTCATTTTAGGGTGGTCCGATACTTTTGCAAATGACTGTATGTTATCAGTTATTACATTTTATTCAAATTCCCCCTCAAAGATTATTTTTTTTATAGATTACGAATTCTTTTCTAAGGAGTCAAGTGGCTCACTTTGAGAAACACTGAGCTAAATATAATTGATCTTAGTTGCAATACAGAGTGCTCGATGAGGCAATTAGAGCTGAATATTTCTGAATCAAAATATCATGCACTTAAAGTACAATTTATTAAAAACCCAAGTGCGATCACCATCTTATTCAAATAGAATTTAATATGTAGCTTAATAAGGTGAATCATTCTCATACTTTTGTAGCAATGCTTTGTGATCGTAGCCAATGTTAAAATTGAGTGCGTTTTAAGCCGAATTAATTCAATTGTATCATCAGTAAGGTAAACTCGAGAAACGTTTTATTGATATTTAATAGTTGCATTTGCGGTAAAGCAAAAAAAACTTATGCAACTGCAAGGTGCTCTAAAAAGCGTAATGGGCTTACTCTGATTTGGCATATAAGTTTGGAAAAGTTTTTGGCCCATGACCAGGACCATTTTAAGTAATCGTGTATTCGACTTGCAAAACCCGTCCCTCGACCAATTTCTGCGTACGTCACTGGACAAATTATTTTAAAAATTCCACAGAAAGTTTAAAGAATTAAACAAAATAATCATTGTTTGCTTTTAAAACAGTACAATTATGTTCAAGTAAAATTTTCAAAATTCTGTAAAGAAAAAGATGTGCTAAGTTTTTTTCTGTAAACAGAATCCGGAAAACCCTTCATACAAAACCGTCAAATAACTGTGACGTTTAAAGTCATTTTTTGCGATTATGATAAAAACAAACTGCATAGATCAGGGGTGGGAAAACTTTCAGCTCGAGGGCCGCATTCAAAAGTTTAATTTGTTCGCGGACCGCACTATAGTGATCTCTTAACAAAAATAATAAAAAAGGTTTTCATTTTAAATCTGCCTCGGATTTCTTAATTATTGTACCTAAAAATCAGGATCGCTGAAAAGTAATGGCCAAGAATTTGGTTGAAGATAAAAAAAATTATTAATTTTTAAATTTTTTTTTATTATTTTTTGAAGCCTTTGCGGGCCGTAGTTTGCCCACCCCTGGCATAGCTGATAAAATTAAATCTTGACTTTTTTATTCAGTTATGATATAGCCACGTTATCATAAGCTTCTCGTTAACATCGATCTACAATAAAACTTGTCATAAATCAAAGCAGAATTACGTACAGGAATTTGGGATTGGCACTTATCCGAATAGGATTCAGTAGGACCAGAAACGGAATATGAAGTGTAATGACAAGGAGTCGAAGGACTTGAACTTTGGTACAAAAAACTGTTGTCATTTACAGTTTGTCTCGCTTCGTCCAGCAAATCATTCGTGGTCTGGCTGCAGGTGTCCAACTTATCCAAGCAGAGTTGATTCATGCTGCAAGCGGAAAATCAATGAGAAATTCAGTAACTGAGGCTGTGACTCGGTGCTTGAAACCTTGCCGCTTTCTTGGTAGATCCTAACTCGATTTTCATTGAAAATAAAAAGTTTGTCTTGATATTAAGCGATTTAACACACAATAGCGGTGACTTAATTGAAAAATGTAATTTAGGCTTCAATAATATAATAGCCAAAAGTTGTTCCGATTCCGAAAAATATCATGTTAACATTATTTAAAATACAACTAAAAACAATGCTCAGTCATTTTTTAATTAAAATCTATGCCAAAGTCACAACGCCAAAGTCAACGCCAACTCACAACAAATAATAAACCACTCAGTTCATTACAGTTAAAATTTAAATTATAAAATTAATTTACTTGAGCATATTAAGTTTTTCTTCCTGCTTTGTCAACATTTGCTGCGAGCTTTCAAGATTCATTTGCAAAACAGCAAGTTCTTCCTGCTGCCTTTCGTACAACTGAAATATGCAAATACGTTTGATCATCAAGAAATTTCAGTCATATCTCTATAAAAAATTTCAACCGGACAACAATGCGTTTGGCATCTCCGCAAGCAGGTCGGCGTAATTGCTTGCCCTGTGTACAGCGCCACCGTCGCTTTCCTGCGAGTCAGGAAAATAGATAGAGATGAAATGAACTGGGCGTATCAGGTTGCGAGTTCAAACTGCAAAAGATTTCCAGATAATATAACATCATGACGTAACTAACATGTCGTAAATTGGCCATTTCCACGTCAGACCTTTGCTGCTTAGATTTTTGAAGTTGAATCACTTCTTCTCTCCGCTTCAGCTGCTCCTCTGAAAAAAAAGAAGCTTTTTATATTTGCAAATATGGCGAAAAAAGAGACGCTCTTAATGAATCGTCTCTTTTAATTGATTGTGAATGAAAAAATTATCGAAAACACAAATTTAACAAATACTTTTGCCGAAAAGCAATCAACCGCCACTAGTTTTTAAAAAAACTCTGTTTAAAACGTGCAAAAGTATTTTGATTAACACTAATGTGACAGATGAAAGCAAAAACAAGTCATGCTATACTTAAGATAATTGATAAAAGGTAGAGTTTTAAAGGCCTTTATAGTGTCACAATGTCATGTCAAGTATTTCGCGGAATTTTAAGAAAGCTAAGAATACTTTATAAAGAATAAATGGCAGTAAGAATCAACAACAAAAAAGGAGACCATAAAATTCTCAACCTTTGTTTTCCTTTATGCGACAAAAGGACAAGAGAAAAACTCAAAACCAACAAAAAACATAAAATTTGCAGTCGGGCAAAAAATTTCATTGAACCCAAAGCTTTTGTTAGTGAACACTAATTCAACGCAGCTCATCCCTTCGTCGAACAACAACTATTTACCTGCAAGGTATAATTCCTCACGAAGCTTCTGTACTTCATCCCGGATTTTAGCCGTTTCTTGTCGAAGTGCGATGATTTCGCCCGTTTTTGTCGCCGTTTCAGCTGCGGTAAATAAAACGAACAATGTAATAATACTTTTTTCTCTGGCTTAATTGTGTATGCAAGTTTACAGAATCCTAATATCTTCAATTCTATTAATCGCTTGAAATCTCGTATTATTATAAATGCAAAACATATCTGCTTAACCCGGAAATTGAACAAATATTTTTTGGATCCTCATTCTGTCGCTCAATGCACTGAGCTACGCTGACTAGCCTCGAGCGCAAAAACTCAGTCTTTATTTTACTTTATTTGACACCAGGTGAAAAGCTGAAATGTAAAAAATCAAAAACCTGTAAATTAAATCCGTTTTATTGTTCAAAAAGCATAAAAATTGATATTTTTTTGTACCGGTTGTTTTGTCGAGTTCGGCTCGGCACTGACGGAACTTGTTTCGTTGCTGTTCCAAGTCGCCAAGTGTGACGGATTCTTGTTTCGCGATCTGCTTTAGTTCCGCTTCGTATCTACGTAATTTGTTGTTTAACTCGCTGATTTCGCTTTCCGCTTCTACCAGTTCACCGTTCTAAAAGGTATTATGAATCATTAGATTCAATTTAAATTAACGCATGATTGAAAAAATTAAAAAAATAAAAATACCTTGTTTATATTGGTTCATATCTAAAGAAATTTAATAGTGGCGAAAAAAACAATTAGGACTTTGTACAGATCATATCAGCAAACTCACTTTTAATTGAAGCTGAGTGATGTAATCCTGCTCTTTTGCTTCTAACCTTTCGATTTTTTCCGACATTTCACTCACAGATTCATTTAGTTTATCATTCGAACTCTAGATTATTTTAAAAACCATTTAAATATAAGATCTACAACTACATGCATTGTATGCATTTTTGATATAAGCAGACTGAATAAATCAAAGACCAGCATTCAACAAAATAAGTAAAGTACGAAAGTTGCAATCACCTTATTTTAAATACGATATTACGACAGTTTATTTTTAGGACGTAACCGTACATTTTCGTAACTTCGAGGTGAGTGAATTGTTTTATTTTTGAAAATAAGTAAAATAAAGTGATATTAGTTTTGGCTTTAAAAGACACGTCATGTGTAATTAAGGTTACCAATTGTAACAACAATAATAATTAGCGAAAGTAAAAGATTCAAGTGCAAGACAGAATTCGCTGCTGAAAAGTATTTTTTGTCCTTAAAAAAAAGAAAGACTAAAAAAGTCTTGGCTTCAAATTAAAGGCCAAAAACTTATTTTAAATATTTGTTTATTGAATATTTTCTAAAGAACAAAATATAAAACATTTGGCGTCCTTTGTAAACTCAATCAGGAACAATAACAGAAGTTACATAAAGCATTAACTTTTGAATTACATGAAGGTAAGAAATCCCATATTTAATTTAATTTTATTTTCGTCTCTATATTTATCATTTGTGACTCACAGGCAACGTCAGAGGCGTTGTACTTTCAAGTGATTACTTCGACTTGCATTCACAAAAGCCAAGATATCCCTTTCAGCACGGTTCCCTCTAAGCTGCGCGCCTGCGCGGCCGCGCAGTACTTTCGTTTTGCCGCGCACTGCCTAAGTTTTGGCAAGACATGCTTTTGCTGTATAAGTGTTGGCAAGGTTTGATTTCGGTAACAAAATAGGAAATCAAGGATTAAGGAATCGAAGTGAAGACTTTTTTTTTTTTTTTTTTTTTAGAGAACACCTTTATTTGGAGAATAAAATCAGAAAATTGGGAATGAAATCGAAGTGAAGACCTTTTTTTTTTTTAGAGAACACTTTTATTTTGGGACAGAAAACCAAAACTTCCTTGCCTCAGGTAATATTCACCACTGCTCACACAGCCTTTCATTCCGCGCACACTAAGCAAGCTCTTAGAGGGAACGTTGCCTTTCAGGTTGCAATTTCTTATCATGGTTTTTTAGTGATTATTTTGCGATATAACGGAAGTTTAGAGTTGCTTGTTTAAGACTGCCAAGTAAAGCAAAGTGCCATAAATTGTCTTTTCAAAGGACATTACAAAATGACGCGATTAAAATATAACCTTTTTAATCACTTCAACAATATACATTATGACAAATGCCTTATGCCGATAAGAAAGAATGACATATAATAAAAAAATTTATTGAACAATCAACACAAACAGGTGTAAATAAATTGCTTTTCAATATTAAATTATATGTATTAAAAATAAAAGATAAAGTTTTATTGGTTTGCAGAGAAAACGTAAATTGATCTACATAACGCATTTGTATAATCTGGCAAGAAGTTCTGCGCCGGATGCCCTTCCTGCCGCAACCCTCCCCATTTATCCGGGCTTGGGACCGGCATCAGGAAACACTGAAAATGTCCCCCCGATGGTGAAGCATCATGCGCTGTAGCTACCCCTGATCAAAGGGAAAGGCCGAAAGAAGAGAAAACCTAATTATTTTTAGCAAATATTTCTAAAAAAATTATCAATTAAATAGGATATGAAATTTTAATTATAGGTTATTGAGCCTAAATTAAGTATTTTCAGAAATTTACGAAAAGCAATCCAAATTGGAAGATGTTTTCAGTTCTTGTTTAATCAGGAAATAACTACACGAAACACTTAAAAAAAAAATTAAACACTTTTTATATGCGCGGTAGAGATCAAATAATACGCATTTAAGCTACTGATTGAAATAAACTGATAAACATACGATGGCAATTAGGTACAAAATTTTATAAACCTGCCTCAAGATCGTGTTGGATCACTGAGCATCGATCAACAGCCTTCTGTGCAGCAGCAAGTTGAGTTTGTGTCGCTTCTAAGATCGACTCGTTGTTACAATGATCACTTTCTGACTGCTTCAAGCGATGAACCAACATTCGTAACTGTTCGTTACGTTTTCGTATTTCAGCTGCATAAATTACGTCATACAGATGTTTAGCAACCTGGGGCACACTTTGCATTTACGATTTTAGAGACCTTGAAAATGATAAACTTTTTCCAGTATTTCTACATCAAAATCGTAGAAACTATAAAAGTAATTAAAAAATATTGGAACTTTTAATTAAAAAAGGCCAAAAACTATTCAAACTAATGTTTATTGATTTATGAATATGAAACAATTTTAAAATGTTAAAGATCAAGAATTAAGAAAATTTTTTGTATGATTCGGCAACGAATTAATTAACGACTGAGCCAACTAGCTATTATAAAAAATATTTATCTCAATAAAATAGATTTTTTGTATTAAAAGTTAAATACAAAAATAATAGCTTTTCTTTTTTTGCTGTGTGGATACAGTGGTGAATTGAGCAAATACAGTGTGGTCGAGAGGTTAAAGCACCGTGATTGTGATTGACACGGTCTCGATTCAAAACCTACTAGCGCCATTCTGGTGTGTCCTTGGGAAAGACAATTTACGGCACTTTCCCTGCTTGGTGGTCTTGGCAAGCAGCTCTAAACTTCTGTCATATTTTTATAAAACTAAAAAAAACAAATAAAAAATTTCTACTGGACAGCAATATCTTGGCATCTCCGAAAGCAGGTCGGGTAATTGCTTGCCCTATGTATTAATGCCTCCATCGCTTTCCTGCAAGTCAAGAAGAAAAAAATAGAGGTAAAGTATAAAAATACACGAAACAAATTTAAATTACATACTTTCAAGCTTAGTGTTTCTTTTTTCAAAATAAATCAACTTTTGTCGATCTTTTTCCCAAGCTGCTAGTTGTTGACGATGTGTAGACACCATGTCATTCAACTCCTTGTCTCTGTCTTTAAGTTCTCCAATTAATAACTGTAGCTCCTTTCTTTGCTTCACAATTGTTTGGCACTCCAATTCGGTGACAGTCTATATATACAGTTAGTGTTTTAGTGCAACACAAAAAACAAAAATCAAATTTAACACAACTTATTTCGAATTGAAGAGGAATACAGTGGCATTGCAGGGTCGTTTTTTCTTGCAATACCCCATGGGACCAAAACAGGTCTCAAATTATGATAACATAAATTCTGATTATCACCTTCATATTTTAACTGAATTCTAGTTTATAGCAATTGTTAAAGCTTTATTTCTAAGTCTAAAATCTAATTTTTTTAAATATTGCCCATCCTTTTAAAGAATCCTGGGGTACACAACAAGGAAAAATTATTGGGTCTCTTGAAGAAGCCACCATAAGCAATTTTTACGGTCATGAATTTTTGTAGTAAGTCACCATAAGCAAGTAAAATTAATCTGCAATCTTCCTGTGGTTACTATAATTTCTTAAAGAGTTTCTTTTCCTCTTGATCTTTTTTATTCCCTTCTGGTGCTGTAAGGGGTTTGAGTTAGTTTGACAAAAAAAAGTCACTTACATTGAATTCTAAAAGGGACCCAAATTTTTGGTTAAATATATTACCATCAGTAAAAATTCGTGATTGAAGAAAATGTATTTCTGTTTTCTTATCAGCAAAAATTTACACAAAAAATACTAAATTTATTTTTAAAATTATAATCTTAACTGATTGCAAAATATTAATTTGAAAAATTTAATGTATAGCGTATGCCAATGAAAAATATGTTCAGATGGCAAAAACAAAATAAACTAATAAGTTAAGAAATAATCTTACAGGCTGAAATCAGCAATATCAACTCACCATATGTTCATCACAATTCTCCATTTCCAAATCAGCTAGATTATGCTGAAAAAAAATATAAACTGAAACCTTTTGTTTTATGAAAATATTTTATCAATCACGAAACAGAAACAGTTTCATTTCAGAGTACTTTTTAGAAAGTAAATTTTTAGCAGTTTATTCAAAATATTAAGTTTGTTGACAATAATCAAAAATATTTGTACTCAACTCTGAGATGAAAAAGCTGTGGGCAATGGATTGCACTTGGTGAGCAAGAGTATATAATTTGCCTTGCATTTATTGGAAAAATGCACAAATATAAAAATGTTCTCATTGAATAATATGCCTCAAGAATGATGGCCTTTATCATTACAACTTGTTCACTATATAGGGAATTTCGTGCAACCTGCAATTCTACTTAGATTCCACACTTATAATCTAGCTCATTATTAAGCATTAAAACTTTAAATTCATAGAAACAAATTTACTAAGTCAATTACATGATGAAAATAAGATCAAAACACAAAATCATACTTTGAACATAAAAGAAATAGGTAGACTAAGAAAAGAATGGTGGGTGGTCAAGAAAAAAATCTTAATGGTTTTCTATAGTTACCAGCATAATCTTAATGGCTTTCTATAGTTACCACTGATAAGCAAAGAGAAACCAACATTTACAATATTTAGCAAAGTTAAACAAGTTACATGATGTACAGTTATATAAAGTAAAAGGTAGACCTTAAAATCATCAAAGAATGAACAGAAAAAGGAATGCATCCAAAAAAGAGAATTATGTATAACTTAGCAGTAACAATGAGCCTTTGAAGAACTAAAATTATATTAGAAAATGTAAATCTAAAAAACACTTAATTATGTTTAGATTATTAAAATATAAAATCTATTGTTACCTCCATATTTGTTAGGAATTTGCCATATTTTGAGTAATTCATTCTTGTATTCTAACACATTGTACACATAGACTACTGTTTTAACACAATTAATTTAAACTTAAACTTCTTACCTATACAGAACTAAAATCAGAAAAATGTTGTTAAGCTCAAAACTAACGATCTTTGAATTAAAAAGCCTATCACAATAGTAAAGAAAAATATGTACTACTAAAAATTTTTAAAAACTTTATAAATTTTAGATTTTTCGATAACATTAAAAACAACATAAATGATTGGCATTAAGAGCGCTATTGATACAATTAATTTGAAATTACGAAAAAGAAAAGAAGTATACGAGGACATAAATTTTTTTGTATATATAAAACGGTACGTATATTTCTTTGTAATAATTTTAAAACAAAAGCTTGAAATAAATTGATTGAATAAGGCTAAAAGAATTGAAGCTTCGCTTTGCAAAACCTATTAGCGATTTACTTCTAGTCTTCTCACGAAAAATGTGTCCACTTCAAAATTCAATAAGATTAAATAAATCAAATAGAAACAATTGCTTTTGTGTCTTAATATATTAAACTTTCAGCAATTTGATAGCGTAAGTACTTTTTCTGCTTCTTTCCATGAAATTTATATAAATTAAAAAACAGTAATTACAAGTACAAAAAATACCTTTAAAAATATATGATAATTAACAACAGAATTAACGTACAAAAGTTATTTCATTAACGTTTATTGCTAACTTAAACTTTTGCTGTTAATAAACCATTCGTAGAAAAAATATCCAATTTTTAAATGCTAATAGAATAATAGAGACAATTTACAAAAAAATCGACAAGTTTGCCAACAAATTAAGTTACCAATATACAGGCAAAAGCAAGTCAATTTAGCCAACGCGTTTATTCCATGACAACAAACATCCCGAACAATAAAGAAAAAAAGAAACTATTTAATTGAGCACACTCAACAACTAATTATTGTAATGTAATAGGATGCCACGTCGTAAGTTACTTGTTAGCAATTCTCTGCCACTTAATTGGTTATTGAAAAAGAAAAACTTCCAAACTGAAAAGTATAATACGGAACTAATATAAATGATTGCAAAATAAGTTACAGTAGCCCAAAGCTAAGCCTTTAAAACATAATTTTATATGAACTGCTTTACTATTGTTACATAGGGTAAATCCCTATTTAAAAAACGTAGACCGACCTGCACGTCAAATATACTGCACCGCATTTGCACCCTTTGCACCGCATAGCAAGAAGCAAAAGACGCTGGACTCATATTTTTTTAGCTTGAAATAAAAGCAATGCCTAAAAACTAAGATTTCCATAAAAAGAAAAGAATACGAAATCAGTTTAAAGACAAAAAGTCAACACATCCAACTTCGATTCAAGCATATTTTGCCATCGTTTAGATCTACAATTTTGCAAAACTTTAAGTTAAAGATTTTTTTTATCTGATACAGAAAGCATCCTATCAATTTTTATTTTATTTAAATTTGTACAACACAACTTTGCATTGTAACATGAATAAGCCAGGCCTACTGGGTGATTAAATTGTTTCATAGGTTCAAAAAATTTTAAGTAACTACCGTAGCCTATATGCTAATCTAGAGGCTTTTACGTTGCTCCAAATAGTTTAATATGCTAATTTTGCTTAGGACTCCATGTAAGAAGTTAGTTTTTATGACAATAATCAAGACAGTCTGACAAAAGTAGTTTTCGAGACGATCTTGATAAATTTTTAATCAGAATGGTCTCGACCAGTAGCATATGTAGGGGGGGGTCATTGTGTCATGGCCCCCTCTTGAAGAAAATCAGAGACAGAATCAAAGTGAAGACTTTTTTTTAGAAATCTTTACGTTTTTGGGACGAAAAATTGAAAAACCCGGACAGAATCGAAGTGAAAATTTCTTTACCACTTGAAAAAAACGAAATGAAATGAAAAAAATGAAAAAATGCAGAAAAACGGTCAAGATTTGAGGTGAAGACTTTTTTAGAAATCTTTACTTTTTTAGGGACCAAAATTTAGAAATCAGAGACAGATTCAAAGTGAAGATATTTTGGGGGGAGTATTCACCCTAAATTTGGGACTAAATTTCTTTTTATATCCGTGAAGTGCCAGAAGATTAGGATCCGGGCAAACGTCAATAAAATTTAGGCAAAACCTTTCAACCCCAGCATTTTTTCGGCTGGACGGCTATCAAAAGACGCAATACTTTTAGCTAGCATTAAAAATGACACTTATATTGAAATCAGTTATTTAAGTTAGTCATTTTATTGGTGAAAAAACATATTTTAGTCATCAATTTCGAGGGAAAACCTTTATTAGTTTTCATAAAAATTAAAGCTAAGTTTGAGTCGCGCCAAAGGCTATTCGAAACATTTGTTTTTAGAGTTTGTTCTTTATTATAAGACTTTGCATGCAGCTGCTTAAAAAGTTATTATCATAGTATCATTCTCTCAACTATATCTACTTATATATCAGTGAAGTTGGGATGCACAGAGATGATTTTGATTTATTTTTCGACTTGCAAGACAACATTGTTGTTTTTTAGTGATGTGACTGAAATTCAGACTTTCTAGTACAGTTAAGCAAAAGAAAATTCTGCAGAGTATTTTTCAAATACAACTGAAAAAAAATACCGAAGTGGGAGTTGAAATAAGATCACGTCCATTCCGGTCGCCATCGAGACGACGTTCCTATCTATCCATATTTACTGCAGACGAATGTTTTCCTCGGTTTTACAAATAATATTTGATAAAAACTTTATTGGAGTAGAAAGCAGTGTCATCACGATTACGGTAACGTGTTTATTTATTTTACAGCCCACTAACCACGTTTTTTTCCAGCAAAACAGAAACCGCTATGCACCGGTATTAAAAAACGTTTAGAACGCAAAATTTTTTTGACACTTATGTAACTCTAAGCAGGATAAAGTGAACTATCGAAAAGTAAATTGAAGTGAACCAGAGGAGGGCAACCTGCGGCTCCAGGAGTTTTTTGTGCAGCTTGTAATGACGATAGAATTATGTGCCAATGACTACTGCTAAGAGAAAACCTTCTTTTTCAGAGATTACTTCATATTAAGGACAAAAATTGAGAAACCCGAGTCAGATTTATAGCGACGACTTTCTTTTTCTTTTTTTTTGAGATCACTTTAATTAAGGGACGGAAATCAACAATTCCGAGTCAGATTCAGAGTGATTACGCAATTTTCTTAGGCATTTCAACTTGAGCGGCTTCCTTTCTTCAAAATTTTAAAATATGGCCTCCAATAACAAAAAGGTTCCTCAGCATAGTTACTATACTAACATTTTTCTTGGTATTGGTATCTTCGAACACAACGATACAAAGCCAAATGTGCAGTTGCATTTAATTTTGAATCAGTCGATTTCACATTAAATAACTATTGATTGCACAATCTTTGTGTATAAACAACACAAAATACACAATGACCCACGTTTGCGCAGAGGTGGTCTATCAAAAAAGAAAAAGAAACCAACTCTTATGGACAAATTAATTTCCACATTACTTTTAAGATTCAAAACATGAACTTAAAGACTACAAATAAAACAATAAGACCACTAAATTAATTGTTTTGTTAAATATCTTTTTTGTACGTAAGCCAAGTTGACAATATAAATCGCAGTTAACACAAAAAATCAAAATTTACTTTTTATTCTTTAATGATATATTGCGCAATAGGGATAGAGTGCTATAACAATAAAATTTTTTCATTCATTTTATTGTAATAATCGCGCTTTGTTCGGAACAAATTATACGTATCTGAATAGAACAATTTAAAACTATGACAGATGCAATAAGGCACAAGCATTAGTGCTACTTATCCAGGTAAAGTAGAATTAAAAGGCAAATATCACCAGATTGCAACTTGACAAAATACAACAACCGACGTTTGAAAGCCGAGAACTTCATGGCTCGTTAGGAGCAATATAATCGCCAAGTCTGTGAAGTCCATGCTGCAGATAGTCGTACGTCACAGCGACGTAGCGTTGTATTGCAACTTGGATGTGTTCCCATGTAATCTCACCTCTTGAAACATACAAAGTAATAAAAAATGAACTCAATCAGATAAAGAAATTAAGTTTGATAATAATTTCCGAATTAACACCATAAATGCAAAATATACTTTACATTCACGAAAGTTTTTTTGTTTCAGCATAGATGTACAGGTTGCGGCAAACCTAATTAGAATTTTTAAATTGTATAAAACTCTTGTTGCAAGAGTTGAAACTGGCTAAAAAATATGTCAAAAAATGGTATTTTTATAAACAGTTTAACATTTAAATTATTTTTCAATATGACCTCCATTCTGCTCAACTACAGTCTTTAATCTAACCAAAGCGTTTGGGTCAGAGTGACGCAAAACGTTTTGAGCCAATTTTTCCCATGCTTTGACCAATTTTTTTTAAATCTCATTAGATTTTGTTTCTTTTTTGTTAACTTTTTTTCAAGCCAACTCCAGATGCAAAAGTCGATTGGATTAAGGTCAGGAGGCCAGGGCGACCACATTTTAACGGCATTCTAAGGAGTTTTGCGATCCAGAGCGTTCCAGAGTAGTTCGCAGAACTAAGGCTAATAATGGCTTTTCTCTGATCCATAATCAAAATTTTTAAAAGTAGTTTTAGTTTGTTAAAATTAGTTTAAAGAGCTTTATGATGAATATTTAATCAATAAAAATAAGCTTTTCCTGTAAAAGTTATAGTTGTTTTAAAAATACTTATTACTTATGCCGCACCCTGTACAATCAAATTTCGAAAAACAAAAAAAATGTTTAAGCTACAAATTTATTTTCGTAGCGAAATGAGAGAAGAAAATATATATGAGAGCAAAAATCTTCGACATTTTTTAAAATTTGTTCATTAAAATCTTTAATAAATATAGAAAGACAAAAACCATTTTTTCTTAGATAAAAACACCGAAAACGGAAAGTACTTTTCAACGAGGGAAAGAAAACATTATAACCTTTCAATTTATCAGTGAAGCTTCATCGCAGCAACAACGACTTTATTATAACGCAAATTACTTTAAAAAAAAGCTTTATAGATTGGTTATATTTTGTCGATAGATAAAAAGAACCGAATTGGCAACAAAATAAACCGGTAAGGAGGCCGAAATTTAGGTAAAACGCGGGTAATTAAATAACAAGAAAGCAAGCGGATTAAAAGCAGATTAAACTCGAATTTTAAGAAGATTATTAATGACTCTACCGTCCACACAAGCTCGACAATCAGTGTAAAGACTCAAGTTTTTAACTAAATGCTTAATAAAAATATATCTACATCACCACAAAACATTTGCTAAAATAAAAAGCTTACTTGTATAGCTTTTGTAGTGAAAAAAAAGTCGCTTTGGCACTTTCAAAGGCCCAAGCCAACGCAGCTGTGCCATAGTCGATATAAACGTCAACCACTTCGAGGAACAACATGGCGGCAGCTTTAACATACTGACCAATCTGAAATCACGAACAAATATGGTTATACAGGGTGGGCCGTAAATAACGCACCAAAGCATATTAAACAATACTGATAATAATAACACACGTTTTTATTAAAGCAAGACTTAACAAATGAACAGAGAAACACGTACACGCTGGTACAATCACAAATGAATAAGCACTTTTTGGTTTGTCTTTTGTTATTATTATCAGAATTGTTTTATATGCTTTGGTGCGTTATTTACGGCCCACCCTGTATAATGCGCATGCAATAACTTGTTGCTGCGCTTTCCGAGTATAAATCATAATCATCTCTCGTGTTACAGCTTGGGCAACTGTCAAGCGTAACACAAGTTGCTTTCGGAGATGCTAAGAAATTGCTGCCACTTTTAAAAAAATTCTAGTTCTTATTACGATGTGATCGAAATTTAAGGCTGCTTGCTGGGACCGGCGAGCAGGGAAAAGTGCCATAAAGTAGTGGGATAGTCTGAAACACGAGGAAGGCAAGGGTGGGAGTTGAACCGAGACTAAGCGGACCGAGTCGATCGCGTTCAACATCAACATGGCGTTTGTAACTATTATAAAGGCTGCTGAGGAAAATTATAAATTTTTTGTAGAATGACCGAAAACTCATATAAATCTTTCAACTTTTTACTTATTGTTGAACAAATTCATGTAACAATCATTTTGATTAAACAAGTTTTCTAATAACAAAACAAAAGCGCTGCTGAAGTAGTTAACCGAATTCGAGAAGGAGCTGGTAGTGCTTGTGATTAAAATATGGCAAGTGGAAACTTGTTACGATAGAATCAAATATTTTTTTGTTTTGAAACAGCAGTAACAAAGCAGCGTTAACCAGATCAAAAGAAACAAAAAATATTTTTCAGAGTATCATGAGCGTTAACTTACAAATTCCAAAATTTCAGCTCCTTTCTCGAAGACCTGGGATCTGAGAGGCTTCGATACTTCGAGGAAGTATAGATTGACTGAGTGCAAATAGGATAAGAGCTCATTAAAATATGGACCGAAAATATCAGACAGAGTTTTCAAGTACATGGGAATATTCTTTGTTAGCCAACTGCAAATATAATATCAATTTATTATAGTTAAGCCATGCTATTCTAAATTGAATTGTTGAAGGATTGAATAAATTGATTACTATAAAAAAAATTTTCCAAATTGTAGCAACCACAGTGGCAGCTATAAAAGTTTGCGTAAATGAAAAGAACGAAAAGTTATAAGCTACAGGTCGGTTCTACAGTACGCTTGACGATAACATTTTCCAGTAAAACAAAAAAGCAGTTGACAGGTAATTAATGAATGCGACTGGCCGAGTAGACGCGCCAAGAGTATGACGCGTTAAACAATGTACGTATGTATGACGCGTTAATAGCGACTCGACGGATGAATATTGTTTCACAAATAATTAGTTAAAGTCAAGAACATTTTAAAACAAACAGTTTCAAATTAAAATATTGAAGTAAATTGTAAGATAAATATTCATAAACAAACTGGACGAGAATTCTAAAATTTGGGAGAAAATATTGATCTTGATAGAATTAAAATTTTAAAATTACCATTATTTAAGCGAAACGGACGAGAAATTTTTTTTGTAATTTTCAATAGAACACAAAAAAATGTGTAAATAAAAAAATTCCGTTGAGAAAAAAGTTTTCAATTTGCTTCCGTAAAAAACAAATATCTACAGTAAGATTTTAAGATGTTTATAGTTAAGATATTTATAGACTACAGGTTTACACGATATGCCATGACCAAAAAAATGTTTAAACATTCAAAATAGCTTATAATAGCTTGAAAACCTTGCTTCTTGTTAAAAGTGTACTAACGAACAGGAATGTACTAGCAATCACTGATATTACTACTCATTTTAAATTTTTTTAGTTAGAGCCAATTTCGGGCATTGAGCTAAAAAATGAGATATAACGTCAAGTTTTTTTGAAAACTTACGTTTTCTTGTTGTTGATATAATTTTAGTCAAAACTGTGCCAAATGGTTTCGTTTGCATCAGAAAAAAAAACTTATTCAAAGAAATAAAAAGATGCGCTTAATAAAGTTTGTAGTTTATTGCTTTGGTGTTTCAGTGATCAAGCAAAAAAAAGATTGATGGTAATTCAAATAAATGTCTAATTGCAGAAAATATAATCGAGCTGCGACATGTTTTACTTTCTGCAGCGATCGTGAAAAATAGTTTTGTACAGAATTTACAACAAAATTAAAAGACCAAACGCCCCCTGAGGTCCTCACTAAATTTACATTCTTCGTGCTGGAACATTCAAAAAGAGCGGAAACGGAAAAAAGTAATGATATGGCTATTTCCATGCTTTGGTTTGTTAACATTAAAAGCATCGATTCTAGAGAAAATACCACGTTACGCTACACTAATACGAGGCTGGTATTAACAGCTAGAACAGGTTTTCGATCTGTCAGACCAGGGGGGAACCTAATTAACCCCCAAAATTAAAGATTAGTTGTGGGTCACATTAAACGTTTTGTTAATTCAAGCAAAAGAGAAGTTTCTAGACAGATCACGCTTCTTCATCTGGTTCGTTCTGTAAAGATCTGTTTTTATCTTCACTAGATTTAACAAGTATTGTCCTTAAATGTCGAATGTAGAAAAAAACAAGCTTTAACTTGGATCGTATGGTGATCCCAAAAGTTTATTTATCTCTTACGCCGAATTTAAAGTGTGAACAAAAAAAGGTCTTAATTGCAGTGTATGATACGTAATTCTCAAAAATGAATTCAACTTTACGCCAAATTCGACGAGAGGACCAAACAACAAACGGCTAACACGACACATCGGCTTCCAACCATACACGACACATCGGCTTCCAACCATACACGACACACCGGCTTCCAACCATACACGACACACCGGCTTCCAACCATACACGACACATCGGCTTCCAACCATACACGACACATCGGCTTCCAACCATACACGACACACCGGCTTCCAACCATACACGACACATCGGCTTCCAACCATACACGACACATCGGCTTCCAACCATACACGACACATCGGCTTCCAACCATACACGACACATCGGCTTCCAACCATACGCGGGCCACAGGTTTACCACCCCTGTGTTAGACGATATCAAGTTCGTATTTTCTTTATATTTTATCAGTGCGAACTTCACACATTTTGCAGCAGACCACTAAAAAAATAACACACTCATTCTGGAAAAAAAACTTTTTAAGTTACCTGATAGTAATTTGGGTGAAATTATCAACTTTATTCCACGCGAATTCGACATAGATTAAAACTCCGTTCGATTTGAGGAATTCATAAGTTAAGCTTTTTTCCCAAACGTTATTGTGAAGACGAAGATCGTAATAAATGAAGAGGACCAAAAATATGAGAAAACCAAAAAAGATTGGGATTAAACTGCTACGGACGGAAGAACTTGATTGGGTCACCGGAGATTTAAACCGATTCTGTATGGTCTTCAAAATAAAAAACATTTGAGCATTATCAAGCACATATCACTTTTCCTTAATTTATAACAAACTATATTGTGCGAAAAAGCAAATACGAGAAATCATAAATATAGTCAAACAGTAGCTACTCTTTTCAATTTACTACAGACGTCGGCAAAACTATGACAGGTCAATGATCTGTCTACCAGAGTGATTTCTTTTTGTGTCACTGGAAAAGGCACATGATGAAAAAATTTTAAATAGGGTCGTCGTTGCCGCTTGGAAGGGTCCACCCACTCCGAGTCAGACAGAACAGGAGCCAAGGGTCTATCTTTTTAATCCCAAGCTATTACAATGCATGGTTGAGATGCTGGTACCGATTATATTGCCCCTGCATCGGGGTTCGTCATCCTAAACCGTCAGACGTCGTGCCCCAAGTGGTGCCTGATGTGTGGGGCATGCCAATACGACGTGATCTGCGGTTTACTCAGTAGCGCCGCACTCGCATTTTAATGAAGGAGCATGGACAAATGGAAGTGACAATTTCTAGGTAGGCAATTGTACTTTACCCAAGCTGTTCTAGGCAAGACCATTGCACTGGTATTAGTACCAGCTTGGAAATGAAAACGTGGAGCTTGGTTATACTCTCACAGTACTTTGTGTTTCATCTATAATTCACGGGGCAGCAAGTTAGTAGTTTCCCTGCAGCTGGCACAAGCGGGCGCCTAAATCTTAGTTTTTCTTGGCCCACTTAATAGACCATGCAGTATATGATCAGGATCCAGAGCGCCACGGTTCGGAAAGAAAAGCGTCGTTCCAGTCGGCGAAGCTCAGATGACTGGATACTTGGCCTCTTACCCCCTGGTCACTTACCCGCGGGTCACATAGCCCCCGTTACTTACCCCCTGGTCATATACTCCCTAGTATCATTTTATTTTGGTCACATACCCGGGGGGTAAGTGGTTAGTATGTGATTAAGGGGTAAATGACCGGGGGTATGTGACCAAGGGGTAAGTTATAGGGGGTTAAGTGTCCTAAAATCCTTAAAAGTACAGTAGAGTAATCTGCTGAAGTGGAACGTAGGCATCCAGTGACTACATGCAATGCATCCTCCAAGACACTGTCTATGAGGCGAGTATGATCGTTTGTTTTACTCCACGATACATTGAAATTGGACGAAATTGTAAAAGTTTGTCGTTTTTTAAACTCTTAGTTTTAAATCATGTTTTAACTTGAAGTCCCCTCAAAAGCTTTTCGGTTTCCAAAATAAAGCAGCAATGCCCAATCATCAGCAAACAAGAACTTTCTGGAAATTGTGGAAAGCAAATTGTAAACTGCTTATCAGGTGACTTCAGAAAAAACAAAGCAGCAACCGGATCAATGCAAATGCAAAACAACGTAATAGATCAGCACAAACAAAGAAGGTTTTAATTTTACTCAAAACAGCTTCGCTCTACGGCTTACCGTGCATAGATTTTTAATTTGCTTAAATTCTTGTGACGTATTAAGACCATCTTGCTTCGACTCAACTTCGTTATTAGTGTTGATGAAAACTCGAACAGTCTCTTGGAATGGCTTTCGCGGCAACTTCGCACTTTTTGCGCTCCAGTGCTTGTTCAAGTGAGAAAGTAAAACTCTGGAATTAAAGTAAACAGGTGGATTTTAAAACTTTTTGCTACGAGGCTAAAAGCAGCATCAATATCAGTTACAAATAGTTGTTTTTATTTGAGCGTTTACATTGCAAGCTGGCTAGTAGTAGACTTGCAGAAATTAATTCAATTTCTTATGAAAGTGAACAAACTGAAGCTAATGTTCTCCCAACAATGTTAGTTTCGCCAGCTTTTAGATTCATGTTGTGGAGGTGACCAGATGCAACTGACCTTTGACCACTCTTTAAAATCGAGATTAATCACAACAAAAAAAGCACAAAAATTTAACCACACAAGAATATCTTTGCAGTTAAGAACGAAAAAAAATTGTATGTTGTAAAGTTAAACTTAAATCACTTGTCGGATAGGAAAAGATCTAACGGAGATCACCACACACAATCAAATAAGCGAAACTTATCTATATTATGTTCAATCATTTGCGCTTTCTGTCGTCGATGTCATTAAATTTTTTAAAACTTTTTCTCACAGCCGCTCTTGTTTATTAACACACTGATTCAAGCACGAGCAAGTTCTTCAACATTACTCTTTTTGAAAACTCACTTGGATTGTGGGATGTGTTGCATGTAATTATCTCGCCAAACTTTGAAACAACTTGGATCCAATTGCAAGCATTCTGTCATCACTTCGCAGAACACTGGGGACAATCCAGGATCCTACAGAAACAACATAAAACTTTGACGACAGATGATAAATAGACAGAAATAGACATGAATAGTTTTCATAGATATCCATATTGCACAATTTGTTACTGTAATTTGTGAAGTTCTTCTTGATCATTATATTGTGGTTTACCAAAACAATCGCTGAATTACTTCAATGTAACTTAAATTTCTTTGGATTTGAGTTGAAATTACTTTTATATATTTGCTTATGACAAAAGGGCAATCGTAAATTCAACAATAAAACAGTATTAGTATTGGCTTTATGGTTCGAAATTTCCCGAAGCTAATTTCAATCGTGTTCTATTTGCTTTTTGTTACTGAACCGGGAATAAAGAGCTTGTTTATAACGCTTAGTTTGCTGAGATTGAACCAAGACACAACCGCGCGATCACGATCGAACTGGGAGTTCACAATCGTCCTGAACAGTAAACAGGTTCGGAAGAGTCGACAGCCCGACGAAAAATTATTTCAGATTAAATCAAACCGAGAGACTGCAAGCTCAAAGCGATTAAGCATTACATGTTAAGATCAGCAACTTACTTCAAGCGATTGTTCTAGTAATTCGCCGAACACCTGCGACAGGTTAGATTTTTGTAGAAGAAGCATTTTTTGAAAAACCGGAAAAATTTTTCTCAAACGGTCACGGGTTCTGGATAAAAATAGAAAAACTTTTCAAAATGAACGTTGATGCTGTTGACAATCGGTTAAACTTTTCATTAAAACAATTGTACAAGTTAAATTTTTTAAACCTAATCGAATCCAATTATTCAACTTTTTAGCCGTCTTAAAAACGGCGTTCCTCAGGGATCGGTCTTGGCTGCCCTCCTATTTAACATCTATACGTACGATCTTCCTTCCATGATTTCCAGAAAGTTTGCTTATGCTGATGATTTAGCATTGTTGCACTCTTCTGGAAACTGGAAGGACTTGGAGGGGACCTTAAGCCAAGACATGTCCACACTGTCAGCGTATCTCCAGACTTGGAGGTTGAAGCTCAGTCACACTAAGACGGTGACGGCAGCCTTTCACTTAAATAACCGAGAGGCCAAACGTGAGCTAAAGATGTACAACAACAGTAGACTTTTACCGTTCTGTCCAACCCCTACTTATCTTGGGGTAAAACTGGACAGATCGCTCACGTTTCGTCACCATTTAGTGGCATTGCGCAAAAAACTATCCTCGCGCGTCACACTGCTGAGGCGACTCGTGGGTTCGGGATGGGGTGCTGGTGCTAAAACACTACGGATAGCCACCTTGTCTCTAGTCTACTCAACAGCTGAGTACTGTGCGCCAGTCTGGTGTCGCAGTGCTCACACTCGCCTCATTGACAGTGTCTTGAATGACGCCTTGCGCATAGTTACTGGATGCCTGCGTCCCACTCCAACAGACCACCTACCTGTACTCTCAGGCATCCAGCCAGCTAAGCTTCGCCGAATGGGAGCGATACTCTCCTTGGCTTACCGTGGATCTCTGGACCCCGATCATATCTTGCATGGTCTTTTAAGTGGGTCCTCAGATACTGGCCAAGTGAGACTAAGATCCAGACGCCCGTTTGTGCCAGGTGCGCGGAATCTCTTGGACAACCTTGCCAGACTTGGCATCTGCGCCTCTGAATGGACAATCACAAATGGAACGCGGAGTACTGTGAAAATGCTTCCAGGCTCCGTGCTTTTGTGCCCGAGACCGGTGCCAGGCCTGTTGGGATGGGCTTACCCCGAGCAGCTTGGGTTAGGCTCAACCGCCTGCGGACTGGTGTTGGGCGATTCCATTCGTCCATGCACAAATGGGGTCTCGCTCCTTCACCGAATTGCGAGTGTGGCGCCTCTGAGTAAACCGCAGACCATGTACTAACAGCGTGCCCTATACATCGGGCACCACATGGAGCATGAGGTCTGACGGTTTTGGATGATGAAACTCGATGCTGGCTTAATGACATCACTGCCAGCATCTGATCCAGGCAGTGCAGCAGTCTGGGGTAGTAAAAGGATAAACCCTCGGCCCCAGTCCTGTTTGTGTCTGGCCTGGAGTGGATACCCTTCAAACGACGACGATTCAACTTTTTTACTTTGTTTAATTTTTCAAATATTTACCTACACGTTCAATTAACAACAAACAATGGAGAACCCAAAAAAAACTGATTCAAAAGGCGTGGGTCCGCAAATGTCTAAAACATTGGGCTAAAAAACATAAACGCCACCAAAATTATGAATGTCCAAAACGTGTTTTCCTTTGGGTATTTTTTTAAAAACTTTGAGAAAACACTTATTTTGCTTTGAGAAAAACCAAACATATTTGGGTCGCGAGAATTTAATGTTAAAAGTATTTGCGGATTCCAGGCATGAAGAAACATGAAATCCCAAACAAATATTCGACTTACGCAACTGTTCGCTTCACGGTTGTGCTGTCGCTGTAACACAATTTAGAAACTTGAACAAAATCGGACACATGAAGGGATGACGACAAGCTTTCCGCAGGGTTCTTTGTCTTGTTGAGCACCATTTCGATGTAAGGTACTGCGTACTGTGCGACTTGCTTGTTGTGGATATTGGGCAGCATCACCTCAAGCCAAACTAAAACACGCATGAAAGTATGACCAGTATTCTACTGGTTATCGACTAATGCAACTAAGAAAAATTATTCTACATCGCTTCAAACAAACCCACATCGCTTAATCAATAAGATAAGCTGTAAATAAAGTTTATCTCTGGTTAAGTCTCTTCAAAGCGTGTTCGTAAATGAAATTTTTCGTCATAAAAACGAACATGATGTAGACATCAAAACGATCTCAAAAAACGAATGTGATTGTTAATATAACAACTCGAGGTTCAGTGTATTAATCACTGGTGTCCAACCCGTGGCTCGCGTGAAGATTTCGAGTGGCCCGCCGGATTATTTTCCCAAGTTACGTAAATTAAATAACTTAATGATCTAACAAGAGAAGACCTTTCTTTTAATAAAATGCGATTTAAAGAATCGTGAGCAAGGATTTTTGCCAGCTAAACCTTTTAAGTAGCAAAAAGAGCCAGCGATAACCAACGTTGAAGGTAAAAAAACTTGCTTAATGCTAGTCGATTTCTTAATCACTTTTTATTAAGATCACCAGTTTTGAACCGCGAAAATTTTGTACAAGCCGAAATGGCCCTTGGCTCAAAAAGGTTGGGCACCACTGAGCTAGATCGTCGGCAGACCACGCATTCTACAATCGAATTCTGCCGGCGCAGTATCGAGTTCCAAATTGTTGGCTAACCAACTTTGTTTTTGCAAAGTTTGTTTGAACATTTTGGGCATCTCTATATTAGTCTAAAGCGGTTAAAACGTGTGTTTGATAAAACGCTTATTTATAGAGCTTTTCGGCTCAAAAGCGTTTCTAACAAAGCGAATTGCGTTTAGATGCGTTCTCTTAGAAACCGCTTTCATAAATAAGGCGTACTAAACAATTTAGGACTAATCGATTTGACGTAAAATACGTAAATGCATTATCAAAGGTGTTTTCTAGAATACCGCGGTAATTCCGAGAAAAAAGCCGGGCGTATACCAGCAGCATAATCTAGGTATACTAATTGTAGAGAAAATAATCTTTTATATTGGGCCTATGACGTTCACATAAAAATTCTTTTGTTAGGTTTTCTAGACGTCTTCCATATTACAACAATCGTTCTCCATCTTTGTTTTTTTCCACTCCCTTTATCAGCCTTATTCTATACTAATACTTGCGGTTAGCTGCTTTCTTGATAAAACACCTTGTATCCGACTAGTACAGGCATGTCAAACTCCCGGTTCGCAGACTTTTGAATTTTTTAACCAGTTGCTCAATACGAAATCAAAATATTATTCAATTCAAAACTAGGTTTCATCTATAAAAACGACATGAATTTTTTGGAAGTGATTGCATGCTCTTATTTCTTTTTTGTCTCTACTTTGATTTCATTTCAAAAATAAAATTCAAAAAGGTTACGTAACTCCTTGCGTGACCGAGATTTGTCACTCAATTAAAGCGAAGACTTTTTTATATTTTCACTTTGATTTTAACATAAAATTTTTAAAAGGTAAACTTGAGGCAGGAATCCAAGTGAAGACAAAAAAGGTCATGACCTTGTTTGCAAACCTGATTGCGGCTTGCAGCAAACTTTTTGGGTAAAATTCCACCAAGGCATCCCGCGTACGCTCACGACATGCTTGGATAGTAAATGGAAACCCTCTGCCGATTCTTAATTCTCCCATGAAATCAAATTTTGCTTGAAAATCGCGAAAAACAAGCATTAAACTGGCTTTTAAATTAGTTTTAAAAGTCTTTTAAATTCACAACGGCAAAGTCACGTACAACATATCGCAACTCTATTTTTAAATGAAAGAGTTACTGAAAAACATAGCTTTTTAGAAACAATGCCTCATTAATATTCATTAAAAAGCTGTCTGTCGACGTAACTTTTCGTTAGCAAAATTTAATTCGTTTTAGAAAAAAAGTTTTTTAAAGATAACTACAGTACATAGACTTACCTTTGAATCCAAATTTGTGATTGGTTTTTGCCAACTGACCAACGGACCATACAACTGCCAAACACCTAAAAAACATATTTTGAAAGCAACCGAAAAATCAATTTTACTACAACATAAAAGCAATTATTCGAATTAAGTAATCAAGAGAATTTTCTCAATTAATTTAAACAAACAGTAACATTTACTGGTTTGGAACATTCAACAACGACGAAACCCTGTTTTTGTATTGATCCAAGTTCTTGCAAATTGCTTTGGGATAAGTTTGTGCCAGGGTCTGAATGCAAAGTCTGTAACCCCAAACCGGAATATCTATAAAACAAATCCTTTAGAAAGTGAAATCTTGTTTATAAATTGAAACTTGAACCTCTGGCTATGCAGTCTGTCGTTAAAACGACGTATTGAAAAAAAAGCGATGAAGCTAAAGTTTCTTTGGCATCTTCGTGATAGAGTTTTTTCAGGATTTTTGAGGTATCCTGTAACGAACACAAAATTCTTACATGAACGTGTAGTGTTAAGATTTGAGGATCACAAAAGAACATCTAGCTATATAAAATAATACTTCAACTTGTTCACGAATGGAACAAATTATGTTCAACTGTTGGGAAAATAAATTAATTTTTACAAAGCTTGTAAATAAATCTGTAGCAGTTATTCATGTACAGTATCTTTAGCCATATACCTTTTTTACGTTCGAAAGAGGAAAATCGAAAGGTCTGCTATGAAAAGCTGTTACGACTTCTTCTGGACAGCTTATCTTCATGTTTAAATAATGAGAAATTTCTTTCAGCCACAACTAAAAAAACATAATTCTGAGAAGTATAAAAACAAATTTTTTTGTGTCAATAAGTAAAAATTTTAAAAATACTCTGCTACAAAGCATTGAAAAGTAGAACAATAGTAAATCAAGCAAAAAGTTGAACTCACACTAGTATTGCCAGGAAACGAAATTTGAATTTTTTCATACTTTTCTTGTAGTTCAAAATTATCCTAAAATAAAAAAAGGAATTGAAAACATATTGACTGTACAGCTCATATCTGCTCGTTTGACTTGATAACAGTGGCAATAATATTAAACTGTCATTACAACCTCAAAATAGTTTTTTTGTTTTGATTATTTACAATTTTCACATAAATTTTATTTTAAAGCACAATTTGAATCAAACACATACTGAACTTTAATGTAATATTTTTAATTTAGAAAAGCATTTAACATTTTACTATTCTACATCAGGTTGTTCAACCGAGTATATAGTACACGCCAGGGTGCACCTAGTTCTATCAGAGTGTCCACTTTGACAATATTTGTGCAAAAGTGCAACCGGTGGTGGCAGCTTAAAATACTCTGGCCCATAGCACCGCTATTTTAAGACAAAAAATTTGCGAGATTAAGAGAAAATCTATAAAAAGGTCTTCCATAAGATTTTGAGTAAAGCAAGAAAAAGAAAGCAAATTAAAGTCTTTACTTTCTTAAAAAATGTGCGAACAAAATAGGCTTTTCCACAGGATCTCTTGATTAAGTTGTACAAATTTTTAGGAGAGCAAAAACGGTAGGTGTCTATTAAAAAAGGTTTGAAGAACAGTGTTTGACATAATACTAATAGCATTGGTACGTCAGCATTATTATCACTGTATACAAGGTTTTTAGGCTTGTTGAAACACATGAGCCAGGACAAGTTTGTGAAGTGCATTGACTCCCAAGTCCAAATTTTCATAAAAATCCAGCTAAGACCGAAAAAAGTCAACAACTGAAGTTCTGGTATGTTTTTACTTTTGACCAAAATGTGAAGACTTTTTTTTGTCTTTCCTGGAAAAAATTAAACTTGGTGTTCCTAAATCTGAAAAATTTCTAAATAAAGAACAAAAAAAAAGGCCTTCACCTCACTGTTGAAGGGAATTACTTGGTTCCTAAACAATTTATTTTAGTTTCAGAAATGCTTTTGGAAAAAGTGAACTGTAAACAGTTAATTATTTTTTCATAAAAATACCCTCTGGATAGGTTGCCATGGACTTTGAAAATCCAGTCAACCACAATTTAGAAATCCTGGTATAGTTCATGTCAAATTTCTTTGTCATTGCAAGACAACTTCTTGATTTCAAAATGGTCGCAACCTATTCTAATTGAGGAACACACATCTAGCAATAGGTGCTTTTAATTAAAATCATATATACATACTATAACACAATTTCATATTTACGTGTACAATACACCTTTTACACAGGCCCAAGTTGCTAAATATCTCTGTGATTGCGAGTTTAAAAAAATGTAGACAATTTATTTATTTTCAATTCAGAATAAAATATATAACAAATCCCTTTAAAAAACAAATACAAAATTTAATAAAACTAATACCTTGGCTAAAGCTTCATCAATGCTTTTATATGAAAATTTTGGTTCAGGTACAGGCTTTTTGGGCCGCTTTTTAATTTCTGGTTTTGGATCAAGTTGTTTTACTAAAATGACAAGAATAATAATTAATTTAAACTTGTAATAATTTAAACTTTTAAAAAATATGACGCAAATAGTTTACAAGAAAAAAAAAAAATCAAGTTAAAAGCATTTTCCAAAGTTTATACAATTTCAATAGAAAATGGTGTTTTAGTTGCACTATGAATACTTATATTGCATCTGAAAATGTGTTTATCAAAACAACAAAAAAATAACACAAACTAACCTGCAGCTTTGTTTGGTTTACCAATTATCTTTCTGTTAGATGAATCTTGTAAAGGTTCACCAACATCATTAGGATCATATTGATTCAATAAAGTCTGAATGGAATCTACAAATTAATACTATTTAAGTATAACTTGTTTTATATTATGATTGAAAAAATCATAAATGCCATTTGCAGCAAAGTTGTGGCAATTTTATAAATATTAATATTTAGACCAGGGGTGGAACATTTTTTGTGCATTTTGGTAGTGTGCAGAAATTTTTAATAGCACACATTTTAGCTTTGCTATAAATCATTCGTGCTTCAAATATATTAAAATTTTAAAAATAAGTATGACACTACTTAACCATGTCACACATGCATGTTAGTAGCAACATACTTAAGCATCTCAGGTGAGATTTTGTGGGTGTTCAAAAATTGATATTTTATTGATAATAAATACAAAAAAATATTTTTAATAATTTTACATCAGTGGTTGGTGTACATTGTACATTTTGGTTTACAGTGTTTCAATTAAAAATTAAATATTTTCATTCTATTGTTGCAAAATATTTAATTATTTCTATAATTAACTTAAATTGTTTTGCTAACTGTTTTTATATTTATTCATGAAAATCAATATAAATCAAAAGTTAAAAATTTAGGCCATTAAGTGAAGTGTCAATTTAAAATCTTCTGCTCACGCTATTTACGTAATCATTACATACAGGGTGTAAACGATAAATTGGGACTGATTTTAACTATTGTTTTCTTCATTTTCAAGGTGAAAGCTGTAAGTTTTTAATTGTAAAGTTGAAAATTTAATGTTTAAATTCTATAATTAACCAGTAAATAAACCTTGAAAATGGCTAAAGGTGAAGAATTCAATCATAGAAATATTATTGCTGAATTGTATGGTGCTGGTAACTGTGCAACAGAGATAATTAAAGCCACTGGATATGCTAAAAGTACTGTATTGTTTCATGCTTTAAGGCTGGAAAAGGAGTTGAATGCAAACCTCATGATTCAAGAAGTGACATTAAACACAAACCTTATGATTTAAGAAGTGACATTAAATGCACTCCTCGCTTTCTTGCCAGACTGAAACGCTCTATCAAGGCCAAATCTGTTGAAATCGATGATTTCATTGGCAGAAAAGCCATAATGTTACCAAAATGACCATATCCAAAGCAATCAGAGTTAATTTGAATATGAATTCTTATGATAGAAGGTGTCAAAACATTCTATCAGCTCAATTGAAGGAAATTAGTGAATTGTACCATGAGTGCTTTTCTGCCTAAAGAAGTGCTTTTCTGGTTAACCATCTGAAGAATCATGAAGGAGTCGTTTATTTCTTCATTGATGAGAAAAAATTTGTTGTTGATAAGGTGGCTAATCAGAGAAACTCTAAAGTAATTGCCTTGAATCCATCTGAAGTTCCACCTATCATGCAAGTAAAAATCTAGCTTCCATCATGGTTTTTGGAGGCATTGCAAATGATAACATCATGCCCCTTCATTTTATCGAAGTTGGTTTAAAAATCAATATAGTGCAGTATCTAAAAATTCTCGAGAGGGTTGTGTTAGCTTGGATTATAGAAAACTATGATCCCAAACACGTAATGTTTGTTCAAGACTCAGCACCTGCACATGGAGCCAAAACTGTTTGAGAGTTCCTCAAAAAACAACTGCCCTTGTTTATATGGAAGGATGTTTGGCCATCTAGCTTGCCAGATCTAAATCCGTGTGACTATTGGCTATGGAGCAAAGTTGAAAAAATGTCTAACAATAAACCTCACAACACAGTTGAATCATTAAAGTCAGATATTCAGTGAGCATTCCAATCACTTTGCAGAGAGTGTGTCATCGATGCCTGTTGCTCTTTATGAGGGCGTATGGTTATTGATGCTGAAGGCTTGCACATAGAATAAATGTATTGTTCAATTCATTGTTTAATAAATTATGCTTCAAAATTTCTTTTTGTTTCATTTTGTATTTTATAAAATACAATTAAACATGTCTGATAGAGTAGTCCCAATTTATCGTTTACACCCTGTAAATTTGCAATAAATTTGATGTAGCTAGAAGCACATATTAAAATTAGGATCTAATAATAATCTAATTTTCTTAACAGAGAGAAAATAATATTTTTTAAAAGACCACCTTTGGATAATGCAAAATTTTGCTTAACTCGGATAAAACTGAAAGTACAAATAATTTCCTATATACTGTAATTCTTAATAAAAAGCTTTGAATTATGCAAATCTTTGCCTAATTTAGATGAATTTGCTTTTCAAAGAAAATCCAAATTAACTGAGATCTACTGCATACAAATAATGTTCTCCAGTTATTTAAAAATTTTTCTATGGTTTAAATTTTACTAATGTTTTATTGGCATTTTGTATTTTATTATTTTTCTAAATACTGTACATTGTGATTACATTTGAAATATGTTAATGTGCATGACACATCAGAAAATTTTTTTTTTAGATGTATAATTTCAACACACATTTAGTGAAAAGTTTTGCCATCACTATTCAGGGGTTAGGGCATACCTGTCAGACTCTGAACTCACTGGAAGCAAGATTGAGTGTAAGTACTGGTAGGTGTTTCTTTCTCACATAAGTGACTCAGGCTAAGCTGGCCTAGCGATTCAGAGATATGACATGCACTAATCTGAATTTGCTTCTTAAGAAAAATAAATAATTTCATTAGAAACAGAAATAATAAGATTTAGTCAATTTATTCTACTAGAAAAATAAAAATGGGCCATTTATTCCATTAAAATTTTAAATGAGCAAAAAACTATTTGTTTTATTTTCCATGGTTGACATGAATATCACTGATAAATTTTTTCGAAAGGCATGTTGCTACAAGGGACAATATTACTATGCATATGACAAAGTTCAAAAAATTGATCATAGCATATTTTATTCTATGGACAAAACATTCAGTTCCCTCAAGCTCAAAGAAAGATGAGAAAAAAATCGAAAATGATTCCAAGCAACAATGCTTTTTCTTATCAGAAACAGTAAGCTTGATCCAAATAAGATTAGTTTTAACCTGCAAAGAGAATTGCAACACTTTGGATACAAGTAATTGTTTTTACTGTGGGTTGTCAATTGCTAAAAGTTGTAAAAAAGACTACAAACCCCAAAGAAACAATTTTTCACCATAAGAATGAAGCAAAAACAATTAACCTGGGCAAAAAAGCACAAGAATTGGTCCATAGAAGACTGGAAAAAAAGTTTGTTTTCAGATGAAACTTATTTTTTGTGCTGGGATAGCAGAGCAAATAAGTGAGAATTAGAAAAAGAGAAAAGTTGAGTTCAATCTAATTTATTCAAATAGTAAAATATTTTTAGAAAAAATGCTACAGGGTTATTTTAGCTTTTCTGGTTTTATGATATTAACCCCAATTGAGAAAATATTGAATTCAGCTCACTACACCAAATTGATTTGACAAACAATCATTTGTGACATGCAAAAAGCTTTTCCAAAAGATGGAAAGGCATTTCAGCAAGATCTTGCTCCATGTCATACTTCCAAGTAGGCAAAAAAGTTCTTTATGAAGCTAAGATAAACGTTTAAGATTGGCATGGAAACTTTCCTGACCTCAACCCAATAAAATTTTAAAATCCTTTTTTTTCATAATTAAAGTCAATTTTAAAATCCTGTTTATAAAAATTCAATTGCACTATAAAGACTAAGTTTATAGAAGCTGTAATTTAAGTTTGGTATGGAGACTCTGCAATTGAAAAAAACTACAATATGCTTGTTTGATCAATGCCATAACATGAAAGAGGTGCTAAGGAATTAAAATGGTCATATAAGTTATAACACTAGATTTTAAACTACATTGTGGAAAATAAACAAAAACTATAAATAACTAAAATGTGTGTTTTTTGCAGCTTGAGTCAATCAATATGCTCACAACTGTATACCGGGCTTTGAAAAAGTCCTGTTACAGTTTATTTTTTTAAAATACAATGTTACTGTTAGAATATTACTCACATCTTTTTACATGTAATTGATGTCAAACTATTACAGATACTATTTCGATTACCAAAAAGTGTCTAAATTATAAATAGATAGTAATGGAAGCCAACAGAATTGAAGTATCAGAACTCTTACACATGTGTCATGGAAAATCTGACATTTCCGCACTGGTGGCATCTTCTCTCCATTTGAGGCTACAACACCAAGCATCATCACAGATGCAGGATGCTTCGTTGTTGACACCTTGCAGATTTCAGAAATGTCTTTACCAAATGTTGCAACACGGTTGTTCTGCTTGTTGAAGACTGGATCGACCGTAAACCTCTTCTCATTGGAAAAAACAAGGATTCGATTTCCATGGTTTTTCATATCATTTAAAAAGCAGGTGCTCCTCTCTAAACACTTTTGAATTATCAAACGATTTAAGAGAGGTTTCTTCAAAAGTCTTAGACTTTTTCCTCTCCCATTTTTGATCGCCCTAGACATGGTGGACACCGAAATCATTTTCCTTTCAGCAAATTTTGTCAATTTCAGGGTCGGATCATTTTCGAAGGCTTTTTTGATGGTTTCACGCTTGATTACCAGAGGCCTACCCGATCAAGGCGATCCTGAAGTGATTCAGAGTTTTCAAGACATTTTGAAACTCAATCACAGTCATTCTATTGATGTTTAATATCTCAGCAATGTCAGATTTTCCATTGCAGGTGCGTAAGAGTTCTGATACTTCAATTCTATTGGCTTCCATTACTATCTATTTATAATTTGGTAATCGAAATAGTATCTGTAATAGTATCTGTAAGACACTTTTTGGTAATCGAAATAGTATCTGTAATAGTTTGACATTAATTACATGTAAAAAGATGTGAGTAATATTCTAACAGTAACATTTAATTCTATTGGCTTCCATTACTATCTATTTATAATTTAGACACTTTTTGGTAATCGAAATAGTATCTGTAATAGTTTGACATTAATTACATGTAAAAAGATGTGAGTAATATTCTAACAGTAACATTTAATTCTATTGGCTTCCATTACTATCTATTTATAATTTAGACACTTTTTGGTAATCGAAATAGTATCTGTAATAGTTTGACATTAATTACATGTAAAAAGATGTGAGCAATATTTTAACAGTAACATTGTATTTAAAAAAAATAAACTGCAAAAGGACTTTTTCAAAGCCCGGTATTTTATATTAAGTGCAATAATATCAGCCATAAAAAATTTTTTTAATTATTAGGTTGTCTGGAAAGTTTTTAGTGATTTGCTATACAACGATAAAAATCGTTTTAATAAACTTTTTTCAGTGAAATAACTTTTATTATTATTAATAACCTTTGTCCAACTACCAGGTAACCTGAAAATACCATCAGCATAAAATTTAGCTGGTTTTAAAGAAAAAAAGTTTTCTATGTACTTTTTAACATCTTCTAAATCAATAAAGCTTTTTCTTTGCTATGAGTTATGTAGAGACAAAAATAAGTGGTGGTCAGATGAAGCAATGTCAGATGAATATGGTGGTGAGGTAAAAGATCCCAGCCAAGTTCATGCAGCCTTATTCAGGTAGCCAAAGACACATGTGGTCTTGCATTATCTTGTTGAAACACGACTCCCTTTCTGTTTGGAAGCTGATGTCTTAAATTCTTGAGTTTTTCAGCCAAATTTGACAACTGTTGGCAGTACAGTATATTAATACTATGAAATTTTTCCACAAAACCAAACCATTAATTTAGATGTATACTGACAACAGTTGTCAAATTTGGCTGAAAAACTAAGAATTTAAGACATCAGCTTGCAAACAGAAAGGGAGTCATCGTGTTTCAACAAGATAATGCAAGACGACATGTGTCTTTGGCTACCCGAATAAAGTTGCATGAACTTGGCTGGGACCTTTTACCTCACCACCATATTCATCTGACATTGCTTCATCTGACCACCACTTATTTTTGTCACTACATTGCAAGGAAAAAGCTTTATTGATTTAGAAGATGTTAAAAAGTACATAGAAAACTTTTTTTCTTTAAAACCAGCTAAATTTTATGCTGATGGTATTTTCAGGTTACCTGATAGTTGGAAAAAGGTTATTAATAATAATAGAAGTTATTTCACTGAAAAAAGTTTATTAAAACATTTTTTATTGTTGTATAGCAAGTCAAAAAAAATGCCAAGAACTTTTCAGACAAGCTAAATAGTTGTTTCTTACCAATATTTTTAACTTTGGGCATTTTTTTGACAGAAATTTGTTGTTGAACTTTAGCTTTCGATTTGCCTCTGGCAACTTGTTGCCATTGTTCATCTTCATTATTGCTCATGCTCATTTACATTAAAATCTAAAATAAACATGTTCATAAGTCATATGAAGGACGAAAATATACATTTAACAAATTTACTAAAGCACTAAATTTTAAACATCTTTCAAGACTAACTTATTTCATTACTCTCTTATACATCTTACATGAATTTAACAACAACATTGGAAGCATTAAAGTCAAAGTAACAACCAAGCAATTATTACATCTTGCTTTTAAAAGCAGGAGTGCAAGGGTTACCCGTTCGATTTAAATTCATTATTTGGTTTTTTAGTTACTCATAATGTAAGATTAATGTCAAGAAAAAGAAAAGAAATAAAGAAAGAAAAAAAAAATCAAGATAAAGAAAAGAAAAAGAAAAAAATAAAAAGAAAATGTCAAGTGCCAGAGTTGAACAAAGAGCATGTCAATCACAGTCGTCATTTAACTAGAAGATAAGCACCAAAAAATCAACATACAACTTAAAGTTGTTTCTAAACTGGATCATTTTAAATTTTAAATTGATTTAACAGTTAAAAAATGATTATGAATCTGTTTGTATATATTGGTGTTACAATAGTTTAAAACTGTGGAAGCAGGGCATTAACATATTGTAATTTTACAACAATTAAAAATGGCATTTTAAGAAATCGTTAGCTGTTCTACAATTATAAAATTTACTTGTTTAAAGTTACTTAAAAGGATTAAATAGCTAATAACATTGTGTTAAAGATGTAACCACGTAAATTTCAAAAATAAAAAGATCATAACACATCAAAAAATTATCAACTAAATTGGCTTTTATCTAGAACAAAAATTTTCAACTGGGGTCCACAAAGAAAAAAAGTTGAAATTGAGCTCTATGGGCAGTTATGACCTTATAAAAAGGGGAACCATGTGCAAAAAAAGCAAGGAGGGCCACTATTTAGCATATTAAAAAAAGGTAGCTGAAGCCATTTTTAGTGCATAAAAACAAAGTGATATCTAAAAAAAAGATCTTTAATTTAGGGAGGCCATTATTGAGTGACCCAAAACATGAAGAGAAAAAGTAATCACTAAAAAAAAAAGATTTTTAATTTAGAGGGGGGCCACTATTTGGGTAATCCAAAGCATGAAGAAGCACTTTTTATTGCCTCAAAACATTGTGATCTCTAAAAAAAGGTCTTTAGTTCCACAAGCACAGGTGACAACCTAAGGAGCAGAAGCCAAAGCATCCTGCTGATCTTCAAAATTTTTCTTTTCTTTTTGACATGCCATCATGTCCTGATGCTACCATGAAGAAATAAAGCAATTTCTTGTGTAGGGGGGCTACTTTTTGAAGTATTTTAGGAAGGCCTGGTGCAGCTGCTCGATTCACACCTTATTAAAGCCATCACTGTCCATGGTACTAGTTTGAGAGTCCACAAGACCACACAGACAAACAGAAAAAACATATTCCATAAGATAAAAAAAAGTTAAGAGTTGTAAAACTGCACCATGATTCTATTGCAGACCAAGGTGAAGACCTCATTTTGGTCTTCACAGCTCTGAGCATAAAGCTGTACAAAAATCAAGCCTTAAATTTAGTCAACAACAAAAAAAGTCGTGCTTCTGTATTTATTGACACACTCTCATTTTTACTTTTTTCTCATTTTTAATTTTGTCTTGCATCATGCTCTGGTTTCTAATTTTTTCTTGTATCACAATGTTTCTCTTTCGAATCACATCTTGCATTTATTTTCTTTCTCATGTCTATGGTACATGGCATACATAATTATAGGGTCTTTTCAAAGATTCACTGTAAACAACTTTTTTGGTGAAAATGGACTGAAATCCCCCTACAGCACTAGTATGGAATAAAAACTAAAAAAGGATCTCTTCAAAAAGCAATAGTATCTCACAGGGAGGATCCAGGTTAGTTTCACAAATAAAAGTTGCTTATGGTGACAAAAGAGCATGATACAAAAGAAAATTAGAAATGAGCAAGAGTATGTGAATAAGTACACACCAAAAACTCTTCATTATGTTAACAAAGTTTTGCAATTTTTTTGTCTTTGATAAAATTTAACACAACCTTTGTACATCTCCATACTTAGAGCTGTAAAGACCAAAAAAAGGTCATTGACTATGTATAAGGTATGATTTTTGTTAAGGGATTAACTGAAATATTTTTTGACTAGAATTGACCAAAAGTGATCCATGGGGAAAAAAGTTGAGAATCCTTGATCTAGAGAAATCAAAAATACCAAAATAATTTCATAACATAAACTCACAAAAAAATTTCCAAAAAAATTAATAATAATTTCAATACATTTAAGCAATACACCTAAAACTATAAACACAAAAATGTATTAACATTACTTTTATTAAAATATTAATTAATATGAAATGAAAATGTCATTGCAATACAAAATATAATCAAAATATGATAAATAATAATAAACTATTTGTGTTTAACTAACAAACTAAAACAAGTAAATTTATGCAATTTAGAAATAAAATAAATAATGTTTACATTATTTTATTACTTTCAATTTTGTCATTATTTCATGTAATTTGTATCATTTGTTTTTACACATTATGCTTCAAATATGTTGATAATTTTGCTTTAATGTGCTTTTCTTCAAAAATAATTGTTAAAAACGAAGCTATGCCTAATGCTCACCATTGTGTTGTATCTTAATACCATAAATAGAGAATTTTAAAAACAGCTGATAAAATTTATCAAAATAACACCAGTAGAAAAAAGAAATTTTGGCCTTTTAAAGAAGTTACCGTAAGCGATTTTAGTTTGTGAATCTAACCCGCATCCCCCTGCGGTCATTATCACTTCTTGAAAGATCCTTTTCTCTTTGTTTCTTCTTTATTCCATCCTGGTGTTGAAACGGGAGTTCAGGGTTAAGTTTCGCCCAAAAAAAAATAGCTTACGGTGACTTCTTTAAGAGACTCCAAAAATCGCTCGCGGTCTATTCTTAAAAGTCCCAATTTGAACAAAAACCAACCATACACAGATACAGTTATACAATCAATTTGTGTCAGGAAAGCCGCTACTTTTGTGGTAATATCAAAATATCGATAGTTTTTCAATTAATATTATGACTAATACACTGGGCTGAGTCTTACTATTTGCACGAGCTTCATTCTGTCACTTGTTAACTCATGTTTTAATTCTTTCAGGCGATTATCCGCCATTCTTTTATCTAACCCTAAAATAATTTAGCGGGAAGATATGACTTTTATGCAAAAGATATCAATTTGAACATCTACAACACAAAACAATTTCTTGATTCTACGGCATTTACAGCATGTGATAACTCGTGTTAGCTACCAATATTTTTAATTTATGGCAATATTTATCGCCAACCACGTAGCAGAGCTGAGCGAATTTACTATTTTTATGTCCAAATGCAATAATGATCCTAAGTCTAACTCCAAATCCTAATTCGCAATTTAAATAAAACCGTAAAGCATATTTCTATGATATCCAGTCTCTAATCCTGCTTTAATAGTACGTGTAGCCTAAATGCAATAGCACGTTTATTGTAATAATATTTTGGCCAAAATAAGTATTTTTATTTGTATTTTATCACTATATTTATTCTCCTGACTCGCAGGAAAGCGACGGAGGCGCTAATACGTAAGGTAAGCAATTACCCCGACCTGCTTCTGGGGATGCCCAGATATTGCTGTCCGCTTGTAATTAAATAGAGATGTGACTGTAAGTTAAACTGCTTGCCAAGACCACCTATCAGGGGAAAGTGCCGTAAAGTGTCTTTCCCAAAGATACAACAGAATGGCGCGAGTGGGTTTTGAACCGAGACATTGTTGATCATACGCACGACGCTTTAACCACACCACCACACTGCCGACTGGTAAATCTAAATCAATTCCAAAATCTGTCTTTTTAATTTTCAAAAGTCTACATATCCAAATCCAAATTCAAAAAATCTTTTAAATCCCTTGATTTTAAATTCTAATCTAAATCAATGTTCAGCCGTGCCATGTAGATGGGTTTTACAATATGACGTAAAGCCTATAGTGGCGGCTTGCTCATAGGAGCTGCAGAGTTGCAGCACACCCAAATATCACTGCAGCAGTTTTAAATATTATCAGAAACGATTAAAAATGCGGTCGAGTGGTTAGAGGTCAAAACGATTAAACGGCAGCGTGGTCAAGCGATTAAAGCGCCGTGTTTGTGATCGACGTGGTCTCGGTTCGGAACCTACTCACACCATTGTGTTGTGTCTTTGTGAAAGACACTTGCGGTACTTTTTCCCCTGATTAGCGGTCTTGGCAAACGGTTCTAAATTTCAGTCATATCTCTATAAAGCTAAAGATCAAAATAAATTATTTCGACCGGACAGCAACATCTTGGCATCTCCGGAAGCAGTTCAGGGTAATTGCTTGCTCTATCTATAGCGCCTCTGTCGCTTTTCTGCGAGTCAGGAGGATAAATATATAGATTTTTGTCAATTTTCTTTTATTAAATTTAAGTTTTGTCTGATTGGAATTTAATTTTAATTTTTGTCAATTTTCTTTTATTAAATTTAAGTTTTGTCTGATTTGGAAAATATATATATTTTTAATTTTAAATTGGCAACTTCTTCAGCTGTTTAAAATTCTACTCAAAAATTTTACACAGAGTGACGCATAATGACAAATTTCATTGAAGCTTTATCTGGTAGATTAAACGACATCCGTACAAGCTGAAGGGCAGAAGAGACAATTGCCCTCCAAGACGTAGAAAATTTGAGCAAAATCAGAATTCTTCGGGCAGCGATAAGGAGTTATATGGGCAAACGCAAATACAATTAAAATTTGTTGAGATTTGTTTGGATGAAAATGGAGAATTTTTATTCAGATTTAATGTAAAGACCTTTTTTCTGTCCTTAAAGTTTTTTTAGGTGTAAATACAGAAATGTGCACAGACTTACAGAAAGTCTTTTTTGGTTTTTACCAGCTTCATAGTGGGGAAAACTGGTTTCTGCTTTATTTTCAACCACAAAACCTGATGAAGACAGTGACCGGGAGATTCCATCCCGGTTAATTCCACTCCGGTAAATTGCATACCGATCAATTCCAAACCAGTTAATTCCACCAGGTAGAAGGATTAGGGTTAGGTTTAGGGTTAGGATTAGAGTTAGCATCGTGGTTTTTGTCGACGAAAAGAAATTCCATAGTTTTTGATTGAACTTTAAAATGTACGTGACCGGGGAGGAATTGTAAAATATATCGGAGTGGAATATATCTCAACCGGTGAAGACCAAAAAAATCTTCGTATTAAATTTATGTGACATTTCTCCATTTACATCTACAAAAACTTATTGTTCTGTTCCTAAAAATCGCCCAAATTATGTAGATTCACAATCTCATAAAAAATCTCTTTGATTTCGCTTTGGTCCGGCTCAAATAGCCGAAGAAATAACAGTTTTATAAGTAATTTAAATATTTTACATTTAGTTATAAAAAATGGCAACACTGCTTAATTTCACGAATCTTGAAGTAGGCTACATTCCAGAACTATCCGCTTGACCTGTTTTGACTATGACGTAATAGTAGTTGTTGTTTGTGAATTGGATAATTTCAGAACATTCGAGTAACCTTACCGATTGGTATAAATAAGTTCGCTGAAAAGCAGTAATTATTAATTCGATGTTTCGTTGTGGTAACTTAAAGTTGGAAAATTGTTAACTGTGTGAAGTCATAGTTTTTTTGTCCGCAAGTCTTTGGTGGTCTACGTGATTGTGAAGAATTAAGCTATTGAATTTATTTGCTATTATACTATTCGGGCTCCTAAGTGGATTGGAGCATATTTCTTAATAAAGAAGATATTGTGGTAGTATGAGCTGTGATTTAGCTAGACTATATTTTTGCTGTCGCTGGTTCAAAGGTCAGATCCAGCAAGAAGATTAAGAATTTTATCGTTTAGTAGACACCAGGATTGTGTTATTGGCGAGGCCTTCTTTACAGGCGCCAAAAAGGTAGACGATTAAATAACGTACTAAGTTACCGAATAAATTTGCTACGAAATTTCAAAAACTATTTACTAAAAACTTTTCAAAATTTAAAAAACTAAAATTTGTGGAAGTAACAAAATTTCAAAAACTTTTTAACATCGGAACACTTATGAAGACTAAAAAAAAAGAAAAAGGTCTTCATGTTAAACCTGTGTGACATTTTGTCATCTCCGTATAATGCTAAGAGATCATGATTTGGGAAATCGTCGATAAAATTTGGGAAAAAATGAATCTTGCCCCCCACCCAAATTTTTGCTGCGATATATTTTATCATTACGCCTGTGATCAGCGATAAACGCAGCTCGCTTGATCTGGTCATAGGCGTAACCAACTCGCTCGTTTGATAGACCAGACTCGCTCGTTTGATTGATTGATTAGACCAGCTCGCTTGATCAGCTTGTAAAAATTAATTGATAAAAATTAATTGCAATTAATTGATTGCAACAAAACCATAGATGAAACACCCTAATTAATTGCTGCAACATCAATTAATTGCAATTAATTACAATCAATCAATTGCAATTATTTGAACCATTGGTATAATCAGAAATTTTTTACTTTAAACCATGAAAACAGAACGGGTATGCTTGTAAAAGTAAAAAGAATTATAGGTCAATACTAGGGTTTGGGATTTCCCGGTTTTGAAAAAAATCCGGGATTCGGGTAGTGTCTGATCTAATCCCGGGATCCTGGGAAAAAACCGGGATTTATATACACAAACAACAAAACCTAAATGTTAAGTTTGCTACGTGTATCGTCAGCAGCCGCGGTCTATTTTTTTATCAGTCTATGGCTGTCGTTATTAACTTACCTTAGTTAAACCTATATCTTACTTAATCTTTAAGAATATGAGAAAAATTTATTGGCAAGGTCTAAGTAAAGGCAATTTAGAACAAGCACAGCTAAATAAAACCAATTTTAAAAATTTTCAATGACTACGCTACCGACCACGTGCATTACAAACTTAAACCAAAAACTTAAAAACCAGAAAGAAAAAATTTAACACAGTTAGATGCACATGGATCAAGTGATCAATGTTGCCATTATATAAAAATGAAATTGCGTTTCTACCATACCCACCCCCAAAACCGGAAGTTAAAAACTGAAGATTTTTGAATTTAAGAAACGCAATTAAAAAAAAAACTTTACCTAGCACAATAAATCACACTAAATATACTGTAAATTAATGCCCATCCCAAAAAAAAAAAAAAAAAAATTATTTTGAACAATTAGTTTTAGATCTAGCCACATACTATAACAACGCTATAACAAACCACGCGAAATTCGCAACCATAGCTATCCAAACAAACAAACAAACAAAGAAACACTGTATTATAAGGCATGAAAAAAAAGTCTTGTTATGGGTTTACATGACCCTCCAACAAACAGAGTTTACGAATGTCTCGAACAAACTCACTTCCATCGGCTGTCCGAACCAGAACTCGGCGGACCAGATGGTTGCTATCTGGCATCACTTCCTTTACGATGGCCTTTGGCCAATGACCTCTCTTAGTCGATTCATCAACAATCAAAACGAGATCGCCAGGTTTTAAACTGGGTACCGCTCCAAACCATTTATGACGTGGCTGCAAAAGTGGCAAGTACTGATTTGTCCATCGCTCCCTAAACAGGTCAGCCAAATACTGGGTCTTCCTCCACCAGTGCCAATAGCCGTCAGCTTTTATAAACACATCAAACGGTGCGTCACTTTCAACTGAACCGGAGAGAATCCAGTACTGTTTATACATGGCGGTAAATACTTGAGAACAACCCATGTGCCCTTCGCGCTCATGATCCATTAACACTAAAAGCTCTGTGACGGGATATTGATTAGGCAATATGATAGGGTGCTTTTCTTCCAAGGAGAGAGTTGAGCGTTGCAATCGTCCGCCAACTCGTATAATTCCGTCGACAAGATAAGGATTAAGAGTTTGCAACTTGGTGGTAATGCCGCAAGTAACGTTTCCGTGAGGTCTCCAAACGCTAAAGATGTTGATACCAACGACAATTTAAATACCAATAACGGTATTGCAAATTCTGAAAATAACATGGGCTTGGTTTTTGCAAGATCAACATGTGATGCGTCGGTGTCGATATCTAGAAATACAAATGGTTCTAATGTGAATGATTTTGATCCTAAATTGTGTTGTGTTTTTGATGCTAAAAATTTCTCCGAAACTGATCGAGAAAATAATAGGAACAAAGAGGGAAGACTTTTTCAAAAAGAGTGGTTTGATAATTTCCAATGGTTGGCATATAATCGGGAAATAAAAAAGCTTTTTGCAAAGTTCGTGCCGATTTAACTACAGAATCAGAGAAAAAACGAAGCCTATTTGCAAATGAAACACTTGGTTTTAGCAACTGGAAAAAGGGAATGGAAAAACTAAAAGAACACGATGTTTCTGAACTTCACAAAAAATGGATAAAAAAAAACTTATGTTGGAGAGGAAAGATGAGTCGATTGTTTCTTTTATTTATGATAAAAAACAAGAAGCTGCAGCAACTTGGTAGAGCTGGAATGGAAGCAAGTTTTTCGACCTTAAAAACTCTACTAAGACAAGGGTTAGCAATCCGACGTAGAGATTCTTTTGAATCTAATTTCTATCAATTTAACAAAGACTAAGCTGAGCATGTGCCAGGTCTCAAGTTGCTATTGGAAGAAAAAAAAAATATGTCTAATGATATTGTTGCTGAAATGGAAAAAATGGTACTTACAGCGCGACGACAAATTCTTCGCTCAATTAATGGTAAGCAATTTTTTGCTATAATTGTTGACGAAAGTGCTGACATATCTAAAACTAAACAAATATCCATATCTTTTCGAACCGCTTCGGAAACTTACAATGTCAAAGAAAAATTTATTGGTACTATGCAAGGAAGGATTGACTGCTAATGCGCTGCTCTCTTACATAACCAACTTTTTCATCAGGTGTGGAGTCAATAATGACAAGTTCATGGCGATGGGCTTTGATGGCGCTTCAGCAATAAAATCATTAACAGAGAAATTGAAAAACTAAAACTGTCATAGGCAACAAGTTTCGTACATTCATTGCCTGGCCCATTGCACCGAGTTGTTGTAAAAGACATCATATCAAGTTCAGAATTGTTGCAGCTGGCAATGTGCACTTTGAAAAAATTGTAGCCTACACATTTTTAGGTGTTTATCCAAAGCGAGTGAAATTGTTTGAAGAAATGCAAGAGGCGAACCTTTTTGTTGACGGAAATGAAGATATAAGCATCTTATATCAAAAAACACCAACTGTTCGTATCAAAAGTTTATCCCAAACTCAATAAACTGCTCTCGCCGATGCTGCGAAGATAGTTATGGACAAGCAACAGCCGCTGATTGAAACACTCGAAGCCATCAAAGTTGATTCGAGCCTTTCATGGAAAGTGAAAGCAGATGCAAGATGCCTGATTCGAATGCTTTCGTCGTTTCCAACATTGGTTTTACTTGTATGCACTTTTCATTTGTTAGCTGTGTTGAAAAAACTTTCTAAAGAATTGCAAACAGTAAAATTTGCTGCCAACCACGTTATATATGCTTTTCAAAAAAAAACAAACCATCGAATCAAGGAAATGCAATGTGAAGAAGAATTCAAGCTTCTCATGGATAAAACCATACATTTTAAGCTGCCCAACGAAGATGAGATTCCATCCAAACGTCAACGTAGGGTTCCTTCACAAGCGGCACTACGCTTGTTCGAGTCTACCAGATTATGACGAAAGAGGTTTGCGAAAAGAATATTACGTCATACTTGACCAAGTTTTGTCAAATACGTATGGATAAACAATTTGACCGAAGTGATCTGAACAAAATTGGAACTCTTGAAAAGCTTCTTATTGATGGAGCAAATAATAAAAAAATTGATGACACATTGCGCCAACGCTTGGAATTGGAGTTATCGGATTTAATTGATTGTCAAGCACTGGTTGAAGAACTAAAAGACTTGCCTTTTGCTCTGAAGGTCTTTAATGCAAATTCGACCGTACCAATAAAAAAGTAACCAGTTTGGATACCATTTGCAAAGTAATGAACCATAATGCAAGCACAAAAAACTCTGTCCCACAATACACCTCGCCTTGCAATATTATTGCTGTGTCCCATTAACATCTGCAACGGCAGAGCGCAGTTTCAGCACCACGTGAAGAGTGAAAAACTATTTGCGCTCCACCTCAGGATCAGATCATTTAAACAACGCAATGTTTGCTTTAATTCACCCAAAGCTAATGGATCAAATGGATTTAAAAGCAATCACAAACGAATTTGTCAAACCTAATGATTCTCGCTTACACTACTTCGGACTTTCTTAAAACACTGACTGTGATTGATTTTAAAAATGATTGGATGCTAATTCTTTACTGTAACATATCGCTATTTGTAACTTTTGCTATTTCTTTTTCTGAATGAATAACATTTAGTTTTTTAATTGGTAAAAATATATGTACATGTATTTTCATAATTTGGCAGAACCAGCAATTTACCTTGTTGTTTTAACCATAAAGGAAGATTTGTTTGCCGCTAATTGCAGTACGGTATTGTGAAAAAACGTACTGTTATGGTCATGGGCGTAGCCAGACCAAAATTTCGGGAGGGGCAAAATTTTGAAAAATATCAAAATTTTCAGCAAAGTCAAAAAATAGATTTGAAAATCTTTCTTTTTGGCCTAATTTGGCTAAATTACACGTATTGACATCCCAAAATAGGGGTGTAGGGCGAAGCCCTTGCCGCTGGTAAAAAAATTTTGTATTTTTTAGGAAAAAATTGCTGTTTTTTAGACCTTTCGGGGGAGGCAATCGCCTCTTTTGCCCCCCTGGCTACGCCCTTGGTTATGGTGATACTGCTATACATAGAACCGCCAATATTTAGCTGAAAAAAACACTATAGTCAGAATCATATCAATAATGATTTTTATACGTAAATATTGCATCTTTTGGTTTTGTTGTAGAAGTGTTAAAAAGTAAAGCTATACCCAAGAACTTCTAAATCAAGGACATGCATTGTCTATGTCCAGACTTTGCTAGCGAAGGCGATCATCTTTACTGTATAAGTGCTAATGTATTACTGAAATCAACTAATGATTGGTCCGTAATTGCTTCAGACAAAAGCATTAAAACGTTTAAACGCATATTGAGGGATAAATACCCAAATATGTGATACCATGCCCACAGAACTACCCTTGAGTGAAATACCTGAAACCTGCCATATACAGCGCTAAATAGACATAAATATTTAATATGACATAAAAACTTTCACACATAAAAATTACAGTTATAAGAAATAAAAAAAACTTTTCAATTGCTAATAAACTTAATCGGACAAGCGCGCTTTCTTGATTGATGTCTGGAGGAGGACGGCGTTCTTTTGCTGATCCTTTTCCAAGTTATGCAGACCTTTCAAAAGTACATTTGCCACGTGTCGTCTGAGCTTGTCACTAGTGTTCAGGTTATTGTAGTCCTCCATCACTTGCAGAATCATCATGAGTCTCCTGCAGCAGCAGGCCCTGTGTCTGGCTTTGGTGATAAAGGCAAGTCGACATCGCACAAGGTCAAAAGTGGTTTGGTGGGGGATTTTCAGGGAGCCTCGTGAAACTTCGGAGATAAAGGCACTGACTTCTGTTGAGACTAGTTCATCCTCCTCATTGAAGATCAGGTGTTCCTCACACTTTTTCTCCAGCCACCCTGCCACATAGGCTGCACTGCTTTCCTCATGGATAGAGAGTGAAGGCTCAGTGCAGTCCTCAATGAAAGTGGCGTCCTCAGCATCAATGGCACTAGTAACACACGTGTGAGCCATGGTTTCCCCATTTACGTCCAAGGTCTCCAGATAAGAAGCGGCATGTCTAGCCAGGCGTTTTTTGCAGGCAGTCAAGACATCCCCAGAAGTCATAAAAGCATTTGCACCAGTCGATTGCCTATACACAGAAAATTCACCCTCTATCCTGTCACTCTGCAGCTCACGAAGAAGTACATACTGGAAGCCAGCATGGGTCAGGAGGTGTGCACAAATGGAAGTCAGGCCTTGCATGGTCTGCACAAGTGCTTTCTTAGTGTCATGGGTTACACACTGCTTTCTGCCTTTTCCGTGCCCAGAAGGGGCTTTCTGGAAAATCTGTAGATAATCGGACAAGTTGGTAGTGGTGTGGTCCTGAACATGCCGGTGGGGATCATTTAGCCTCACTTCTTGATGTTTTGATGACACATTCACAACATTCCACCAATTAAGCACAAATTGAATAAAGTCGGCTGTGTCGCCACACTTCTGGAGCCTGAGGGCAGCTTCAACTTTGTCGTTGAAAACTTTCAACACGTGCTGGACATTCTGCAGTTGAAGTTTTGAAGGTCGAACAGCAGCATCTGTCAGGGGAGATGTTTTCAAAAGGTTTGCCTTCTCAGCATCGTATAGCTTTCTGACGTCGTTGAAGGAACCAGTGACTTGGTTGTCGAAAGTCATCTTTTGGCAAGCCTCTGAAACAAAAGGAACAAACAGTAAAATCATCTCATGCTGGCATTTTTTGTTTTGGTGCTGCAGTATTCATTTCATTTTTTTTTTCTGTCACTGATTAAACAAAACTTTTTCACGTAAGAACTACATGAAGATATAATTATTTTGTAAGTGCTTTTTCTTAGGCTATTTTAAGTAAAATCACGAGTAATAATTGTTCGCTGTTGGTACTTAAATTTTTTTGCAAATCATATTTTTATAATAGATACGAAGTCTTTGCATAGATAATAATATTTAAATTTCTTATTAAGAGCAATCAAAATTGACAAATCTACTTATTGCGCAAAAAAACTCTCACAAACAGAAATGTCGAAATACAGCAAAACGCAGTCCAATGCATGAATACCAACACAATTAAAAATTAAATAAAAAAATCACGGAATTGTTATTCTTTTTATTCATCAATTAAGTTCCAGTTATAATCAAAGATTTTCATTTAAAATAAAATAATTTTCTTTCAAGCTTTTTTTCAAAATTTGTATTAAAATGTTACATACAGCAAATCAAAAATAGTGTAGACTCACCTGATATCCAGTTGTTTCTTATGCACTTCAATAGATGCACTGTGTCAAACAGTAGGTACCAACTCCGTGTGTTATCTAAAGGATGAGTAGCAGTGGCAGGGTAATCCGACTCTGATGGACGATCGAACATCTTGCAGTAAAGCTGGTTGATCTTGTGGTTGCTGTGATGGACCCAAGAACAGTGCCTCCAGCCTGTTCTACAACCATGGCAGCCTGCTTCACCACCTCAAATTGAAAAGAAGCTGTTAATTTATGGACAGGTGTAACAGATACCATGATGCTGGGGCCTCGATGAAGACACTTGGACATGACGCAAAGCATTGAAGTGGCTTTTGCGTTGTGGTCATTCTTGGCCATGCCACTGAGGACTCCTCCGGAGAAGGCTACTGTTGGCCGAATCTTCATCTCGTCAACTAAGAGAACTACATTTTTCTGTTGAGGCTTTTGAAGTTTGGCAACGTCTTTGATAAAATGTCCTTCACATTCACTGAAGAGACGACAGCTTGCAATTTTCTTCTACTTGGCAAAACTAGATACTCACGGAGTACTTCATAATTGCAGTGTGGAAAAGATCCCACAGCAAAGCAGTAGTCTTTTACAGTAAAATTTTTGTTGGCTAGAAGCTTCAAATTATTGATAATAAAATCGATTTTTTTGCCTTTTTTTTTGTCTTCAGTTTCTTGAGCCTGAAGCACAGTAACTACTTTCTTCAACACTTTATCCAGAGGAATTTTATAGTTAAAGCAAGTATGCACAACAGCATAAAACTGTGAATAGGAACTGAGGCCATTATTGGGGTTCAATATAGTTCCTAGGGGTACGCGAATTCCACTCTTGTATGCAAAACACGTAAGAGGAGAACATAGCGTTGACTTGTTTTCAACCAGAACAGTCATTTCGCATTCACGAAAGTCAGACGACATAAAAAGGAAAGCACACCTGTCAGATCTTCGGGTAATCACAACATTGTTATATTCCTTGTGAAGTTTCTTGTCAGGTAGAAATTCACTGAACGACTTGATCCTGTCTCTGGCCATAAAAACGTCAAGTTGTTTGTCTACTTGCTTTGCAGGGCGAGGAGGGATTTGGGGGGTTGGCAGACATGAAGCAGGTACATCAAAAATGCTAGGTGCAACAGCTGGTCTTGTTGTTCCACCTGGCAGTTTCTTCATTGGAGGATTTTGTGGCCAATGCTTCTCACAAATAAAAAAAGATTTAGCATTTGCAACATTAAAGTCTTTGCGAGGAGGAATCACAGCCAGCCACCTCTGCCTCTCAGGATCAAGCCTGGGCAGTTTGAATATTCTACGTTTTGATAAAAGGTCGTAGTTTCCTCTACAATTCACAATTCCACATTTATTCGGCATAATTACGTAAATTAATGCTCTTCGAAAAAAGAGAAAAATAATTATCAATATTACTCACAAACCTTGACCGGTCTGACCGGCCGGTAAAAAACCGGTCGAAACCTTTTGTTTTTTGACATTACAAAGTATATCATTTAAAACAATTTTATGGATTGTTTTGTTTCTAAAGTTATTTAACAACGCGATTTCTGAAATGGAGAGTCGTCCGTGATGAAAATTTACCATGTCGGCCGTAATGAAAATTTAGTACCGCAGCGTAGTTAAATCTAACCTATTCTTTGACCTCCTAACCCTCACCCCTATAAGGGTGAGGGTTAGGAGGTAAAGGTATAGTGGGTGTAAAGGTATACAGTAAGTTAGGGTGAGGGTTAGGAAGTCAGGAGATAGATTTAACTACAAAAAAATTTTCATCACGGCCGACTCTCCATTTGAACCCGATTTCTTAGTGTGAGTAAGTTTGAAAAAATTGTAAAAAGTGGTCAATATGCATGGAAAATTCACTTGTCATTTATTCAGAATGATGGGAAAAAGTTGAGCCCTCGACAGTTGAATATCTTTTTCTAGTAGTAGTAGGCCCTAGAGCCCTAGGCCTACGACTCAACTTTATCTTCTTTATGTAAGCTCGTATTTACTGTGCGTTCTACACTTAAAATAAAACAATGATTGATTGAGGAGGTCACCTAAATTTTCTGAAATTTTGATAGCTTTGAAGTAACACTACCTGACTACATTTTACGACCACTTGCAGCGACGCCGTTGATTTGACAAGTAACAACCCTTAAAAAACAGTCAATTACCAATCAGAACAATGCGTTTATCTGCCGGCCAACCGGAGAATGGTGTCGCCGGGTCACTAAAATAGCCTATTATCTTAAACAGGCCTAAATAGGCCTACCTATTACCTAACACTCGCCTATCCCTATGCCAACCAGTTTTGACACTCCACCTAACTTTCCTCAATTTGCTATAAATTTTAATGCTGTTCTTATTTAATTTTAAAAATCATTAAACGGTATTTCTTATTATTCTTTTTAATTATAATGAAACTTGAGTACACCTTACTAGGATTAAACTGCCTCGGTAACATACATTTAAATTTTCGTAAATGAACCTACCATAGTTAGCATTGTAGATCACAAAGTCTACCCTATGATGTAACAATGAGCTTTTATCGGCTGTGCAAATTAATAGAAAAAACAGTCGCCTTCGCTAGGATTATCTGAAACTAGCGCCTGCATGTCCTTGATTTAGAAGTTCTTGGCTATACCTTATACCTCAAAATCTTTTTTGTAATATCTCAACAGTAACATTGTATGTGGTTTCTTATATCATATTGTTCATATTTTTTTTCACCATTTTTATGAAGTTTAAAGTTCGGGTGTCACATTCTTGAACCTGGCCTTTCGTAATTGATAATTTGTTTGTTGTTATTTTTTAGTGATTATACGACGTACTCAGTACTCTGGCTTTGTTGAAGTGTTTAATTGTTTGACAACATTAGAGAGCAATGTTTGTGGTAATGACTGTACGTACAGTATTGAAAGTGCCCTTTAAAAAAGCTGCTCCCCCTTGCCCTTCCGACGTTACGGCACCCCTGTATGTCTTTGGCCACTATTCACGAGCCATATTCTTAGTTAAACACTTACAAATCTGGACAGAAAAAATAATTTATAAAATTAGGAATTGAACCAAACCCGAATTAAAAATTTGTATTAACCACTTATTGTTTTCTTTGAACCCAAACCAGAGCTGAACCGAAATTAAACCAGTAAAAATAAAACTTGCCGAACCTGAACCGGAACTGAACGCGTAAAAATAAAATTTGCTGAACCTGAATCGGAACTGAGTTTTAAAGATAAAATTTTCTGAACCAAAACCGGTAAAAATTTGTTGATACGGAACCTGAATCGGAACGTCATTTTAAACGGTTCGATGCCCTGCTTTGTTTAACCTTATAAAACGTGTCTAAATTTTTATTATTTCTCTATCTATTCCCCGTGAGTTGAGGACAACATCGGAGATGTTAAAACTTTTAGCTGGTGGACTCTGTTTTGTAGAAATCATAGCAGATTCTGGCAGTGGCGAAAATTGTCTACCACTGCGATACCGATAGCACGGACTTGATTTTTTTTAAAATTAGATTTAAGTTTTGCGCCATTACATGATTTAGGTGTTTTTGGTACGTTTATTCCTTGCAAAAGATCTGGTTTTTGGTTCGGGGGTTTAGGACATGAGGTCCCCCTTTCGGGCAATTTTTTTTTTCAAGACTTACTTAATTCACAATAATTTGTATGCTGCTTAGCCTATATCAACATCATGTATGTAACTGACGTCATAATTCAATTTTTTTGAAAGTATAGGCATAGGCTTACTTTTAAAAACTTTAAAATACACCACTTATCAAAATAAACCTATAGATGAGTCAATTTTTAAATTTAAAGAAAACTACTAATTAGAAGCCAGTAGAATAAGTGATAAGTAAACGAGTAATAAAAGGATGCGATTTTTAAACTGTGTACTCATATAAAATAAATGTTGGTCAAAGCAAAGATAATTAGTACATGCAGTAGTAGGCTACTTTGGGAGACAACGTTGGTGCCAAAAAAAAAAAAAAAAGTCAAGATGTTACTTTGACCCCTAATAGACTTTTATATCTGTCTTTTGAATGGATTCCATTGGCTTTGCTGTTTACATAACTTGCAAAATCTATAAAACCCATCTAAGTAGGCTATTTTAATCAATTAAAAGCGAGGGCAATTAGAATTTAAAGTTTAGTGTACTGTAGTGAATGGAGGGGACAAGTTGATAAAGACAGTCAAGCTTGTGCAAGAACAAACTAAAAGGCCTTTTTGCCTGACTTTAATATTAAGCCGACTATTTTAGTAGGGGCGGCATTATATGCAAATTTTTTTGTTTAAGTAGTCTGCTTTGCCCTATTTATTAAACAATGCTTTTAAAGAATGAGGAAAAACGTCAAAAGCAATTTTTGAAACTTTTTTTGAAAAATCTTTTTGTTCTTCTAAGGTGGTAGGTTAGCAGTTTAAGGTTAACCCACCACACATCAATATTTTTATTACTTTTTCGTTTGACGGAGACGAAGTCCTAAACCGATTATTATGCTTGGTAAATGTTGCATTAATTGATCAAAATATTTATATAATTTGTATGTAAAAATATATAAAAATATTTTGATCACAATCACAAAACCTTTAGGTCTACTATCTACGGTATTTCTTTTAAAACTACTTTTTGCAAACAGTTCGTATAATAGCATTTCAAATCTTCTTTATTTTTTCCATGTGTAACAACGCGAGGTACAACAATTGACCAATCACGATTCGATATCCTCAAAGTAAAGACTTGTATGGCCAAATCAAAATTTCAAAGTAATCGACAATCTTCCAGTTGAACAAGATTCAATAAACCTGTTAGCCTATAAAACCTGCAAGAAAAAAAATCGGCAACAAATTTAAAAAAAGGAAACTAATTATGAACCAAACGCACCAACAAACAACAAGATTGCATTAAATCGAAAACACAAGTTACATAGTCAGGAAACTTCCATGTCACACTATAACTGCTAGATCGCCTTCCAAATAAAATTCAAATAAATAAGCAGGAACAAGTAATGATTACTTGTCGGCGATTGATCAGTCAAGCACAATTAAATTATCTTTTATAAAACAAAGTAGTATACGTCAATTAGATCATACTACAAGTGTGCAAAGAATATAAATACTATCCAACAAGAATAAGACACCTGGGTAAAATAGCACGATCTTAAAAAACCAAGTAAAAATTCACAGTGTTAAAACGTAAACAAATACTTACATGTTGCGTAGAAAGAGTAAAATCCTTTTTTAAAGCACAAAAATCTTAAATAGTATTTTGAACAGTTGAATAGCAGCAGCACGTGATAACATATCTACAGTTTAATAAACACACGATGGAGCTAAAATATCCGTTGGTAAAACAAGCACATAAAAATCACGAAAAATTGCCAAAATATATAACAAAAACAATTTTTTTCAGTTCTATTTGCAGTGGTTAGCTATGTTCTGGAAGTATAATGGGTACATTTCTTATGTTTCTATATAACACCCGAAATCAAAAACTAATGAAATCATAAAAACGACATATAATTGAGAAATAAAATCAGTCTAATCAAATTCTTCAAACTTCGAATATAATGTATCATATGCACTGTGATCCTGCCAGAAATTTCCTGTGGAAAAAAAGTTGAAATATTTCTTATAATGGTAAAAAAACTGCTTAAATTTACAGAAAAACAAAATTATTAGCATTTGTAAAAACAAACAACATTTTAACTTTGTCATCAAATTACATTTGAAATTAGCTTTAACTCAAAAATATTGATCGAAAGCTATACAACAGTGCATGGCTGAAGTGAAAAAATTATGTTAATATTGCAACCACAAAAGAACCTTTTCAGACGAAATCAACAGACAAAATTCTTGCAACTTTTAAATGTTTTACTGCTGGAAAGTAAATAATTTGCAGAATACCAATCTGAGCAACAACTTGATTGCGTAGAAACAGCCGCGAAAATTTATAGTTACTTAAAAACACTCTGGCCGTTAAAACTTCACTAAAATGATCCACCAAAAACTTTGATTTGCAGTAACGATTAAACAATAATTTTAAAACGAAAATCTCTAGAAAAATGAACTAACAGTTAATCCAAACAGTTAATCCAAAATATTAAGCAAAAAAAAAAAAAATTCTTAGCACTTTGTGCCGAAAACAGAAAAAAAATCACGTTATCATCATATATCGTTCATCTAAAAAAAACTTTTATCCAAATAAAAAGTTCAACAAAGCTAAAGTCAAATTGAAAACAGACTTAAAGCAAAATTAACAACACACTAGCAAACGTGTTTTTCAGTAATTGTAAAATTACAAATCAGTAACAAGCAAATCACAACATATGCTTTACGAACGACGAACGAAAAAAACCTTCCAAGCATTTGGAAGAATTCCTTTACATCAGCTCTGCGAATAAAGCAATCAAATTGTTTATATCATACAATCCTAGCACATGGCAGCACTCATTTGCGTAACCTTCATCCCAGCAAAGATATGGAAATATATGAAAGATCCAACATATACCTAAAAATGAACAAAAACGATGACAATCGCCGCATAGTGTAACGTATTTTCAGAATCCATATTGTTAAGAGCCACTATTTTTTTACCTACTGTTAAATAGAATGCGTTGCTTTACTACAGTGTCAATTTTAAATTTCATTCTTAATCTAATATCAAAAAAAACCCAAGCTGTTTCTTCATCACACGGGTCATATCGACCTTCAATCGCTGCTTTCTGTTTTAGGCAGAGTCGCAATCGAGCAACTCGACCCGTTCAATAATCGTGATGAAATTGCACAGAAAATCGCTCGGATCAACTGAGCGTCGAATTCGACTCTTTTGTTCGCAAGTCAGATTCTTAGCGCACTAAGTTATCTGGCAACAATGCTTTGCGTTAAAACAACTACCTCTGGGTGAAACTGCTAAGACTGAAGAAATTCAAAATCTTAGAATAAAAGGTTGAAAATTATCGCTCTTATTCAAAACAAAAACAACGAAAAATAAAATTCATCGAGAAAAAATCAAACAAAGCTGAAGATGACGCGGCGATGGGCCAGATTAGTCTTGAGTTTCTATAAATTCAATCTGTGTAGAAAAAATTGCTGAAACTAAGCAAGAAATTTTATTTCACCTGTTGTATTTCTCAGCAAATTCTTTCGCATGAACAGCCGATTTAAAGGAACCAACAAAACATTTTTCTTCGGATTTATATTCTACATTCTAAAAACATAAAAACAATGAAACGTAGCAACTTCAACTTTTAACTTGTTACTATCAATATTCAGTTTTATTTCTACAGAGATTATAAAATATATTGATAAGAGCTAACTTGAGTTTATGCATCAATCCACTCGAGCAGAAAGGAGCTTTTATTTGAACAAATGCCATCGGAAGGGACAAAGTCATTTACATCACTCTCCGCGTGTCCGCGATAAAGTACGAAGTTCATTTATCGATATTAATACAATCAATGGCGTACGCAGAAAGTTTCCGAGGGGGGGCCAAAGCTTCGTCACAATCGTGTGACGTCACAAATCGACTTGGGAACAAACAAAACAATCGTGTGACGTCACAAATCAACTTGGGAACCAACAAAAACAAGTCACAACCTCAATATCAACGCTGTCCGGGTCAGAATGGGCGTTACCCCGACGCGTTTTTGTTTCTTCGAGAGAGAGAAAAGACCTTTTTTACTTTATTTTCGGCAACCTAAAACCTTAAGGTTTAGGGGCGCTAGCTTAAAACCAGTATTTAATTTTGCTCACGAAATGTTCAAGTCGCGGCAAAAAGTATTTGCAAACCTTTGCTTTAAACTACGAATTTTACCAAAATGTTTTTGTCTACAATCCCTACTTTGTGACGTCACTAGAGCAACCCACCTCGATTGGTCCGATGTTCTTCATCAGCCGAACGATTGAATCTCGACTGGTGGCTGACGCGATGTTGCTGATCTTGACAGAGCGGATCGTCGGTGACGAGATTCCACGAATTACCGCAACCTTCAAAGACGAGAAGAAATTGTGAAGTGTGACTACTCACGTCTCGTCCTAAAGTCAATTCGGTGCTAGCAGTGGAAGGAGGAGTAGAGCGCCCGAAAACGGCAAATTAATAGAACGAACTTATGATTTGCTTGGTATCAAACATTTACGATGGTTGGGTTTGTTAAACAATCAAGATCGCGATTTTAGAAATTGAAATGAATCGAATTTAAACAGAACATTTGTGATTTGTGACGACAAAAAACTTGATTAGAGGCTTTTAAAAACGAAACAATAACAAATAATAAATTAATTTAAAGGAATACTAAAGTCGATACATAATCAAAACGAAGCTACTGTGTCACGAATTAACATGCAACAAAACAAGGCTGTCAAATCACATCGTTACTCACAAGAGGGTTCTTGCTTGGGTCATCTGAAAAGTAATAAAAATAAAGAGTTGCAATGATGTCACACATTACAAGCTGTGTTCTGGATTTGTGCAACAAACAAATATCGGGTCTTTGATCACAAAAGTTCGATAAAACGTTTAAACCAGACGGAGATGTGAAAAAGAGAGGTGAAGAAAATACAAAAAAATTATGTTTGCCTCAACCAATAAACTTAATGGAAATACTTTATGCATAAACTATAAACTACCATAAAGCTTTGACAAGCCCAAAGGATATAGATTCAAACCGAATTATTTATACAGAATATACAGAATTTTCTACATTACTTAATTTTTACAGTAAATTTTAAAGTATAATGTCGTTATTAAAATATATTGTTATACTAAAATCGGCAGCAAGCAAAAATGACAATCTAATTTTTTTATTTAAAATCAGGATTTTGAGTTTTTATAAACTCAATAACGATTATCGTCACCTTTTCCACGTCGCTGTGCTTTTAACTGCAGGATTTGTTTCCTTTTTTCGGCTTGTTGCTTCAGCTGCTCTTCATATTCCCTGTTGGTTTCCACTTGATTTTTCCACTGAAAAACAATTTTTATTTATTGAAATATTACTGTTACACTTAGCTACAATAAAAAGTTAACAAGAACAGTTTCAGATAAAAAAAAATTTTTGTGTGGCCAAACAATCAACATGAAACCGGAGTCACTTTTATAGGCAAGCAGAATGATCTCATTTAGAAAATTGACAAAATATACCTTATACCAAAAATACAACATAAGTCATTGGGATATACCGAGCATCGAACTCCCGTCTTTCTGCTCGCAAATCATTTTTTTTCTTTCAAATCGAACAATTAGGAAGCAACAACGTTACTTTTATTATTGGAAATATGCTTTCAATACTGGAGCAGTGGCTTATGTTTATTACGTCTTTTTTAGGTGAATTTTGGAAACAACGCGACCAAAAAAATAACAGGATTGGTTCTAAAGTTTATTAAATTAATTGTTTCGACCTCGAAAGCGAAGTAAAGACAAAAAAATGGTGGTCTTTACTTTAAATCAAAGAGTCTTAAATGTTTTTGCTTCTATTAAAAAGACGAGAAGTTACCTTTTCAGTTTGAGAGCTGCTATACTACAGTCATGAACAAAAGTTTAAGACCAAACACCAAAAACAGCCGAAATTGGGGTACTGCATCAGCCAGTTGTCCTGATTGCATCGTATCAACTGTTTTAATTTTGTTTGTTCTTTTAAAAAGTTTTTTAGCTGCTATCAACACCTCGTTCTGATTTTTTGCCGATTTCTGGGGCGAAAAAAGTCCCTGACAGTCGTTCAGGTGGCCCAAATCGTAGCCCTACGCAGTCAACAGTTGACAAAATGCAATATTGCAGAGAAATTGCAAGTTAGCAAGTCAGTCGTGCATCAAACGATCGTCAAGTATAAAGAATTAAGAATCTACAAGGGCCGTAAGGGGAGTGGAAGACCTGGAAGCACCACAACATCTTGATGAAAAGGATGTTTGTCAGGTCTCCAACAAGCTCCGTGATGAAAATCAGGGCTGAAATGCCGCAGAGGGGATGCAAAGTGAGTCATATGACAATTTTTCGTCGTTTATCGAAAGAATTTAAGTTGAAATCCCACAAACCCGCAAAACCGAAGGATAAAGGGTCGAAACGGCAACCGTCAAATGCCCCAGAGTTGGCTAGAGTGGCAAAAGAAGTCTGGGTTAGGGAAATCTCGAAGGAGTAATGCCAAAGTCTAATAAACAGTGCGCCGAGGTGCATGGAGGCTGTGATCAGGAACAAAGGAGAACATACCAAATATTGAATTTTGAACAATTCACTGATCATGGATAGTAAAATTGCATCGTAGTGATATATTTTCCGTGTTATATGACGATCTTATCAGAAATAAAAGTAATTGTCATGTTTAAATGCGATGATATGGGCCTTTTCGTAAAATTTTGAGCATGGTCTTAAACTTTTGTTCATGACTATAGAAGCTTTCGTGAAACTACAACTGGCTTCTTAAAATAGTCCTTCCTAGAATGTACAGCAGAAGTGAGCAAAATTCTAGGTCGAGGACGGGATGTAAAAGTCGATTTTGATCGAGAGCTGCACTAGTACATACAACAAAAATTCGTGGCTCAAACTTACTATAAAAAAGTTTTTACTTCTATTTGTTACACGGTTCACATTAAATGCTCGGCGGGCCGCATGCGGCCCACGAGCCGTTGTTCGCCCACCACTATAGCACAGTGACATTTTTTGTTCCGTCATTGCGATCACATCACACACTCATAAGCAAAACTCTTCTTTGAGAGTAACAAGCAGCCTTCACCACCAACGGCACTCAGCGTATCTGTGAGTGCCTTGTTTTTATGGTGTCAATGCGAGATAGGCGCTTTTGGCCCAAGTAATGAATTCGTGTCCAGTTGATCACGACCAGTCGCTAACTGTCAGGCAGCACTTAATCATTTTCTTTTTAAATTAGAGAAATTTTATTCAGAAAATCTTAAAATCGCGTTTTGATCAGATCAAAGCTAAAGCGCGGAAGATACGATTTTGAGAGAAGAGTAGTGTCCGCTCTAGATACTGAGCTGCTAATGCATAAATCGACTTACGTTTGAAACTGTCGAGTTTCTTTTCGGAACGGCAGCAGGAGGAGGTTTTAAACGGGATCGAACTTGAGGTCCCGTCAACGCTGTTTCTCTGCGTATATTTATATTATAAAGGTTGAGATACGAGTTAATACGTAGAGCGAAAACAAACATACTCGATTTAAGTGACATTTTTAGGCTAAACATGGAAAAAGGTTGCATTTTTAAAATAACAACGTAAATGGGCTTTAAAGTAATTGTATTAAGAACACGAAAATATACATCTGATCACAAACAAAACTCACCCAGTTAAACCAGAGGAATTCACGGTTTCCTTTCCACCCATAAACTTTTGTTCGTTAAGAGCAGGTCGAATAAACGCCGAAGGCACTCTTTCTGGAAGCCGATATTTAGGCTGGGTGCCTGGGGCGAACTGGAGATTTTTTTGAGTTGGATCAGTAAGTAAGGAGCTACTTTTCATATTGAGTACAGTTTGAGGTGGGGGACGTGTGATATCGATTGGTGGCGCTCCAGTAAAAAGAGTCGAGTTAGCTGTTGGGGGCGGTAGATTTGGGTTAAAATGTGGGGGACGACTAGGGTTGATAGAAGTTGGCGGTCGAAGAGGCTGACTGGGTACTACACCTGGTGGTGGAGGCTGGCTAGGCGCAACGCCAGATGCTATGGTCGGAGGCAGTAAAATCGGAGGGGGCACATTTGGTCTAGGCGGAAGCAGAGGGCGAGGGTACTAAGCTTACCGATCCAGAATTTACAATAGATTGTGGGGTTTGATTAGGGGTGATTGTGGGTGAGGCAGAAATTCTTGGCGGAATAACCGGAGGAGGAACGGTTACAGGAGGGGGAGGAACGTTAACAGTAGGAGCTCTACTTGAAGAAGGATCGACAACAGTACCAGCGAAGAGGAGGAGGAGGAACATTTATGTTTACTGGAGGGTGAGCTCGGGGGAAGAGAATTAGCACCGGGAAGAGGGGGAGGAGGGAAAAGAGAAGAGGGGATTTACAACAGAAGCGGGTGGTAGCAGGTGTTTGCAGTGCCGTGGTCGGTAGTTTACGAGGCGCCTTTAAAATGAGGATTGATCAAAATCTTTCCTGGTTTAGACGGCTCTAAAAAAAAATGTCAGGGTTTTTTATCAATCATGACCAAAAGATAGATTTCAAAAATCTAATTTCATCAAAAGTTAATAACACATTTCTTCACATTCAAACCTGTGCATAGTAAAAAGTCGCAAATAATCAACCATATATCGAAAAAAACGATAATTTAACAGCGATAAGTTTCCGATCATCGAAGCACATATGAAGCGCGAATATTCACTCACTTGGAGACTTCCGGCTCGACGATGGCGACTTCCGACGTGGAGGAGGAGGAGATCTCCGTTTTGGCGAATACGAACGAGAACGGCTTCGCCGTCTGGGCGAATACGATCTGGAGCGACGCCGCGATCGCTTTGGCCGTCTGCAAGAAAAACAAGTAAACATTGAATACAAAATAGTATCAAACAAGTATGAAACGAAAGTAAAAAGCATCGCGACACATTTCATTTACTTAAAAATACAAACTTTAGTTGAACAAATTATGAAATGCAAAGACAAAAAGCTTTCATCTTATTTCGCATTAAAATTGAACCAAGTCGAAGATTACAAAGTGAGCTTTTAAATAATGTGAACCTGCTGCTTCTTGACTTCGGTGATCGAGATCGCGATTTACGTGGTTTTAATACAATGCGTTTGCTGTTTCGGGGAACGGGAGACTTTGACCGAGATCTGTGTGGAAATTCAAATTTCAATATAATATTTGTATTGCGATTTTTAAAATAACTTCTAATTAGTTATTAAGCAAATCGTTATAGAATGAAAATGTGAACTTTTACGTGTAACTGTTTCATAATCTAAAAATATAGAGAATGAGCTCTGCTGCGTAGATTGAATAATGAACAACAGTGCTGAAAAATTTAAAAGCAAAATTTCTAGAGCGAGTCAAAGTGAAAAAACGTGCAGTTCGTTAAAAAAACGATGTGCTTATTAACATTCTAAATAAGTGTTTTTTAAAGTACCTCGTAATTTTAACTGATAGCTTTGGAGATGACCTATTCGCTTTATTAAAAATAGCTTGTCTGCTAGATTTCGAGTCTGACAATTTTTCCGGTTCATTTCCAGCTTCTCTTTTGACAAGCGACATCACTGTTGGAATAGGATTTCCTTGATTTTGTTGGACAGCGTTGGTCGTTTCAGCAACAGGAGCCCCTGGCGCGGATGAACGAATAATGGGCGCTTGCGCAGTAATAGCGGGGGCTGGCAAGGTTGGAGTGTTTAAGAGCGACCCGATCGACTGAATAGGAACAATAGGTGGGGGAGGAAAATTTCTGGGTCCGAGCCATTGAGGAGGGGGAATCGAGACGGGCAACGTTGCAAGTGGTGGGGGTGGTCTCATTAAAGGCCAAACGTTAGGTGGCGGGCTACCTAGTATTGACTGTTGAAAAGGAGGATTTTCAGTTGGTACTTGAGGTCGAAAAGTTGTTTTAGCACCTTGCAAACCCGAAAACGACAAAAAACCACCTAAAAAAAAAACTTGTTTATTTTACAATGACTGTACCAAATTTCATTGAAAAAACAACGATTATTAGCACAATTTTAAATAAAAAATACCGTAAATATAAAATATAAAAAACGTTTTTAAAAAATTTACTGTACAAATCTTAAAACGAGGTCATGAATATTATTTCCTCTAAACCAGTGGTTTTCAACCTTTTTCAAACCCCAATCCTATTTCCAACCCGTCCCTTAAGTTAACGTCCCATACCATTCCCTAAAGTAAGTTAACGTCCGCCACTGATTCCCGGGGTAAAAATCTGGTGAACTCCAAAACACAGTCTTCATTTTAAATAAAAAATTCTGTTCATCAAACGCTCCCGCGACCTCCAGGAAATAACCAAACGACCCCCCCCCCCAAGTTAAAACCATTGCTATAAACTGTGCGCACCCAGAAGACTTTCTAATTACTTTTTCTTTTGATTCAAATTAATTTTTGATTTATAAATTTACAATTAGAGTTGCATTAATTTACTGAAATTACTTTCGATTGCGCTCATATTAGGCAAAAAACCAACTCACTGCATACTAATAAATTTCTGTGTAATTAAAAGCAAGGTTGGCCATGAACTACGTACAAAAGGTTATCAAGAGTTGAAAGATTGAGATACAAATTAGGGGAAATGTGGAACCAATGAGCCGGATATTATTAATTTACTGCCAAACGCAAAGTTGTTTAACCAGCACCCTCAAAATTGACGTCAATACGGCTTTTGAAAAAAAAAAATTTTACCTAAATTTAAGCAGTCTGCGAAAACCGATTCAAGAATAATCGCATTTTTCAAGCAACTGGATCAAAGGTTTCCGATTTTTTCACGGGGACCTATAAACTTGGGGGTGGGACTTTTGAGCATACCGTGTTTCCCCGATAATAAAACCTGCCCAATAATAAGACCTAGCATAATTTTTAAGGATGATTCTAATATAAGCCTTACCCTTAAAATAAGCCCAAGTTGACTGGTGACCACAAAACTTCCCTAATCTCAGCCAATCACATTCTTCCTAATCTCAGTTAAGCGAAAACTCCGCTGGAATTTTGGAACCCGATGACTTGCAAGGCATTCCAGAGGATGATCATATGATTGTTTTTGAATAAATTGTTGTTAACGAGTTTGTGAATAAAAAACGTGTTAATGATAAGTAAATGTAGATAATTTTTCGTAATTTCTGTTTATTTAAAAATCTCTTAATTTCTACTTTGTAACTTCATTTTTCGATATATCAAAATAACACATCCCCAAAATATGCCCTAGTGTAAATTTCGGACTGAAAATTAATAAGCCCTGTCTTATTTTCAGGGAAACATGGTAGCATTTCTTTTTGAGACTTCGGTTTTTATCTCACGCTTCTTATTCATCAATAACACTTCTCAACAATGCTTTGAAACTGAGCAAGTTTTAGACTTTTTTGCTTCTTTAATAATTCCAAATGTTGTTCGATCAACGCCACAAGTTTTTTTTGCGATCATTCATATATCTTGTCATAAATGACTAGATAAACAGACAGCTTATTAAGTATGGCATCATAAAACAATCCCATCTTTTCTTTGTTTTTCTAAATCTAGGCATCCCTGTAACTGGAAAAAACCAATTAATGTTACATTTATAATGCTTACTAACAAAATTTTACAAGCTCCACAGAATAAAAGAGGATAACGAATAATGTAGTACAGGCTCAATGCAATCCTCATTGTGCAATATTTACAATAGTAAACTGTTAAAATTGAAGCTCAGTTAAAAAAAAACAACGCAGTGCCAATTATCATGGGATTTGTGAACAATGGTTTTAGAGCTCAACGGCATGACTCATAAATCACCAAAGTAAATGGCTCAGTAAAACATTCTTTAATAACCAATTTTTATCTACCGTATATACTTGTGTATAAGTCGAGGTCAAGTATAAATCGATGTATATTTTAAGATAAAAAATTGCGTCATTGTAGGTATTACCTGTGCATAAGTCGACCGTGCCTGGAATCTACAGTCGACGTATACACAGCTACCCAAAATGACGCAAATTTTGGTCGTAAAATATACATCGATTTATACATGACTTCGACTTATACACAAGTATATACGGTAAATGTATTTTTTCCAATATTCTGTCAAAAAAAATTTACTGGAAAATTAATTTACGTGCCAACTCCAAGCTATATCAGCAAACCAAACCTAAACTTTATATTTACAAAAATGTGCTTCAAGTAAAAAAAAGTTTTCAGCTTTAAACACGTGACCAAGCCGCTGAACCTTCCTTGCTCAAGCATTTTATCGGCTTTGTTTCAACAAACCTATAATCACGTGGGAAGCCCTATAAAAGCCGCCTGGTTGATTTCAACGCCTCAGAAATTTTTAAAAATTAACAGGAGTTTTAAAAAGCGCATGGGTCATAGGTACCACATTTTTCCCTTAAGAAAACATAATAGTAAAAATAGAAAAACTAGCAAAATAACTTTTATATAGATTATTATTCAATAAAAAGGGAGTTTTGACGTTTGACATTTTAATGCAGTTGATGATGGAATGAGTTAAAATTTCGAAACGTCCTATAATAATTTGTTCCCAGTATATTGGGTTTACTTTTTATTCTCAAAAAAAACTTGATTTATGCACTGTCCAATATAACTACGGTTAAATGTAATCCAACGTCAAAAATGAAAACTTAAAAAAGCTATTTTATTTACTTTTTCCAGTAAATCTAGGCTGTGTCGTAAAACCTCGTTTCAACAATCGATTGTGGTTTCTTTTGTTGAAGCGCTTTTCTTTTTGTTGCTTATTAAATTCTTCAATTTTTTGTTGATCTTCTTGGGAAATTTCCAAAGTGTCGGGAATATTTCTTGTACCTGAATTTCTCCTGCAAAATACGCCAAGTTCTTGCACAATTTACTCAAGAAAATAATATTGCTCTTAATTCTGAATTTGGAAACTTACATCCGTGGTACTCAAGAAAGCGGCATGGTTAAAATAAAAACAATTTTCAAATGCCGGGCAATCATCTATTAGCGCGATCAAATCTAATTTCAAATCCTCTTTAGTCTTAACGACCAGATTTCTACGCTTCAGCAAAACTCACACAAGAAGAGGATGCATAAAACTTCAAATTCTCGTCTCAAAAATTTTAAGCTTGATCGCGGTAAAGAAACTCTCGGCAATTGAACAAGTTTTATCGAATCTGCGGCTTTGTGTCGGGCGTTTGTTCGTTTTATGAAGACAACTAAGCGGTGGAACGGGTAATTCACTTTTTCTTTTTTTTATTAAGCATCTGTAGTTGCTTTTAAAATATTTCTAATGGGGCAATTGTGCAAAAAGCAATATTAAAGAAAATTACGTGTTCACTGTATACTTATTCATTGTAGGGTTACAAGGTAGCAGCAATCGTTAAAGATACTATATCTCTTTTTAACGTGATACCATTGGTATTTGATAGTTAGACCTGTTTGACCAAGCCATCAACATAAAATTATATAATTTTCCAGGGCAGGTTAAACGTGCGTCAAAGACAACACGCACTTTTGAGAACGGAGAATCGTCACTGACTAGTCATAGCAGGCTACTATAAAGTGCTTTACGCAGTGGCACGATTACACGAGAAGGGGAGAAAAATAGAAACACGAAGATAAAACTGTTCAATGAGGTCTGACTGTTCCGAGTTACTAGGCAATAAAATAAATCAAAAAATAACATGAAAGGTTGAAACAATTAAACCACAATTTAAAAGAACTACCTTTATGATTAATCAATGTTTTTTTTTAATCATCTTTAAAGAGAACGAAAAATTGTAAAAAAATACTTATTGTTCTGACTTGCTAGCAAAATTTAGGTAAAAATATGTTGAAACTTAGCTATTGAGCAAAGGGGAATTTGGAAAAACCTAATTTTAAAAAATGCTATTGTCAGGCATTCTGAAATTACTTTAATCGCACGTAATTGATCCAACACAGTAGTGGCAGCACACCAATACCAAACTTTAAGACATAAAAATTCGTAATTAAAACAAACCTCTTTGAACTGATATCTAAAGCTTTGATATCTCTTTCCGATCGAAAACGATCACGCTCGATTTTTTCATCACCATCGCTGTCTTCATCTTCGTAATTCACGCTTGCTTCTTATATCAAAAAAATTAAATAAGCATGCCATTCACTTTTAGACTGTTTTCGGCAATTTGTTACAATGCATTTACATATCGGTGTTGTAAATTCACTACAATGCTGTCAATGAACCAACAATTGAACCGTCGCAACATGTAAAAAGTGTGAAAAAATGGTTGACCTATGTTAATAAAGCATAAAATTATTTTAGAAATAATTACTTTAGTGTTAAGAAGATTTTTAAACGCAAATGAATCAAGGAGACTTTGAAATTATTAACAAAAGATGCAAGACTTGAAAGAAAGTAAACCCTCACATCATGTAATGTACTGTACAATCGAATTACTTCATTGCTTTTTTTTTGAAAAAGCTTTGTACAGTAATATAAATTTTTTTAAAATTATAATTTATGTATCTTATACCTGCTTCCATCTGAGGAGCTTCTTCAGTAGAAACAGCTGTGGTTTCCTAAACATCATATAATTCAGAACCAAAAACCTTTCTTACTATAGTAACCAACCAACTCTGTAGGTCAGAATAAATAAATGTATTACCAATGTATTTGTAACATCTGTTGAATTGTTTGAAATTCTTCGGTAAATTTTAATTTTTTTTCTGGCAGTATCGTCACCATTTAAAGGTCTATCATCAGTTTCATCTCTGGTATCAGTACCTTCAGAGTCAGAGCCATTGATTTGAGAAAGTTGTTGATTGACAATAGTCTAATAAAAGCAAAACATCAATTACTGAAATAATTTTTATACAAGCATGAAAACAGCAAAAATATTATACATGGACAAATTACAAAGCAATTGCTATGAATTGCTCTCAAAGAAACCCAAAATCTGCTTGATTAAATTTTTTTTGTTTATATTTTCTTTTTTTTAAAGTCATACTTCAGTAAGTTAATGTCGACTAAAGCTGCTGAAAGTTCACACCAACATGACAAGAACTGGAGTTGAACCCATATCAAGTTGATGACTGTCATTACTGTCACAAACTTTGTTCGGGAATCCCAAAGGACCAGTTGAGCTAGGTAACCCGAATACCTGCGCTGAAACAAAGCTGTGTCTAAATTTTATTTTATTCCGGCTCAAGAAGTAGTTTTGCTATGAGCCCGACGGTTTATACAGTTGGTTAACGAAAGCTCGGATTGATTTTGTTGAAGATTCTTTCTCACAACAAACAGAGACCACTGTCTCTAATAACAACAAATGTATTACAAAATCACGACCGACGAAATTCTATTCCACGCTTTGCCAAACTGCAAAGCGAAATCAACACTATAACTCGACTCAATCAACACAAATAATTCTACCTCTGTAGAACAAAACCGCCAACCACTGGCACAAAATAAATTCAACAATTGTCCACCGACACAAAATCTAACGGTCCACCTCCTGTGGCCAAACAAATTCACCTTCGCTCGAGCCGCCACTCGAGTCGCTTCAAATTACTTCACAACGATAATAATCATCATAATAATAATTTCTCGCTACGCATCGGCTTTATATAGAAAACAAAATCACGTGACGTAAACTTTCTCGTAAATTCAAGATTCAGCCAGAAACCCCTGGAGAGTTCGTTACGCGAATCAAGTGGAATATACGCGAATTTTCCAGTACAATGATGTTAGTCAAAAACATATTACGTCAATACAAAGAGAAAAAAAGAGAAAAAGATACATGTATCGAGCCATATAACAAATTGGACGTATATCGCAGACAGCGCTCAAAGAGCCGCATTTATTCTCTTATAATAAAACTACGAACTGCTTTTAACGGGGATACACTACATCGTTATGATTAAAATTATGAATGAAGTGTGACAATTACCAAAACCGAGCTCTAAACTATTGGGCACACAACCTTTAAAAACGTGTTTTTCAAAAATTTTTCTGTCTGTTTAGTTAACTCACTTAATTACTGTCTTTTATCTAAACAACTTAGAGGCCAAACATAAGCTAAAATTCTACAACAACAATAAAATTTTATCATTATGTCTAGCACCTACTTATCTTGAGGTAAACTGAAGAGATCACTCACATTCTGTCACTATCTCATGGCATTGCACATGAAAACTATCTTTGCTCATCACACTGCTTAGGCAACTTGTGGGCTTAGTATCAGGTGCTGGCACCAAAACATTGTGCAAAACTGCCCTTTTTCTGGCCTCCTTGACAGTGGAGTATTGTGCTCCAGTCTGATGTCACAGCACACACACTTACCTCACAGTGTCTTGAATGACACTTTGCACATTGTCACTGGATGCCTGTATCCCACTCCAACAGACTACTCTACCTATACCTTTAGACATCCAGCCAGCTGAGCTTTGCCAACTAGGAACAACACTCCTTGGCTAACTTTGGCACTCTGAACCCTGACCATATATTGCACAGTCTTTTAAGTGGGGTTTCATTCATCTTCCAAGTGAGACTAATATCTAAAGGCCTGTTGTGCCAGCATTTTATTTCCAAGATTAGTATCAGGTTTATTGGAATGTGCTTGCCAAGAATAGCTTGGGTTAATATGTCTGCAGAATGGTGTGTATGGTTTCATTCATCCAAGCACAAATTGAATCTTGCTCCTTCACTAAGTTGTGAATATGACACCACTGAAAAAACCACAGACCCTGTCTTAACAGCATGCCACCATGCCCCCTATATTGGGTACCACATGGAGCACAAAGTATGATGCATCTGGATGACAAAACCAGGGTTGTGGAGTCGAAGTTGCATGTTTTAGGGAGGAGCCAGGGTTGTTTTTTCAGAAATGCTGAAGTCAGTGTTTGGAGCAGGAGTTTTTTTTCTGATATTCTCAAGTAGAAGTTGGAGTCATAAAGTTTTTAATAGCTAAAGCTGGAGTTGTAAAATTTTAAAGAGCTGGTTTGGGAGTTGCAATATCTCCAACTTGACAACCTGAAATGAAACTCAATGTTGGCTCAACAACATCACTGCCAACATCTGATCTGCGAAATACAGAAGTCTGGTAGAAAAAGGATAAACCCTTGGCCCCAGTCTCTGTCTGACCTGGAGTAGATGCACTTTCATACAACAACAGCTTAATTGCTTCATTAATTTTACAAGAGAAACAAATGCTATGATTGACTAGGTCAGTACTCTGCAACTGTTATGCTACATCACAGTGGTGTTTCCTATTTAAACATACTTTTTTAGAAAAAAAAGCATGCTGGTTATCAACATATTAAAATATCTACAGCATGTAATTTAACTTTGGAGTTTCAGTATTAATCAAGTGTTCAAGAAAACTAAGAGAAGCTATGAGAGAAGCTAATTTTTTATGTAGAAAGTTAAAAAATTAGATCAAAAAAAGTAGTTTGTAGGAGTAACTTTTAGGTTGGATAAAAAGTAGCTTTGCCACTGATTTGGGATAAAAGTAACTCACTACGTATATTTATTTGAGTATAACATACACCCCTAATTTTTAATTAAAAATTAGTATAAAATTTTGTTTTACTTTTTCTCAACTCAGACCAAGCATTGTAAGTGATTAACGTTGTTGAACATGTGCAGCCATAATATTTCCTCAGCTAGGCCAGCCCTCGTATATAACATGCACCCAGACTTCAAGTTTTTGTTTTGGTAGAAAATTTTGCAAGTTACACTCAAATAAATACAGTAATTCTGTTAAATTGGAACAACAGCTTTAAATGAATATTATTGTATGTTCAAATATTGCCCAAGGTTTTTGTTTCTTAAAAAATTGAGTTATTATAGCAGCCACAATTAAGCATTTCTCAAGTTTCTCCATTTCAATTATGCAATGCTACTACTAAAATTGATCCACAAGAAAAAGAAAAAGAATATAACAATGGCCTTTGATTATTATTTGTGGCAGGGATTCCTACACAACTACAGGAATGCAAAACAATTACATTTTCTGCTTTTGTTTCTAACAACTGTAGGGCTACTGAAGACCAAAATTGGTAAAACCAAGTTAAATACTTGCTATGATTGCTATATGCTAATTATATTAGTTATCAGTCAACCGTTTAAAATTTAAGTAGGTTTTGAGATTTTATCCAATGACTAGTTAGTTTAGGGCTAGAGAATTGGCAATAAATAGGCGTTTGATCCTATAAGCAATGATAGAAATTACACACTAATTTTTGTTTCTGCTTGCTTATGTGACATGTAAGATTAAGCATAGCATTATATTACCAAATTGGGAAGCAAGGAGTATTATCTGACAGAGCACCAGAATGCCATATATTTTCATTATTAATGAACACTAAAACTGTAAACTAAATAGTTTTTTTTTTGTACAAAGTTTACTTAATGTCACTTTAAGAAAAATTTTTATAATGATATTGAAACATAAATTTGAAGTTAAAAAATTATAAGTGAAATTTCCAAATGCTAAATTTGTATAATTAGAAAATTGAGCCTTAAAATGGTTCACAATTTAAGATTAAAACCACAAAAAGGAAATACATTGCCATAATAACTTATATTTAAATGCATTGCAAAAACACAATAACTGTTAACTTCTAACTGCAAGTAATTGTACAAAAACAATTAAATATGCAGGTAATTAAATATTAATTCATGTGCTTTATAGTACAGTCAAAGTGGGCAATGCACAGCAAAAACACAGATAAAATTAACTTTCCATTAAAAAGCTTGCTTTTTGAATGTAACAATACAGTAAATTTAACCTATTTTATTTAACAAACTATTGATGTGTTTAAAAAAAAATTTTTTTAAATTCAACTTCTGTTTCCAGAGTTAGCACAGCTTTTTATGAGATCTGGGTAACACAGGGGCAAATGCAGTAATGCACAGGCAATCACAGTTATTGCACATTTTTTTTACTTTGAAAGTTAAACAATCATAACTTAGGTGAAATGATTTAAAAAATTTTAAACATGGAAAGGACTACCTCAGGGGGGTTATGGGGCCAAAGTCCACTAGTTAAGCAAAATAAAAATAGCTTTGAAATTTTTTTTGCAATTCAAAAATTTTGACAATTTTTCTTGCTGATTTCTCCTTTCACATGTTGTTTCTGTTTCATCAACACATTATATAAAACTGAAAGGGAATAATTAAGAGTGCTGATCACGGGACAGAACTCTCTGTTCCTGGTAATAAAACTAAATCTCTAAGTAATTATTGTATGTTGTTCATTATTTTCAAATCTATTTGATTATTTATGCAAGCAAAGAGCCTAACCTGCTTTTTCCTGGAATTATTAGAATTAGAGATAGTTAAGGCAGGCATAGAAATAGTTAGGCTATGCATGGAACCACATAATAAATAAAAAAAATTTTTTGTGATTATAAAAAAAAAGAAAAGTTATTGGAATTCTAATAAGATTTGTTGCTTTAGAGAAGTGTTTGATCAGAAAATTACTCTATATTAGTTTTGAAGAACAAATTCAAATCAACAATGAAGATTAGAGCACACTAAGATCATTATAAATTACAATGATTCAGCCTCTTGTTATTCCTAGTAGTCTGCTTTCTACATATATCAATTTATTTCAGCATTTAATGTGTTTTATGTTGTCCCATTGCACATGATTAAATAAGCAGTAGTTTACGAAAGCTAGTGTAATTAAATAAATTTTGGTCAACTTCAGTGCATTCTCTTTTTGGTTCATTTCTGAAGAACTTTCTTGTCAGTTATTGTATAGGCCTATTGCTCAAAATAATTTTTTTCTTGTCCACTGTTGATTTTCCTGATATGCTTTTGGTGATGCCAAGATATTGCTGTCTGGTTGAAATTTCTTATTTGGATTTTTATTTATTTATTCCTTTAGATATAAATAATATGCAGATATGCTAGCTAAGACTTCCAAGTAGAGAAAAGTGTCGTAAAATTTCTTTTCCAAGGACACAACAATTTGACCTGAGTAACTTTTAAACTGCAACCATGTTGATGTGAGCGCCATCAAAATGGCACTCTCAACCACTCAACCAGGCTATATAAGTTTTAAAATTCTTAAAAAATAATTGTCATATGCAAGGATAGGCTACTTAATCTTTTTGTACATACAAAGGTTTTTTTTAATTGCTTGGACCTTTTTCTCGGTCTTTTTGTTACTAATTAAACAACCAAAACATTTCATTGAAATTTTGTTTTTGTATCTAAAAAGATCTTATGCTCCAAATAGAAATATTTCAAATATGATTTCAAAAGAAAAAAAAATCATCAAACCCTAAGAAGTCTTAGCTCTTTCCTTGCCCTTGATCATGAACATAAAAACATTACATTAAGTTTACTGTTTCTGACAAAAGATACAAGTTGGAAGCATGTTGATGATACAGTATTATGCATCATCAAGACTAATTCCAAGAAAAATCAAATGGAGTGAGAGATAGTTTTACAGAGAAACAGAGTTAGTTTATAGAGAAACTAGTTTATCGATAAGAAACTAAGTCTTCTCTAGCATCTTAACAAATTTTTAAAAAATTCAAAAAATTTTGGGCCCACAAGTTCAATTTGTTCAGCGTTTTTTCTCTTTTTGTATCTCTTAGAACAGCTAGTTTTTTTTTTTTACTCTCATTCCAATCATTTTTTTTTCAAATTAGACTCAACCATTATGCACATTAAACAAAATATAATAAAGAAACTATGGGTAAAAAGTATCTTTTCTTAAGAGAAAGAGAAAACTTTTTTATTTGCGGTTTTTTGTTCAAATATGTTATTGACCTTTAGTAGACTGGATAGAATCTATAGATCACATTAAGCATTCAGCATATTTCATGATGTAAGTAAAGTTAGCAGGTTGAAGGGCAAAGTTAGGAAAAGTTTTAAAAAATCAAGTGGTTTGAAGAACGCATAGTTTAATTTAAAAAAAAAAAACTTGAATTCGCTTCATTTTGATATTGACACTTTTAAAAGTATAATAAGGTAAATTCTGGAATAATTTTTTTTTCTTTTTTTTGTTTGTTTATTAAAAAGCCTCTGTGCATTAGGTGGTAAAAAATGGGTAGCTGCACATTACCTGGTTTGACTATATAAAAACTATATAAAATTAATCCTATTTATAAAAAAATTGTGGTATAAAAAAGTAGACAGGTATTTTGCACAAATTATCACTAGTTAATTTTTATAAAAGCTCATCAGTAGTTCTTTATACCAAAAATTAGGTGACGTTTTTTATTTTACCTCCAGATAGAAGGTTTCAGTAGCTTTTCGTTAATTCTAAAGTTGAAATAAAAAGACTTGCTATTGATTCCTTGAAACAATGAACTTTAAACTTTTAAAAATAAAAAATTGTCATTCTTTTAGTTGACAAAGTTTATACTGCACAGAGGATTAAGCATACTAATGAGAATTTTGTAGGAATAATAGAACAAAATCACCCAGCAAAAACTGTGTCAGGTTTTATATTATAAAGATGTAGTATGTTTGGTACCAGTTGAAAAAATTGATACAAATTTATTTAAATATATTTTAATTTATATATGAAAGCTTTTGATGAAATTTTTGGTGTTGTTGCCATATCACTTGACAATCATATTTGCAACAGGTGAACATGTTTTTCCTGCTTTTACATCCTGTTAACATTATTTCTTATGCATAAAGTGAAATGAATCAATATTAAAAAACAACAATTCTAATGATTACAGGGTGTTTCATAATTAAGGCAACCGATTTTTTTTAATATAATGGGAATTTGAAAAGTGCAAAATCAATTTTGAATGTAGTAATACAAAGGTAAATAACATACAAATCGAACATTATCCCATTTATTCAATGTAACCACCCTTGTTACGAACTACAGCCTTAAGTCTACCCACAAATGCATCACAGGTGGCACGGATCTGCTCTTGAGGGATTGCGTCCCATTCCTTCTTCAGTTTTGCCTTCAGAGCATCAAGAGAAGAGTGAGGACAAGCTGAAACCTTTGCCTCCAAAATGGACCAAATAGAGAAGTCCAAAGGATTAAGGTCTGGGCTCCTAGCAGGCCACAATTCTTTGCTAATGAAGGATGGAATTTTCCTTTGAATCCATGTCTGTGTCATTTTGGAGCCATGTGATGGTGCTGAATCTTGTTGGAGACTCCATGGCAAACCTTGGAAGTGTTTATCAGCCCAGGGTAGCAAGTGGGATTCCAAAATGTTGGAAACGTATCGTTCCGAGTTCAATTTCACCCCCGAAGGCACAAAAACCAGCAGAGATCTTCCAGACGGAGTTACCGCTGCCCAAATCATTACCGATTGCGGATTCTGACGTCTTGTTACGATCCTACCTTCAACTGAAGTAGAAGAACCCCAAACCCGGTCGTTCTGCTGGTTAACAACCTGCTGTATGTCAAATTTTTTCTCATCCGTGAACACCAAGTTGGGGAGCGTGCCTTGATCGATCTCATCCAGAATTTGACGACTTCTTTCCATTCTCATCCTCTTATGGTGTTCTGTAAGTTCATGACGATGAAGCATTTTGTAGGGTTTCTTACCAAGATCATCTTTCATCACTCGATACATCGTCGAATTGCTCACATTTGCTTCAGCAGCCAGTTTTCGATGAGATCGATGCGGATTACGACGTAGCTTCTCTCGCGTGTTTTTAACCAGTTTCGGGGTACGAACAGTTCGTTTACGACCACGTCCTGGTTTATCCAATGTTGTCCCAGTCTCATTAAATTTTTTAACTATTTTCCAAACAGTTGTTCGGTTCATTTTTAATCTTTTTGCGATCGATGAATTACTTTCGCCTTGCTTGTGGAACTTGATAACAATGTTTCTATCTACTGTCATTATCTAAATTCTAATGTTTAGCTTTTAAGACCCTGAATTGCAAAGACAAGGTTATAAGCTTCAAAATTATATCAAATTTGATGGCTATACATGTTTTTACAGGGTTTTAAATAATGGTCAAAATACCGTTGCCTTAATTATGAAACACCCTGTATATAACATATATTTAAAAGTTTTTGCTAATGACAAATTTGTGTTATTGCCATAAAATTTAATCTATTCTCAATATTTAGAAATTGTTTATGGATAACACTAGTCTACAGAATTTTGAAAACAAAGTAGAAAACAGGTTCCTTTGGCTAACTTTGGGGTGCTGATTTCGAATCTGATGTCCGTTTTTTCATATCAGCCTTTGTTTTTTAGTAATCTTACATTAACTCTACCAAAAAGAGCTTTAAAATGCCATATAGCATACATCAACTCTTTGCAGTTTTTAAAAGCTGCATTCACATATCTGTTGGCAGGTAAGTTGTATAAATTGTCCACAACAACATTCTTTATTAAAACGCAAAATTTCACCTACCTATGTGCTGCATCATCTTGCATTTCACTCTGTTTGGCATTTCCATGATGTGATTCTTTTCACTTTATTACTGTACTGTATTTCTTTCTTTCTCTTGTTTTTTTTTATTGCTCTTTCCTGACTAAATATTACATTGTTTTAATACAAATTTTTTCCCTTCTATAGACTTGCAGCTGTGATAAAGAAATCCTTTCTGAGATTTCTCAGTTTGCATTGGTTTAATAAGCTAAAGTGGTAACATAACCTGATGAGTTTGACTGCTATTGGAAGTGTCAGTGCAGTCACCACAAGGCATTCATTCAAAACTCACAAGGTGACAATTTTTGTGTTTTTTTTGGGCAAATATAGACTTAGAATCTAGATATAGTGTTGTGTTAGTTAGTTAGAAAGTCCTACCGAACTATGGAATTCAATATCATAAATTTCTTTTGCAGAACTTTATTAAGAGTACATTCTAGTATATGGTGCAGAGGGTGTATAAATGATCCCAACAGTTTCTGTTACATTTGTGGTCGGTTCACAAGGAAAAAAGACAGATGAAATATAACTCCATTCATAAAGAATGCTACTTTGATGTGAAACTGGGAGACCAAGACAAGTCTTGTGCCCCACACAAAGTATGTATAACCTGTATGTAAACATTCAGCTTGTGGATAAAAGAAAAAAAGCATTTTTCATTTGGAGGTCCAATGGTATGGCAAGAGCCACAAAATTATCTTAGTGACTGTAACTTTTGTGCTGTCAAAATTACTGGTTTAACATCAAAACAAGGTCTTCAATAAAATATCCCAGTTTGCCATCAGCAATTCAACCAGTTCCTCATAGTGTTGAACTTCCTATACCAATATTTCATGGTTTTTAGCTCAGTGAAAGCAAATCTATATTTTCAAGTGAGGAGAGTGAACCATATGAAGGTTTTGTAGACTCCCATCAGAATGATGAGCTGCAACTGTTCACTCAAGCAGAGTTGAATGACTAAGTAAGGAAAATTAATCTTCCAAAATGTTGTGCTGAACTGCTAGGATAACAATTGAAGGAAAAAAAACATGTTGGTTCCTGAAACCAAAGCTAGCTTTTACCATTACAGGGAAAAAGCTCTCATAGAATTCTTCAAAACGGAGGAAAATTTGCTGTTCTGTGACAACATAGAAGGACTCATAACTACTATGGAAACATCTTACACTCCATCAGAATAAAGACTATTCATAAATAGTTCCAAAAGAAGCATAAAATGTGTTCTGTTACACAATGGCAATAAACTTGCTTCCGTACCAATTGGACATTCAATACAAATGGATGAAACACATGAAAATATGAAAACTATTCTTGACAAAATCAAATATGCCAAATATGAATGGATAATATGTGGAGACTTGAAGGTGTTATCCATGCTCCTTGGGCAGCAAAGTGGGAACACAAAAAACCCTTGCTTCTTGTGCCTGTGGGATAGAAGAGCAAAGCAAGACCACTGGATAAAAAGAGAATGGCCAAATAGAGAGGTGTTTGTATTTGGAGAGAACATAAAGAACATTCCATTGGTGAATAGAGAAAAAGTATGGTTACCACCATTGCACATCAAGTTGGGGTTAATTAAGCAGTTTGCCAAGGCTTTGGACAAAGAGAGAGAGAGTGCTTCAAATACCTTTGTACAAAGTTTTGGTGGCTTTCATATTAAAACATTAAAGCAGGTATTTTCGATGGACCTCAAATACAACTTTTGCTGAAAGACCAGGTGTTTATTTCCACCATGAAGAAAGAAGAGTTAAATGCATGGAAAGCATTCTCCCATAATGAAAAACTTCCTGGGAAACATAAAATCCCAAAATTTCAGCAAATTTGTTGAAAGCTTATTATAGGCTTTTCACAACTTACACTGTAACATGACTGTTAAAGTACATTTTCTGCATAGCCATCAGGACTATTTTCTGGAAAACTTAGGGACATTCAATGAAGAACAGGGTGAAAGATTCATTTAGATATAAAAGTAAAGGTATCAGAAAAAATGGAATGTCAGAAAGATAGCAGACTATTGCTAGGGTTTGGTTTATGAATGTTTGGATTCTCACACTCTCATCAATCTAAAAGAAGGAAACTATTGCAATAAAATTGTATTCAGTGCATTTATTTTCTCCGTTGTGCTTAGTATATTTCAATATCCATTGCTAAGTACATGTGCTTTTGTATTCACAGCTTCACATTAATTTATGCTTTTCAATGTGCAGCACTAAAATTTAAAATTGTATTTTCAGAAAAATGTGACCCAATACAGCAAATTTGAAATCAGCACCCTCAAATTAGCTAGAAAGCATAGTTTTCATTCTTGTTTCTGAAATGCCATCAAATTTTGTAGACCTGTGTAATTTAAAAACAAAATTATTTCTTTTAAGCAGCTGCTATATAGGTGTAATAAGGCATTGCAGTTTAAATCATTCTTATTGGGATTTTAATGCAAATGTGCTTGCTTTATAAAACAAATAGTTGCAGTTTGTTGAAAACATTGCATTTTATAAAAATATATCAAGTCAAAAGATTGTATTTATATAGCATGGCTAATAAAAAAACAACTCTCAAATGTATGTGTCATAAGTTACTTTAATTTGCTAATGTTTTACACAAAACAACTTACTTTTCTTGCAACTTTTAGGTGTATTTTATATTAGCAAAAAGAAAGTAGATGGGCATGGCCATGACATTTAATTCAGAAGGTGAAAAACCTGGAAATTTGATCTTCCTTGCTACTGCTGCTGCAAATATTTTTATCAAAAAAAAAGACTCTAGTTCAAAAATGGGAAACCTGTGGCCTCCATGACAGTAGAGAAAACCTTTTTGTTTTTTAGAGATCACTTACTTTATTTCAGGAGTGAAAATCAAGAAATTTAAGTCAGATTCAAAGTGGTGATGCTTTATTTTTGGATATTTCATGTTACGCAGCCTCCTTTGTTACTGCCTAATAGAAAGTGGCCTCCAATAATAAAAAAGTTTCCCACCTCTGCACTCATTACTCTGATCTTACTGATCAAATATTTTTAGCTTGTGTACAAGCAATGTCTGGCATGTCTGAACTTGCAAAATACTTGCATCAAAAAAACTAAAATTGCAATATGTGCTGCCAGCAAAGTTTACTTTTAACTCTGTTGAGGATCATTTTTGCTGGTATGCCAAGCCAAAGGTAGGAACTTTTTTTTATGTTGATTAAGCAACTTCTTGAGGGTGAAAAAAATTCACACACTGAGTATCTTTCCACAGCAATATATTCTTGGAGCATTAAAATTAAATTCAAGTCAACAGCTTTGTAAAAAGTTGGACCATGTTATAGTAGCAGACTCTAAGTTACTTGGTTTGTGGAATTTCTTCTATTAGTATTGATTAATGAGAGATTGGAAAATGATAAAAATATTGTTTTATGTCAGTGTTTACATTGGATACAGCATTACCTGTCCACAAAAGTGTTCATCATGTACAGCAATGCTGGTTAAAGTGAAGATGTTTTTTATCTCCACTGTACAACTGAAATAAAAATGCAAAATTCTTTGATCTAGACCAGAGGTTTTCAACCTATGGTCCACAGTGGTTTTTTTAGTGGGCCATGGAGCAAAAATCAAAATGAAAGCAATGTGTATAATATATGTATAATTAGGCTTGCCATCCATCCCATTTTTTAGGCATTTTTCTGGCGTCCTGTCTGGTCAACCACATGAAGACTTTTTTTTTAGAGAACACTATGATTTTGGGACAAAAATAAGGAAATTCGAGAGCGATTCTAAGTGAGGACTTTTTTTTTTTAGAGAACACTACGAAGTGGGTTGTTAAGTTACCTTAGGTTGAAAAATGGGCCACAGTACAAAGAAGGTTAAAAACCACTGATCTAGACACTTTCCTCTGCTTAGTGGTTTTTCTAAATTTCAGTCATATCTCTAAAAAATGAAAAATCAAATAAAAACTTTAACTGGAGAGCAATATCTTTGCATCTCTGAAAGTAGGTCAGGGTAATCACTTGATGGTTGTTCAAAATATAGTGCCTCCAATGCTTTCCTGCAAGTCAGGAAGGTTGATATGAAAAAAAAAAAAAAACATTTAAATTAAATTAACCATTGCTGATAAATAGAATTATTTTTCTGAATGCAAGTTCATTTTATATGCAGAAGAACACATTTCAGTGGTGTTCAAAATTGTGGATGACTAATGTAAAAGATAAAGTGAGGTTTTTATGACACTGTTAATGAAAAACATATAATCATTCTTTTCTAACCTGATGCAAATTAGTGTTTCTGCAACAATTAGCCAAAATTTCTACGTAAAAACTTCTTATAATGAGCCAAAATCTACATTGCCTTCAGCTGGTTTTAACTTTTCCAACTCTTGGCCCCAGCCCTGTTTGTGTCAGGCCTAGAGTAGATACTCTTTCAAATGATGATGATGACAACTTTTTCAACTTTTGCTTCCAAAAAAACAAATTAGACAGATTAAAATGCTCACAATGAACCCTAGCCAAGATCCAAGAAATGCAAAAACTAAATAGCAGGAGTTCAGTTAAAACTCATTCTGCTTAAGATTATTATTGGTTTGTTGCTTGACTGATTTTTTATGCATTCTTGTAATTTATGGTTCTACTGTATTTTTAATCATACCTGCATAACTGAAACACCATGATATGGTGCTTAATTTGCTTCAAGTGGCACAAAAAGATTATTAAAAGAAAAAATGGAAACTTGTACCAATAAATACTGTTGCAACAAAAAATATGCAAACAGGGTTAAATTCTAGTTATTTGTTAGTAATTCAAAATGAAGTTAGGTAGACCACCTTTGCATTTTTATAAGGTTTTCGCAAAGATGTTTTTTAAAGATTAGCTTTTTAACAGACACTGTCAAAAATTTGCACCCCAGTAATGTTTAGGAATTCCTGACTCATGGAAATGTAAGTTTGCTTGTATTTACTGGTTGGCAATGTTAACTGATGAACAAACAATAGAATGAAATTAAATAATTAAAAAAAAGTTTTCAATTGTTTGACAATTTTGAAGATGACTAATAGTTATTACATGTCCTGTGATAACATTCACAATACAAAAAACAAAACAAGTTTTGAAAAATTTATTTGTAATTTCACCATATGAATTTCTTTGGAGCATTGCCCATAATTACACCTTGATTGCAATATGTATTTAAAAAAAAATTACTTGTGTTTATTTTGTTTACTTCATAGCTGTTCGATGTATTTGCCTTTGCCTGCTTATCCTTTTGGGGTTGCAAGGACACCAGCTCAAGCTGTGATCTCCAAGTATCTTGATCTCCTGCAACTAGCGGCAATTCCACTGGTGGATTCAAGATGCGACTAGGCCAGGTCTTCAACATAATTCTGCAAGCAAGTTCTGGGTCGCCTTTTAGGCCTTTTGCCACTTGAAAAAGCATCTTTTAGTTCCTTTGCTGTTTGTTTGTGGGACATTCGTGTCTTATGGCCATACCAGTACAGTTGTGATTATTCTATGCAGAGTAGTAGCAGTTCGATGTTGAGAGATTGACAAATGTCAGTGCTTTTAACCTTGTCAAGTAGGAATAAACCTGACTTTTTGCAAGAAACCCATTTTGGCTGCCTGTACTCAGGATCTCACTCTTTTGGTCATTACCCAACAAATCATGACCATAGGTATGAGAAATAGAAACAAAAATTGATCTGAAAACAGAAAGCTTTGCTTTTGTACACAGCTCTCATTTCAGTACAACCAATTGGTAAAGCTGGCACATTACTACACTTGCTTTTCCAATACGTGTGTCCAGTTTGTTGTCCTGTCGATCATCACTCGAGAATGTGACTCAAGATACTTAAACTTCTCCATCTGCAGGAGAGTTACTCCATTTGTTTGGAAATAACACTGGACAGGTTACCTTGACAAACACATAATCTCAGTTTTAGCAATACTAATTTTCATCCCAGCATCCCAATCATGCATAAAAAAACAGAGAAAGTGCATATTGGAGATCACTTTTATTTGAGCTTATCAATGCAAGGTCGTCTGCAAACAGCAGGTGCCATACATTACACTCCCCAATACACACTAACACTGGAGGAACTGTCTCTGTCTATCTTGCCTGTGTACATAATGAACAGAAGAGAAGGAACAAAGCCCTGTTGTAGTCCAACACTGACACTAAAAGGTTTTGTTTTCAAGCCATTGACACAAACAGACTTCTGACTGTTTGTACAACGATTTGATAGCAAGTAATAGCTGATTTCTCATGTCATACTATAGCAGTACTTCTCACAGCTTGTCTTTTGAAACATGGTTATATGCTTTTTCAAGGTCTACAAAGCATGAATAAACCTCTTTGGCATATTTCCATAATTTTTCAAAAACTTGCTGAAGAGCAAAGATCTGGTTTATGATGGATGTGCCGGGATGAAATGCACATTGTGCATCCTGAAGTTGAGGTTTAGCTATTTCATGGTATCTCTCTCTTTTTGAGGCACTTTGCATAGACCTTTCCAGGGAGACTTAATAAAGAAATGCCCCAGTAATAAGCCCATTTCTTCTTGTCTCCTTTTTTGTGAATAGGTATTAACACACTGGTCTGCCATTGTTTCGGTACCTAACCAGTTTTTTAAGCTACTTGGCATACACAAGTCAGTCAATAAACCACAAAGTTGGTCATGGTCCTTAACATTTTCAGTCAAATATCATCTTCCCCAAAGGCCTTGCCAGCTTTCAAAGATTTGATTGCTGTGCTCACCTCTGCTTCAGTTAGATAAATTTCTTCACCAATTTGTTCCTTGGACGTTTCCAAATGTTGGACTGTTACTTGATGTTAGAGTTTACAAAAAGTAATCTCTCCAATGATTTAGGATGCGTTTTTGATGCTTTAGAAGCACACTATTATCATCCTCAATGAAGCTGCTTAGATAACTTGTTTGTTAACCGAGCTCCAAACACAGTTTTCTTTGCACGATTAGCTTTTTTAACTTCTTGGTTCCACCTACCAGTTCTTTTTTCACTACCATTTGACCTCCCACCTACCTCCCACCTGTTTGCAACCACAACTAGCAGTTGCAGATGTATTGACTGCTGAATTAAATAAATCCCACTCAGTCTCAACGTCTTCAGTACAGTCAGGGAGTTCTCTGAACAGGGAAGCAACTTTGCTTGCAAAAACATGTCTCACCTTTTTATTGGCTAGTAACTCCCACTTTATTCTTCTTTATTCTGTATGCTCTTCCTGTTCTAAATCATCTCCTTGTTCTTGGATGGTTCAGGCCTCTTAGAATGCAGATGACTAGGTGATGGTCAGTATACAGTTCAGCTCCTTTTTTGACAGAAATATTAACCATAGAAAAAAACAAGTCCTTTGAGACAATACAGAAATCAATGATTAAATGCTGTCCCACCAAATCTCTGTGCCAAGTGTACTTGCGAATACTCTTGTGTCAAAAAAAGGTATTCATTATGCACAGTCCATTGGTGGCACAGAACTGTAGCAAAAAGCTTCCGTTTCTGTTAATGTCAGAGTCTCCTTGTCTTCCAACAACACCCATCCATGTCTTGTTGGCAGTACCCACATGTGCATTGAAATCACCCAGTAAGACAATTAATTTTTCAGATGTTATATTCTGTAAAGCAACACCTACTTCATCTAGGAAAGGCTGTTACTATGCTTCAGTGTTTGGTGCCTACACCTTCAAAATGCACAATGACTGCTCCTGCAGCCTAAGCTTAAGATGACAAACCCTTCCTCCAAATGGGATCCAATCAGCGATACTGTGGGCCAATTGAGGGCTTACAAAAATGCCTACCCCTGTTTGTGCAGACATGGCTACATATACACCTGAGTAGAAAGGCTTCCAGCTCTCATTCAATTCAACAGTATCAGAGCCATGGCACTTAGTAAAGAAAACTCCAACAAAACCAAGATGATATTGCTCTGCTTTCAAACCAGTTCCTGTTCTTTTCCATCAAGTGAAGTGGCATTGCAGTTGCCCAAGCAAAGATCCTGCTCTTTGGAACCAACTTGAGTACAGATACTGTGTGCTGCCCCCATTTGCCTCCCCAAACACATAGTGAATGCATTGAAGTCAGCTTGTAAAGCTTGTAAAGTCAGTCAGTCAGCTTGTAAAGAAAAATGTAGCTTACTTTTCAAATGGGCCCCTTTGCCTAAAGCCCGATAACAAACCTTTTTATCCTGCGCAATGCCCAATCCAGTATGAATATGTCATTTGGACTATTCATTTTGCTACATTTGTTATATTACTTTTGATCTATTTCTTACCTTTGACCTTACTGCCATTGGTAGCCCTGAGAGGAGTTGAAAACTCCAGTATTTCTCTTAGAATCATAGAAAATACAAACCTCTCCACCATGCTAAGATAGCAATCTATTGGAGAGGATACACAAAATATAAAATAAAAATTACGATAAAAGTTGCTTTGGACAATTTTGTGAAAATATATAGACTTTAATTAACAAGACAAAGCAAAAATTTAAAAATAAAAAACAAAATCATTTAACAACAAACTTTTATGCAACAATGTAATGTTTTTAATAATAAATTAACTGGATAGTTTTTGTCCCATTCATCAGTTTCAATCCAACAGCTAAATAATGGTTTTGAAAAATAATAGCATTGCTTATCATTAACAATCAGATATTATGACCAATATTGTGTACCATCTACCATGCTTACATAAGTCGAGTCTATACATTTCTTAAAATAGTACGCACATATTTATATTTTTAAAAAGGAAAAAATCAATATATAGACAAATAGAGCAACTCTGCTGTAACTGCATCAAACATTCCAATAAGCCTTTGAAAAAATTTTTAAATTATAATGAAAGTAACCTAATGTAAACTATAGAAATTAACCTTTAATTTGTTAAAATATAAAATGCTTACATTTGTTGACATAGAATAACCAGGTACATCAGATAGAATCACACTAGAATTAACTTTATCTTGGTCAGAGTTTGACAACAAAATAGAGCTAGACTCTGTAATTGATAAGTCAGCTACAGGTTTAGAAAAATCTTCTTTTTCTTCCTCACTGCTGTAAAGCAACTGGTCATCAAGATCATCATCCAAATCATCGTCTTTCTGCAAAATCAGTTTTATTGATAATTTTTTAACATATGCAAAAAAAATTTTAAGCATAATAGTTGTATTGATTTTGCTATACATACTCAGTCATTTTATAATAAAATGTCACTTGATCCTAAAGATGATTTTTTGGGTGTTGTTTTTTGCTTGCCTGATCCCCCACCCCTTGAATCTAACAAGTTTTATAATCTATTTACATCTTTGGAAAACTAATTTTCTTTTAGGTCATTTTAATCTTTTATTTGTGCTATGTCCATAAACAATTTTTGTGCATTTTATTCATTTATAATTAATTTGCTGGTTGCTTTATTTGCAACTTTTGTTCTATCTTGTTCAAATCATTAGTCGTTATCAATAAATATCAATTTTATTAATCTCCAAAACAACACAACTAAATATTTTAAGAACTTTTTATTGGTTTACAAAATTTAAATGCAAAACAATAACCAAATACAAAAATTTAAATAATCTTATGTTTTTATAATTAATAATATGTTAAGAAATTTATTTTAATCTGTACAATAATACATTATTATCTTTGAGAAAAAAGTCGCCTAGTTTTACAAAAAAAGTGAAGATTTAATAATAACCAAGTTATATGATTGACAAATATAAGTAATAATTAATATTAAAAAATCAACATTTTTTGCTATATACATTTATTTTATTAATATACTAGTCATTTAAAAATAACCAATTGTTAATCAAAATAAAATTAACAAAAACAACCTCTTATAATATATTTAAAAATTTTTACTATAATTACTAATTATTCAATTTTGAAAATTTAAAAAATTTTGAGTCTTTTCAAGAAGCAATATTGACTAATCTTTGTTAGTAAAACTAACCCTGAACCCCTAATAGTTACTATTGCTTTTTGAGAGATCTTATTCCTTTGGATTTATTTTTTATTCCCTATTAGTGCTGTAGGGAGATTCTGGGTTAGTCTCACCAATAAAAAATTGTTGCAATTCTTTTTTGAATACTTAAAAGTTTGATAAAACACAAAGATTAATTTATTGGGAAATTTTTAAATTAAGCTTTATAACTATTAATTGCATTTAAAAAAGATCAAAGTTTTAATTTTTTTATAATTTTTTAAGATGCTTATAAGATGAATCATTGCCAACAGGTAACTCTAAATTAATTTTTTTGAGCCAATACCATTTTATCATTAAGTTAACCAGAAAAGTGATATGTTTTAATAGTATTTCTTGAAGCAAATTAAAAATTTATCTTACCCGCCTATAATCTTCTGAAAGTAAATCTGAATCTTCAAACAGGTCAGACATGCTATTTAAATTAAACCCAATTAGAATTGCTATTAGATATTCTGTGAAAATGATAATAGCGAATTATGCATGCATGTTTCTTAAAAGATGCTGCAACCATTCTTAGTTCTCAAAATTTTATTCCATATCTTAATTGCAAGTGATACCAATTTATATTTTGTGTCTACTTCCTTTTTTTGTTCTGCTTTCTACTACTTAAAAATCATGCAAATTTTTTTATTTTTTTACTCTATTTTTACAGCGGAGCTAAAAGATACTAATGTAAATGACAAAAACACTTAGCTAGTTTCAAAAGTTTTATAAGCGATTTTGCTTATTTATCAATCTATTAACTAGTACAATTGCCTATGTTGCACGGCAAGGGTGCACAATGTAGGGCCTACGGCCCAATGTGGCCTGCCACAGATTTGAAAATGGTACCACAAGCGATTAAGCATAATTTGCGTTTATGTCGTAATAATTTAAATCACATTGCTTATACACATGCGGCAAGCTGTTGAAACTCTGGATAACTATTGTATTAACTGAAAATAATTAAGTAACATCAGAGAGTGCAATGTTGCGGTCTGATAAGACGTATAAAACTCTGATAAAAAACGGATACTAGTTAGAATTTCCTGCTGTCCAGTCAATGCCCTCATAAAAACTCAAAAATTTAGTGGCAGAAACTTGTTATAATTGAAAGGGTAGTATTTACGAATCGCTCGCGTTCCGTCACCATCTAGTGGCATTACGCAAAAAACTGTATCTTTAAAATGTATAGGTCGGCGTGGTCGGCGTGGTCGGCGTGGTCGGCAAGATTGGCCAAATTGGCAAAGTTGGCAAGGTTGGCGAGTTTTATTTGGATAGTTGTAAACTATTTAAGTTTTTTAGAAACGGACTGTATTTCTAATGTAAATTAATATAAAGAGATGAAACAATCATTTAATTTTAAAAAGTTGGCAAGGTAAGCTGTGAAAAATATTTCGTTTTGTTAAAACCGAGTGTATTTGTAATGCAGAGAGTTACGAAAAGCAATAACATAATCATTTGCAAAGTTCGCGTCGGATCGGCGTGGCCGGCGAGTTTGACTTGGTTAGTTGTATGATTTGTTTATTGTTAGAATCGTTTTTATTCGTAATGTAAATAAATATAGAAAGCGTAGTCATTGGGTAAAGTTTGCGTGGACAAGCTTGGTGAGGTTGAATTGGTTTAATATTTAATACAGTGAAAACTGCGTTGAAACCGATTGTATTTGTAATGTAAATAAATATTGGAAAACAAAAATAATAGTTTTTTTTAGTTCGGAAAAGTTGGCGACGTTAGCCATCTAAAACATTTACATTTGGATGAAACAGATTGCATCTGTAAAGTGAATTAACCCTTAACTACTCGCGCCCTGTCTCTAGACGTAACTACTCGTGTGATGTACTTTATACACCAATGTTGATAGATAGCATTTATTTTGCGAAACAAATGAAATTACGCTCAAAAATCACAAAAATGTGCTTTAGAAAGATTCATCAGTTGCAGGATGTGCACAGGTGTCACATTTTACATCAATTTTTAAATGATCTTTGCAGATAAAATCGTTGCACGAAGAACATCTCATAGTTGTCACCCTGTTTTTAGCTCTTCCACAGAGACGGCACCTTTTTCGAGATTTTGCAGGAGGTGGTTCATGGGTGTAAGCTTGTAATTGTGGCTTATATTTTAACAAGATGGATTGAATGTCAGCTGGAAGACTTTGTAGCTGTGCTCTGTTCTGCAGATAAGGCTTCATAAAACTCATGGCAAGATTCTTGAGGAACTGACGCCTGTACTGCATCTACCGAATTACGAGTCTTATTGTACAAGATTTGTCCATTCACGCCTGCAATGTTTACGAGATGGAAAAAGATACATAAAGGCCACCGGCGGGTTCTCTTTGACACAGAATAATTGCCATAGAGTTGGTCAACAGTATCTATCCCTCCTTTCGTAGAATTATAGAAGTGAATGATCTCTGGCTTTTTGGTTTCGGCGTCAACTGCAGCATCGCGGTGCATAGTGGAAAGTAAAACAACTGATTTGTTCTTTTTTGGTGTAAAGGAAACCAAAGTAGCATGCTTTTGAAAGCCAAACATTGATGAAGAGATCGGCTTTTGTTTGTTTGGAAAAAATTCGGCTGGAATTTCTCTTTTGTTTTTCTTTAAAGTCCTAACCACAGTTATTTTATCTTGCAGAAATGACATAGCAAGTGTAGTAGTAGTAGTAGTAGTTTGTTTTTATTCGCACCCAAAAGAAACAATTGATAATAATTGAAGACAAAATAGAGCAAAGGTTGCAAATAGGGAAACGGCAACTAAACGATATCATAGCAAGTGTGTAACTGGTGTACCAATTATCCGTTGTTAGATTACGGCATGTACCTTTCAAGTGACTTATCAGTCTTTCAGCCATGTCAGCAGGACTGTTGGAGACTTCATATGGCCCAGTTGGTTGTTTACTGCAGTAAACTTTCAAGTTTCCTGTGAAAAATGTCTTGGCATCACAAAGTCCAAATATCTTCACCACTGGCGGCTCGTATTGAGGAGCTGCAGAGCTGCAGCACCCCAAAGTTTTCATTAAAAAATTTTCATTTTTTTGAAATTTTTAAAAAATAATTTTTACAAGTTTTTCTAGGTTTTTAGAAAAAAAATTTTTTTAAATTAAGTTTTTTAAATAAATTTTCAGAATTTTTTATTTTAAACGTTTCTTTGGAAACTCTGCTGCAGCTGCAGCTGCAGCTCAACGGCAACCAGATATTTAAAAAAACAAACATTAAATGTCACGTGACTTCTAGATATCACATATGCGAATTTTATCTATAGAGATGGAGCTGCACAAACGACAGCTCGTAGCTTATTTAAAAATTTTTAGGAGTGAGAAGAGACTTTAACTGCGGCTGATTTTTAGTTGATATAGTCTTGGCAGCAGGGCAATTCAAAGAAAATAAGACTCTTTAATGATTTTTTAACAGGGTGAAACAGGTTTTAGAGATATGTTTTGATGAAATATAAATTAAGATAAGTTCTGATAATTGATTAAACAGAAATAGCAAGCTGTGGGGGAGTTTTTGTTTAACATTATGTCAAATCTATATATTCTTTGTATTTTTATTAATCTCTCTTTAAAACTTTAGTTTTTTTTTAATTTTATAAATTTTGTATATAACTATATGTTCGTTTATAATACGGATCTTGTGCCTAAAATAAATAAAGAAATATGTTATGAGTTAGCTAAATATTCATGAACCATATCTAAACATTTTCCACTGGCTTGTGTAATTTTTTGATTCTTATATATGACCAGATTCATTTAGGAGTTTGAATTACTTAGATTTTATAAGAAGTTTTAATCTTTAAGCCAATACTTAAATTAAAAATGTGTCCAGTTGTAAAGATTTTTGATTTATAATGTCCACATTAGTTTTACAAATTTGCAGCTTTGTATAGTGCTTAACCTTAGTTTAACCTTTTGCTTTTGGCTGATGATAAAAATTTATGCTGATATAAGGTTATATAAATTTTAAAAATTTACCGTTAATTTCAAAATTTATATAACCTTATAGCAGCATAAGTTTATATCATCAGCAAAAAGCAAAAGGTTATGCTCAAGTGTTCTTCTAGTTTAGAGATCAGTTATGTACAATTCAGTTCAGTATTTAAATTCAATTTCTTCTCGCCAGCTTTCTTTACAAGAAAAAATATAAATTAAAAATAAAGGAAGACCATTACCACAGTTGTCTTTGGAACAATTGATATCATCAAGTCGAAATAAAACATTGTCCGTAAATTCAATCCCAGTTTATATGATAAAGCTCCATGGATATGTGGATGCAATCAAAATAATGCTTTTTTTGTTTTCCTTGCTCACTTTATGAAGGTAATGCATCATGGACCAAAAGTGGAATAAAAGACTTAAACCATTAAAGTCAAAAAATTGAGAAGCACAAAGTTTCCAATTTACATTTACACAACATGTTAAATTTGTCAATGTTAGAAACTGTAAATATTGGTCAACAAATTGATTTTGGTTATGCTGCATTTATTCATCAACATAATGAACTAGTAGATAAAAATTGCCTAATAAGATCAAGAATTATCAGTTGTATAAGGTTTTATGGGAAATTTGAATTGCCGCTTAAAGGTCATGATGAAACAACACAATCAAAAATCCTGGTATATTTCTTGGTTTGATTGATTTTGCTTGCAACTTAGACACATCTTTAAGAAAATATATGGCCTCCAATGCAGCTTTTAAAGAAACTTGTAAAATAATTCAAAATGAAATCTTAGACTCAATTATGTTTGTTTGTCAGGATCATATTAAAAATAAAATTTCAAAATCTGATTTTTTGGATATCATGACTGACAAAACTATGTATATGCAAGATAAGTCACAAATGGTAATTGCTTTATGTTATGAAATAAATGGGAAAGTTGTAGAAAGGTTTTGGGTTTTTTTAATCTTCCAAATCTTACAGCTGCAGCTTTGTCTTCAATATTATTGGATCAGTTAAAATTATTAATTGGTGACCGCTTGGATAAATTAGTGGCACAAACATATAATGGAGCAGCAGTGACCAATGAAAGTAGAAAGCGACAGTGCGAGGATAATTTTACTAAAGTTAAAAAAGCAAAGGATGTGTGTGGCACAATTATTTTGGAATGCCAAGAAAGGTTTAAGTGTACAGCTCACCTGAAAGCAAGTAAGCTGTTACAATTAAGTAATGTTTCCAACTTTATAAAGACAGAGCATTTTTCAACTTTATCACTTAAAAATTGTGTTAAAGCCTATCCAATGTTTGACCAGGAAAAACTAAGGGGTGAACTGATGCTGTTGTACTGTTGGCAAGACTTGTACCCCAGTTACAAACTCTTGGATTTGCTGCATTCTTTGTCTTCAGACCAGCTAAGACAAGATGTGTTTCCTGAATTAATTAAGCTTTTAAAGATTGTCCTGACAATACCTATGACAACAGCCAAACCTGAACGTTGTTTTTCAACTTTGAAGAGGATCAAGACATTTCTTCAAAGCACAATGGACACTGATAGACTCTCTGCTTTAGCAATGATTTTAATTGCTGCTGATATGACTTCAGAAATTAAAGATTTTGATAAAAAGTTATCAACCACTCTGCAACTGCTAAATGCCGTAGAGTAGAACTACTTTACAAATAAGACCAAAAGTCTTGTACAATTAAGTATCAAGTATTTGTGTCAAGTTTATAATGCTAATTTTTAGTAAGTATTTTAAAAAGTTTCACAACGTTTCCTGTAGGAGTTTTTAGAAATTTACTGACACAAGAATTTTCGCACCACTTAGTTACTTATGCAAAGATAATAGTTTTCATCGTCTTCATCTGAGCTTTCAGAATCAGTAGACATTAGAATTCTGCAATTATTCATTATCAATTTCCAAGTCTGTATTATGATCGCTTTCGTTCACAACTCTTTCTTCGTCATCATTTTCCTCACTTCCTATTTCCTCATCAGATTCATCATCTGGTTCCAGCATTGCCCTAATTTTATCATCATCTAAAGCCCTAATCCGTCGAGCCATTCTATATTAAGCTATTTCTACACAAGAAACAGCGTAAGCCTGCAAGAAAACAATAAAACGAAATAAATGTTTTCAAAATGCTCAAAAAATTAAATTTGCATTACTACTCGCGCGGTGTACTTTGTACACCAAAACAGCACCCCTACACAAAAGATCTAAGCATGCCGGCCGCCACGTGCTTTCTTGAGTTACGCCAATGCGTCAAAGCATGTCTGTGGAGTTAATTAGAGGATAGATGGCGCTTGCTGCCTGCATGATTTCACAAAAAGAAAAGGGAGCCAAATTAGTACAAATGGTGTACAAAGTACACCAGTGTGAGTAGTTAAGGGTTAATACGGAAAGTAAATTAACCAATATTTGAATTTTATAAAGTTAGCAAAGTTTGTGTAATTATTTGTAATTTTTTGTTAGAAGGAAACTAGTTCTATTTCTCGGGTACAAATATAACACAACATTCTAGCTAAAAAGTTCATATGTTGTACCTATGATAATATCAAACCAAAATTAGCAAGGTATTTTTATTTAAATTGATGTTTCGTCAGTCAGAAATCAACTGACATCTTCAGGGATGAAAATGTTTACAGTAACAACTGCTGAAAGCTCGTCATCACTAACCCTAAAAATGCACCCAACGTCAAACAGCGGGTGGGTTACTTCACTGATCACTACCACAGAAAAATTGAATAATAATGAACAAAGTTCTAGCGATCACTGGCAAAACCAAACAACTTCGAATGCACGCCGCATTCACGAACAGCGATAAACAAACCCGAGAGAACTCTAATTTGAAAGACACAGCAGTCAATTGTACAATTGCAAGATGGTATAAAGTTTCAAACCAAATTAACTAGTTAAGAAAATTGTAACCATTCATATTATAAACTTGACAGAAACGCAAACTAAACTATTCAATTGCAATCTAATAATTTTTTATACATGTACATCAATGAGAAAGAATTGCCGTCGTTTCTGTTTATTACATTTGCTTTTGAATTTATAAACCAGCTTTTCTACAAATAACCTTTAATTATAATCACTTTCGACTTTTAAAATAATTGTATTTTTCCAATAAGTTTTATGGTCCATAGTCATTGTATGCTTACAAAGCGCTGATTTATTCGGTCTTTGGTATTTAATACAATGTTTAAGTTCCATTGACGTAGATTTCAAACTCCGTTTAACCGTTAAAATGTGATAAAGAAATTACTCCAAAATTTATGGAGTACCTGAAATTCATAAATGTAATATTCCGCTACGGCCTATTACTTCATTCAGGGTGGTATGCAGGATTTTTGTTGAAAATTTAAAATGTAGACAAGAACCAGAATCATCTTCACTCGATCTTTCCCACCAATGTCGCGTAGATACGAAGTTACTTTATTTTATAACCTTATGTAATTGTTTCCGATAACGAGATCATCTAAGGTTGTTTTTTCCCGCCAATTTCGCGTAGATCAGAAGTTACTTTATTTTGTTGCTTTACAGCAGTGGTCATTAAACTACGGCATGCGGAGCTCTTTTCAAAAAACATATACTCTCACTTAGGGTTGCCAACTATGAAAAGTTTCAATAAAGGACATAAATTACCGTCATCATTTATTTTGTAACTTGCAGGCAAGTACAATATAAAAACAATGAAATCAAAATTATTTACAAGCTAAAAAGATATATTAAAAATATATTCATGTGTTTTAACTTTTCATTTAATGTTTATTTAACATTGACCCAAACAAGCTCTAATTTTGCAGTTGCAAAAGTTTTTAATTCTTAAAGTTATATTTCTTCTGACTTTTTGCTGACTTCAGCAATTGTGGATCACGTTTTATTTTTTCCGAAAATTCACGACATGTGTCTTTCAAGTTAAAGTATATTAAAAGCTCATTTTTCATTAGTTGCATGGAGCATCTGTTCCTTTCACTGCGCCATTTAGATGACATTACACTAAAAATGCGTTCACAATAAGCTGAGGTTCCAGGAATCGAGAGCACAAATGAAACTATTTTGAAAACATTAACACACTTAAGATTAAAACTTTTCAAGATAAAGTGCCATTTACTGCTTGTTGTTTTGCATTCTGTAAACAGTTTAGTGCTTTGAATCGTGCCAAAATTTTTTTTAATGAGTGCAACTTCATCAAATAGGTCATCCATATTTAAATTAAGTTTGTCTTTTAGCTTCAAATGCTCTACACTTTTTACAAGTGTCTGGTATTTTGGAAAAAGATGATCCAAAAGACTTAATTTTGATAATTTTCCAAATGTTGAATTTTCATCAAAGTCAATTTTTTTTTCCAAATACGTTATTGCAGAGTTGAGAAATAATCTAAAATCTTTAGTTGCCTCTTGAGCTTCAGCAGCACCCACATTTGCAAAAAGTTGGTGAACATCATACCCAAAGAATTCTTCATCACATCCAGATTTTAACCTATTTCTTAAATTAGTAAGAATAATAAAAACATCTGCTGTTGAAGTTTTATTTTTTCCAGTTCTTGAACAGCTAATTTAAATATCTCCATTACATGTTGTGAGAATATTAAATACATTTCAATAATTTAGGAAGAGAGGTGATTTTTAAAATCCACTTAAAAATTATAGCAAGCAAAATTAAACATTTCATTTATTTTCTAAAATTTTTATTAAAAAGTTGAACGTTTTCAACTATCATCAGTCCTTATCAAAGCATCTAAAATTGTTTAAAATCATCTAAAAATTTTTTTTTTTTTTTTTTTTTAAACCATAAACGACAATTACAATCAATTAAAATATATAAAAAACAACAATTTTCTCAAGTTTATGCTGTCACTGTTATTACTAATTCAGTTTATAGGCAAAGACAATTACACGAAACAACGTCAGAATTCACAGAGAAAAAAGGAGAAAAAAAGAGAAAAAATGAGAAAAAAATAATAATTTTGCAAATCACATGACTAAAAGATGTTTTTGGGTTATACTTACAATAGTTTGGGATTCATTTTTTGTTGAATTTTTATTAAAGCAAAACATTGTTTTTGCCATTTCAAGTTTAACAATATCTTTTATTTTTAAGAAATTCAATTTTTGAAAAAGAAGATTTGTATGTGACAAAAAAGGACTATTTGTAATAATTCTTATTATGCGTTTGTGTATTCTTACCAGTGGATCCAGGGCACTAGTCGAAGCCAGTCCCCATGTTGAGACACAATATTGAAGATAAGAGTAAATTAAAGCATAGTATACTGTTTTTAGTGTTGTAGTGTCAACGTAATTCCTCAGTTTGAGCAGTGCCCAGGAACCATTGGAGAGCTTAGAGCAAACATGTTGTATATGAGACTTCCAAGAAAGTTTATCATTAAAAATTACACCCAAATATTTTATTTCATTTACTTGTTCTATATTTGTCTTTCCTATTCTAATATCAAAATGCCAAGCTGATCTTTGTTTGGTTAATACCATAAATTTTGTTTTATTAGTATTTAATCATAATTTGTTTAGTTTCAACCATTCATCAATTTTGACCAGTTCAGAGTTGACATTTTTATTCAATAGTTTTGGACAAGAGTTTGTCAGTGTGAGAACTGTGTCATCTGCAAACAATTTCGTATTAAAATTGGATACTAGAGGCATGTCATTGATGTATAATAAAAACAGTAAAGGTCCAAGAGTAGAGCCCTGTGATACACCACAAGTTACATGATTGAATTTTGATTTAGTGTAGTTCACAACTGTAAACTGTAGTCTGTTATTTAAATAGCTTTTAAGGAGTTGTAGTGGCAATCCACGAATGCCATATTTTTCCAATTTTGCAATCAAAATTTGGTGATTTACAGTATCAAATGCTTTTTTAAGGTCAAGAAACACAGCACAAGTATATTTTTTTTGGTCAATATTTTCAGCAAAATTATCAAATAATTGCCTTACAGCATCTGATGTAGAAGAGTTTTGTTTAAAGCCAAATTGAACAGGTGTTAATATTTTGTTTTTATTTAAATAAGAGTAAATTCTTTCGTACAAGCATTTTTCAAAGATCTTACTAAATGAGCTAAGTAGAGATATGGGTCTGTAGTTGCAGCACTGATCCTTGGCATCACCTTTATGAATTGGTACAATTTGTCCAATTTTAAGAATTCTGGGGTAAGTCCCAGAAACTATAAACTGAATTAGTAATAAAAGTGACAGCATAAACTTGAGAAAATTGTTGTTTTTTATATATTTTAATTGATTGTAATTGTCGTTTATGGTTTAAAAAAAAAAATTTTTTTAGATGATTTTAAACAATTTTAGATGCTTTGATAAGGACTGATGGGATCTCTTTTACTATCGGCCGTCACCTTTATTTTTAAAACTTTTTTTTTCTCTCGTTTCTAAAATGCTCTCTCGTTTTCGCTACTCTCACTCACTTTTCTCTTTTCTTTCTCTTTTAACTAAATGATAATCGGTCATAAAACCAAGTCAAATTTTGTAATAAACACACTTTAAACATTTTGTTTATATTTTTTATCACATTATTTTGAATTAGTAAACATGAACAACGTGATTTTATACCAAAATATTTAATTTAAATGCAGTTTTCGTTTTGATTTGTGCGACGGCTTACAGTAAAACAGATGATAATCGGTGATCTGGGCAAGCTAAGCTTTTTAATTAAAATACTTCAAACGTCTTTTTTATATTTTTTATCACTTTATTTTAAATTACTAAACATGGACAACGTGATTTTAAACAAAAATATTCAATTTAAATGCAGTTTTAGTTTTAATTTGTGCGACGGCTTACTGTAAAACAGATGATAATCGGTGATCTGGGAAAGCTAAGTAAGCTTTGTTAAATAAAATACTTCAAACGTCTTTTTTATATTTTTTATCACATTATTTTAAAGTAGTAAACATGGACAAAGCGATTTTAAATCAAAATATTCAATTTAAATGCAGTTTTAGTTTTGATTTGTACGACGGCTTACAGTAAAACAGATGATAATCGGTGATGTGGGCAAGCTAAGCTTTGTTAAATAAAATACTTCAAACGTCTTTTTTATATTTTTTATCATTTTATTTTAAATTACTAAACATGGACAACGTGATTTTAAACCAAAATATTCAATTTAAATGCAGTTTTAGTTTTGATTTGTACGACGGCTTACAGTAAAACAGATGATAATCGGTGATCTGCACAAGCTAAGCTTTGTTAAATAAAATACTTCAAACGTCTTTTTTATATTTTTTATCACTTTATTTTAAATTAGTAAACATGGACAAAGCGATTTTAAATCAAAATATTCAATTTAAATGCAGTTTTAGTTTTGATTTGTGCGACGTCTTACAGTAAAAGAGATATTTAAACAGTGATACTTGAGCGACGGCTTGGAGTAAAAGAGATATTAATGGATCATACAACCAAGTCAAACTTTGTAATAAAAACACTTTAAACATTTTGTTTATATTTTTTATCACTTTATTTTAAATTACTAAACATGGACAACGTGATTTTAAACCAAAATATTCAATTTGAATACTGTTTTCGTTTTGATTTGTGCGACGGCTTACAGTAAAAGAGATATTTAAATAGTGATACTTGAGCGACGGCTTGGAGTAAAAGAGATATTAATGGATCACACAACCAAGCCAAACTTTGTAATAAAAACACTTTAAACATTTTGTTTATATTTTTTATCACTTTATTTTAAATTAGTAAACATGGACAACGTGATTTTAAATCAAAATATTCAATTTAAATGCAGTTTTAGTTTTGATTTATGCCAAATGGAGTCACTACATTGCTTTGACAAATAAGTGCGCAAAGACTTTGTTGCCGCCTGATTCACTTGATGTGGAGCTTACCACGACTTCTGTAACATCATCAAGAAAGCAGCCAAAAAAGACTATCCCACGCGGGTATCGAAACAACTATATTCCGTGTTGTGATGCAGAGTGTGAATCCCTCTGTACAACCTTTCTGCAGTCTCCTCAGGGAGACGACTCAAGTTTGGCTGCTACAGCTCTGCTTGCCAAGCTTGAGATGGATGCTTGAGATTGCCAAGCTCCCAAGAAAGCGGAGGGATCGATGGTCCGATGCAGTTTGGAGCATTGACTTCTCACACTCTGGTCGAAAAGCGTGGAGTATTTTGAGCAACCTTACTGGTAGGTTACGACACTCTCCTTGTCACTGTCCCGTTACAGCCAATGCTATTGCATCTCAGCTGGTTAGAAACGGGAAACACGAGGCTGTTGACCGCAAGTCATCTCGACTTGTCTTTCAAGAAGTGTCTGACCTTTGGAGGGCCACATCACCAGACGCAGTAAATATCTCTGACAATTTTTCAGAGAGAATTTACTGCTGCCCTCCAACATTTAAAACCAGGTAAAGCTCCGGGACCTGATTCCATCTGCTCAAAGCTTATACTCCATTATGGAGCTGCTTTGAAGTCCTGGTTATGTGACTTCCTCTCTTCCTGTTTGCGCCGACTCAAAATTCCCAAGATATGGAGAAGAGCGCTTGTGGTCGCGATCCCAAAACCAGCAAAGCCTGTGGGCGACCCAAAGAGTTATCGACCGATATCTCTGCTCTGTGTTCCCTACAAGATCCTCGAGAGGCTTATCTAGGCCCGCGTTGAGCCATTAATCGATTGTGCACAATATGCGCAAATTGATAACTTTATATGAAAGCAAGTCATTACTTTATTCTTAGAGTTGACATTAAAATTTTTAGGTTTTTATGTCAGTTAAATGAAACTTTAGGTAACGGAAAGCGTTGAAAATTTAGCTCTTTACCTGGTTCAGATGTTCTGCTGATTTTTGGAACTTTTTAAAGTGTACCGCAGGATCGAAAAAGTAGCGGAGGACAGCTCTGGAGTACCACTTTTAGGCAAAACAATTGTCGCTACTACATGTAGTTGTCAAAGGTCTGATGGATGGATGTTTGAAAAAGGTCGTAAGTGGTCCGTTTGAGAGAGATGGAGGCATCAGTGACTACGCGCAAAGCGTCATTCAAGACCATATATATAAACCAAGTACTACGACAACAAATGCGACTCCAATACTCGGCTGTTGAATAATTAAAAATAAGAGAGCTGTATCTGATGTTTTGCAACAAATCAAAACTAAAACTGCATTTAAAGTAAATATTTTGGTTTAAAATCACGTTATTAATGTTTAGTAATTTAAATTAATGCGATAAAAATTATAAAAAAGACGTTTGAAGTATTTTATTTAACAAAGCTTAGCTTGCCCAGATCACCCATTATTATCTGTTTTACTGTAAGCCGTCGCACAAATCAAAACGAAAACAGCATTTAAAGTGAAGAATTTGGTTTAAAATCACGTTGTCCATGTTTAGTAAATCAAAATAATGTGATAAAATTTTAAAAAAGACGTTTGAAGTATTTTATGTAACAAACCTTAGCTTGCCCGTATGACCGATTATCATCTGTTTTACTGTAAGCCATCGCACAAATCAAAACTAAAAAGCATTTAAAGTGACTTTTTTGGTTTAAAATCACGTTGTCCATGTTTACTAATTTAAAATAATGTGATGAAAATTTAAAAAAAGATGTTTAAAGTATTTAGTTAGCAAAGTTTGAAATATTTTATTTAGCAAAGTTTAGCTTGCCCACATCACCGATTATCATCTCTTTTACTGTAAGCCGTCGCACAAATCAAAACGGAAACTGCATTTAAATTGAATATTTTGGTTCAAAATCACGTTGTCCATGTTTAGTAATTTAAAATAAAGTGATAAAAAATATAAACAAAATGTTTAAAGTGTTTTTATTACAAAATTTGGCTTGGTTTTATGACCGATTATCATTTAGTTAAAAGAGAAAGAAAAGAGAAAAGTGAGTGAGAGTAGCGAAAACGAGAGAAAAAAAAAGTTTTAAAAATGAAGGTGACGGCCGATAGTAAAAGAGATCCGACTGATGATAGTCGAAAACGTTCAGCTTTTTAATAAAAATTTTACAAAATAAATGAAATATTTAATTTTGCTTGCTACATTTCAATAAGCTGAGGAATTTCTGTTGACTCATTATCAATCATAAGAAGTTTAAGTAATTGTTTGGAACATTCAGCTGGTCTGCTCAAGAAATAAGAACTTAAAGCTTTCCAAGAAAGTAAGATTCTTTCAATGCATGGGTGCAGAGATAGCCACCTAGTAGATACATGACGCAAAATTTCATGAAATTCTGTCTCTACAAATATATGAAATTCTTTAAGAGTTTCCCGTCTTTTTGCTGACATTGAGAAATGACTGTAAATTTTCAGGACAATATTTTCAATGTCCACATTCAAATTTCCTAAAGCAAATTTCAATGTATTGTGTACAATGTGTGCACTGCAGTTAGCCTTAATAATACCATCATTTAGCGTGCGAACATTGGTATAAAGAGAATGTTTTTCTCCAAAGTTGCAATTTGCGTTATCTGCACTTAAACAAGAAACTCTTTTCCAATCAAGTTGCAAATTGTCCATAGTGTTTTTCAAACAAGTAAACATTCCATCTGCACTTTCATCTGCATTCTCGAAGAAATCAATAATATAAGTAACTGTGCCATGTTCCAAGCTAAAATACTGAACACAGACTGGAAACATTTTCATGTTTTTGTGATTTGAAGCATCAGTTTGAATGTTAAAAAATAACGGAGGATCATGTTGTTTCAAATCGTCCATAATCACTGCTAATGCCTTTTCACCTAGCACATTTGTGACGATTACCTCGCATTTGGTTCGACCACAAGATACTTTGGCAGCAACTTTTTGAATCCTGGTAAATTTTTGAATTCAATTTCAATCCACAATCCAGCGAGTTATATGAATGATTATGTTTAATTGCGTGATATATTTGAGCTATTTCTGAAGCAACTACAATATCCTCTTCTGAATTTTTTTCACCAAAAATTTATCCATTACAGAAGATGAAGCAAAATCCATAGTTCTCGTTTTGTGACAGACTGATTTTGCATGTTGTGCTACTGCTAAAGCACCCATGTATCCAATAGTAAAAACGCTTTCACAAGTGAAACATCTTGCCTTTTGTGGATTACTAGTTTCTCTCAACCAATCATAGTATTTTTTTCAGTCTTTCTTAAATGAACACATACGCTTCTTTTTCTTCATTGGGGATTCCATGATTTTCATTAAAAAATTAATATTGAAGTACTGAACACAGCATTCAATGAAGTTATTACTAAAATAATAAACGTAAATTTAATTTTAATTAAAAGACGATTTACTTTAATTACATTCAGCTGAAACAGTAAATCCCATACATTTGTTTAAAACCCATTTATATCAAACACAGTACTATAACTATCGGGCAAAACGACGTTGGAAAGAAATAAAAGGCAATTAGCATCTTTTCTAAATGCTAAAAAGGACAAGGACTGAAAAGCTTAATTAAAGGACTGTCCTTTAAAACAAAGGACGGTTGGCAACCCTACTCTCACTGTAGCAGTGAGAATTGGATAATCAAAAATTTTGTTCGCGTAAATGTTCGTCATAAATTTATCGCTAAGAATTGTACAGTAAAGATTTGACTGACTCAATCCTTTTTTATTGCCTTTGTGTTTCGTGATAAACGTTCCGTGAATTACCTCGTATGTTAAAATCTCTTGGGAGTCCGTTTCGCGCATATGTGCTTCAAAAGTTTTCTTTTAAGTAGATAAGGTTTAGTTGTTTGTCAGTACGGAGTGTAGAATTTAAATTAGCTACGATTTTTAATCTTTTTCAATGTTTAGATAACGCCAGAATTGATTTTAATTTCCTTTTTTATTTTCTTGGTTTATTTGATTAACTATATTCTTGATCGCTGCCTTGGTTAATATACGTAATTAATTAAATCAGAAGTCGTGATTCTTGTTCGATTAGAATCAGATTGGATAAAGTCAAGGTCAACTTAACACTCACTTTGAGCCACAGTTGGTAGAATTATGTTAGGAACACATCAGTTTTAGGTTTTTGTTCTTTTCAATAGAGAACACACCACGATTTTAGGAGAAAAATAGCGAAATTAGAGCTCAAATCGAAGTGAAGACTTTTTTTTTTTAGATCACTATAATTTTTTGGGGAAAATAGCGACATGAGAGATCGAATCGAAGAGAAGACCTTTTTTTTCTCTCGCTTTGGCCGAGGAGGTCCAAAAAATCTGGAGACCATTGCTTTACGCAGTATAATTGTTTCCGATAATGACATAATTAAAAGTTGTTTTTTCATGCCAATGTCTCCTACCTCAAAATTACGTAATTTTTCTGATAATGACATTCCCGCTTCGCTTTTGTTAAGGTGACAGGCAATTTGGTTTAATAGTCCGATATTAACCCTTGTGCGCCATTTCCATATTAAACATAATTGTAATTGTTGTTTGAAGATTGTGAACCGAATTTCAGTTTAGTGTTCGTGCTTATCCCAACTTGACAAATTTTGACGAGTGAATTTCGCCGCAATAATCAATATTAAATAAATTATGCTGTATTTCAGTTTGATTTTAATATAGCCATTTTTGGTATCCGGTAATTTCATCGCCGTAAATTCATCGCGATAATTCCATCGCGGTAATTTCATCGTTTAGTAATTACATCTCATACATTTTCACCGCAATGTAACTACATCGCAACATATTACATCGTCAATAATATCATCGTCGCGATTTTTCAAAAGGGACAGACAGACAGAAAGGCAGTGAGAGATAAACTTTTTCTCCTCCGTCTTTAGCTGTCATGTGATAGAACTGGCTAACTTGTTGACTTCTCCAAACAAGGTTGCTTTTTTCATTTCTCACAATGCTTATTTCGATCTATACAATCAAATGGTCTGCAACAGTTATACGAGAGTGATGCTGGATTTGCATTAAAAATGCGTATGATTGCAGCCATAGCATTTGTTCCGGTTGCAGATGTGGTTACGTCTTTTGAGCATTTAATCGACAACACTGATTTTCCCGAAGAAGCCCAGTCTGTCTTAGATTACTTTTGAGGATACATGGATTGGAAGGCCAAACCGCCGCTTAATACGTCGACCCCCTCGCTTTGATCATGTTCTGTGGAATTGTTTCGATGCTGCCAAATTTTGTGCTTCTAAGACAAACAATGCCTGTGAAGGTTGGCATCGTTCATTCAGCGAATTAATTGGGGCATCACATCCTACAATCTGGAAATTTTTAGAAATCTTGAAAGGTGAAGAAGCGAGAAACGAAGCAATAATGGAGCAATATACAGCAGGTGCAGAACCTCCACGTAAAAAGAAGAAGTATAAGAATACAGCATTAAGAATTCAAACTATAGTCAACGATTTTGAAAATCGCGAAGTACTGGATTATCTAAGAAGAATCGCTCATAACTTGTTTAAAAAAAAATGAATACCGTCTCTCAGGTTTTTTGTTTTTAAAATTGTGTTTATTTTATTTTGCTTTGTTTTTGGCATTGATTGAGTTAAAAAAAAAAAAAACTAGTTAAATGAATAAAATAGAACCCTGGCGATGATATTACTGACGATGTAATATGTTGCGATGTAGTTACATTGCGGTGAAAATGTATGAGATGTAATTACCAAACGATGAAATTACCGCGATGGAATTATCGCGATGAAATTACAGTGAACCCCATAATGTAACTGCTAAAGATGATGAGTTATACAGGTTGTACAGTGAAGTGCATAGGATTCTACACAGTGGTGGATATTCCAATCTAGGCGCCCGAGGCAAGAATTTTCAAAAATTGATGTTGTCTGAGAAAAAAAGAAGTCTGATCTTGGCTTGCATATTTTTCTCCCGAAATCAGGGTGTTCTCTAAAAAAAAAAAAAAAGGTCTTCGCTTCGATTTCATTTCTGATTTCCCTATTTTTCTCCCAAAATCAGGGTGTTCTCTAAAAAAAAAAAAGATCTCTGCAATGAGATAAATACCGTACACCTTCAGCGTCCCCAAAATGCCCCCTGAATATTACCACCCCCCCAAAAATCAAAACGCCCACGTGGGGGCGGAGGCGCTCAGGTTAAGAACCACTGCTTACTACTTGCAATTGTACGATTGACTGCTGTGTCTTTCAAATTAGAGTTCTCTCGGGTTTGTTTATCGCTGTTCGTGAATGCGGCGTGCATTCGAAGTTGTTTGGTTTTGTCAGTGATCGCTAGAACTTTGTTCATTATTATTCAATTTTTCTGTGGTAGTGATCAGTGAAGTAACCCACCCGCTGTTTGACGTTGGGCGCATTTTTAGGGTTAGTGATGACGAGCTTTCAGCAGTTGTTACTGTAAACATTTTCATCCCTGAAGAAGTCGGTTGATTTCTGACTGACGAAACATCAATTTAAATAAAAATACCTTGCTAATTTTGTTTTGACATTATCATCAGCACAACATATGAACTTTTCAGCAATACTAATGTCTGGTGAGCAAAAATCATTACATTTATAATAATATAGTTTGGATTATTTGAATTGATCTCATTTAAATGGAATTTAAAAAATATTTTATTAGCAAATCAACTTGATCAAAAAGAATTGAAAGCGAAATTAGAAAATAATCTTACAAATCAATAAAATTTAATGTTCGATGCAAATTCTCAATTCTGAATTTACTTCCTTTGAAGCTGCTACTTATCTAATAAGATTCTGTTTTAAGAAAGCTTTTCTCATAAACAAATCATTTAATAGTTAATTAACGAAACAGCGAGTGGTGAGCGAGCGAGAGAAAACTATTGAACTTTGAAGCGCAGAGCAATAATAAAGTTTTACAACTCTTGCTTATCACTGAGCACAATACAAAATAGAGGTGTGGGAAAAATAACGGTTCGTTAAAAAAGTAACAGTTAGTACTGTATGTTAACTGCTATTATTCACGCCATGTTATCTTAGAGCTCAATTCTTTCGAAACTTTTTCTTTTTCGAAAACCAGCAATCTCTCATCTGCTTTACATTTGTATTGCAAATAACGAAACGAATTGCAAAGTAACAGTTAAGAAGTAGCACTTAGGAAATAACAGGTAAGAAGTAACAAATGTAATGCAAATGAGAGATTGCTGGTTTTTCGAAAGAGAAAAAGTTTTGAAAGAATTAAGCGTGATATATAATATATGCTAATATAATAACAGTTAACCTCTTAACTGTTATTTCCTAAGTGCTACTTCTTAACTGCTACTTTGCGATTCGCTTCGCTATTTGTAATACAAATATAAAGCAGATGAGAGATTGCTGGTTTTTCGAAAAAGAAGAAGTTTCGAAAGAAGAGCTCTAAGATAACATGGCGTAAATAATAGCAGTTCTGTTCTGAAAAACTTTTACGTTAACTGCTCGTTTGAAAATTTTATCTGTTACCAATAACAAAAAAGTAATTACATTAAAAACAGTTACATTACAAATTTTGTAAATTTTATAATGTAACTGTTTTTTTAATCTGCTTCTTTGATATGGTAAATTAGTAATAACGTACAATCGCTATCGGTTACTTTTAAGTTGGCTTAATGAATATAAAGTAACAGTTAAAATTTTAAAAGTAGCAGTTAATAACAGTTATCCAAAAGTAACAATAAAGCACATCTCTAATGCAAAACACAAAAGTTGAGGAAAATACATAACACCAGATGAAATCAAAAATTACAACACAAGCGAATATTAAAAAAGTTCTGTTTTTGTGTGCAACTAAAATAGCGCTAATTTCTTTTTACTGTAAGTTATATTTACTCATTTAATTTAGTATATAATCTTGTAATTTTATAAAAGCATCCATTTGATAATAATGCATTACCTTGTACCGAATGCAAAAATACATGTAAAACTAACTGTATAGAATGCTGGAATTGCAAAAGTTGGACACATTTTTCATGTATCGGTTCCATGACCAAGGAACAACAAAAAGATTGGAGATTATCGCAATTGAAATTTTACTGCTTTTTTTGTTGTCATAATTCCAGTAAAAGTTATAATGTTAATTCGACCCTAAAACGCATCTATGATTTCGTCAGCTCAAACGTCCGTTAAATCATGCAAAGCTATTGCATGGCAAGAAAGATTGCTAATGTCCACACATAACGTCTCTGAAAATTTTATACCTTTTTCTTTTCCCCAAGGCATAGAAATAAAAAGCGATTCAGTTTCAACGAATATTTTGCGGCAATTAAATCCAGTAGTTCTCAAATCGTAAACTCCTTTAATGATTGTAGGAGACGGCAATTGCTTGTATGGGACATTACCTATCGGTTTATTCGGGAATGATGAATATCATGTCCATTTAAGGTACTTATGATGCTGGAAATCCTAGAAAATAGCAACTTCTACAACATGAACTTAAACGACTATGAAGATTTAATAAAGGATAGTCGCATAATAACACCAAATTTTGATGAGCTTTGTAGAAGCGGAAGTTGCTGTGGTTCTTACGTAGATATGATATGTATTTATGCCTTAAGTGCTGTCATATGCAAACCGCTCAAGCTCTTTATACCTTCTACAAGGCCTTTAGATAATAGGAGTAATACCTATTCTAGAAGTGTTATTGGGCGAGGTGTTTCTCAACGATGTATACCTCCATTTGTTATTATGTGGACATCTGTGACACCACTAAGTATAAAAGATGATTTCATAAACTTTACACCTAATCACTTTGTGATTTTGCAAAAAATTAAGCCGGTATAATGTTTTACTTTAAAAAATGACAATGATGATGATTTTGTTGCAAACCCTTCCGATTTTTCGCTCTCATTTAAGCCGGAAACACCAACGCACCGACATTCAAATGATTCATGTAATGAAGTTTTACCTATTTTGAAAGCAAAGAGAAAGAAGGGCAAGCAGTATCCTGGTAGATTGCTTGAAAAATATGCCATTAATTTTGCCACCAAAACCAATAAAATGAACAGATTTTCAGATATGCATTATAGAAATGATAAAAGTTTTACTGCTAATAACATTGACAATAATTCTAAATCTGAAAAATATGGTGATGAAAATTTTAAACTATTAAAGAGTTTTTCAAAACAAGATGGAACTGCAATAAATACCAAATTGTACAACACAATGCATGAACAAATTTTTTTTCAGGATGAATATATTGCAGAAATGGGTATTTGTAATATCCCAGTTACAATTGATAATTGTGACAATTTAACAAACACTGTGCCTATTTCACCAAAACCTTCTACCTTCATTCATCAAAGCACTGCACACATTTCACCAAAATCACCTATCAGTACAACAAGCCATTTTGAAGACGATTCCAACCATTCCTCAAGTTTCACCATCCTGTAAGCCTCGGCCTATTACTCATCTGAATGACAAATCTTTGCCTACTTCATCACCATCTCATTGTTCCGTCCCAAGTGATAAAAGCAACGCACACCTTTTACAAAATTTATCTTTCTCTACTCCAACGTCATCATATACTTCTGCCGACGTTAATAATAAAACTATATCTTCATCACGAAAATTGTCTCCAAAAAAATCAGTGATCACGGTAATCAACCCACTTTGCTAACTTCATCAATGGTACAAACCTCCCTTTTAATGAGTTTCTTTCCTTAAGTAATGTAATTCAAATATTGCTTGACGATAATAACGCTAGCCTCAAGTCGGCAGCGTGGTCGAGTGGTTAGAGCGCCGTGCTTATGATCAACATGGTCTCGGTTCAAAACCCACTCACGCCATTCTGTTGTGTCCTTGGGAAAGACACTTAAGCACATTCCCTTGCTTGGTAGTCCTGGCAAGGAGTTCTAAATCACAGTCATATCTCTATTAAATTACAAACGGACAGCAATATCTTGGCATCTCCGGAAGCAAGTCGGGGTAATTGTTTACCCTATGTATTAGCGCCTCCGTCGCTTACCTACGAGTCAGGAGGATAAATATAGAGATAAAAATAAAAAAATAAAAATACCCTATGAAAAAAAAGAAAATGTTTACTTTGTGATAGATGTAATTCTAATTTTGTCACGCACTTCACGGTAAAAAAAATACATTTACTGATGATTGTGGCAGTTGGTCTTATAACAATACTATCAGTTGCTTGTACATGTTAAACCCGGGTGGAAAGAAGAGAGAAATTAGATTTAGCAATGGAATGTATTGCATTAAAAAAACAGCAAGTAATTCGTAGAAAATTATTGATCCACAGCTTCAACAGGAGCAAATCCTTACAATTGGAAGATATTATTCGAAATTAAAATTAAATGAAAATACGTAATAAACGAAAAACAACATGGATTAAAAAGTTTTCCCAAAGTTACAACAAGTTTGCAGTTGTTGAATACATTGATAATTATTCAGGTCTATCAAAACATGGAAATTTAAAAATCATTGATAATGTTTATGTGCGTACACCTAAAAGTTTATTGAAAAGTATAGATGAAAAAATTCCCTTTGCTTCTGCAAGAAATCTGTACGACTCATTGCAAAATAATTCGTCAAAAACCTAAAAACCTTCAACATCTCTACAGTCGCCATCACTTACAGAAACAAAGAAAATTAGAAGATCAATAAAAAGGTTACATAAAAAATTATGCTAATGAGATTTTAGAAATTATTAATATGACCTAAAATCACGAGTTCGTTCAAAAAGTTTGGCACGGAAAATATGTACCCATTCACGTCATTTTGCATACAGAGTATCAAGTATATGATATAAAAAGATTTTGCTGCAGTGGCTTGACAGTGTTGGGTATTGACAAAACCTAGAATTTAGGTCGTATTTTTGCTACGGTGTTAGTTTATAAAAATTGTAGTGTGATTAATCAAAAAACGGGAGACTTTCCTTTATTTTTAGAACCCATTTTACTCCACAGCAAATCAGACTATGAGACTTATGCTAACTTTTTTAATCGTATTTTCATGTGTTTAGGCGACCACAAAAAAACTAGTTTTTGGCACCGATGATAAGAAAGCTCTTTACAAAGTGGCAACATCAGCTTTTACAAACGTAAGGCATGTTTTATGCACAAAACATTTAAAAGAAAATTTGACGGATTATTTGAAAGATCAAATTGGTGCTAATAAAAACATTCGACAGAAAGTTGTACAAGGGGTCTTTTCTTTGTTACAAGACAAAAATGAAGTAGAATTTGATAGTATGTATGAAAAATTAATTCAGGATTATAGTAATGATTTACCTAAATTGGTAACATATTTGAACCAACGCTTTCTTCCTTTGCTGAAAGAAAAAGTTTGGAAATATACCATATGTATCAAATGATTGGACAAACAATAATTGTGAATCGGTAAATCATATTTTAGAATGTAAGACATCCTGGCAACTAAAAAAGTTACCTGACCGTATTCGCATCATATATGATCTTGTGTCTTCGCATTACAAAAATGTCCAGAAAGCATTTGTTAGCCTTGGTCCATTTTCGCTCACCAGTAGTTTTAAGCAGTTTGGTTGCACATTAAATGAATACACTTCCATGTCCGAATATGAGCAAGCTCAATATATGAACACTTTCATGCAGTATATTCCACCTGCTTCTGCTTCCTTGCCAGAATCTTGCACTGTGTCAACAAATGCCAAATTTATTACGCGAACACCGTCACAATTGGCTGGTAAGAAGAAAGCACAAAAACAAAGAAGCAGAGAGCCGTTAGATCAATTACAGTGCAAAAATCTGGTTGAATGTAATCCAAAATTTAGAAAACAATTAAAAGCTAAGTATTAATTTAGTATTCTTTACGATTTTGTCTAAGTTTTTGCCTCTTAGTAATATTATTATATGTAATCTAGTTTGTATCTTGTTTTTCTATTTTGTACTTTTCTATTTCAATAACAATTTCATTGCAAGCATTTGTAATTAATATTTGTACTATTAGTAACGCTGTAGGCTGCGCGTTTATGCTTTGCTTTGCTTTGCTTTGCTTTGCTTTCGTTTTTAGGCTACATGCTTTCGTCAACAAAACATTGAATAATTTGGCACCATGTATTTACGACCTTTTTTGTGTGTATGAGTCGCTTCGTAAAAATCTTACATTTGAAAATGACTAGACAATCATTAATGCTGGACATTACATTGAAAAAATTATTTTGTTTAAGATGTGTGTAATTTGAAAATCATTGCCAACCAATAGATCGAGGCTCTTGGTATCAAATTAATGTATTTAAAAAAAATTTATAGACTTATTATTTTACAATTGCTTTTGAAGTGTAAACAAATAAATCTTTACCTCTTTTGTCTTTGTCAAGAAAATATTTGCCAAATATTTTTTAATCTCTTTTGTCGTAACCAATGAGATACTTGCCAAGTATTTTTTACCTTTTTTGTCCTAGTCAATGAAATATTTTTGAAGTATGTTTCATCTCTTTTGTCATTGTCAATCTGATATCTTTTAAGCAGCCTGTTATATTGTCCGCATATGTAATTCTTTTTTTTTTTTCATGTAAATAGTGTGTTTTTTGTTTTTATTTGTTTTGTTATTCGTAGGCTTATTTTTTAAATTACTGTACATTATTTGCAACAGCTGCTTTTTCGGCTCCGAGACCATAATAGTTTTTAAATTTTACAAAATTTAGTAGTCCAAAAACACATTGTTATTATTTGTTTCTTTTGTGCATTGTTTTTTTTTATTTTCTTTACTATAGTTTTGCTTCGGATAAGAGGTTACTTTTTTATACCATAAAAATAGTTTGGAAAGCAGCCATATTGTTAACGTATTATATTAATGTAGATTAAGGTTACCAAACTTTTTTCATAACGAGCTGGATAACTGTGAGGACTAAAGAAGGCGGGTCGGATAGAATCGAAGTATTGTATGAAATTTTATGGATCTAATACTGACAAGTATAACAATAAAATGAATCCAAAAAATTAATTTAGGGAGATTTATAAAACTGTCGTTTATCTCTGAGCATGTCATCAAGATTTGGTTGAGTGTTGCTGCATCCGACCAAAACAATCGCTTTCAAATGTTTATCAGTCAATCTTATTCGATGCTCTAATTTCAAGTTTTTAATTTTTGAAAACTTTTGCTCACAAACATTTGAAGTGATTTTTAAAGATATAATTATAAAAAATTCTAAATATTAAAAAAATAACGTACTATCAATGAATATATGTACCGTTAAAGCTAGTTGATAGACTGTTTGCTCTGTCGATGCAGTGATTAACTAAAGAGATGTTTAGTTGCCAAAGCGTAAACCACCTGGCTCATGTAAATCTTGACGTAATTGTAATCGCTCAAGCGAGCGACGACCTACTGTGAAGAAGCATTAGCGAGTTTGTAATGCAATGCGAAAAATTGTAGTCAGAAGCAAAACATATAAAACCATCGGTACATTTCTTGAGACCTGATAATTGAAATTTTGATACTCTTTCTAAATTTTTTATGTAAGCGTCACACTTTTAAAGTACAAATAAATTCGTGACACGTTTTACTTAAATTTTAATCAAAAAGCTTTTAGCAGCAAAATTTCAATGTACAGAAATATTTGAGCTTGCTGCAAAAATGCTTGCAAAAACCTTACAAATAAGAAAGGTAAATTTTTTATTATATTGTTGGTCCAAAACCCCCATAATGTAATTCATTGAACTGTAAATAGCTACTGTCAAATATTGTTTCGAGCCCAGTTGGCGACGCACCATGGTACAAGCGACACACTAATGCAGTGTTTTTCAACTTATTTTCGTTTGCGGCACACTTGAAATTCTTCAAAACTCGCGACTCCCTTCGGCCATTTTTATTAAATTTTGTCCTCAAAATTAGGTGATCTCTAAAAAAAGCCTTCGCCCAGTATTTGGCTCACATTCCTAGCTTTCGTCCCTGAAATTAGTTGTTTTCTAAAAGTAACGTTATTCTGGCAGCGGCACATAATTGGTAGATCGCGCAGGTGGCTTTCTTCCATACTTGCGTCTAAAGTTTCGTTGCGCTTAGGTGTCTGACTTTGTCTCTATAAACCAGGAAACACACTGGGCTTTTGCTGAGTGCTCATTTTCATGAACTCTACTTTCGCTACTAAATTCAAAAATATTTTGCTTAATCACTAAATAATTTGTAATTTTAAACCTAATTATTTTCGCAACTACCTGTTAGGAAAGAAAAAAAATTGAGGCATTTTGCTTCACTATAAAACAAATCAAATGAAAATATCTCAAAAGATAAAATTTTGATAAACTTTGAAAATTGTAACGATAATTTATGGACACCCTGTATAATGTAATGTAACAATAACCGTGTAATACAGTGATGGCTTTAATGCGATGCGAACAGGGCGGCCGCACCGGTTCCCCTAAAAAACATTCAAAAGTGGCCCCTACGCAAGATATTGCTCTGTTTCTTCATAGCAGCACCAAGATGGTGGCATCCCTAAAATATAAATTTTTTTTTCTGAAGAGATCAATTTGTCTTGATACACTAAAAAGCGGTCTCCCCTACAACGATAATCTTTTTAGAGATCAAACTGTTTTCGAACACTAAACAGTGGCCCTTCCTTAAATAAAGACCTTTTGGAGATGAATTTGTTTTGATACACTAAAAAGTGCCTCCCCCCAGAACAATGACCTTTTTTTAGATATCGCTTTGCTTCGGAACATTGAAAAGCGGTGGCCCTTCTACTTTTCTTGCACCGGCTTCCCCTTTTTGTAAGGCCATTGCTGGTGTAATATGTAGGCTATATAGGTGTTTGTGTGTGTGTGTGTGTGTAGGTGCATTACTCATCTATGTAGGACAGGCGTCTGCAGTATCTAGAGCAGGGCATATGTTGTTTCCTTTGACTTACCGTCGAAACAATTCGTTTATGACGTCTCTGTATTGCAACACAATACGTAAGTCAGGATTTCTCAACCTTTACTCATCGCGGGTTTAAAATATAATTTTTGAAATGATCTCCTTGATGAGATGTAACCGGAATTCAAATTATAAATTTAGTTGAAAACAAAAAAAAATCGAAAAAGCTCTTACGAGGTCAAAAATTATTTTATTTCAAGGTTTTTCCGCGCCATTGAATTGATTCAGAAGTAGTGCAATAGTTCCAGTTGATTGAGGTTCTTAATAAAAATTACTTTTCGGTCCGTTTATAAGAGCCCTAAACGTTGACCATTTTGTCCAATTCCTAGGATTACTTTAGAAGTAGTGCAATAATTCTAGTTGATTGAGGGTTGTATTAAAAATTACCTTTTGGGCCGTTTATTAGAGCCATAAACGCTGACCGTTTTGTCCAGTTCCTAATTATCTTCGTTCCATCTTTGTCTTGATCGTCGTGCCGTCACTATGTTGTGGAATTGCAAAAGAACTATTTTCGCCCGTCACCTTACTGAGGCGACTTGCGGACTTCGAACAGGTGCTGCTTTAGCTCAATCGCTTGTGGGCTAGTTTTGGGCGATTCCATTCCTCTATGCATAAATGGGGTCTCGCTTCTTCACCAAATGGCAAATGAGTTGCCACTGAACAAACGGCAGACCACGTCTTAACAGCGTGCCTCATAAATTGGGCACCATGTGGAGTACTATGTCTGACAAGTATGAATGACAAAACGAAACCCAACGCTGGCTAAACACAATCGCTGCTACTATTGATCCCGACTATACAGCTGCCTGGGATATTAAAAAAATAAACTGTTGGCCTAAAGGTGTCTGACCAGGAGTGGATGTTCTTCTAAACCAGTGTTCTTCAAACTTTTTTCATCGAGACCCATTTTCCACGGCCAAATTTTTTCGCGACCCCTAAAAAAAGGTCTTCACCTAGAATCGATCTCTGATTCCGCTATTTTCCCCCAAAATCAAGGTGTTCTCTAAAAAAAAAAAAAAAAGGTCTTCGCTTCGAATTAATCTTGTATTTCGCTACTTTTCTTCCAAAATCATCGTAATCTCTAAAAATCTCGCGACCCCCAGTTTGAAGAGCCCTGTTCTAAACAACAGTGATGGTTTAAATAATGTAATTGCTCTATTGGTTATTTTTGGTTAACATAAAATACAATTTGTCTAATTAATCACATCAAAAAGATTAGTAACAATGACGAATTATAAAAACGAATAAAAATTGTTTAAGGACTCGTTTTTCTTTAGTTTTTGGTATTAACATGCTTATTTTCAGCCTTTGTTTTGGTAGGTTATTGAAAATAGTTTTTAGAACGTTGTTCTTTTCTACTTTGTTATATAAACACTTTTTCATTTAACTTTTTGAAGCAATTATGTATTTTGTTTTAAGCAATTAAATTCACATAGTGGCGTTACTGGCGTATGCAAAAATTTTTTATGAAAGGGAAGGTTGAGAGCCGAAAACACGATCATTGTAATTCGTAATGTTTTTTACAAAAGGGAGGCCTGGTGCAACAAAAAAAGAACCACTTTTAAAGAATCACGATTATTAATTTAGTTTCGATATTATTATTTTATCTTTATTTTTTATACTTTCTCACTCATAGGTAATTGTCGCAACCGCTATACATACAGCAATTGTCAAGCTATCAGGCTACATTGACCTGCTACCGGAGATGCCAAGATATTGCTGCCCGGTTGAAATTTATTAATATTATTTTTTTAGTTCTTATTTTGAGGTATGATTGAAATTTAGAACTGCTAGTTAAAATGATTAGGCAAAAGAAAGTGTGTAAAGTGTTGTCCCCAAGGATGCAAAAGGATGGCGCAGGTAGGCTTTAAATCGCGATGTTGCCTATTACGTATGTTTGCCATCAATTACGGTGCTCTTAAAGACTCAACCAACGTAACCACGCTGCTGACAAATATAAAATAAAAGTTAAGACCTTTTCTGCTCTTTATTTTTTTAAAGCCCTAATTTCTTTTAAAAAAATATTTATTTTATTTTAACGATTGTGAAGCTGTTATAGTGCTACTACATGTATAAATGTTAATTTGACTATCATTCTTTATGGAGGTTTTTTAGCCTTCAAACTCCCTGTTCTGTGCATACACCTATTGAGGAATTTATAGATCACAACTTTTAACGTGGTTAAACGGGTTCTGGTTAGCGTGGTGATTGTGATAGAAATGGGCGCAGTTTAAAACCTACTCAGACTATTCTAATGTTTCAAAATAAATAATAGTGATCACTTATTTCTTAACAGTATTCGAGAAAACTTTCTCATTTTTTCTGGATTTTCCCTCCATAGCAGCCATATTAAACAATGGTAAAGTGAGAAATAACGATGTAGTTCTTAACAAAATACAATTCCATCCGATGTCAAATGAACTCTTAATAAAATTTGATTATCAGTTCAGTTTCTTTTATTTCTGCTCCGCCACATCAACAAAATATAACAAAATGTTTAAAAGTTTGTGAGTTGTTGAAAGATGGGGTTAGAAAAAGGAAGAAGCAACAAAACGAGTTAACGTTGTGACTTGCTTATTAGCAATAAAAAGTGTGACATATTGTATCATATAGAAGCAAGGTTGCTTCACCTCATTATAAAGTTGTGTAAAAAAATAGAAAGAGAAAAGAGAAAAAATAAAATATAAGACCGAGGTTATTTGCTTAATAAAACGCTGCTATTGGTGGGGTCATAGCAGAGTTTGGCTCGAAGAATATGATCAGTCCTTAAATGTAACGTTCTCTGGGATTTTCATTTAAAATCTTAAAATTTCTCTTACTAGGTTTTGGAATTTGGGCCTAAAGCTTACCTTTTTTTTAAATTCTACGTTGAAATCATAGCGAAGACCAAAAAATTTTTTGGTGTACGTGTAATTGGGTGGCGAATTTCGGCCACGCAACGACTTATAAAAACCTTTTTTAATTTTATGTTGAAATGCAAGTGAAAACTAAAAAATATAAAAAGGTCAGCGTCCAATCAGTTCTTCCAAACATTTCAAGTCATTTTTTCAGTTGAAACCTTGTTATGAATCAATCAATATTTCGATTTCGTATTGAGCATCTGATTAAAAATTCTTTACAAGAATTCCCGGGCCGCGAGTTTGACATGCCTGGCGTAAACAATTTCAATACAATTTATTGTGCAGACTCAAATGTGCAAATCATATTGAAACAATATTATGTTGGAAAGTGAAAACACAATTGTCAATGATGCAAAAAAATTTGTAAAAACACTTTCATTGATTTGCTACATCGAAATATTAAACCAGAGCTTCACAAAGTGGTTGATCAGAACGCCCAAGGGGTCAAAGAAGATGCAATGAAGACTGATGAAGTACTGCGGCAGTAAAGGTTATTCGTATAAGAAAAAAATGTATCGTAAATGTAAAGACTTTTTTTGTCTTCATTTGTTTCCCTACATAGGCTATACGAAAATAAGTCTTCATTTCAACGATGAACAGAGGTGGGCAGAGCGGGAGTTGCGCTGCGCTTTCATACTTTTTTTAGAAACTTTGCACATTTTGTGCCGTGCTCTTGATTAGAAAATTATAAGTTGCGCTTAATAGCGCTGCGCACCGGGAAATAAAAAAAATACTTGCGGTTTATTGCGCTGCGCATCAAAGATATAAAAAATCAATGGTGCTTTGTTTCGCTTAAATTGTCCTACTTTGCAAACGCAATCTACTTTCGTTGTTTTTCAATGCAAGCGATTGGAAAACCACTTGAGCTGCGCTTATGACTTGAAAAAGTACATTACATTTTCATTGATAGCTTTAATTGGGTTCGAACGAAGCGGCCGCCCTAAAATACATCAAAAAGTGACCCCCCTACACTAAGATATTGCTCTATTTCTTCGTAGTAGCAGCAGGACGTCGGTGGCATGTCTAAAACAAAGAATTTTTCTTTTACACATTATTTTGTTTTGAGACACTAGAAAATAGCCTCTTCTAAAACGATGACTCTTTTTTAGAGATCACACTGTTTGGGACACTTAACAGTGGCTTCCTCTAAAATAAAGATTGTTTTTTTTTAGAGATCACTTTGCTTTGATACACTAAAAAGTGGTTCCCCCTAAAAACTGATCTTTTTTCCGAGATTGTTTTGCCTTGGAACACTAAATTGTGGCCCTCCTTATTTTTCTTGAACTGGGCCCCTCTTTTTGTAAAGCCATCACTGTACTGTACATTTTAATTCATTTAAAAATCACATTGCGCTGCGTTTAATATAATTTTAAAGTAGTCTACAAAGTACTTTACATAAATTTCAAAATACATTGTGCAACTTGTGCTGCGCTTTTCTAAAGTAAGAAAAAATGCATACCTTTGATGATACATTACATTAGTTAATGTGCAAAAAAGCTTGAAAACCACTGCATTAAACAAACAAAAAAATAAATAGTCAAGTAATAATATTTGAAGTTTCAGCAATTGCTTTAACGTAATTTTACACATTTTGAAAATGTTTATGGTGAAGCACTTGCTGCAGTTTGCTCCTAGCAAATTTTCTTTGCAGTTATTTTAGTCAGGAGGAAAAAGGGGTCTCTTCAAAAAGTCACCGTAAATGATTTTTTTGGTCAAACTAACACAGAATCCCCCTTTCAGCACCAGGATGGAATAAAGAAGAAACCAAAAGAAAAGGGATTTATCAAGAAGCAATAATAATTGCAGAGGATCTGGGTTAGTTTCACCAAAAAAAATTGCTTACGGTGACTTCTTGAAGAAACCCGAAAAAGGCACACAAAATAAATTTGTAAAACACAATGTTAACAATTAATAATGTTAAGAAATGATAATTCCACTACATAGTTAAACAAAGATAAATACATTTTTTGCAATGCATTGTGTTTTTGATTGAAAGCTGTACAAAAAACTAAACTTTAAAAAAAGGAACAGATCAAGTTTCAAAGAATGTGAAACGCAGGATGAAAGCTTTTGTATTTTGGTAAAATATGTTCATTGTTCATCAAAAACTTTGTAAAATATGAGCTATAATTGTTCTTGCTTAATGTACAAATGCACTGGTTAGTGTCTTCTGAGTAAAACTTCACTTCTACTTTTTGTATCCACACATATATGTACAAATATAAGTATAACTACAAGGATTGTTAAAACAAATTCTTCTTCTGCAAGTGATGCTAAACGAATCGAGAATAACTGATCTAAAAATCCGTGTATGACAGCAAATTGGATATTTCTTAAAAATATTTGCATAACAACATCAAAATATAAGTTTAATCTTATTGCAAATTAAACTTTTTTAGCTTAGAAATAACCTGAAAATAATCAAAAAGATGAAAGAATAATGTTTAAAATGTTTTGCTATAATGGCTTGTTCTTATCAGACATTATTATTAGGCCCATTTATCAAATAATCAATAAAACAGGCATTGATTAATAGTTTAACAAACCAACAAATAACAAAATGACTTCCATATAACATGCAAAATTATATGCTATGTCCCCAGATTACAAAGATAACGTTCCAAGATTACACAATTACATTTTTTGGACAAAAATGCTTTATTAATAAGTGACTCACAGTTAATATAATCAAATAATGTCAAACACTCAGCATAAATCCTAACTTTTAAAAAACGACAAAATCTAATGCAACAGCAAAGCTATATTTTTTTGCTAAGTACTGTTACAATCATTTCAAGTTTTATTAATATTTTAGAGATGTTATTTGTATACTAAAATAATCTGCTCTGCTAGCATTTTATCACTTATAATTGCAAATGTTTTTTACTAAAAGCCGAACTTTTTGACCAACATAAGTCCTTATCAAAGCATTTAAACGTTTAATTACCCGGCAGTTGTATCAACCAATTTAGTTCTTGTCATAGCCGTACCAGCCCAAAAAATTTTGGGGGGCAATGAAGTTTTGCCCAAATTTTGCGACGTTTGCCCAAATCATGATTTTTTGGTACATTTCGGATATGACAAAAAAATTGTCTGAGATTCTCAGACGAAAAACCAATTTTGTCCTAAAATCATGGTGATCTCTAAAAAAAAAAAAAAGGTCTTCACTTAAATTCACTCTCCTAATTTTCAATTTTCGTCCCAAAATTAAGGTGATCTCTAAAAAAAAAAAAAAAGGTCTTCACCTAAATTTGAGTTATTATTTTTTGCAATTCATCATCGTCACCTCTCTAAATTTCCTGACTTTGCCCAAATTTTTCGTATCGCTGCCCGAAAAACCTTAATTTTGCCCAAATCTTAGAAACTTGGGGGGGCAATTGCCCCCCTGCACCCCGGCAGGTACGGCTATGGTTCTTGTTACGATTCGCCCAGTTTAATTTAGCCGCTCTGAGACTATATAAGTAGAGAGCGGGATACAAATGCTTTATTATTATTATTATCTTTCAAATTTTGGAAATTCCTAAAGTCTGCTAAGTTAATAACGGCGAACAGTGAACGTGACCCAACAATTTAACCCAATAGCACAGCGGTTCCCAAACTTTTTTTTCACGGCGCCCTTTAAAAACTTAACAATACTCGCGGCGCCGTAATGAAAAAAAGGTATTCAGTTCAATTACTTCTTTGAACAACCTTTTTTTCTCCGAAACTCATAGTGTTTTCTAAAAAGAAAAAGGTCTTCACTTCGATTTCATCTCTGATTTCCCAATTTCCCTTCCAAAATCAGGATGTTCTTTTTCTCCCAAAATCAGGGTAATCTCTAAAAAAAAAAGTCTTCACTTCGATTTCATCTCTGATTTTCCTATTTTTCTCCGAAAATCAGGGTGATCTCTAAAAAAAAAAAAAGTCCTCAATCGGAATCGTTTTCTGAAGGGAACGTTGCTGCTAACAACTTTCACACTGCAATTATTGTGAGAAAAGCAGTAAGTACAACAACTTTCGCATGCTTTCGCGGCGCCCCTGACAAAGTCTCGCGGCGCATAGTTTGGGAACCGCTGCAATAGCACATAAACAGACATTTAAAATACAACTCAACTAAAATATACCTGATATTATTCTTAAGTTCATGTTCACGCTTTTAACAAAAATTTGCAACTATATTGGTAAAATGTTTTGTATTGTTTACTGTTATTTACAAGCGAATTCTAAAAAACTTACCAAATAAGCGTTTCTAAAGTAGTTTTTCAAACCAACCTCGTCCACGTTAAGCTTACAAAATGATTATTCTTTTCACCAACCTAGGCGATAACTTCGAACACACCGACCACGTCGACCACGCCGACCACGCCAACCACGCCGACCACGCCGATCTGTACATTTTAAAGGTACCGCTAACCAGTCAGTTAATGAGAAATGCTGCCAGAAGATTACCGAATTGTTTGGAATTATTTTCCGTATTGTTTGTCCTTCAAATATATCACGAAAAATAACATTGTTGATGTGAGACCAGTAAATTTAGTAATTGTTATATGTAAGCTTAGGTTTTAAGATTATCTTGAGTAATTCCTGCAAAGTTTGCCTATGAGTCAAAAAATAGATAAATATAGAAATTACCATGATAGAAAACAGCATAAAATATTAGGAGCCTAATCGTTTTTAAAATAATTAAAAATTAACATTAAATTAAGAAAATAAAAGCGCAGTAACTGTAGCAGAGGTGATCAAGGAGCGGATTCGGAGCAAATATTCGCTAAATTTCACCGATCCGAAGCGGATCCAGATCCAATTTTTGTTTGTCAAGTCATACAAAATATGAACACCGCACTTTGATTTCCAAAATAAGGTGACATAGTAACCTGATTTGTAGTTGAAATAAATGAAATGTGTAAGTTTTAGAATTAAGCACTAAGAGAAGTAAAAAAAGTCAATGAAGAAAGAAAGAATACTCCAGTTAACGCTCGTAGTGGAAAGGGCCTTTTATGATTGAGTGATTAGTTTCAATTTTGTTTTTTACATGGCAAAATACGGTACCGGTAGTTATCTCATTTCAATTTAGGATTTTCTATGTTTGCTGATCTATGAAAGTTACAAATGCATTGTCTCGAAGATAGACCAATTGTTGTTTTTAAATAAATATATAGTTTTGTTTTTTTGTGGTTTAGTAACTTTGCAACTGTTATTTTGATGGAAATTTTGAAGTTTAGGGTCTGGTAAACTGAAGTAAGCTTAAGAAATTTTCTTGCAACCTCATTTTGCTTGATATCAATATATCTTGTAAAATTTGTTGTTTCCACTAAATACTTTCTTAACTTTCTATTTTTTGTTTTTACTTATTTTAAAAATCATAAAAAATACTAATTGACTTCAATTAATTACGGTAATTAATTTTTCGTTCTACTCATAATTAACTCAAAATTACTCATAGTGTAAATAGAAATAAAGATTATGAATAAGGAGGTAGGAAATAAATAAAATGCATTTTTATATGCTTAATGTTAATTGATAAATAAGTTTTTGTTATATAAAATTAATTAATATGTTTAATTGATGAAAAAGTTTGGTAATACAACAAAAACCAAATTCTTGTTGATGTAGTTTTGAATAAGTATTGCTATTTATACTGGTATGTACTAGAATGCTAATATTAAAATTATTTTTTCAAATAAAAATTCAGTTATTTTATGCTTTTCTGTGCCAGTATAATTGTTATAAACCAAAAGTTTGTCAGCAATGTGGCTGAGTAAATATAGCATTTTATTGATGGCAAATTTGCTTAACATAATCTCTGTACAAAGCCTACTTTTATCATTCTTGAGAAACACAATTTGCAAAGCTTTCTATTTTAAGTATTGGTATAAAAAAACAAACTTAACTTAAACTAAAATGGAAATGCTAAAGTTTATGATTAATCAAGACAAGATACTAGTGTTTCTTGAGTATGTTTGACTGGCTCAATATTTAGCAATTAATACAAATGCTTGAAGCAGGCTTATGTACATTTGTATTTTGATTAATTTGATTGACTTTTTAGCAAGTAACAGTATTGCTGTACAAAGGACAGATTTGACTCATAATTTATTTGTAGTTTCTGATATTGTTAAGAATCTGATTTTCTAATTAAATTTATGACTTATTAGTTTTTGTAAAGTAGTCAAATAATGCAGCTTGAAGTGTGAGTTAAACTAAGATTTTATAAAATAAAAGCCTTAAAAATAGCTCATGTAATTGTTTGATGTATTGCCAGCTTATAAGAAATGAAATCAAGCAAATTAAGTTTATATCACAAAAAAATTTTTTGCATGGCTTTTCATTTGTAATATTTATATTTTATTACTTTATTTCCTTTATCATTTCTTTTAATGCAGTTTATTTCATAGTAAAGTTTGTATTTTTGTATATACAGGTTTTACTTATGCTTGGTTAGCAATTATAAAAGGTAGTTGATGGTTTTAAAGTGACAATCAAGATTTCTTTTTTTGTTAGTTAACATATATATGTAAGATTTTTATGATTTAAAAAATATTAGTGTACTTGGTCATGTTTTCCACTGCTTTCTTGTTTTATAAGATGGCAATTGACTTTTGGTAATCTGCCTTTTTATTGAGCCATGCATGAAACAGCTGCTTACCAAAAATCAATCTAATCAATCAAAAACACATGTTATTGCAGTATTTGGTTTGACTTTTTCCAGACTCGAAGCAGATCTGGATCTCATAATATTGAAGCAATGTGGATCCGGTACAAACCTGGTTCTTTTTTTTGCAAACCCAGACAAGATCTGGATCCTACTTTATGTGGATCTGATCACCTCTGAACTGTAGTCAAAAAGGTCTTTTCAAGAAGTCACTGTAAGCGATTTTTTTCGGTAAAATTAACCCAAATCTTTATAGCATCAGAATGGAACAAAAAAGAACACCAAAAGAAAAAGGATTTTTTTAAGAAGCAATAGTAACCACAGGGTATTTGGGTTAGTTTCATAAACAAAAATCACTTATGGTGATTTCTTGAAGAGATGCCAAAAGAGTATATACAATAACTTTTATAAAATATATAATACAATAACTTTTTCAAAAAATTATTGTCAGTAAACTGGGGAAAGCTGAAATTAACTGATTTTTTAAAGCGGTTTAGCCTGCTGCTACCACAGTACCAGCATTTTAGCTAGTTATTCTTAAAATTGATTAGTAGAGTTATTTTAGTTGTTTTGCTTAATACTGATGAGAACTGTGTGTGACTGGCTGAGATTTTTTATCTTTTTTTAGTTTGTATTAAATATTTTCTCATTAAGTTACTTTATAACAGTTAAAGCTGTAGTTCATTAAAAAGATATGTATTTTATTTGCAATTTTTAAAATAGGTATGTACTGCTGTTATTGAATATCAGACCAAATTTGTTCTGTTTAACTATAAATGCTTATATCAATTGTTTGAAAAATTATATATAAATTAATTGAAAGGCTCAACAGCTTATTTCACTACGTACCTTTATAGCTTATTTTAAAAATATGAGTTTGGTATTTTGATAAAATTTTTACTAAATAAAATGAAATCAGCAGTGAATTGACAATATGCATTGATTTTTTTTTTTTTTTTTGATAAAATCGAAATTGTTTAATAATTCGATAAAGATTATCTATTTACAGAGTTAGTAAAAACCAGGTATCTTTGTTTATAACTGAAATCTCACAAGTACTTAGAAACTAGATAATTTTTTATTAATTAAAAAAATCTTATTTTCAATATTTACAACTGGAAATCTGATGACACATAAGAATACAACAATGTATGCGTTAATTTTTTTGTGAAAAAATAGTGTTTTGTGATTGATTTAGTTATACTGTTGTATGAATGTTGTATGACCTATAAATATTGATTCAAATTTTTTGGAAAGTTTTGATTAATAATATGAATGCATAAATTTTTTTATTTCAACTTAATATTTGTTTTAATTTATTATCTGTTTATTAATTTATATAGTGTTTTTATTAGGTTTTTTATTTTGAATATATGGAATAGTGAAGTGCAGATATGTCATTGGCCCAAGCATAGTTTTATACTTATGTTAAAATGGGGATAGATGTTGGATAGAGTTATATTGCATAAGATTTTTTGCTTACATAACCTCAAACGGTGCATTTAATTGTAAAATAATTAATGATTGTGCAACAAAAATTTTTCGAACTGATTGGATTGTTGACTGTCAGTTTACATGTTTGTCAAACTTGGATCAGATTGGATTATCATTTTCAAAAGTCAAATTGGATTCAGAGTCTTAAAAACACAGTCCATTCATCTCTGTGTAGCTTTTTATGTGTGTTTTTGGGAATATAAATAGTTGTTTGTTGTTATATGTAATAAAAACAGTTTGTTTTTACAGTAGCAGTGTTTTACTTAACATGGTGCAATGTGCAACTAAATTTTTAACCAAACTTTGGCTAAAAACTTTCAACTATAGTTGTACTGGAGGTCAGGTACCAGAAGTCTAAGGTCAAGGAAGGACTTTTAATTCAATGGTGATGTTATTATTTTAAGGCAATATGTTTGCAATAAGCATGGCGTAACAGTAAATCTATAGTGAAGCTTTGCTTTTTGCCAAATGTAACATCTTATTTAATGATTTTCAACATTGGAGAAAAGAATTTGACAGCAGCCTACAGGTACTGTAAGATTGGAGTTTGAAAATATTTCAAATTAGATGCCAAGAAAATACTGATGTACCAAAATACTATTTGCCAAATTTTGTTTATAACCATTTCAATTTTGGAAAATCCCCAAACTATATTTTTAATGCTAAACAGTGAGTGAGATCCAGTATTTTTTAATAGCTTTAAAAATAGAGTGATTTTAAAAAGGTTAAAGGAGAGTTGAATTTTTTATACTTAGTTACATATCTAAATTGAGTGATTTCTACCAAAAATGGCATAGAGTCCTGTTGTGGATTTTTGAACAGATTTAAAGTAAAGTTTAATTTTTGTGTGGCACCAGTAATTTAATTAGAAGTGTATAGCAACTTATAATATGCAAATTAATTAACATTGTTTTGTCAAGAGCAACATTTTGATTCAATATTTTTTAAATACACTTGTATATTTTTTAGCATATTTTTTATTTAACATTAGAAACTATTGATTTTAATCAAAATTTGCAATGAAAAACAATTTTAAGAATAGAAAGCAAGTCTCTGCTATTCATGAGAGAAGTATTATCAGAACTTTAGAAAAATTTCAAGATCAAGTTTATCAAGAATTGAAGAAATTGAATGAATTAATTAATTATCGCCATAATTTAATTGAAAAAAATATTAAAACATTATTTCAATCAAAATTAGGCCAAGAACTAACTTTTCCAAATGACAATGATCATTCCAATATTTGTCCAACTGATAAAAGTGCTGTTTCAAACAATGTTGACCAAAGCTTGTGGAATGATTTTTCTAATATTCCCACAGAAAACTCTAATGTGCTTTGTACTTCTCTTAAATCAAATAAGAATTCTGTTGCTTCCTACAATATACAAGAAATAGACAATGTGAAAGAAACTATTTTGCATTCTGTGGTTGAAACTGATGAGGATAAGGAAAATAAAATTCAATCTAAAACAATTGAAATAAAAGAAGAAGTTTTTGAATCTCGAAAAGAAACTGGTGACTCAGGTATAAATACTGTGTGTCATTCATTAACTTTTATAGGTAAAGAGACATTTTTGGGTCAAGTGTCAGCATTTCACACAGATTTTTTAGAAAATGAAGATAAAAGCTATTCTGATTGCTACATTGAACCAAACATAATAAAGAAAGCATGTTTTGATAAGTTTAAAAGTATTGAAAATAAAAACATTGTTAATTCAATTAAAGTTGATACTTGTTCTACAAATAATGTAAAACAGCATTTTGTTTCAACAAACTTGGCTAAAAAATTAAAAAATCATCCTCAATTTAAACCAAAAAAATTTGTTGATAAAGATAAAAGTAACTTAAACGGTGTTTGCAATGTATCAGGAGATATATCATTAAAACAAATTTATTCTATTTCCCCAGAAGAATTCAGCAAATTTTCTTCTAATCGGGTAAACAAAAATAAATTCAAACATCTATGCAATCTCTGTAAAAAGTCATTTATGTTTTATTCTTTGTTAAAAGCTCATAAATGTGTTTATGCATATTTGAAAAGTCACAAATGTATTTGGTGTGGAAAAGGTTTTTATAGTTATTCTTCTTATGTTTCACATTTGATGAAGCATTTACGTAAGCATGTAGCAATAGATTATAATAAGATTTAGCATGCATTGGTTGATTTAATCTATGCAATTTCTCTCATTTATCATCCTTATCATTGTATCAATTATTTGTCATCTTGACTTGTACAACAGTTCTAGATTAAGGAAGAGTGGTAATTTTTAAAATTCACTTGTAAATAATAGCAATCAATAGCCAACATTTTATCATTTATACTTGACAGTTTTATTAAGAAAAAAAAAGCTGAATGCTTTTGACTATCACAAGTCCTTATCAAAGCATCTAAATTTCACTGCAGCTGTTTTAATGTACTTAAGTGATTAGTATTCTTTTTTTCCCTCCGAAATATGGCTTTGTAGTTGCAAATTGCAATAATTGCTGAATTGTTATTGCTTTTGAATTAGTAATACCAGTGTGAGCATAAATTTGAGAAAACTATTGTAGATATTGTAGTTTAATTGTACGTAATTGTCATTTTATGGTATATTGTTAAATTTTGTTACTTTAGTTGCTTTGATAAGTACTTATGAAAGTCAAATGTTCAGTTTGTTTTTTATAAAACTGTGCAAATATAAATGATAAAGTGCTGGCTCTTGATTGCTATTATTTACAAGTAAACACTAGATTTATTGTATTTAGAGAAACCATCAAGTGGTTACCTTGACCTTGTTTTGGAAATACCAAGATATTCTTGTTCAGTTAAAAATTTTTATTTTGCATTTGAGTTAGTTCTATTGTGATGTCTAAATTTAAAACTGTTTGTTAAGACTGCCAAGTAAAGGAAGTAATTATTTTTTACAATTATCTTCAGCATCATCTCTATTTTTCATTTGCTTGTTTCATATTTTTATTCATTTTTATTTACAGCTTTTGCTCTGCCATTAATCATATGTTTTTTCTATTTAACATTTTGCAGCATATTTTTGTTATTACACAAGTAATTACTTTGTTAGTGCCTCCTAGAATTTTTTTATTAAAAAAATTTTAATTTTTCTGTTATGTGCTATTAATTCTGATAAGATTAAAAAGTTTCATTTAAAAAAGTTTGCTTATTCAACATGCTTATTTTATTATGTATTATAAATATTTTTATCTATGTATGTTTTTATTGAAAGCAATTCATTTTTTTACCTAATTCCAAAATAAAAAGTAAAGCCAATATATTTTGAAACATTGTTTTATTTAGGACATTTATTATAACTCATTCCATCATGAACTGTGTTAAACTCTTTGTTGATGAAATGAGTTATAATTCCAAAAAGTCCTGAATAAGACAATGTTTCAAAATATATTGGCTTTACTTTTTATTTTAAAATTAGTTAAGCGTTTCAAATTTTATGCTCCAAGATTTTTTTACCTGTTATTTTTACGACTATGGCTTATATTTTTATTTTGCTGCATTTTGACACCAGTTCTATGGCATATTGACTCTAGGTTTAACATTACCCAAGTTTTTTTAATATTTAAAAGGATATTAAGATTAGATTTAGTTAAATTTTTCAGCTTCATTATTTGCTCAGATTAATGATAGATCAAGGGTATCCAAGCCATGACATGTGTAAAGATTTTGAATGGCCTGTGTGGAGTTTTTGAAATGAGGTAATCTAAATAGAGTGATCTGTTTGTGTGATTCTTTTTTATGTGAATTGAAGACAAAAAATATTTTGAGTACAAAGTAAAAGTTTACTTTAATGCAGAATGATGACTTTTTTTTGCCTTCAACTAAATTTCAGGACAAAACACTAGTTAAAATTACTGTGAATTCCAAGGAAAGACTATAAAAAAAGTAAATAAATAAATTTTAGAGTTGCCAAAGGGAAAATCTTGAATATAGAGTGATTATTTTTTTCTCTTCACTTGGATTCCCACATAATATTATTGGCCTGCAATATTTCTGTTTAAGCCAAAATGGCCCTTGGCTCATAAAAGCTGGATGCCCCTTTGATACAGTTTGGCTAAAAAATATACTGACTTTGCACAACAGGTGTTAATAAATTGCTAAAAACTTTGATTACTCTACCAGTGACTATACCAAACAAAAATCAGCAAGGTATTTTTATTTTAAACAAGGTTTTGTTGGTCAGAAATCAATCAACATCTTTGGAGACATTAGAATGTTTATAGTAACAAGAGATGCACCCAATGTTGAACAGCAAGTGGTTACTTCATTGATCACTACCACAACAAAATCAAGTAATTAAGAACAAAGGCATAATGATCATTAAAGAAACCAAACAACTCCCAATGCCTGCTGCACTCCCAAACAGTGAAAAACAAACCTGAGAACAATCTAATTTAAAAGACACAGCAATCAATTGTACAATTGTAATATTAAAGAATCAAACCAAAATAACTAATCAAGAAAATTCTAACAGTTCAAATTATTAACTTGACAAGGATGCAAACTAAAATATTCAATCACAATCTAATAACTTTTTATAAACCAAAGGGAAAACTTGCTGTCATTTCTGTTTATTGTATTTAATTTTGAATTATAAACCAACTTTCTAGAAACAATCTTTTATTATAATCAGTTTTAACTTTTAAAGTAATTGTGTTTTCTCCAATCTATGATGTGGTCCATAGTTATCAAATACTCACAAAGCACTGATTGGTTCAGTTTTTGATATTTAATACAACCTCTATGTTCTGTTAACCTAGATTTTAAATTCTGTTTATTTGACCAATATAAATGAGATTGCAATCAGCACAAGATAAATTAAACCAGAGTGTTCATCTTTTTTCACTGAATCTTTGCAAGAAGGGACATAATTAGCAATAGTATTGCAAGACTTTAGAACAACTTTTATATCTAATTCATTCAACAACCCTTTAATTTTTTCACTTATTTCATGAACATATGGTAGAACTGTGAGAGCAAAAGATTTAGTCTCAGTTTTATCAAATGGATTTGAACATGAGTTTTCTTCAAGTAAATACGTTTTGACTCATAAAACATCAGTTTAGATAAATATATTTTGCTGACTTTTGGTTTTATGTTGTCACCAGTACAGCATTTAAAGTTTTTAGCAACATTTTGATTAGTTCAATTAGGTTTAATTTGTTTAGGGTTAAGTTAAAGGTCAGGCGTTTTTTGAGTTATGACTAGGGATCTTAATTCACAAGAAATCATGTAAAATTACCAACAGAAAATGGTATGATCACGTAAAATAGCTATTGTCTTTTCTATAGTCAGTAATTTTTTTTTTAGTATAATATGCTACTTATTTCCTTTCTATTTCATAAAGTCACAATTCACTTTTTATGTATTTCATTTCAGGTATAATTGTAAAAAGAATGGCTTCAACATTTGATACTTTAAACTTTGCTGTTTTTGTAATTGTATAATTTTACCTGTGACTTTGCCATGGCTTAAAAATATTGTCTCAAAATTGTTACCTGAGAAGAAGTTTATTAGTCTCTGATTGGTTGTCACCCTGCTCCATTGTGTAGCACAATTTACTCTATTCATAGCAAGTTTCTTGAAAGTAATTCTGGTTTTGATAAACTGTGTAGAGGAAGACCAGCTACTTATTACTTCCATCACTACTAAAAGCATTGAGCTTCCAGGCTAAGCATTTGAATAAAGCAAGGTCTATAATGCTGCACTGAAATTAAATTTTATATAACAAATGCCCAATATATATAATATTTAAGAGGGTGATGAAACTTTACCCATACTTGCTTTAGCTTATTCAAATGCTGCAAATTAAAGATTATGATGCTTATCTGAATCATCTGTCTACCTTACCAAAAGAATTCTAAGTGTTTATGATTTACTGGAATTTTTATTATTTCAGGATTTTCCAGAAAAAAACAAACTTTCTGGGAAATCCCAGCATTGCAAAATGAACCTGTGGAGATGGTGAAATGTGACACACTTTTGCCTGAAAAATTTACTGAAGACTAAAAAAAGGTCTTCACTTAAAGTTAGTTTCCAATTTCTCCATGTTTGCCCCAATTGGCTGGTGATCATTAAAGAAAGGTCTTCACTTAAAATTAGTATCCAATTTTTTCATTTTTGTCTAAAAAAAAAGGCCTTCACTTGCAATCCCAAATCTTTGCTCAATATGTAGGTTGCAATCAAGTGACTTATTAAGCACCCCTGCTTTGAATCATTACTTTCAACTCAAATGCAATAAACTTGGATTGCTTAGGAAATTTAGAAGGTCTGGGATCCTGGAAATTTACAACTTAAAAACCCTGCGATTTTGGGATCCCAGGGCATAAACTCTAGTCTATACTTTATCTTACTGTTTGGTTCTTATCTTTTTTATTGATTAAACCAGAACAATTAAGATCAAATTGATGTGAAAAAAATTAGATTAGAATTTTAAGTATGAGAAGACTTAAAGTTGTGTTTCAGTGTGCTTACAGTATTGGACTAACTAGATTATTGGTTCTCAAATGGTTGGCTTCAAGGTCATTTGAACATCTAAGGCAACGGTGGGCAAATTGCAGTTGCGAGCTGCATGTGGCTTTCCGACCTTTTGTTTGTGGCTCTTCTAGCTATACAATAATAACAAAATCAAACAATGTACAATTGTTGTTATTCACTGTTGAATTTTGGTCAAACAAAGATTTCTAATTAAGTGCTAAGTCGGATTATAGCGTGAAAGTAAAAGCATTTCTTTGTTTGTTGTTAAGGACCATTTACACTACAGCAAAAATTTGAGCAAACCGAGCGCTATCTTTCTTTCATTTATTTTTCTCCCACCGAGACACGCAGGTAATATCAGAATAAAAGAAACAAAGATAGTGCTTCTCTCAGATTCGCTTCTTTGTAATGAAATTTGTAAAATCATAATTGTGCAAGTCTAACAAATAAAGATTTGAGAAAATTAATTCAAACCGCTTTGACTCAGGGTTGCCAGATTGGCTTTTTTTTGGTTGCCGAGTGCAAACTAGCCATGATTTTGGGAGAAAAATTGAAGATTCTAGACAGATTTTAAGTGAAGACCTTTTTTTCTTTTTTTTTGCGTAGAGATCACCATGATTTTGGGACAAAAATTGAAAAATCATTGACAGATTTTAAATGAAGACCTTTTTTTTAGAGAACACTTTTTTTAGCGACAAAAACTAAATTTTGTCTGGCTTAATTTTGGTAATTTTGGCTACTTTTTTACCTTAATTGGCCTATTTTCAAATTTTGCATCTGGCAACCCTGCTTTGACTTTATATTGCCCAGATTTTCAAAAGTTAGCTAATAAAGTGAAACCCACAGTAGATCTAATGCTGGTAAAAACTCAGAAAAATTGTAAATAGTGTAATGTTTTATTGGTTTTTATTATTTGATTAAAACTTGCTTTGTTTACTGTATTTGCATTAACACCACAAACAGAATTTGTGGCTCTCCGGCAGTTTTGAATTTTCACATATGCTCTTTCATTAAAAACTTTGCCCACCCCTGATCTAAGGAGTCAATAAATAGTCTGGAAATTGATGAATGACTGATGGGGTTTACTGCAGCAATAAAGCAATGGTACCTTATTTGCAAAGATAGTAAATAACAAAATTTAGTGTACAATTATTAATGCAAAAATCTTTTTGCTTTGGTCTTCACTTGTTTTAAAAAAAAACATAAAAAAAGGTCTTTACTTAAATGAATACTTATATTAGTTAAGAGTATGTATGAAATTAAGGGGTAGATAGAAATTTTTTTTAACTTGAGATCAATGTGCAGAAAAGTTTGAGAATCACTAAATTGGACTCTAAATTGTTTTTCAATGTAACCATGTAATAAAATGCAACAAATTTACTTGAAAAATTCTCTTAGAGAGCTTATTGTGTCATAGCTCAGGTAAGAAGCATCTGTGCTAATGTCTTTTGTTCAACAAAAGCTCCTTCCTGCTTTCATAGGTTAGTTGGATATTCTGAACATAAACATCTTGTAATTAAAAAATAGGAAAAATATTTATGGCTTGCAGCAAGGTGAATGAAGGATGTTGCAAAATGTTGTTATGAATTAGAATGTAGAAAGCATATTTTTGATGTAAAACTAAAAAAAGTCTTTAACTACTTGCAATTTGTATTTCAAGGTTAAAAGAGTGAGCAAGTTTTTAAAAAAATATTATGATAAATGAGGGTTCATAATATTAGTTTTATTACTTTTTTTTTTAATCAAAATAAAAACAGTACTATCAAATCATGTCACAATTAAAAGAAATTCTTTGAGCCAAATTAACCAGTTGAAGAAGCATAATATTATCTTAAAGCCATAGTTTGCCCACCTTTGGGTTAGACAATGAATGAGATCCTAGTGTGTTTTCTAACCTAATTTATGCATAACAGCTACTAAGAAGCATTTCAAAGTGTACCAACTTCTGGTTGTTTATTAAATTATAATTTTAAAGTGTGTTTAGTTGTTGCTTATGTGTTGGAATAAAAATTTGTTAAGAATTTTAGATTTAAAAAAAAAGTTTTTTAAAATATGTTTATTAGGTTGAACAAGTAGAGCTGTTTATAATACGTTTCATTATTTTTAATTCCATAATTTACATATACTGTTACAAAAACTTTGTTGTATTCAGGTTCAAACATTTTTAAAAAACATTGTTGTTAAAAAGACCAAATATTTATTATGCCTCGTTATGAACTGGCAGTCATAACACAGTTATTTGGTCGAGAAAAAAAAATAGAAGTTCTTAAAGACATTGTAAAATACCTGCTCAATGAAGGTCACAATGTTCGTAAAGTCCAGAGTCTTGGTGACAAAGGTTTACCTTTTCAGATGTTTGCTCATGAAATTAATAGCTCTTATGGTAGCTATTCTTTATTTGATGTAGATGTTAGATTAAAAGACTTGGAAGCTGTTCAACGTTATTTTGACAGCAATTTAAATGTTATTCGAATGACTTGTACTCCTCGTGCAACTTTATACCTTCCAGAACCAATATGTGAAGGTGTAAATCCTGTGAATTATGAAGAAAAATTAAAAGAATTAAAACAGAAGAAAGCAAACTCCAAATAATCTTAATAATTCTATTAACAACTTTGATCTTTTTTTGTGTTTTCTTTTAATGTTTGCTTATGTTTGTTTTTATGATCTTAATTTAAATTAGGGGCTGCTTGATTTAGTTTGTTGGTGCATAATAAACAATAAATGATAACCTTTTATTAACTTAGTTTTTTGATCAAATTTGAAGCTTTAAATGCATGTACTCCAACATACTATTTAATGTGTTTTGAGTAGCATATTATGATGGTACCAATAAAATATTTGTGTAAGGTATTAAATAGTTTTTTGTTTGTAACAACTGCTTTTTTATATTTCTATTTGATTGATCAAGCTTTTAAATAAAAAACTTTTGTCATTAGATTTATATAAAATTTGGTTTTTTTCGTGTTTGAGCAGTTGATGAAATGGAAGTGTCAATTGAAAACGAGTCTCATATGGTCACTGGCACTGTTCTTGTTCTTACATCTGCTTTAGGGGCAGCTATTTTTCTCATCTTCCTAATATTTGGATGGAATAAAAAATCTTCATCAGGTACTGATATATAAATTATGCACATAATGTATTATGTTTTGGTTTGTGGAAGTTTTTGAATGGTTTTGCTTATCTATAATGAAGTAAAGTAATATTGCTCTTTATAACATCCTACTGTCATTTTTAAAAGTTTAGTAAAGTAAAATTTTTTGAAATAAAAATATGCTTTGTTTTTGTATATGTTTATGGTTTTACTTAAAATTATGTGTGCCCTGTACAATGTTTAAAATTATTTTTTTCCAGGTGACACTGTAAAAGATTCTTTGAGTAATCTAAAGGTTGAAAACAAGAAAATACCAAAGCCTCGTCAAAAAGCTCAAAAAAAAGCTTCAACTGCTTTCAGTCATACCTATTTGCATACTACTTTAAAGGTTGAATATTTATTAAAAGAAATTGTTCGTATTATAGACAAAGTATCTTGATTTTAAATGTTTTTAACACAGTTTTGAATCTCAATGAATACTTTAATAGACCTGCTAATTATATAGAACCTACTTTTGGAATTTCTGTTACGAGTTGGTTTTGTTATGAACTTTAGTCGATTTTTTATTATTTTTAATATATTAATATCAATAGAATGAATTTTTTCGAAGCAAGACTATTTGGTGGAAAAATAATTTTAGTTTATTAGTTTTTGTTTTGCTGCTGTCATAGCTAATGGTTTTGATGCTATGGGCAAAGATAAATACGGCGAAGTTTTTGCAGCTGTACCAAATATTTTGAAATTTGATTGGTGTCATATTTTCAATATTTTTTTACATATTTCAAATATTCAAACAGAAATATTTGTTGAAGTTTATTAAAACAGAAGCGCATTCCAATATTTTAATTGAAATATTTATTTTAATTAGCAAATGGTTAAAAGAAGATACACAATGAAAATAGAACTCTTCTGATTTCGTTATTGTTATTTTAAATGAAAATTGCAATTTAAGAAGTACCTTAGAAAACCCTTCCAAAAAAGTAACGAAAAGTGATTTTTTATAAATAAAAAAACTTTGTCTTGGTGCACCTGTTGCATCTGTGCCGCGTCTTATCACTCTTGCTGGGGCACTCAACACAGCGCACCAAAGCACCATTGCTGTTAGCGAATAATGTCCCTGGAGAGTGTGCAGCACTACCCAGTGATGGCATATCACACACAAAAACATTCAGGTGACACAACACACGAAATTGGTAACTATGGGAGAAATTCACCCGAAATGAGCCAAGGAGCGAAAACTCATGGAAACAGTTGGACCACACAACCATCCTTAGTCACGTCATGCAAACACTGCAGCTACTGGGAGTGTCAAGCAGGAGTTACGCTGCCAAACATATGAGTTACACAACCACCTCAAATACACCGCGTGAATTCCACCCTGGTAACCGTTCTAGGGTTGATATCAAATATTCGAATTAAAAAGATACTTAAATAAGTTTAAACTTTAAAACAAGGTCGTTTAACATAGCTTGTCTCTTTAATTTTTTACGAAAAAATACAGCAATGTACTATAAAGACGGCCAGGTTTAAAGTTTTGCGAGTGAGCGTACGAAAGCCATGACATCATAGTCAGATACACATTGATATCCAGATATTTTCTGAGCGGTGCGCATCGGACAATTCGCTCAATGACGGTTAAGTCAGAGCGGTTATTATATTAAAGTGTAATACCATTAAAATTATTTTAACTTTATTTGCTCTAACAGTTTATTTCGTCCATTAGGCTCGTCTGGGCATATGTAATGCAAAAAAAGGAAGTTTAACAAAGCGATGAGAAGTCGGTAAAAGAACTTTAAAACAAAAAGAAAAATAGGCAGTAATTAAATATGTTAGACCGGTTACAAATCTTTGACTAATTAATTACTCTTTCAGTAGAAACACTGCTTGATGACATGCTTTTTTTGGTGACAATTCTTTCACCTCCCAAATAATTATTCTCTACATTGATTTTAAAGGTGGTAATTTATTTGCCTCATAAACTCTTTTGTAAACTTTGATTGATGTTCGACTTGACAATGGTTGCACTATTGTCATTGTTAGAAGTTTTTCAATAAACCTAATTGTATTGTTGTTTATTTTTGTTTATACCAGCACCCACTGTATTGTTAAATAACTATCATCGTTAATTTATTCCATAAGTCGTTAATTGCACAGCTGCCAGTAATGCAACCGAATTGTTTTATGTTTGCGCGGGCGTGTGAAATTTGCGTCATACCAAAAATGACATTTATGGCCAGTGATAGCCTTACAGATAGGGCGACCACTTTTTAAGTGTGTCAATTTTTTTTCGTCCCTCAATATGTCAAATATACTCAGATTGTCAATGTCAAATATACTGATCTCTTAAAAATAGGTTATCACTTTCAATCAATGTTCAAAATCGTCATTTTCATCTCCAAAATATGATCCCTAAAAAAATCCTAAAAAACTTTCAATCGAGTACATTAACCCTACTTTTGCCATTATCCCTACTTTTGCCCTAAAGTTAAGGAACAGACAGGGAGGCCACTTTTTGATTTTTTTAGAGGGGAGACAGTGTGGCCGCTCCATACTAAAGCCATCACTGTTTATGATCAGCACGTAAGTAACAAATAAGCATTGCGAGTTCAAATTTGCACTACGAATTGACTTGTTCAGTTATACAGTAATATAAAAAAGTAAATTACAAATATGGAAGCGATTCTCTATCCCAATTTCGTAGTTTCTCTTTATTCACAGCATCACAATCATTAGCAATGATAACAGAAAACAAAAACTACTAAACTTAAATTAAAATTAATTATTTTCCCCACGAATTTGCCCGTCAAATCGTGATGTACCCAATTCTTTCTGCATAAACCCTACTCTTTGCATACCGATTAAATTACTTCAATTAGTAAAAGTATTTTATTAGTCTATGAAAAAAAATTATATATTGTTTTTAGCATTTTTAGACTTGGTACCAGAACCAAAATGTTATCAAAACCAAGACTATAAATTTGGGTTTTATCTTAAAATTTGACTCAAGTACAATTGATTTGTTAATGACAGGGTCATAGTGGCACGGTTTTGGGTCTTGATGTGAGTGTCAATGGAAAGTATTTAGTTTCCTGTTCTGACGATAGAACCGCTCGTATATGGAGTATCAAAGAGTTTGGTTCCGGAAATAAGTCCATTTTAGTGAATGTTGAGTATGATCATGCCAATCAAGTGCAGTTTAGTCCTGACTCAAGGTAATTGTTTATTATAGTAGTAGTTGCTAATACAATGAAGTTAAACCGTCATCTGGATACCTAATCGAAGCTAATTTTTAAAGAAGGCGATTTATTGTTGTAATCACTTATGATAACTCAATATACAACATTTCATACATTTAAGTATATTACAAATATACACCCTTGTGCAAATTAATTGAAACAAACATCCAAACTTTTATATATCCTCATTTCTTAGCTGAAATAAGCGTAAATTGATTACAAATGTTGACTTTTTCGGAGAAAATGTTTATTAGATTATTTTTTATTAAAATAAAATTTTAATGACTTAATAAATCGTCATAAATTGTCTTAGATATGACGTCATTAATGTGTTCACAATCATTGTTTTAAAACTTTTTGTTAGGTAGAATTTGTAACTAGAAGTTAGAATATTATATAGTTGTTTAAAAGATGGATGTTAGCCCTAGAAAGCGTGCTAGTATCTTAACTTTACGTGAAAACACAGAAAAGACCTACCGGGAGATATCAAAGATTGTTGGTGTCAGTATATCTACAATAAATCGTATTATGAAAATGAAGAAAGAAACAGGGTCTGTTACCCCAAAACGCAAAGGCAAATGTGGTCGCAAGAGGAAAACTACCCCCAGAGATGACGCCTATCTGATACGGGAGAGTGTGAAAGATCCAAGAAAGACAAGTGACGCCATAAAAACTACTTTGGGGGAAAAAGGAATCGAAATAAGCTCCTCAACAGTTCGTAGGCGCCTCCTGGAGGTTGGGAGAAAAGCATACCGCCCTGTTAAAAAGCAGCTCCTTACAAAAACAATGAAGACAAAACGCTACAAATGGGGACTCAAATACAAAAACTGGACAAAGGAAGACTGGAGGCGCGTGATTTTCAGCGATGAAACTCACAAGTTGGTCCAGGGTCACAGAAGTCAGCATGTTCGAAGATCACAAAACGAAAAGATTCGCAATTCCCTTATTGACCAGCGCGTAAATCATCCTCAAAAAAAGATGTTTTGGGGATGTTTCAGTTTTTATGGCATTGGTAGCTTGCACCCAGTTGAAGGTATGATGCGCTCCCAGCAATATATTGAAGTGGTTCAACGAAGAGTCATTCCAGAGATGAACCGATTGTTTCCAGATGGATCTGGTGTGTTTCAGCAAGATTTAGCCCCATGTCACACATCGAAACAAGTCAAAAAATTTATGAATGAAAACCACATTAAAGTGCTGAAGTGGCCGGGAAACTCGCCCGATTTAAATCCAATCGAAAATTTATGGTCCATCTGCAAGCAAAGACTTCGTACAATGGACTGCACCTCGAAGGAAAAGCTTATTCAGGCTCTAATTCAAGTGTGGTACAAGGACCCCCAAATCTTAAAAGATTGTTCAAAATTGGTCGACTCAATGCCCAAACGCATCAAAATGCTTCTTAATAATCGCGGTGGTCATATTATGTACTAATATGTGAACTGAAACATTCATTGAATAAAATATTTTAAAAAAACTAAATTTTTGGTGTTTTTGATGTTTGTTTCAATTAATTTGCACAAGGGTGTACTATTGTTTTTTTAATTTGAGTATATGACCTTAACAAATAGATCTTAAAAGTTAAGCATATTTTTGTAGTAAACAAGATTAGTATGGTAACGGTTCATATATACACATACACAAATATTAAGAGCTTTCGATGGAGCTAATATGGTGCTCAATAATTATATCACCGCAGAATATTTATAACATTAAAAAACTGCCCAGATAAAATTTTAAAATCGCGACAGGCTGTTTCGCCAAAAACGACTCATCAGGTGATCTTATTCAAATCGAATTCAATTCAAGTAGAATAAGATTGCTTGACGAGCCATTGTTACTAAAAGTTGAGTGATTTGATCATTGTCCTGGTATACATGTAATTCACAACCAACAGCTGCATTTTACTGAAAATGTTTGAGGGTTTTTAGCAACTTAATTAATTTTAATCAAATTAAGCCCAGCGAACGCCCCATTTTTTTAGTTTTAAGTCTGCTTTTATGAATAGGATAAATAAAGGATTCTTTTATGCCTCTGATTTAAAGTAAAAAACCTTTTTCAATATTCCAGTCTTTGCTATGATATCATTTTTGATAACTTAGGCAATTTCAAGATTTTTTAAAATTGTAGTGTATTTTTGGATTTTATGGTGCTCTAATTAAATTGCTATTTTGCAATAAAATTAGTAAAACAATATAAAAACATTTAATTTTTTAAAAGTGTTTTAGAGGCATTTATTAATTTTAAGCCAAATAAAAACAAAAGTTTTTCTGTATAAAATAAATTCAATAGTGTCCTTGAGTTAAGCAAAATATGCCTCCTTTTAGAGCCTGAATTTAAAGTGAGGGCCAACTTTCTTCGAAACATGTTCTATATTAAAGGTTTTACAAATAAATCTTATTTATAAATCCCAATTACATTAATAAAATGTCTGGTTTAGTAACATGCCTACTGAGCGTCTACCGGTAATTAAAATCTAGGAAACAGATGCTGTCACAAAATAGTTTTTGGTATCTGGTGAGATTGTTTTTAAGTTTTTAGTCTTAAATTCACAAGACAAATGTAGTCAAAAAGCACTTTGACATTTACAAAACAGATATATGAAAAAAAAGTATTTTCAATTTCAAAAATACTTGCATTTTTTTCTTTTGCTTGAAAGCTGCCTTCAGGCCACCACTGAGAAATAGAAGATAAATATCTGTTCACAAATGATTCTCGTCATTCTCATAAAAATAGAGTAAAACTTGGGATCAATAGATTGAATGACTTGAATATTTTGTATCAAATAGTATTAATAAATTTTGATATTCAAAAAGTGATTTACATCAAATTTAAATTAAATAATTATTGGATCAAACAGCTTTACTCAAACTGTAAAAGTTCGGTTTCTCTAATTTTTAAATGAGTTTGTAAATAAGATGTTCTTGAGTTTTGTTGATCATTTACTTAAAATTTACTCAGAGCATTTTTGATTGGATTACATCGAGGAAATACTATTAGAGTTTATAGACTGGATAAAAAAGGAGATGGAGTTACTTCTACGTTTTCACCAATTGAAAATGACTTTCCAAAATTTTCTAAGTATGTTATTTTTTATAAAATGTTAGTTATACCATACAATTTATTATTGCAGCGGTAAAGCATTTACCAAGTATATCTTAATAGTCAAGCTTATTTCTACAGTATTTGTTCAAATTTTAAAGAGCATATAAAATTGTAAATACTACTTTAATCGAAAACAGTTAGTTGAAATATAGCGGTATTACATCAAAATCATCTATTTATCCACTCAGCTTGCATAATATCGAGCAATTGTCAAACGATTACCTCGACTTGTGTTTTAGAAATATTTGCTAAAATATTGCAAAAGATTTGGTAAGATATTGCTGTCAAATGACATTTTTATTTTTTTAAGTGATGTAGCTGTGTTGCTTCTTGTTGAAACCTTCAAGTAGAGAAAAGCGCGGTTAAAGTTCTTTTTCCAAGTGCACTACTGCATGACCATGGTGAATGATTAAGTAAGGCCAAATTGGACATTTTTATTTAAAAGCCTTCAGATGTTTTCACCTGAGAGCTAAGTCTTGTTGCGAAATTTCTTTGCGCACCACAAGGAAACCCATTATTTTAAACGAGCCCGACTAATGCTACAGTGACGGATGAAACCTGTTGGCTTAAAAAAAAGTGTCTTTTGTTGCATAGTTAGTCACGTGAAAATCTACACAAGGGTAAATCACCCGAACGAGAAAGAAGGCTTTAATTATATAACACTTGTCGGACTTCGAGCTCATTATTTATGTAGTGTTCTAGATTTTAAACTCTCTTTGGAGACGCAACGGTTCCAACAAGCGCTTAATTTGGTTGGGGTTATTTGACTCGAAATTAAGATTGATCGAATTACATACAAATTTAAACTTTAGTTTTGTAAAGTGAAATGTTGCTTAGCGAGAATACTACGTAGCAGGAAGTCAACGGTTTATTTTCCCAGGGCTGATCTTCTTAGCATCGGAGTAGCCATGCATGCCTTTGGTGGGAGTTTTGTAATGACTGCGTACAAAGACACGACCATCATTATCAGGGATTTAAAAGGCGACGAGTTGCACAATATCAACACAAATCAAGGAAACAATATGTGCGCTTTGGTGTCACCCTGCGGAAGGTTTGTTTAACATAATTTGGCAGTTCTGCATTTTTTTTATGAGCTTACACGTACAGTACCATACGTGATTAAGTGGTTGTTATGGTAAATAGTGCGCCATGTTTGCTTAATAAGAAATTTGTTATTTTTACGCACTTAACTAAAATTATGAAAGTTATTGTAAAAATTTTATCAAGATATTACAATGAAAACAATGGACTTAAAACGTAACTGCATGACACATCGCTAATCCCAAAGATGCTGTTTAAGTTTACAAATTTCTCTTCCAAAGCCAACATCGAGCTGTAATGTCCTGATGAACTCTAACTAGGAAAAAGCAAGCTTGTTGACTCTTCTTGATCTTATTAAAGATACTATTTTAATTTTAAATATAATTACAGATTTGTTGCCTCTAGCGGTTGGGCTCCAGATGTAAAAGTATGGGCGGTTATTTTTGACAAAAGTGGGAATTTTGTTGGTGTCAATCGAGCTTTTGAATTAAAAGGCCACGCTTCCTCTGTGTGGTCATTTGATTTTAATAACGACTCGACCAGGTAACGCCTTTGCTATTTAGTAGTTTTTTGGGTATTTGTAAATAGCGACTTATTAGTTTTTTTCCTATAACGGACAAAATTACTAATATGTTGCAGAGGTTTTTCTGCAATACTATTCTTTTTTGTTTATCTCAAACTATAAATTTAATAGCGTGGTTTTACTTTAATTTTTTATCTAGTAGTCTTTTGAATCGCTACATTCTTATTGCTATTATTTTAAAAATCTAGATCTTGGCTTACCAACATAGCAAATTAATCATTTTGATTAGTTGGCTGAAAACGGATTCCTGAAATATGCAGGTTATTTTTAATGTGTCGGAAATTAGAATTTTATTTTATTATTAGGTCTTATTAGTTACCTTGTAAGTTTTTTCTTGTTTTTAACTTTTTTGCTGCAATTAACCATCGTCTCGCGTGCCTCAGAATGATCACCATTTCGAAAGATGGAAAGTGGCGCATGTTTGACACCTCTGTCGACTATGAAAAAGAACAAGAGCCGTATCTGATTCACTCTGGCTCGTTAACCGTCGGTGGTTTTTCTTTTATGAAAGATCCAGCTTTGATTTCTTTGTCTGCTGATGCTAAAGTGGCGGCAGTGGCGTGTGGAACCAGCATCGCTGTTTTTTCAACTCTCACTGGTGATTTTATTGTTTTCTATTTTCAACTTGTAGGAATGGTACATTGGCTTGAAGAAAATGTGGAAATAATTTTTTTTTAACAAATAAACGCTTCTTATTTGTTAGTTAAGGTTGTTTTGGAAAATAAAAAATTATAAGTTACCTGGTTTTATAAAAGCCTAAAGCAGGTCAGTACAATATGATCAACCTTTTAATCTGATCCTCCAGCAAAAAATGCCAATCTTTTGTCACTAAAATACTCGTAATGCGTATGGTCAAAAAAAAACTACGTACACATTGCAATGACATCACAAATCTCGAGTTATGACAGCAATCACATAACAATAACACGAATCAATGCGTTGGGTATTTGTGACAAGCATTTGCTAGTTTGTTGGTTTGGCCCGCGAAAATTGTTTTCTCACTTTATGGTTGTTGTACTGTTTTGAGTTGCGCAGACCAGGCTTGAGGATCTTTTTTTATAGTAGCCTCTATCTTTGTTTTTTGTTTTGCAAGACAATAACTGACTTGTTAAATTCAGAGCAATGTCAAGGGATTTTTACATTCTTAGATAAATATATAAATATTTACTTATCATTACCTCTAAGAAACTTGATATAAAATACATACGAAATACAAAAAATGTTTTTAAAAAATAAAAAAAATTTATTTTATATACGAGTGAATTTGCTATTAGTCGTTTGTTGTTTTAGGAATAAAAGAACTTGAAGTTGAAGAAGTTCACACTCAAGCAATAACAGCAATTAAATTTGATATATCAGGAAAATATATATTTACTGCCGGGGACAGGTAAACAACGATTGCCGTTTATTTTTTATTATGATCTTTTTCAGTTTTGGTGCCGCTAATCAATGTAAAACGTGACCAGGCAAAGAGCCATCTTCAAAACTGCGAAAATTGATGTTAATATTGATTAATAAGATACTTGCATAAAGTATTTACACATCTGCTCAGATTTGTCATCCTCGTCAACAATGTTTACACAAGCAGATTTCGGAGTTTCAATGCCTGCAGAATTGCGAAAATCAGTTTCGGATGTACTTACGTAGAATCGTACAAGCAAATGTTTATTAAAGAAAGTTATTATGATGTCATAGAAACGGGAAAAAACCAAATTAAAATATAGCACTATTTCTACATAAACTAAAATACTTTCTCGCAAAAACATAACGAATTTGGGTTGAGAAACAGTATTTTACGTATACAGTAATTACATTCCATTAATTTATACCTTTTAATTGATGCTTGACATAGAACAACCGCTTTTGACTAGTGCAGTATTATCATCATCATTTTCGGGGAAAACATTGAATTAGTTCAGTGTATTTCCGTTTTCCCGCTTGTCCTTTTGGGGTTGCGGGGACACCAGCTCGAGCTGTGATCTCCAAGCATTCCGATCTCCTGCAACTAGCGGCAATTCCGCCGGTGGATTCTAAGACGCAACCAGGCCAGGTCTTCCACATAATTCCGCCAGCGAATTCTGGGTCGCCCTCTAGGCCTTTTGCCTCTTGCAAGAGCATCCATTAGTTGCTTTGCTGTTTGTTTGTGAAACATTCGTGTCTTATGGCCATACCAGCGCAATGGCGATCGTTCTATGCAGAGTAGTAGCGATTCGATGTTGAGAGATTGACAAATGTCAGTGCTTTTAACCTTGTCAAGTAGGAATAAACCTCTGACTTTTCGCAAAAAACTCATTTCGGCCTCCTGTACTCGGCATCTCCCTCTTTCGGTCGTTACCCAATACTCAAGACCATAAGTGAGGATAGGAATTTTCTTATCCCTATCCGATCTGAAAAATCGATCTGAAAACAGAAAGCTTTGCTTTTGTACACAGTTTCGTTGTACACAGTACAACCGATTGGCAAAACTGACGCATTATTAAACTTGCTTTTTCAATACGTGTGTCCAGTTCGTTGTCCGACCATCACTCGAGGATGTGACTCCAAGATACTTAAACTTCTCCATCTGCAGGAGAGTTACTCCATTTGTTTGGAAAGAACACTGGACAGGTTGCCTTTACAAACACATAATCTCAGTTTTAGCGATACTAATTTTCATCCCAGCATTCAAGCATGCGTCAGAAAACCGATAAAGTGCATATTGGAGATCACTTCTGTTCGATCTTAACAATACAAAGTCATCTGCAAAAAGCAATCATTTCTTCCATTGGTCAACATCTTCTTGACAACGTCCAATGCGCCCTTCACTACAGCAACAAAAATTTTCTATTCTCGCTTGAGGTCGCTCTTCATTTTTCTGCTCTTGAAGCGACTTTCATTAAATCTCTCAATCCCCTTCTGTGTAAGCAAAAAGGATTCGTCTACTCTTTGAAAATTTTTTAATCTCTTCTCTCATTGGCTAACTTCTTTCAGCCAAAAAAAAACTCTGCTTTCCCTTTTATAACTCAGTTCGGTTTCAATTCTGCTTCATTGTGACGATTTCCCCTGAAGAGTGTCAGATGAAAAGCTTTGAGAAGAAAAATTTTTTACTTCATGCAATCTTCAAATTCTGTACCACCAAACGTCTATTCAAAGACTGTAAACAAAATTTTCAAAATATTTTACTAAATTGCAGTAATAAGCTTGATTTTAAAGTTTCTGACGTAGTTTTAAAAATATTATTTAGTTTTTATAAATATTAGAATTTCGATTAATTATCACGGACTGGTAAAAAGTTTACGAAGATTTGGCATCAATACAACTGACGGTTTAGCAGCATTGCGCTTTCTGTATACGATCAATCCATTAAGTGTAATTAAAACAAGATGTTTTTTTATAATGCTTTCCACATTCGCAGGCAAATTCGTGTGTTTTACAACACTCTCGGTTACAAGGAAATAATTCGCGACTTGGAAGCGAAAATAAAAAAGCAGAACGTTTCATCCGCAACTGTGAGTCGCTTACAGAAACAAATAGATGATGCCAAGAAGGCGCTGGCCGATATAGAAAGCCGGAAGACCAAACATAAATAACAATCCTGCTGTTTTAATTGATTCGTTGTTTTTAAGCGTTTGCGGTTCCTAGTTCTTTTAGTTTGAGTGCAATAGGAAAATTGATCAATCTTTAATAAGAATTAAACTATTCTGAAGCTTTGGTGCTAGTTCTGTGTCTTGATAAGTTTTCACAATGTTGAGCAGCTTTACTTAAAAATTATTTTCTCTTTGCGTTGAGACGAGACAAAAAGTATTTTTAATGGTCTTTGGAATCACCAAAAATTTCTTTCTTTTAAAGTATTTATATCAAAGATCCCACTACAACAGCGGCACCTTTCTTGGTCCCTTCTCGTTTTCTTTTCTACCTTGATTTTGACAGTCAAGCATAAACGAAAGTCAAGTAGACGCTGAATTTACTTTTTCTAAGAATTAAATTTTTTAAAGTATTTTAAGAATTGATACTAAAAAAATTAAACAAAAAGTTTGTTCTAGAGGAGCAGGATAAGTTAACTGTTTTTGTACGTTTCGCTCTAAATTGGATTAGTATTTATTACCTGCTGTAAAAGAAACAAACACTAATTTTAAAGTTGATTTTCAATTGCTTTGCTTATCAGCTAAAATATAGTGGTTAATTCATGTGCTACTTCAAAAAAACTGTTGATCAACTTACAGAAAATAAATTTTAATTCCCATGTTTCCGAAGATTCTTGAAAGAAATCTTTAAAAAGTAATGAATAATTCTTGAACATAATAATTAAAAAGTATGGATCTTTAGAAGTAAAAACAGTAAAAAAAAGTATTTGGATATTGTTGAGTTGAATATCGTATTTGCTTATTAAGAATTTTAATATATCATGCAGCAATAATTGAATTAAAAAAATAATCACAACATTTTGCCTGTCTCACAATGACAATAAACTAAATTACCGATGGAATTTTCATGAATTAGTTAATATAAGTTTATTACACGTCCCAATCAGCGAACTAATAGTGCGTGGTTGGTAGGCTACCCGAATAAATCTGATTTTTCCCAAATGCTTTGCCTTCTGGGGGACAATTATCCCCCTGCCTCCGTACGATTATGGATATTGAACAACCACTTGGAAACACAAAAATACGATTTTTGTGTCGAGGCAGCAGTGCCAGCACCAACGACAAGCCACCTCATCGGAATGGTCCGGTCTCCTTGCAGTGTAGATGAGTCGAAATGCCTCGTCAATTCCCCAAGGGTCTCGTTCTCGGGCGACCTCTATGGACATTTATGTTTGTTTTGTGTACCTGTTGTCCACTGAGCGGTCACAAATGGGCAGCGATCTTCATTCTAAATGACCGCTCCCCTTCGTCTACCAACCTATCGCTCTTGACAACCCCCTCTATCTTAGCTAAACACTTTTGCACTTCAAAATCTCTTTCTGCCTGTCTGTTCTGTCGTTGTTGCTCATTCTTTTACTCCTTCTCATAAGCGGCGACATTCATCCTAACCCTGGTCCTAAAGACCTCTGCTCTATCTGTACCCCTTGGGTCACCTGGGGAAACAGGTCAGGACAATGTTTCAACTGTTCTCTGGGTCACCTGGGGAAACAGGTCAGTACAATGTTTCAACTGTTCTCTGGGTCACCTGGGGAAACAGGTCAGTACAATGTTTCAACTGTCCTCTGGGTCACCTGGGGAAACAGGTCAGTACAATGTTTCAACTGTTCTCAGGGTCACCTGGGGAAACAGGTCAGTACAATGTTTCAACTGTTCTCTGGGTCACCTGGGGAAACAGGTCAGTACAATGTTTCAACTGTTCTCTGGGTCACCTGGGGAAACAGGTCAGTACAATGTTTCAACTGTTCTCAGGGTCACCTGGGGAAACAGGTCAGTACAATGTTTCAACTGTTCTCTGGGTCACCTGGGGAAACAGGTCAGTACAATGTTTCAACTGTTCTCTGGGTCACCTGGGGAAACAGGTCAGTACAATGTTTCAACTGTTCTCTGGGTCACCTGGGGAAACAGGTCAGTACAATGTTTCAACTGTTCTCTGGGTCACCTGAGGAAACAGGTCAGTACAATGTTTCAACTGTTCTCTGGGTCACCTGGGGAAACAGGTCAGTACAATGTTTCAACTGTTCTCTGGGTCACCTGGGGAAACAGGTCAGTACAATGTTTCAACTGTTCTCTGGGTCACCTGGGGAAACAGGTCAGTACAATGTTTCAACTGTTCTCTGGGTCACCGCTCATGTTCCAGTCTTGCACCGTAACTCTTCAATAATGCTGCCACTTCTGCCATTCCTTTCGGCAACATCAACCGCCCCTTTTAAAGCGCGGTAATCTTTTGAAGTTGCAGAAGCCGATGCAAAACGCCGGAAGGCATTTGCAAGGGCGCACTGTTCTGAAAAAGACCGCCAGAACTATATCTCTATATTAAGGTATTCCTGGACTGTGACTTATAAGATTAAAACTGATTTATGGCAAAAAACTTGTTCTAGCCTCCCTGCTAAAACCCGTTCCAATGAAGTTTTTTTTCTACTCCGCTCCATCTCAGCATCTTCTTCCTCCTCGTCCTCATCCGATCTCCCCGATACCCCCGTAGATTGTGCAAACCAACTTTCCGCACTTATACAATCCCCGTTCTCTACTCAAATCCATGATTATATAACATTCTCTGACTATGGCTCGGATATTTGTATTAATTATCTTCTGTTCGGTTTCTTTTACTTATCAACACCACATTCTCCACAAAGTAAAGCGACCATGACGTTGTGACTGACGTTGTACATGTAATAAAGTATTTCGACAACTGACCTCTGACGATTCTGACAACTGACGTTGTGCAATGTGCATGTAATAACGTATTTGGTTTAGTAGCTGCTTTCTTATTCACAGTCTTTATTTCTACTTGCACTATGAGCAATTTCAAGTTGATTGTGAGTAAAAAGAAAAATAAATAAATAAAAAAAACCCAAAATCTTTCAAAAGTTCTGAACGTCTCCACAAGAACGAAATTAGATCCGTTGACTGCAATTTTCTCCAACCCACTTTCTGCTCACCTTTCGCTTCTCTAGAACTTTAATCATCGCCAAACTTTTAAACTGAACTTCTGCTGGTCCTGATCGGATCACCTATACGCTTTAACGCACCTCCGTCCTCCCTCAATCTGGTTTATAATTTCTTCTGCATATCTTTAACCTGTCTTGGTCTATACATACCTTTCCATCAGCCTGGAAACAATCCATCATCATCCCTTTTCTTCAATCAGGCAAACCCTCTGACTCACCCTCCTATCGCCCTATCTTTCTCACTTGTTCCAAACTCTTTGAAAGAATGGTTCTCGGACGACTTACCTATTTTCTAGAGTTTAATAATATCCTCACATTTGTGCAAGCTGATTTTAGACCTGGTAGATCGACTGCAGATCAGGTTTTACTCCACTCGCAACCAATTGCAGATTTCTTTCACCAATCTAAGCCAGTAGCTCGTACTGTCCTCGTCACTGTGAATTTTGCAAAAGCTTTTACTCAGTCTGGCATTCTGCCCTTCTCTTCTTTCTATTGGTCTTCCGCTCTGTTTTGTTAAATGGATACGAACTTATCTCTCAAATCGCCGTTCGAAAGTCTGAATCTATAATTCTCACAGTCGTCTTTCCATCTTTGTAGAGGTGTCCCCCAAGGTTTAATTCTTGAACCAGTCCTTTTTCTTTTAAATGATCTCCCTGCCTTTCTTCCTTTAACGGTTAAGGTCTCTCTCCATGCTAACAATCTTGCCATTTGGACCTCCTCTCCTAACGTTGCCCGGGCAACTGCGGCTGTCCAGACTGCCCTCAACAAACTGGTTAAATTATCCTCTAAATGGCGTCTTTACCTCTTAACCCCCTCAAATGTGAGTCATCTTTCTTTAGCCTAGACCCCTACCAATCCCGTCTGAAACTCTCTATCAATTCTCAACACCCCAATTAACTTTAATCCAAATCCGATCTTTCTCAGTGTAACCTTCGACCGAGCCCTTATAAACATCATGTTCTATTTTTACGGAAGAAGTTTCACAACCGATTTCGTGCCTTCCGCTCTATTGCCACTTCCTGGGGCTCTTCGATGAATCTCTGTACCTTATATAAAGCCTCTATTTGCCCCATTCTTACCTATGCTTCCTTAAGCTGGTTTCCTTTCTCTCAATCCCAACCCATATCACTTCCGTGCATAGATCTTCCTGTAGAGTCATCACAGGCTGTCTCTCCGATTCCTCTTCTAACCTAGAAGCACTTCTTTCCCACTGCATGTCACCCTTACCCATCAATCTCTCTTATTTCAAACTTGCTCTTAGACTACCTTCATCCTTTCCTCTAGCCTTTCCTGCCTACCATAATCCTCGTACCCGCCGCAAGAAAGAATCATGGAGACCTTTTTCTAGTTTCCATAATCTCACCCCTAACCTACAATTGCCTCGCAAACCTCTAATCCTATGTCCTCACAAACCTCCCTGGTCTTCGTTTTAAATATGATCTGCTGCCAAATGTCTTCTCAAAATATTTTTCTAAACACAATTCAATTCATAGCTATAACACCAAAAATAATTCTAAGTAATTATTTTTTACCAAGAAAGCAAAAGACAATTGATCAAAGAACACTACAATAGGTGTTAGCCTAAATATTGAAATAAATTATTAGATTTGATAAATTATCATGCCACATTTATGCTTTTTCTAAATAATTAAAAAAATATCTAATTGCAAGCCATAAATAATGCCCACAATAGTCTTGTTGGTATGCTTTTTTTATTTTTTATCTCTATATTTATCCTTCTGACTCGTAGGAAAGCGCCGGAGGCGCTATACGTCGGGCAAGCAATTACCTCAACCAGCTTCCGGAGATGCCAAGATATTGCTGTCCGCTTGAAATTTTTAAGAGAGATATGACTTTAATTTAGAAATGCTTGCCAAGACCACCAAGCAGGAGAAAGTGCCGTAAAGTGTCGTTCACAAAAGACACAACAATGGCGCGACTAGGTTTTGAACTGTCACCGTGTCAATCACGATCCCGGTGCTTTAACCACTCAACCATGCTAGTATATAGATATGTGTATTTGTGCAATATTGTGTTTGTGTGCTTATTTAGAATTTACGTAAACCATTGATCAATTTATAGTCACTCATTTTCATACATGCATGCAATTTCAGTCATTCAACCATTCAAAAAAATTAAAATTCAATTTGTAGTCTTTTATTCTTTAAATATTAATTAGTGATATTACTGCATAAAACTGCTTGCTAAGATTGTCAAAGAAAAGAAAATCGGTTAAAATTTTTTCCCCGGGACACATCAGAATGACAAGAGTAAGTGTTAAACCGAGATCATACAACAGTATTATCTTTTAAACAAACTTTTTTTCTTGCTTAGTACGCGACTGTCACCGCTTACTGGCCAACGGGAAAAGTTTCCCAATTTTCGGTGAGCTAATCCAATCTGTTCATTTTAAATTAAATAATAACTTGCACGAATGTCTTCGGCAAACGTAAATATATGCCACTTGCTTATCCCTAGAGCCAGTTGTCTGCTTAAATACCACCAATGTTGACCTTTACAAAAGTTGGCTATTGGGACTGATAGAACGAAAATTTGTTTACACGTCAAAGTATTTATTGAGTTTTTGTGCATTGAGTGCTCAGTAAAACACTTCTTCGGGTATAAATGCTCACCTACTATTTTCTAACCCAGAGAAAAGTTGATTGCATGACTCAGTGATTATTCAACTTTTGAATTTTTGATTGTGAGGTTTGGATTTAAGAACTTGTTTAAAATGCATGTGGTTTGGGATATAGAAAAGCGCTTTTATAATTTAATTGTTTGTTTGTTTTTCAAAAAGAAAGAATACGATGTGCTTTTACGTATAAACCGTTCAATGAGTCTCAAAACTTATTGCAAGTGGAGTCTTGAGTCAAAATGTGCCTTAAAAAAAACCTTTTTAAAATGTCTATTAGAAACGCATTTTTTCTTTGCTTCTGTACAACAAGTACTTGTTCCTTCTTAATCGCAAAAGTTCATTGTTGCAATCGCTGATCTTCGGTACTATTAGGCTTACTAATTCGTAAAAAGCCCATGGTAAATAATAATCTTGTGCAGTGACATGCCGTGCAGCTTGTGGTTGGTGAGACACTAAATTTTTTAAATAATGTTAGTAGCCTACTTATGTTAGTGCTTGCTAAGAGCACCGAGCAGGGGAAAGTGCGGGAAAGTGTCTTTCCCAAGGACACAACAAAATGGCGCGAGTAAATTTTGAACGGAGACCATGTTGATCACAATCACGGCGCTTTAACCACTCGACTACGCTATCGCCGAAAAAAATTTTCTGTGTATGAAAAACTGCAAAGTTTTTCAGTTTTCTTTAACTTTAGAATTGCAAAATCTGTTTATTTAAAGACAAATCAGTTCTTCAGGTTTTAAGTCTTAAGGAATTTGATTATAAATGAGAGTCTTTGATTTCACGTGCTTGCTAAAGCTTTCATGATCGGATCCAGGGGGCCAAAAGAGCTTAAATCCTCAAATTTTCAGGCAGATAACCTACTATTTCGGCTTAACCATGACCTCTTAAAGATATCTTTAGGAGGTGGCCGAAAAATTTTTGATTGTGCGTTGACCCAATGACCCATGACCTCCTAAAGACTCAAAAAATTTTTCGGTGTCTCCTAATAAATTTCTTTTGGTGAAGTAAAAAACAACGTCGTAGTGTAAAAAAATCAAAATCGAGGAGAGAAAACTAAAAAGTATTTTCTTGAAATAGAAGACGAGACTTTAATTCTTATGCACACTTAATTGGAGATAAATAATATTTTTGAAGTTGGTAAAATATAAGCATTGTTAAAAATGTGTATTTAAAACTGACACTCTGAATTTTTTAAACTCCTTTCAAGAGGGGCGTGTTTTTGGGAATGGCCCAACTCGATGCCAGGCAACTGGCTAGGGTTAGGGTTAGAGTTAGTAAACAACAATTTCAAAGTTAAACTGTTAAAAGTTGGCTTGGCATCGAGTTGGGCTGGCATCGAAGCGTACCCGACCCTGTTTTTGTTAAGAATTACTGGTTTAAATTAACTCGAAACTTAGTCAATTTAATTTAATTTAATTCAAATTTTTTCGAATTATTAATGCACTTATGCAATGGAGACAGCAGAAATGACTATACCAGTGGTTCTCAAAAGTTTTTGCTACATTCCTCCCTTTCAGCACTTGGGTACCATCATTTCCCCCTTCTAAAAAAAATACCTGAATGATCAAAGTGAAGAATTTTTTTTGTCTTCATCCAAATTTGTGACTCAAATTCCAGTTATCCCAGAAAGTTCAAAAATTAACATTCAATTTTGAATCTTTCTCTGATTTCTTAATTTTTATTTATTTTATTTCGTCTCTATATTTATCTTCCTGACTTGCAGAAAGCACCACAACACAATAGATAGGGCAAGCAATTAACCCAACCTGTTTTTGGAATGCCCAGATATTACTGTCTGGTTGAAATTTTTTTATTTTGGTTTTTTAGTTATACAGAGATATGACTTAAATTTGGAATTGCTTGCCAAGACTGCAAAGCAAAGAAAAGTGCCATAAAGTGTCTTTCCCCAAGAACACAACAGAATGGCGAAAATAGGTTTTAAACCGAGACTATGTTGATCACAATCACAGAGCTCTAACCACTCAACCACACTGCCGATATTTTCATCCCTAAAAAGTAGTAATTAAAAAAAACTTTTCACTTTGAAGTACCAATTTTTTTGCCTCGCTTACATTGTACTTAAATTTTCAAATTCCTCCCCAATTCCTCCCCTAGTGATTTTTCCTCCTTGGAGATTTCAAATTCCTCCTTAGGGAGCCAAGTGGCTCACTTTGAGAAACACTGGACTATACAGTCTTCGATGTCCACTGCCATCCTCAGAATAATAGGCATAAGACGACGGTCGTCCAAAGATACAGCCGGATATTCTACATTTTTTTTTTTTTTTTATTTATCTCAGACCCAAAAGCGTCCATATATGCACACACACGCAAAAAAAAAAAAAAGAAATATCAACCCTAAAAGATGCACAATAGAAAAATACAAGTTTAGAACAAAGTTCGCACAAAATATTGGTAATAAAACGATTTATACCATAAGTCCGATGACATTAATGACATAATGAAAATATTTTGGGAGTTTATACAACGATTAGTGAAAGAAAAAATATATTTTCTAATTAGAGCATCGAAGGTATCAATATTTGATTGTACTTGATGGTTACGAGCACTAACACATCGAGGTATGTGGTGCAAAATTCTTTAAGAATCATTGTAAGCAACACGTAATTGACTGAAGTTATATTTACGATAATTACACCATAAGTGGCTTCCATAAAATGGCATGCAAAAATGTTTAAATAAGTAATTTTTTACTTCCAAGCTGCACTTACTAAATTGCTGTTTCAATTTATTTGCTGAGCAATAGAGTGATTTAACCTGCCTTTGAATGTCAATGTCATCAGTAAGATTACTGCTAATATGCATTATGCAACCCAAGATATTTTACCGATTGAACAAAACTAATTTCTGAATTATCCATCAATAGCTTAGCCATCAATTTTAAAACAAAAGTTGGAAGGGCTATTGTCGTTTCCAATGGCAATTGTTTCATTAGTTTGAATTGTCTTCACATTGGAAGTAAAGAAATTCGCTTTCAGTTTTTACAAGTTAAGGTAAGGGATAGTTTATAAATTAGTGTTAGTTAGAAATATATGTTATAAATATAAAAATGCTTCCAAAAATTGAGGTTCAAACACTGAATTATAAATATACCAAAATTAGATTGTAAGCTTGTTATGAAACTATCACACGCAACATTGCCTAAATTAAAGTTTAATAAACTAAAATCAAGACACGCCTAAACACAATAGAATTATTAATAATAACATAAGACTCTTAGATAACCGATTACCAAACGAACATAAATCACCACAACATAACTGCAAGTGCATAAAGAAAGAAAACTGAAAGCCGCTGCAGCATGCAGCAATCAAGGCGCGATAAAAGGTGCACGCTTATCATAAATAGTTCAATTGGTAATTGCAAGTTCGACTACCAGCCATATCAAAGCTTGAGGGCTTGTTTTCACAACGAGCGTGGAATGGAGTACTCTTTGTTTGTTTTATTGATTTTTTTGCTTTGCTTTGCGCTCGCTTAGATTTTAAGCGCGGAAAGATCAATAAAAGAAACAAAGAATGCCCTATTTCAGGCTTGTTGTGGAAACGAGTTTTTACTGAGAAAAGATCGATTTAGCTTATTTTAATAAATGCCCGCAGTAAGAAAAACTTTTTTCTTAGTGTACGATGTCACAATTGCAGCTCTCTCATTTCAACAGATATTTTCACCAAAAGAGAAAAAAGTCTACATTGTTTTATTTTTTGTTTCTTTTATTATCTGAAGGGAGGCAATCTTGAAGCTACCTCACTAGCGTGTATTAGCGATTTTGTTTACAAGAAAGCTTGATGAAATGATTAAAGCGCTGAAAAAACAACGATTAAACGCTTAAAAATTAAAATTAAAGAGCAAAACTAATTACACTATTACAAGTGCAGTATAATTTTTACTAATCTTTTTTCAACTAATAGCAAGTTGCATCTTTTTTGCAAAGACTATGACTTTGATATTTTATTTCTACTTTACTTAATTTCCACAGGTGAGACACTGCCTCACTTGCCTCTCCTGACGGCACGTCCCTGGTAATAACATGACCTAATTTTAAAATAATTGTATGACATGGCGATTGCGCAGACTGCAAAAAAGCTATTTTTAAACCACAGTATAGATAATCAAGGCTTACGGTGCTTGTTCTTACATTTCAGCTGCTTGAAGTCAATGAAAACCACAATCTATTGTAATTAGCGTAAAGTGTAGAGTGCCGCAATAAAATTTCTCATGTAATGCTCATTTCTTTACTATAAAAATTTTGCCTAAATTACATTAAATTGTGATTTTTGAAGTGGGTAACGACTAAGCAGCTATAAATTAGCGCGTAAACTAGTAGTTTATGCAATTAAATAGTTGATAATATCAAACTTGGGAAAAATTACATAGGTTTATTCGAGATCTAAGCCATGTTGATGACACCGACAATTGGTTGAACTTTACTACATCGCGTTTCAATACTAACATAAATTTTCAAAACTAAAAAAATTTTAATCAAATCTTACATGCAGAAAATATATATTAATTGCATAGATTGGTGTCCAAAGCATCAACAAGGGATTTACCGTTTACAATGAGTACTCAAGCTTTCAGTAGTAAATGTCCTCCTTGCAGATCAATCTTCGATAGTTTAGAATAAAAATACAATTTTTTAAAAATATATAATTTATGCATCCGACTTAGTTTAATTTTAACCATTTAGTTTGTTAAAAAATTTATGGATGCAACCCATCAAAAATGTAGAGCAACTGATAAAGAAAGCTGAAAACAAATCAAACAAATTTTCATGTCTGTTTGACATTTTGAATCAATCAGTCAACATCTTTTATTTTAAAAATTAAATAACCATAAAACAAAAAAGTATTATGATATTTTTTTTTAGTTATTTCTTGCTTTGTGTTGTACTTTTATTTTTTCCCCGGTAAAATTTACTGATTGATCGATTTTTTACAACGTCAGACCTCAGCTTGGTGTAACACCGCAACAATCTAAGTATAAACCTGTTTTATGCATAAAAGATTATAAAACCGGATCAACATATTACGATTTCACGTTGATTGGTAAATACGTGAAATAGACGAATCATAAATAATGAAAATTAAATGAGATAAAACCGCTGTGACAAACCAACACCTTATTTCAGTTAAAGTCACACTTGAAATTATTTTGATTTTTGCCGCACAAAAAAGTACCAAAAAAATACGAGGAACATATGGTAAAAGTAGGTCCATAAAAAAAAGAAGTAATCGGGCGGGCAATTACATCTTCGTTTACTGTATATAGAGTTCTGGCCCGGACTTTAATTTGATCAAAGCGACGAAGTGGCAGGAAACCTGGTCCGGCCTTGTTTGTTTTGCTTTTGCAGCCTAAATGAAATTTATTCAAATCAAATAAAAGCGATAGCTGTACAAGTTTCCTGGCCTGAATGCGGACAGGATTAGTATCAATCGACGATCTTAAATTATTGCGAAAAGTCTTCGTCGTTGGCGATCCGACCCGTTCTTTTTTTATTCGAAGGAGGTCTCGCTTTCGTTTGCGTGTGATCATAATACGACTTTAATTCTCTGCCTACGTCATTCTATTGTAACTAGTTGAAGTAACTGCTGCGTCTATTCAGGTTGGATTTTGAACCATCTGTGAGAAACGTAACGGGGAGTGAATGGGAGTCGCGGTGAAACTTTTTTCTAAAGTTCAACACCTGTCTTTCGCTTAGCGTTCTGCTTATTCGCTTTCTGGTTAGGTTTGCGATAAAAATTACCGTTTCTTATTGGTTACAAAGTTTTGAAAAACAAAACATTATAAATTAGCCACAAGTCAGCGAAATTTGCACTGTCGCGAAAAATATGCAACATGCTTGTCTTTTTAGCCGAAAAAGGGGAACCATTTGAGATTCAATTCTACTGATTTGTCAGAATTTTTTCGTTTTTGTTTACTCCCCGCTTAAAGTCGATCTTACTTGTACAGTCGGGCGTATTCGTTTCGTGGAGTCTCAATATTGAAATATCACCTCTTGCTTGACGCAAAGATTATTTGGCAACGTTTCAAAGGAAATACGAGTTAATCAATAGTAGTTGATATTACGAAGCTATTGTTTGCGCTAAACAACTTTTAAACTACAGTTCTCCATTTTCTAACAAGTCATTTTAAAAAAATTAGTTGCTTTAGATACTAAGTAAGATCAAGGCAGCATACAAGAATTTAAGCTAAGTAATCTTCAAAATGTTGCGTCATGGCCATGTAACCTTTGATTCCCGTACATTTAAAAATATTGCATCACATTGGTTTATTTTTGAGCAGTCAAGTGCTTAAACAAACAATTTTATTGAGAGCAATTTACTTATAAAAAAACAATATTTGCTGCTTCTAAAAATTAGGATAGAAAATTAGAAAGTTAACAACTTTTAAACTACCGTACTTTGTAAGAAATCTAAAAAATCAAAAAGATTGTAAAAATTGTCTTTTATTGAAACAATATTTATGTCAGTGTCGACTATAAGTGAGAAGAAATTGAACAAATATAAACTGACTAGCTTTTGTGTAAAAATTAACTGCTTTGCAAAAAAGTCTTGCAAAGCTTATAAATTTTTTTGCTAAACTTTACACCTGTGTTTGTCAACCTTTTTTGTACCGGTACACCTTATTTAATCTTTCTAATAAAATCTGAGCTTTTAAATGCAGAGTTGGAGTGGAAAAACCTTATTTTTGATTACACTAGTACTGTGAAAGTAAAGTAAAGACTGAAAAAAGGCCCTCGATTTAAATTAAAAGTTAAAGTATATTTTTTCATAAAATTCACGTAATAACTGAAAAAAGTATTCACATCACTTTAGCAAAAAAAATACACTTGAACCTTTGAATTAAGGTGATTTTTTTGGCCTTTAATTTAAGTTTAGGGTGATCTTTTTTATTATACATTGGATTTAATTTTACTATATATTTTACGATAAATTGGATTGAAAAAGATTTAGACCCTCTGCTTTTTGTAATCTTTTTAAGCAAAATAGGTGCTTTATGATTGTCTTGTTTGCATTTTTTAAATTGCAAAGTCACAAATTTTAAAGTAAGACAAAAATTTACTCCTTATTTTATTTTCACATAACATAAGTCATAATGTTAAAAATGTAGTGGTTTTGCTCACCAGGCATTAATATTGCTAAAAACTTTAAATGTTCTTCCGGTGATAATACCAAACCAAAAATCAGCAAGGTAGGGTTACTGATGACGAGCTATTAGCAGTTGTTACTGTTAACATTTTAATCTCTCAAGATATTGGTTGATTTCTGACCAACAAAACGTCAGTTTAAATGAAAATAACTTGCTAATTTTTGGTTTAGTGTTATCACTGGAAAAACATTTGAAGTTTTTAGCAATAAGTCATAATTTTTTTTTGTCTAATTTTACTGTAAATAGAAAACAAGTAAAAAAAACTTAAAGAAAATTCAACCAATAAAAACAAAAAACGAAATTGATTTGTGACTAAAAATAGCGTGATTTAATTACACTAAAACAAACTTCTACTGATCCAACAATCCTAAAACAAACTGATCCAACAACTACACTAAAACAAAATTCTATCCGCAGGCCGCATGCGGCCCGCAGATAGAATTTTTGTGGCCCGCTGAACAATTTTACACAATTCAAGTCTTGTCGATCATGAGCAGCGGCAACCTTCTATAACAAGGCATGGCGAGCTTACGGGACAGAGTCTAGGGTTGAGACCGATTTCAAGTGAAGACTTTTTTTAGAGAACACCGTGATGTTGGGACAAAAATAAAAAAATCAGAGACCGATTCCAAGTGAAGACTTTCTTTTTAGAGAACACCATGATTCGGAACAATTTCTAGCCGGCAGCGTCCCGCAAGCTCGAACAATTTGGAAAAGTGGCCCGCAAGAGTCAAGAACTTAAACCACCCTGACTTAAAATATTTACAATTCTGGATTGGACTACATTTTATGTGAAAAAATAATTTGAATAGAAAGAATTTTTCGGTAGATCAAGAGTCATATTGGACCACTGATACTTGTGTCGTAATGACAATTTTTTTAATTAATTTTTGCGCAGAAGACAGGCTCTCGTACAATCGAACGAAGACATTGGTCAACGATCAACACAATTTTCAGAATAGAAATCAAATGCGAAAGCTTTCAATGTTAACTGTCTGCTTTCACCAATTATCTAAATAACTTCATATTCTTTGTTCTGTTGTTTTATAAACGCTTTTAAGTTCCTTAGTTTTTGAGGTTACACATAAGAACAATTCATCCAATTAGTAGACTGCTTCTGTTATGATAGAGTTCAATAGTTTTATCATCATCATCATCATTGTCTTTTAGTATCTCTACATCAAACCCGTCTACATTGGGTTGCGTAAGTTTATAAAAGACTACGAAAGGGGGTATAGCATTAGATTTTTTAAACCCTTATCTTGTTATGTTGAGCTTAACTTTCAATAACGATTGCGTAAACGTGTTTGTATGTGGTTAACAGGGCTGCGGACTTGTACTTGAACAAGCTCACTAATTTTTCGGAAGTCAAATTTGAACTCGAAAATAAAAACAGATGAACTCGAACTAAAAAAAAATTGAATTGCTCGGCCAAGCGCTTTCTGAAGCAGCTTAAACGTTTCAATTTTTGGCGTAAAGATTTTAGGCAGGTCTACTTTGAAATTTAATTCTCTTCAAACTTTGCGATTTTTACAATCAAAACTATAAAAATTCCTCAGAAAACTTACGTTTTTCGCACTTGCTTTCGAACTCGATCATTTTGGTCGAATTTGAAATCAAACTTGAAATTGAAAATTAAAAGCAAACAACTCGAACTCAAACACGGACTTGTGTTATAATTAATTTGAAATCGACTTAAATTTCCTCGAATAACAATTGATTTAACTTGCAGTTGTGCTTGCTAAGCTAGTCGAACTCAAACACGGACTTGTGTTATAATTAATTTGAAATCGACTTAAATTTCCTCGAATAACAATCGATTTAACTTGCAGTTGTGCTTGCTAAGCTAGTTTAAATAAAAAGTGATTTGAAAATTAAAGGTGATATGCATTAGACCAGGGTTTTTGAACCTGCTGCAATTCGTGGACCATAAGAAAAATTTCGTAAAACTTTGTGCATTCCTAAACGGACAAAACGTTGACACAAACCTTAAAACTTTTTTCAAAAAGCACGTTCTGAAGTTTAAAGATGAAATTTATACCGAAAGCCAAGTGAAGAACAAAAAAAAGTTTTCATTTTAACAAAAAACTTTATTGAACTTTAATTAATGATCTTTTTTTGTTTTCACTTGACTTTCAAAATAAATCTTATGTTTCTACGTCAAGTTTAGACCGTTATTTAAGTAAAGTGCTTTTCATTGACAAGTTTTTTTCAATGTTAGAAATGGTTTTAGTTAAAGTATAATTTTTATCGCAGATTATTATTTCATAAAAAATTTCTGCGGAGTTCTTGGATAGGTCACTATAGACCCTTTTCAATGCTTGGATTTCTAGTTTGGAAACCCTTTGTTAGACGAAGAGTAAAAAGTACTCCCTACAGATGCTAAGAAATAAATAGTTTTTATTTTAGCTAACCACGTTTTTACGCAAAAAATTGCAATGTAACAAAAAAGACACAAAACACAATTTGAAAAACAAATATCAAAAATAAATTATTGAATCATTTTTCTGCTGTATAAAACACAAAAGATTGTCGGTAAAGTAATAAAAAAGAGTATTTTAATTTCAATTTTATTCATTATCACTTAATACACTTGAAGCAAATACTTTCTCAATGTCTTATTTAAATATGGTTATGCAGTTTATGACATCATCTAAAAATTTTCCATTATGAAAAATCTTTTTGATTGTATTTGATTTTAAGAATGTTTTTGTAATATTTGGTTTAAACTAGATGAAAAAATCAAAATTTGCTTGCATCTAAAGTTGAAGTAAGAAAATAAATTAAAAACGCCTTATTTCAATATAAAATTGAATGTACAATGAGTACGAAGACGTCAAGCATAGCAAACGCTTGTACAAAATACATTATACGCAAACAATGCAAAGTCTATGTAAAAACAACATTTAAAAAACATCGGTAAAATTGCAGTTTTAAGCCATCAAGGCATCATTGTTTGTTTGTTTGTTTTTTGTAAAAAAAATTAATTTTCGAAATCGTTATGATTTGGTTGCGTCATATTTATTGCTTACAATTGATTTGGCGTGGGTAAAAAAAAGCCACACTATTAAAACTATTGTTAAAAATGTTGAAGTGATTCCCTACTCATCTTTCTTTAGAAATTTTAAAAAATCTTTTGTACTGTTTGTTTTTGTACGTATTCAAATTTTGAAAAGACAATAAAGAGAATTTTTATAACTGGCAACATTTTGGAAGTTGTAACTGTAATTGCATTGTGATGTTGAGTAACTTCGTCGATACAACTTCAAAGTAACGTCGCATTTCCTTCACTTTCATCTGTCTTGTCACTTTAAAGAAAAATCTGAGATTGCATTTGTGATTTTCAACAAGGCGTGTCTGAAGTGATTCTTCGTTTAACGGAGAAAGCTAGTCCCACGCTAACTGCGCATAGCAGGGTGTGTTTTGTATGTGCGTATCATCAATACAACCCTCTGTCGTTTGAAGTAATATATTGTATTGGCCAAATAACTTGACCTATTGTTTGTCTCTATCCTTTTGATGTTCTTTTTTTAGTCGTTTTCTTCGATCGCTTTTTTGAACCTTGCTTTTTCAAATTCCGTCGTGGCTTCGATAAAAGTGCTTTCTTCCTTTTTGAACTGTTTAGATGGGGAGGATTTCGGAGAAGTTTTTTACTTTCCGTAAGAGAGTTCAAAGTGTCCGGATTTTGCGTTTCATTTGAGACTGTAAATGAAGCGGATTGAATCCGGATTTGATCGGAAGAAAGATTGTGACGAGGAGTTCTTCTTGAAATTTTTCGGGGAAGAAAATGAGCTTGCACCAATTTGGGATTAGCTTTGTTGAGCCTCTTCACCTTTCCTTGTTTGTTTATGTTTAGATAACAGCCGCGACACGATAAAGACTCATAAGTGTTTTGGTGATTTGAAAGAAGTTGTTCCCGAAACCGGCATCGACTGTGCTTGAATCTCTTCTGTAAAAAACAGGAAAAGCTGTAAAAATTTTTGGTTTTTAAAACTGCGAAAGTTTTAAAAAATAATTTTAACACAAATAATTGAAATAATCATTTTTAAAAGATGTTTTAAAACGTTTCACTGTACACTTTTAGTATTTTTATTTGTAAACGCTCATAAAATGTTTTAAAATTGTTTTTAGCAATATTTTAGCTCAAATATTGGTACTGAAATTTTTGAATCAATTTATTTCTAAACAAAATCAGAACAATTAGGAAACCCATAAAAAATTTTACTTTAAAAACTGTAAAAAGTTTCATAAAAAGCTTTCTTTGTAATAATTAGCGATAGCTTGTAAAAGTTTAATTTCAAAGTAGTAACCTCCAAACTGCCATAGATTGCCAAGGCTAAAGAAAAAAAAAATAGAGTAAATGTTTCAATCCACAGAAGTGCATTGATCCGTTTAAAAGGGGTCGAGCTTTATGTAACCCTAAACCGAAAAAAAGTATTTGATCATCAACGATAACGATAAAAAAGCGTTTGTTTTTCAAGTGCTAGATTTGACATGTTCAAAAAATAAAGTTATGGACTCAGTAAGAAAAGATAAAACGCTTTTATTGTTAAATCAAGATTCAAGTTGGACAATGAATTGAAATGCTACTATAAGCTAATGAAAATTTGAAAAGTTACTTTTTAATGTTCCGTCATAGCGATGACGTAACCTTTAATTTACGCTAAGTATAAAGTATTTTATGTGATTCTGCGGAATAAAACAAAAACTAATAAACTGTTTTTGCTTTGTAAATTGTAAATATATCTTTTTGCTTTTTTTTTCTTGAAATATTTTCAAATCGTTGAAAATATTAAATTACGAAATTGAGTTAGAAATTTATTGATGTTCATAGTCTATTTTTTTTGGACTTAGCATAATTGAATATTATTACTCGCAGAATAAATATCGGCAAACTATCAAACAAATACGTTTTTGTTCGTCAAAAGGATCCACAAAATACGTTAGAAAACAGCGCCAGGGGAAGTGTAATGGAGAGTTACTCGCTCGTATAAATAAACAAGACACAAAGTCACCATTTAAATAAAATCTTTATAGGGATTTTTACGTGAAATGACATAAAGCGTCTAATTTAGCTGAAAAACTTATAATCTTAATTGTTAAATTAGTGTTTTATTTTTAATACATGTTGATTAAATAAGATAATAGCTGGTGCTTGAAATCATATAATGACAAGATTTTAATTGTGGCTTTTGTATTCTAAATTTAAAATTGATTTTCTAATTAAAATAAATAAGTAATAAATCAGATTATTTTACCAACAACATTAAAAAAAGTCGTAAATAGCTTCAAAGACAAAAAAATTAATTCAATTCTAGTAAGTTTGGTGCTCTATACATTGCAAAAATACGAGTATATAAGTTGTCACTAAATCTATCACAAGACAATTACCAAAAAATTAAATTACATTAACAGAAACATTCTACTTTTTTAAATAAACAAATTACTGCCAATTTGCAATGCTAAACAATTTTTTTACAACAGGTAAAGCGCAAGCTGCTGGTATTAATTTTACATTTTCATATCTTAAAAACTTACTCTTGCTTTTACTTTCCCTTTTTTTGAGGTACAAATATATTTTTTGGATTTTATTCCTTTTATCGTAACAATTCCGCCTTTTCCAACTCCTCGAATTTCAAGTATACCTTGAAAATAAAAAAAAAGATTAAATAATTCTTTAATCATGATTGCAATTCAAGAAAATTTTTAACTTTTCTACAAACACAAACTTTGAAGAAGTAAAACAAAATTACTTATATTCAATACAACATTGGTCCATTTTCAAAATAGCCTGAATTTTCCGTGCAAAAAAATTAACATTAAAATTTAAAATTAAAATATTAAAGAAAGCATTAAAAATCTAAAACCCACATCAAAATAATTTGTAATATATTGGTTTGCTCTCGTTGCAAAAGCGATTGTAACACGAACGCCTGGTTCAATTATAAATGATTTTATTGTTAATAATTCAATAATCTAAACGATTTGAGGAAATGAGTGTATTATTAACTCATTTTCGTGTAAAGCCATTTTTATTGATGCTGATTTTAAAAATATAAATAAAAGGAAAAAGTTTATGATCGTTAGATTGTAACTGCAGTAGAACAAAGCAGCTAATTTGGCTCCGGAGCGATTTCTTAAAAGCTTTTTTTGTTGCAAATTGTTATGCAATAAGAACAACAATCAGCAAGTAACGACACGTGTTTTAAACGTCAGATCTACAAAAAGAAAATTGAGTCGGAGTGACCGAACTTGAGTAATGATGGCCCGGCAGAACCGTGATTCCATGCTGCTGGTCTAATTACAATTAGGAAATGCTAATTAGAATTTTCTGAAAAAATACAACAAAGAAAAATAGATACGTTGACAAGTAATTTTAACTGTAATGGATTCATTAAATAGTTTTCTAAAGAGTACTTTCATTGGAGAAAAACAAATTCTACGCCCTTAAAACGGCATAATTCTATTTGCAAAATTATTAGAATATCTGTAAAACTAAGATCTTATCTGACTGTTCCATAGATCCAAAAACTTGATTATTTACAATTTGGGAAAACTTTAGTTATCGCAAAAAGAACGAAAGTGCTTGAAAATGAAAGTTCTGATTAAAAACAATCTGAAGCAATTTCAAAACGAAAGCATTTGTTAGTTTTTGAATACAGTTTTGGTGGTTACGAAACACGACAACAAAGCGGCCATAACACCTGCTTTAATGCTTTGCACTTGTGTTGTTTCAAAAATATTGATGCGGTTTCGAATTAAAGAGAAAGCTTGTTCATTTTTTAATGAGCGTCATTAAATAATTTTCGATTGCATTCATGTTTTGCAGGATACTTTCGGCCGCTGCAATTCTATCTTAGCTCAGAAGCATTTGACTGGTATTACTTGGAAAGTAAAACGAGAAAAATAAGATAATTAGCCACTTGGACAAGAAAATGTTGTTCCGCATAAAATTATCGTTTTGCGATGAAAACACGGCACTAAATAAAGCAATTGTCATCTATGACGAACAACGAAAACACCATTTTTTTTAACACGGACATATTCAATTTTTTTCCAGCAAAAAATACAATATCTTTATAAAATTAATATATGAATGGTTAAGTAGCCGTTTATGAATTACAAAAAAGTTTCAAGTTTTTGTGATGACGGTCACGGCTGAACAGTTTTTTGCAAGCAAAAAAAAGTTGGTTTTCAACCTGGAGTTAATCAAAATGCATTTGTTTGCTAATTTTCAGCCAAACAAATTTGTTGTGTTCATGTTGTTCTAACGTTGCCAAGATGTCGATTTGTTGCTAATTTAAAACACTTTAAAACAACAAGATTGGTGATTATTAACTATTTCTAGCGAAGAGAGATTTAACACTTTACAATGTAAATAAAAATTTGTCGGTAAACACCTTTGCTTGGCCTCAAAGCGAAAGATAAAAGAAGACACTTCATCTACAAAGAAATAAAAAACACTCAATAAATTTTGTTTAGTGATAACAGCTCAGCGACCCCATCTATCATCACCGCTAGCTTTTATGGTGTCATGTCTGGCACGATAAGGCATGACAACAGACAGAACATCTTCGAATGTTACAGACAAGTGCTAATTGGTATTGTGAAAAAAGTGATAAATTTGAAGACTTCCTTTTTTCTACTTTTTTCTTTCTTTTAACTCACAATACCTGTGGGCGAACCAAAAGCCCTTAAAAAAACATACGCATGTCTGATGTTACTTTGTAAAAAGTTTCATATTAATTTTGACTTGTTCATGTCAGTTACTTTATTAAATTTTAATAGAAAAATCCCAGTTTAGTGATTAAACTTCGAAAAGTGCTAACACAACAGAGCCTCTCCTTTGTTAACAAACAAGCGCCTCGAAGCCAAGCCTGTTTCGACTGATAAATTAATAGATAAAAATATAATTGCAAATCGACTTACTGTAACGACTGCGAATATCGGATTTTTCCCCACTGACTTTACCATTCCGCCAAACGGCAAGATGAAATGAGTTTCCATTTTTGTTATAAAGTCGTTTAAGTGAAACGCTGCTGGTAGGGAGAAGATTTGGAGTATGAAAGTCAATTAAATTTGGTTGAAACGCGGCTAAAGGAATGATTTCGTCTTTTTTGGAGTGATTTGGATGCTTTTCACAATTTTTTCTATTTCCTTTATTTTTTCCTTTTTTTCGCTTGCAGTCTTTGCGTTTTTTGCTTTTTCGCTTGCGATTTCGTCTTTTTTTCCTCAATGATCGCTTAGTTTTTGATGATAATTTGACCAATATGTTTTGATCGCTGTGCGGCAAAATTGCATTTGAAGTTGAAGTATCAACTTGAGTGTTCAAGGTTATATTTTTTTTCAAATTGACCGATGACATCACAACTAAATTCGATTTCACTGCAGGAGTAGCAGAAGTCAGTGATAGAGAAAACAATATTAATAAAAAACATAGAAATGAAACAAGTTTTGTTGTCGAGTTACAAATTACGCAAAAATTGAAATTTCGGTAAAATAACGATTTTGTAAAATTACCTATCAAAGTCCTGGAAAAAACCTGAATTTTTTTTTGAAAATTTTCAAAAAAATATCTTTTGAGTCGTGAAAGTTGCCAATGTCTATTGTTCAAAAGATAATTACTTTTGTTTCTGTTTAACAGCAACAGGTTTTTGTAGTTTCTATTTGTTCGTGGCTGGATTGACTCGAGTGCTTCCATTAGACTTTTTTGATTTTGTTTAACAAAAGAAAAGCGACAAGTATAATGTGAAGAAGTAGTCAATATCAATGGATCAATCATGTCCAAGTCAGGATCAAAACCTGAGTAAAGATTGCTTTAGTGGAGCAGAATTTGCAATTTTTCACTTTCGTCAAAAATACTTTTTTCGACAAAGCATAAATGCAGTGTATATGTTTGCCAAATAATTCAATATTTCACTCCAAAATACTTTCACAAAAATTTTTAATTCAAGGGTGCTGTACTGTTTCTGAAAAATTGTTTTCAGTTGCCAAGGCTTGTAAATAAAATCATGTACTAGCAAATCAAAGTCCAACTTTTTTTAACAAGTCTGAAAGAAAAATGTTTACTGATTATAAGCAAACTCTGTAAGAACTTGAAATCAGAAAGTATCCCGCCTTTATCAAAAGCAAATCATTCTAGACAGCACATAGCAGCTTATGAAAGCGGAGTCAATGTTCCCGAGCGCCAAAGGTCATTCAGTTCACGTAGTGCATTTTTTATAAATGTTGCTTTATTTAAAGTATTTAGGATTTCTTTGAAAAAGACGATTAGATTTTAATTGTTAAAAGGTCAACACTTCAGCGGTTTGTATTTTGAAACTCGACTATTTAAAGTAGAATTGAGCAAATAACAAATGAGAAAAGCACACAATCAAATTCTTGATTTATAATCATATTGAAATATGTGGGTAAATTCAGCAAGTAAACAATAATATCTAAAAAGAGACAACAAATAAAATTTATTTTATCTAATACTTTATTAGTCATTAATTACTTCTGCCAAATGATTTGTGACTGTTAGGATAAAAAGTTTACTAAAACAATTAGAAAATTTTTTTGTATTATACAGTATTGTATAATTGTGCTGCAAACACTACTTTCACTTGAAACTTTAATTTTTTTGAACTTTTTTATTTTTTGTTTTTCTCATTATATTTGTAGCATATTTTTACACAAAAAAATTATTTTATTAAATTAAAAATTGTAAATACCGTATTAAGAAAATTTGCAAAATAAAACAAAATTATCGAATTTTTTAGCAAATAAGATGCGTTTAAAATTTTTCGAATTGGTTTATTTAATGAATATTTTTCTAAACATAGCATTATTTTGTTTTATTTTTAAGTCGCTTTTAGTTAGCTATTGCTTTTTAAAAAAGAAAACTTTGTAGGCCTAAAACCAAATTTAGGTAAAGAGTTTCATTTTTCTCCACATAATAAAACTAAAACTAATATGCTAAAAAATAAAGAGAAAGTTTTGGTAATTGCTTGTTAAATACTATGGTGCCAAATATCTTCTGAAAGCAAGTTTTTATTTGACATTTTTTAACCGCTTTTCTGAACGTTTTATTTATTTATTAAAAACAATTGCCCTAATGTTATAATGTTTTAAGCATTTCAATAGCAGCAGGTTGGTGCTAAGCTACTTTAACAAACATTTTAAAAAATCACAAGCGTAACATTACACTTTTTAAATTAACGGATAAAAAAGGATTCAATATAATGTTTTTTTTAGACCTTATGTATAATTCCTCATATGGGCTTGGCGTTTTGTACAGTTGTTTTGAAATGCCTAGAATTGTTAACAGACTGGCTCTATTTGCCGGCGTTTCAGCATTGCTATGAAATTTTAAAGACTTTGCCCTGCATTTTCGCAACTGTTGTGCTATTTACTTTGACGCATTAACGTCGGGTCACATAAAAGCTTTTTTACTCGCCCACGCATTTTACGTCAACTACGTAATACAAAATTAAAAACATATTTGCGCCATAGTTGTTTAACTCCTGAAACCGAAGAATTCTATTTAAGAGTTTGTTGGATGCATAGGATAAATATAGATTATACAAGGTTGAATGTACAGAGGTTCCCATAAGTAACATTATACTTGATATCGCCAAAGAGGAATTAATGTAATACAGTGATTATTATTGATTTTATTGTAACTGTTAATTCAAATTGGATTGAAAATTGTGTAATTGTGAGATAAATAAATAAATTCGTCATTGTAATTGTGTAATTGTGTGATAAATAAATGAGTTCATCATTGTGACAAGTGTAAGGTTACTTAATGGGCAACCCTGTATATAAAACAATCAGCTATCAAAAAAAAACAAAAACTTTCAACCAGATTAAAGGTTTTGTTTTATTTTTTTACACAAAAACAAAAAGTTAAACACATATCTGTTGATCGAAAACAATCACTTTAAAACAAATCTTCTAGAAGTACTTCAAAAAAAGTTTTTTTGGCACTTTCTTAAGTTTTTGCTCTATAACTTGGTCTTACAACCCCAGCCCTATTCTTTAAGGTGAAATTAACTTTTATGAGTAAAAATGCTGAACCAATAAGGTTTTACTAATTGGGTTAAAAATCTTAGTTTTTTAAAAAATGTTTACACGATCACAGTTTGGTCTCGGAAATGTAGAGCAAGAAAATTTAATGGAAATGTCAAAAAACATAACATTATTTTAATCGTGTTTACGGATTGGATTAATTGATGGCATTAAAAATCCAATGAAATGAGATACGCATCAGCAAAAATTGATCATGCGGAAAAACGTAAACTGCCTCAATATTTTCCGATTTTTTCCGAAGAAACAAAAGTGGAAAACTTACAAGAAACATACATCATTCGCTCCGAAGAACTGAAAACAATAGAAGCAAGCTCATTCAGGTCTATATTAACTTTAATGCTTCATTTTGGTCAAATTGCGAGTAAAAAGCTTACGACAAACTAATAGGCTCATTCTCATTCTCCAAAAGTTGTTATGACTTTTTTTTATAATTTTTCTTGTCAACAGCTGTAACATTGTAACTAAACATTAATATCTAAACATTTAACAATAAGGTGGACAAAAAAATTTACAAAACTCAATCAGTAAAACCTCCGCTTTATTTACTCTAACTCAGCAGACTAAGTCTCACAACAGTTAGTGAATCAGCAGAAAAATATCGCAGCCAGTAGCGGACTTAACGTAGAAAGCTGGTATTGCAAACGATTGGATCTGTTTTCCCCTGGTCTTGGTGCATCAGTGTCAGGAAATATTAAACGTCAACTTTTTCCGCAGCACCTGCTGTTGGTGCAGACAAGCGTCTGATTCGGTTTGTGCGTTGCTGACGTTTATAAGTCTCGCGTTTCAAAACTTTTTTCTCAGATTTAAAATTTCGAAATCGGTAAATACACTGAAAACTTTACAAGTTTCTTTATAAATAATTGTGCAGCAAATTCACAGTTTTAGACTTCTGCTATGATACAAAACGAATATTTTATTTGATCACTACTCCTCTGTTTAATTTTTGCGTTAGTTTATTTCTTGAGGACAAATTAAAAAGGTACAGAAACGGCAGAAAAATACAGGGCTGCTGTGGGTCCGGAGTCCGACTTTAGAAGATAAAGATTAACAATCGTGCGCAATTATTGTTGTGGGTGTAATGATATAAAACGTTTAATCGCTGCTTTCTTATATATTAACAATCTCTTCTTCTATGCGCGCCAGTAATTGTTTTTTAACTAATTGTGAATAAAAATTTAATAAATTACATTAAATATTTGACTCGTAGGGCTAGAGTTAGTTTATTTCAAAAACAAAAGTGGATTTTTACAGTAAGGTTCACAACCAAAACAGTCTATCTGAAAAGGAAAAAAGAAAAGCAGAAATTGGAGCTATATCTGAATCTAAAACAAGATTCGGAGTTTGAGATTTCATAGTTAGTCAACAGCGCTGGAAAAAACATGTTTAGCGATTTTTTTCTGGTAATATCATTCAAAAAACAGTAAAAAATTTAAGAAAATCAAGCAACAAAGAACAAAAAACAGTAACAATATGTACTATCAATAACAAAACCATATCTATACAATGTATATACAATATATACAAAAACACAATATAACAAAACAGCAATGCCAATACAATAAAAAACAAAAACAATAAGTAAAAAAATTAATTTTAATAGTTGACACGAATTTCCCAATTTTTATTCCTTTCAATGCTCGATGATAATATGTACTATAATTACATAAAAACATGAAATGTTCGAAGATCATTTTTTTAAAAAAATATATTGGCATTCCAGTTTTTACATTATACGGGGTCCTCCAGCGAAATGTAGACTGTTATATATTACATTAATTTAAAAACGAAAAGGGCAATGAAATTTTTTTTGAAGAAAATTAAAGGTAAATGTATAATCTTCAATATTGAATTCAGTTTATTCATTATATCCGCCCTTTTCAATGATAACACGGCGGAGCCGAGAGATAACTTGGTCACACGTGGCACGAATACTTTTGCTTTCTATTTTCGCCCAAGATTCTTTCAATTTCTTCTTCAATTTTTCCACATTTGAATGTGACACAGCGCAGGCCTTTCTCTCCAAGATGGACCATATCCCAAAGTCCATCGGATTAAGATCAGGAGAAGAAGGGGGCCAGAGTTCCTTTGACCAAAAAGACTTAAAGTTGTCCTTGCACCAGGCTTAAACCATTTTGACTATGTGAGCGGTTGCCCCATCCTGCTGTAGTGTCACCGCTTGGTATCCAGGCAATGAATTTATCCATGGAAGAACCCTGTTCTTTAAAATATCCAGGTAAACGTGCTGATTGACTTTTACGCCATCTTCGACAAAAATTAACGGAGTTTTCAGACCATTCGACGTAACTCCCGAATCTATCTAAAAATTAGTCTACACTTGGGTGGAGGACCCTGTAGATGTAGTAAACCAAAAAAATTTGTATAACTGGTTTGCAAAGTTCATCTTTTGGCTTATACTTTTTAGGTTACTTTTAATCTCAGCAAACTTATCGTAAAAAAACAAATTTTTGTTTGATTTTGAACGTACTAAACTAAATTTAAAAAAGAATTATCTGACTTACCCACTTAGTTTGGTTCAGCGTGGTTCAACTCTAAGTCACATTAGTTTCTGCGACATTATTTCTGCGACACGACATTATTTTCTGCGGCTCACCAATTATTTCATGACTTCAACATTCTTAATTTTGTCCAACAAAATTTTTCTGCAATCATAGACCAAGTGGGTCGGCTATTGGCGGCCGAGAAGCCGTCTACGTTTTTTTAAAAGGTATCCATTCAGGGACCCGGTTAAGAAATTATGTTAAAGCGTATTTTACAATGATTTATCTGAAGAAATCTTTTGCCTTGGGTAGTCAGTTGTATTTTATGGTATAAATTTAGGCAAAATGTACTTTTCGATCATCAGTAACCGTTGTCTTGTACCCAACAACAACCTTTTTTAGGTATGACTGACCTGATGAAGCAATTTCAGCCGACCTGTGGCCCACGAGTTCTTACATTTTGAAAAGTGGCTTGCAAACGTAAAGAAATTGGACCGCCTAGGCGTACTTTATAGAGTAATAAATATATCAGAGAAAGTTTATACAATCGAGCAACGTTTGGTTTTAATATGGTTATAAAAATATTGAAATATCTAATGAGTATTTTATAGAGGTAAAATATAATAAATATTTAAAATGTGGAAACTTTATATCGAGCAGAAAAAGTTAATCAAGTTTACAATAATTTCTGATGTAACTAGTTTCCAATTTTTTCATGTTCACTGTTTCTTGCAAATCTAGTTGCTATGCTAAGGATTCGAAACTTTTTGAATGAACATCATTAAAAATTTTCTTCCACTTTTATTATTAATGAATGAATACATTCAACCACTTATTAATTTTTAATAATTGTGACATCATATAACAGTTCTCTTCACATCCAATTTTTAACAGGATAAACTGAAAATAAACAAAAAAATTGTATTTGAAGCCAACAATGTACCCGGCAAATAATTGCCTTTGTTCACAAGTGTTTCATGGAATCGGCAATATATTCATAGACGGAGATAGCATCTCTGTTTGAGCCTATCTGCAAAGCCACAAAGCTAAGTGTCGATCATCTACACACAGTGGGACAGAACGAACAAATAAGGATCACTTCCTTCAAATCGGTTTTTCCTTTTTTGTTTATCTCTGTTTGCTGAAGCTTAAAAATAAACGAAATAGCTCGCCCGAAGTGTGTAAGAAAAATGCCATTTCCACAAACAAAGTAAACGGCATTAATAGACTCGTAGGGCTGTTAAATTAGCTGACAAATCGAGCCACAGTATTGACATACTGCGTTACTCGAATTCGGGCTTTGATGTCGTAACTGGGAATCTTCATTTCAGGAATGCTGATGGATTGCTGCTTCTATCTCGTTTAAAGTTGTTTTATCATCCCTGTACAAGCTCGGATGATGTGTGTTCAAAATACTTTAATAGCTACGCAAAGTTTGTATTGAAGCAATCTGGCGATAAACTGTCGACATATATGAGTTTGAAGCGACAAGCGATGATTTAAACGGCAATCACAAAGAGCAAAATTCTTCCCTGATGAAAACGTCTTAGTCTGTAAATGAGCTTGACTCTGAATGTCTTGTGATGTTATATTCAAAGCGTCAAAATAGAACGATTCTGCGTCTTTAATCGAGTTTTGTGTTTTGATGAAACAACAAGCAAAAAGATTTTGGATTTTGAATGAGGTTTAAATTTTGTCGTCGCTCACGAATCGTAAAAGTGTTTTTTTTTAAAGAAATATTTCGATATCACATTACTAAAATTTGAAGCAGCTTTATTTGGAAAATCATCGTTAAGAACAGATCTAAAAATGAAAGCAAAAAAAAGGACTATTTAACGAATTGTTTTTTATAAGGACTGCATCTTTTACTTCTTTTAACGAATACTAAATCAAAAGACGACTTTTACAAGCTTTCACAGTGTTAAGGATGTTATTTACAAAGGATGTAAGATTTTTTTTGTGGGAAAAAAGGTTGATTTGCGTGCATAATGGAAAGAAATGTTCCTATTACATTTCTTATAACAAATTTTGCATTTTTTACTTTTCAAGCAAAATAAAAAGCGATTTTTTTACTTCTTTATTTTTTTCGATAACTTTTCCTTTTTTTAATAGGAATATATAGAAATTTAATGAAAAATTTTTACAATTTTGCTAAAAAATATAGAAGAGGTTGAAACAATTTTCAAGCTTAGAAAAATGCAGAGCTTATTGCTTCAGCTTTTGAAATTAATTATTTATTTTGAAGTTTTTTTCAAATAAACAAAAAGAATTTTGTAGTCCTACTTGCGTAAATAATATCAATTTTTGGTGTAAACATTTAGCCTTATTCTTTACTTCATCTTAATCAAATAACCTAATCTAAATCTTACGATTAAATCTTAATTTAACAAGCAGCTTTATTTCAATCTCAACTTCTTTGAAAAAGCTGTTTGTCGTAGTTTGGTGATCACTGGTTACAATAAAAGCAACCTCCAGCAATTTTTATTTTAATGCTGTGCTTTAATTAATTAAATGTTTTCCTTTTTTTTTTATGGGATAACTAGGGTTGCCATCAATCTAAACTAAAAATTATTTTTGAATCAAAAGTTGTCATTGGAATTGCTATATATGTATGCATAATAAAGTGAATTATTTAATTGTTAAATAACCCACTTTAAGTCACGCTAAAGTAAAAGAAACAATTTTAAAATTATTAAAAGAGAACCAAATTTTAACACTGTAGAGCCAAATATTTAAACAAACAAAGACTAAATAAGGACATATAACAAAAATAAGGAAGTTTTTTTATAAGAAAAGGTGATACTATTTCCTAAAACATATACTTCAAAATAAGGACAAATCTTGGAAGGACGACATGACAACTCTGGCATAACAAAGCGGCTTTAGCCTTTTGTAGCCTCTCGTGCAAGAGTGCTTAAAGGATTTTTTTATCTTTGTAAGTCTAGTGAAGACTAAAAAAAGACATCCAATATAGGGCCAAAACTGATTTTTTTTTCTTGGAAAAATTAAACTGATAAAAAAAAATGCTGCAAAATTTTTTATTTCAATATTCCGGGGCGTGCTATTACCATTAAGCAAAATGTAATGCAACATTTTAAAGCAGAAGTCTAAACTTTAGGCCGCGAATCAGAGCCGAAAAGGATAATTTCTCTGGCCTAGCGAATGCTATTAGAAAAAAATTAGAATTTACTCGTATATTAATTGCTGTTTTACAAAGATTGTGATGAATTGGTTTTGTGTTTTTACACTATATTCTATTAAAGACTCTTAAACTGTGCGACATCCAGATGCATGTCATTTTGAAACTAAAAGAGCTACCTCTCGAAAAAATATTTTTTGAATCGACTTGAAGTAAAAACCTTTTTTTGTGCTTGTTTGGATGTACACTACTTTCATGAGACATAAGCCGACATTCATTATTTCGAATTGAAAACCAAAAATTTTTGTTATATTGTGCTTTTTTTCTTAAACTTTTGTTATTTCTACTAAGCAATAACAGTTATAACATCTGACTCGCAGTCCCAACTATCAGTTAACAGGTTTTTTATGAAACAAATTCAGACACCTATGATTTAAAAGAACAAAAAATTTTAACTGAACAGCAATATTTCGGTATCTCTGAAAATCTAAAAGCAAATCGAAGTTGAATTGCTCGTTGGTTTTCTCAAGTTTAACTTGACACTGTCTAGCAAGCCAGAAATACAAAGAGATCATGATGTTGATCATAATCATGAAGAATTTAAGCAACCACGTTTTAATTCTTAGTTTAGAAATAAAAAGCTTTTATTTAATCTTTAATTTAAGTCTAACTTAAAATTAATCAAGTAAAAAGAAACGTGTAATTCAGAATATTGATTCTAAGTTACAAAAAGTAAAACTTTAAAAGTTTATTCTTGAGTATAATTTTTTCATCTTAGGTAAGTGGAGATTGGACCACTAAAAACTTGTAAAAAACTCGTTGAAAGCTGCCTAGTAACTTTAAAAAGACAAACCTTGAACTGACAGGAAGCCTATTGTCATACACCTTGTCAACCCAGCGTGTAAAAAAGTTTATAAAAATTTACGTTGTAAGTAGACTACCTTCTTTAGGCTTGACCCAAAACTGAGCCGCATAATTTAAGTTCGAATGCGCCTAAGGGGCAGAAAAGTTAAGTTCATCAGATGAATATAGATGGCTGGCACGCTTGGAAATTTAAATAATGTTGCCTAAGGCTGGTATCAAAACATTAAAGCCGATAAAATATTGATTATTTTATTATTGAAAACATAATTATTTTTATTTAGAAAACAAGCCGCTTAAAAGACGAGAAGCACCAAATTCGAGTTTCGCTCTTATTGGAGCTCTTATTCATGTTAACTATAAAGCAGTGGCATGCGGTGACCTCTGAGTCTGGCCCAGCAATTTGCATGCCAAAATCTAGTCATGAAAATAAGTATGTTATGGGTAATTAATGAGTGAGACATGCAATATTTTATTGGCAGGAAAAAAATTTTTGTGTGAGATTGTAACTTTTAGTCGTAATGTCATGGTGATCAAGACCAATTTTCGTCCTAGATTTTTGCTTATCTCTCTCTAAAAAAAAGGTCATCACTTAAAATTGTTGCTTGGTAATGCACTTTTTCTCCTGAAAATACAGGGCTCTCTAAAAAAAAAGTGATCGCTTGAAATCGTTCCCGGTAATGCACTTTTCTTCCTCAAAATGCAGTGATCTCTAAAGAAAAAAAGGTCATTACTTGAAATTGTGGCCTGGTAATGCACTTTTTCTCCTGAAAATGCAGGGCTCTCTAAAAAAAGGTCATCACTTCAAACCAGTCTCTGATTTCTTACTTTTCGTCCTAAATTCACGGTATTTTCTAAAATAACACAAAAATCGGTTGTCGTCTTGGATCGGCCACAGATTTCATCCCGAACAAGTAATATTTTTCATCAAATTCAACGATATCTACCTCATCGCGCAAAAGTTCGTCATGCAATTTCTAAAAATTTGGTCATGCAACGCATGACTTGCATGCCCTGACCGCACGCCGCTGCTATAAAGTTGTTTTTATATTGGCTTTTCCAACATGCTGCCACATTTGCCTTTATCACATGCTGTCAAGTGATTAAATTTGGAGTTAAACTGAAATAGCATAAAGAAAATATTTTAAAAATCACTAAATGTTTCAAAAAACTTTTTTTTAGGTTTTGCGGGGTTTTTAAAGAACCAGTCCTTTTTCAAATACGGCCTTGAAGCCGTAAATCTTATTGATAATCAATAATAGCATGACCATAAAAGGAAAAAAATTAGAATTTTTATTGCGCAAAAAATAAGAATCTCAAAACCCAAGAAATCAATAAGTCAAATAATAAAATTTTCAAACCGAAAGCAAATTAAACGCTATAAAAAGGCTTTTATTGACCAAAACAGAAAGTAAAAGAGCTGCGATATCCCAATCAAAATTGTGATGATTAACAAAAGTTACTGCTAGAAGAACAGGAGAGAAAGCATAAAAAGCTGACGACTTTTTACTTTCTTGTCGTAACTCAAAAAACAGCCCTATAAATTTTTTAAACTAAGCAACGCGGTCAAATATCTACACAATCTCAATGCAGCTTCTACTTTCGTCATTCTGTTGTGTTCTTTGAAACACGTTTTTCGGCACTTTCTTCCACTTGACTGTCGTAAAGCAGGTCTAAATTTCAGTCATATCATTCAATAAAAACTAGATGATCAAATAAAAAGCTTTTAACAATAACAAGAATATTTTGCATCTCCCAAAGAAAGTCGGAGCAACCACTTAATGATTGCCCAAAGTATAACGCTTCCGACGTAATCCTACGACTCAGAAGCAGAAATAAAGATAATGATGATGATGATGATAGCAGTGATATTAAAAGTCTACTAATTATGTGTTCGACATACTGTACATGAAATAAAACTAAAAAATTCGTTTCTAGTTTTATAATCAATATATTTAATCGATTAGAATCTCCGTTAATTTAGTTAAAAATTAATTGTATAGCTCTACTCTTTTCTTGATTTAAAAAGCGTAATTTTATAACAATAATAAAAACTATAGATCCAGAATTTTTTAATTTAGAGAGGGGTAGAAAATCTCTAGAAAAAGTGTAAACGTAGTGCTGCATTGCTTCAAATTAAAATATGCACCTCTGTTTTTTTTGTAGTCTTCACTTCGCATTTAAGTAAAGAATTGAATTGATTTAGAAGTTTGAATGGAAAGGGACATAAAATTCTACGAATAGGATCAGTAGGGAGGGAAATTCAAAACTTTTAAGAAAGTTCAGAATAAATAAATGCTGTTGATTTAATAATTCATCAAACTTTTATTGGGACAGAAATAAGCATTATCGCTGATTTTGATTTTAATTTAGCTTCAGTTTTTTTGCTTAAGCGGTCAAAGAATGATGGGATACCTAAAAAAAGAAAAAAGAAGCAAAAAATGGATAATTTTTTACGTTAAGCGCGTCTAAATGTGTATGTATCTGTATTTAATGTTTAACTTTATGGAGATTTTTGTTAAACGAAGTTTAAAATGTGTTTTTTGTGTTGAGCAGTCTGTATATTAAAGAACTATATATTTTTTTGTAAATGGTGACATTATTCCATATATTACGTTTTTGTTGAAACGTTTATTCAGATTGAAGTTTTTTAAAAGCCAAAAGTATAAAAACTTGATACTTGAAAAAGCGATTTTAAAATGTAAAAGCAAAGTTCACATCATTGCGGCCACCACTACGTGTTGCTTACAACCAAAATCGCTTCACAAGGCTTACAACTTTAATAACGACTTTCGATTTTCTATCTTAAATCATTAACCAAACTTGATTTATCACAAACCTATTTTGAAATTAATACCAACTGCCACTATTTTATGTTTCTTGGCATTGCTCCGTCCATCTACAACAGTGGCTGACTAAATTTATGAGAATCGCCATCGTATATATTCGAAGTTATAGACTAAGCAAATTTAAATTCCTTTTAATAGCTATTTAATTATGCGCAAATTGCTGAAGAAAATAAATTTGATGAAAAAAACAAATTTTGAAATTAATGGAAAAACATGTGTGTTTAAAAGATATTTTATGAAATATATCCAACATAGGCTACTAGTTTCACTTTAAGTATTGTTTCTTTATTGAACATTAGCGCATATCAAAACTTTTACAGCGTAACCCTTAGCCTAGACTTGCCTTTTCAACTGAAACAACTATTGCATATTTAAACTAGTTTGATCAGAACTTTTACGACATTGGTAAATATTTACGTGTCTTTAAAGGTTTCAAAAATCTACGATTGACCCAATACTTGGAAAATGTAACTGAAATTTCATCAACAGATGTCATAGATGCGATAAGTAATCGTGAAGTTTAAAAACATTATGGTAATACAATAAAAGAAACTTTGTGAATTTTTTGTTTCTATTCTGTTTGATCGCAAAAAATTTTCCACCTACTTGCCGCTTTTCGGCCAATTTTTAGATTAGTTCTATTCATTGCATGGTGAAGTTTGTGATTTTTTTAAGCTACAATAATACTCAACTAGGCCATGATAAGAGTTTGATTGCCTGACAGTTAATTTGCAGGTTGCTTCACTTTTTTTATAGCACTAGGTAGTGACTAGTAGAAGACTTGCTCTCAAACCTTAGAAGTAAGTTCGTCTTTAATGCAATAAAAAGATTGTTGTAAAAATCAAAGAACAAAAAAGTAAAATTTCAACCAAGGAATATTTTATAAATTCTTTTGATAATTATATTTAACGGTAACGATCTCACATTTTTGCAATTTCATCGAATCAAATATAATTTAATCGGACCAGTTTATATTCTTTACCCAGCAAGACGATTTCAAACAAAGTAGGAATTTTTGGGCAGATTAGCTGAAACAGATAGTCTAAAATTTCTAGATAAAGTTAAAAAAACAAACTTTTACACTAATTTATTTATATCGGTGGCTTGCGAACCAGGATTTGGAGCATCCTGATCAAATATTTCTTAATTCTTTTATAATTTAACTCTAACGAACCTCTTTCATTTTAAACTTAATACTGACACCCTTATTTTTATGAAGTTGTATTTTGTTATCATACGAATGATATTGTATTGGATCAAAGGAGATGAGATTATTAATTGATGATAATTAACGAGCAAGCATACGATATCATTTTTGTCACGCTCGTATATCAATTTTTATGTCACCTTTCCAATAAAACCAAACTGCTCTTTGTCAAAAGTAAAAAACGCTTTTTTAATATTTTGGTTTACATATGAAAGCAGTTTTCTACAAAACAATTCTTAGATATAGGACATAAACTGTGTTTCAATTTGATAAAAATTTATTGATTGCAAAGTCTTTCTTGATCTTGAAAATGATTATAGTAAAGAAATTTTTTCAGCAATAGATCAAAGATCAAATTTATCGACAAAAGAAGTTTCTTGTAGAATTAAACAGATGTTGTTGCTACTGGCTATTGATTGATACGTAGATGGTAAATTGACAATGATTTCGAAAACTGTTATTACCGGACAAATCAGCAAAGGAATATGCTGGTCATCGCGTCCGCAGCTTATCTATTGGTAAGTAACAATTTTTTGTGGAAAAGTGAATTTTTTTTCTGTTAGACACTACTAAAGCACAAAGGTTGCACATTTAATAGCAGAAGCTACATGCAACACAAAATTAACAAAGCTTAAAGAAACAAGGCGAATATTACAACATCTTTATTTTTATTGAACCAAGTTTGATAAATAAATATTTATGATAGAATAAACTTCAAAATAGCTCTAATTGTGACCCAAATGTAGCATTATAAACTAAATCTAAAAAGCAGTTATTTACAACATTTTAATATTAACTTCAAAAGGATACGCAGGAAGTCACTCATTCCTCTGTTACATTTAAGAAATATTACCAAAATCACTTTTAGTGTTTGACATATTTTATCGATTGAGAAAATGCACATCAGTTCTCGAAATTGTAAATAAAACAATTGAACCAACAATACCTTCAAACTAAATTTTGTAGAACAACAGTTATCTTGAATTGTTTTTAGATTAAACAAAAAATCAAATAAAATGGATCAAGATTCGAAACAGAAAAGCAATCTTCTATCTCCGATGTTGACTTTGGATTCGTCATTAAATTATGTTTAATGACGTTAAACACTTCATCTCGGATATTGTCGTAGAAAATTACAAAGAATGATTGACGTGTCAATAAGAATTACGTTGGGTCTCGAAACGTCATCGACTTCGCTGGGGCTGATTTTGATTTATCTCGCGACTTATCGGGAGTCGTTTGTCTGGATTGGGTCAAACGGTCAGGAGCTGGCTAATAAAACAATTCCAGTAAATCGAGCGAACAAAAGCGAAAGTAAGTGTTCGAGATAAATATCAATCGTTGTCGCTTTGTTAATTTTTTGTTCTGCATCGGCCAACATTGTTGATTTGATTTAGCGTCAAATAAAAGACGCTACCAGTTCGAGTTTTTTCACCACTATGTAATTGAAACTATCGCACCTGGCTTTTCATCGTGAGAATTTGACTTGATTCAAAACGCGGGTGTCGGCTCTTTGCAACGTCACATCGGAAATCCGGTGCGACATTCACATAATCACGTGATGCTAAGCAAAGGTCAAGAAAAAAATTCTGACGCAATCCTATTGGAAATACAGCTGGGATTCGGTCTAGAAAAAAAAAAATGCTTCAATTAGAAAAAATTTTCAAAAATAGACCAATGTTTAATTAAAGTTTATTGAGACTCAAAGGTTAACAATGTGTTAACAACCTTGATAAACCACTACACAATGGGAAATAAAGCCAATGGAAAACATTTGGTATAAAAAGAAAAAATTCAGGTGTCATTGATAGAATTTGCATTTCAAACAATATGAACAATTGATTCGTTTACGCAATTGTTTTCTTTCATAAATCGTTATTAGTATTGATAAATGAATTATTAAACATTAGAATTTTTGTCAAAATTCTTCAAGTTAAATTAAAAAAAAGAAACGAAAGATTTTTGTATAACAGTTATTTTGAATTTTTTTAGAAAAATTTATCAGCACTTTTGAAAAGATACACGTGATAAGAAAGTGCTAACAAACGATACCTTTAATAAAAGATTAAAAAATTATTATAATCATTTTACTATAGATATAATGGGGCTTCAGTTATGGTTTTTCAATAATTTAAAGAATGTTAACCCAAAGCTAAGGTGTTGCTATGATACGCAATATCCCGGATGCTTTCTAATTTGTTCAGCTCTACTTTAAAATTGTTATTTGCTAATTTAGACGAAAAAGACTTCAAGCGGGCGGGGAATTCCAACTATATTTTATTAAGCAAACTTTTAGGAATTTATGTTTATTATGAGGTCTAAACTACAATTATGAATGAAAGAAATGAAGCGGGACTGCGTTCAAAACTACAATGGAGAGAAAAAATAAACGTTTAATTTTTATGCTACTTTTGTCAAGACTTTTGGGTAGGACAATATTTGGTTGGTGTAGAAAGTAAAAAATCTATGTATTATTTACAGAAGTAACAACAAGCCACAACAAAAAGTGTTTATCAATTTATGCTAAGATGACCAGATTTTTGAAAATAGACTTTTGGCTTATTTTCAGGAAAATTTTTTAAGGCCCCGAAATCCTTACCAGAAGCCAACCTCTGTTTATTATGTAATAATACTTAACTGTAGAATATAAAAGATTGAAGCCAGGCTAAGGGATAGAGTAGAGATCAGCAAACAGCAATATAGATTTATGCCAGGAAAAGAAACTACCAATGCCATGTTTGCCTGAGGAATGTTTATGGAAAAGTATAGGGAAGGTCAAACAGAGCTATGTGTATTAGTGTGTATTAGTGGATCTAGAGAAAGCTTACGACAGGGTTCCAAGAGAAGGGTTGGGTACTGTAGAGCAAATCAGGAATAACGGAAAAGTATCTGCGACTTTTACAGTATATGTACGAGGGAAGTAAATCAGTGGTGAGATGTGCAGTAGGAACTACCAGAAAATTTCAAGGTTAAGGTCGGATTGCACCAGGGATCAACGTAAGTCCGTTCCTGTTTGCTGTGATTATGGATAGGCTAACGGATGAAGTAAGGAGAGAACCACCGTGGATGATGCTGTTTGCTGATGATATGGTGATTTGCAAAGAGACCAGGGAAGAAATGGAGCGGAAACTAGAATGCTGGAGGTATGCGTTGGAAACAAGAGGGATGACAGTAAGTAAGTCAAAGACCGAATATCTGTGCGTAAATAGAGGAAATGACAAAGAAACAATGAAGATGGAGGACACAAAAGTGCCAAGAGTAAAGGAATTTAAGTATTTGGAATCAACGGTGCAAGAAAGTGGTAGTTGTGAGAAGAAGGTAAGGAGGATAGTGCAGGAAGAATGGAACGGATGGAGAAAAGTATCGGGAGTAATCTGTGACAGAAGGTTACCAGCTAGAGTGAAAGGAAAAGTGTACAGTTCATTGGTGAGATCAGCAATGATATATGGACTTGAGACGGTGGCAGTTACAAAGAAACAAATAGAAGAGATGGAAGTCGCTGAGATCAAAATGCTGAGGTTTGCTAATGGGAGTGATGAGAAAAGATAAGATTAGAAATGAGTACATCAGGGATACAGTTAAGGTAGGTTAGGAATGAAGATGAGGGAGGGTAGGCTGAGATGGTATGGACATATCATGAGGAGAGACCAAGAGTATATAGGAAAAAAGTGATGGAAATGGAGTTACGCTGTGGAGGAACATCATACGCTGTGGTTACCCCTGATTAAAGGGAAACGCCAAAAGAAGAAGAAGAAGAAGAAGAAGAAGAAGAAGGGAGCTACATAGACACATATTTATCTAAGCAATGTACCTTAGATTTTTTCGGCCCAGACGAAAAATTGTCGGCTACTAGGAGAATCGAACCAAGATGCGCAGCGTGCGAGTCGGGGCGGCTTGACATTTTCGTGGCGTAAAAAGTGGACATTTGCTTTTTTTGCTGTCACCACAAACAAAAGTAGATATTTGTGTGTGGCGACGGTAAAAAAAACAAAGATACTTTGGGGGTCTATTGTCCACCAATTCTTCCTTTCAGCTGGAGGACAAATTCCTTTTTGCCCTACCCTTAGACCTCCCGCTGCAAAACAGTCTATAAGCTAAAAAAGTACATATATAAACTGGTCTTCAAAAAATATTTGTTAAAAGCATCTGAGTTTTTGCTGCTCGATTTCTGTTACTTTAATTTTTAACTCATCGCTATATCATTCAATCTCTGGCTTCCAAAATATTTGTCAAGTTTGAAATTTTTTTCAGGATTTGTAAAAAATTGTTTCTATCTCTGTCGTTCTTTTAGTTTGAAAAGATTTTTAATCATACTACAGCAACTTAAAAAATTAAATTTTGTTTATAATAAGTTTAATCAAAACCAATACAAGAATCAAATTTAAATCATTTATGCCAATGCGTATATCCTCTTCATACAGTATCTTTTTTTCCTTTGTAAAAATATTATTATTCACTCCATTTGTAAAATCGATTTTAATTTAAATGAAAATGTATTGAACTACCAGCTGATTTGGTTTTAACTTTCAAGTAATTTAATGTAAATCTAAAAAATGTAAAAAGAAAACACAAAATCATCACTTGACTGTTTTATTTTCTTTAACAAAAGTCAACAAGAAAATTTTTAGTTGTGTGATGTGTAGCATCAAATCAAGTTTTTGTTACTTTGAACCCGAACATTTTTACAAAATAGTACTTTTAAAAAGATAAGGTTAATCATTAGGATTAATGGTTAGGTTTGTTGCTCCAGTTCAGGGAAAGCAAGAGCAGAGTTATTGGAAACTGAGAAAAATGTTTTGATAGCCTGGCCAAACATTCTAGAAAGGCCTTACTTTTTGAAAATGTAAAAAAAAGTTTTTATTTGAAATTTAAATTGGAAAAGCTATTTTGCAGTTTATTAATATCATTTTTTAAAAAGACTGCCACCGTTTAGAAGGTTAAGCTTAGGCTAAATACACAAGTAAACCACTACTACGTCAATTAAAATGCGCTTGCGCAAAACAGCTTGGGTCAGCTTGTGTTCGGCACTTTCATTGGTCTATGCATAAAAAAAGCCTCGCTCCTTTATCAAATTGCAATTGCTGGCCACCGAACAAGCCGTAGACCACGTTGTATTTAGCGTGCCCCATTTATCGGGTACTATAAGGAGAACAAGGTTTCATGGTTTTGATGACGAGACTTAATGCTGTCTGAACATCGTGGAAAGCTTCCAGAATCTGATCCGGGCAGTGCTGTTGGTTAAAATAGTAAAAGAACAAACCTTGGTTCCAGTTCTGTCTGTGCCTGACCCAAAATAGATGCCTTTCGTAAGGAAGAATAAAAAATGATACTTTAGAGCAGTGTTTCTCAAACTGAGCCACTTGGCTCCCTAAAGAGGAATTTGAAATCTCCAAGGAGGAAAAATCACTAGGAGAGAAATCAGGGAGGAATTTGAAATTTCACTACAATGTAAGTGAGGCAGAAAATTGGTACTTCAAAGGGAAAAGTTTTTTGGAATTACTACTTTTTAGGGATGAAAATATCAGCAGTGTGGTCGGGTGGTTAGAGCGCTGTGATTGTGATCAACATGGTCTCAGTTCAAAACCTACTCACGCCATTCTGTTGTCTTCTTGGAAAAGACACTTTACGGCACATTCTTTTGCTTGGCAGTCTTGGCAAGCAATTTCAAATTTAAGTCATATCTCTGTATAACTAAAAAAACAACAAAATAAAAAAATTTCAACCAGACAGCAATATCTGGGCATCTCCAAAAGCAGGTTGGGTTAATTGCTTGCCCTATTTATTGTGTTGTGATGCTTCCTGCGAGTCAGGAAGATAAATATAGAGATGAAATAAAATAAATAAAAATTGAGAAATCTGAGAAAGATTCAAAATTGAATGTTAATTTTTGAACTTTCTGCGATAACTGAAATTTGGGTCATAAATTTGGATGAAGACAAAAAAAAATTCTTCCCATTGATCATCGAGGTATTTTTTTTAGAAGGGGGAAATGATGGTACCCAAGTCCCCAAAAGGGAGGAATGTAGCAAAAACTTTTGAGAGCCACTGTTTTAGAGCTTGCATTGTCGAAGAAAACGGAACATTTTTTCTGATTGAACGAGGCGGAAGCACAAGACATTAAATCGGTATTGTCCACGATAAAATGAAACTTATCTCAAGCTTTGTACATCTGTCTAAAGCATAAAACTTTTAGATTCTACAAAAGCTCTTTGTTTTTATTATAAAATAAGAATGCAGAGTAAGAAACAATGACCTTTTTTGGTGGGATTGTATATCAATTTGACAATATACCTGACTTCTGCAAAAAGTACCAATGGTTGTATAAAAAGCAGCCACCTCTAAAATTTCAAAAATTGCTCGGCTCAAAATTCAATTTAAACCAGGGTTTGAATTGGTTTAAATCGGATTTAAACCAAAGATTCTCAAAGAGGGCCACGAGGTAATTACCAGGGAGCCAAGAGCAGAACTGTTTTTTTAGAATTCACTAGTCTTTTGGGACAAAACTAAAAAACTTAGAGACAGTTTCAAAGTGATGATATATATATGTTTTTTTGGGTCTTCACTTGACTTTTGGGGCAAAAACGAAGAAATCAGCGACAGTTTTATAGTAATGACCTTTTTTTTGGTCTTCACTCAACTTCTAAATTCTAATATTCCAAGCAAGGGGCCACGGGTGTTGAGGGTCTCCGAAAAGCGGCCACGAACCACCAAAGTTCAAAAACCGCTGATTTAAAGGGTATCAGCAGGATGATAAGAGGTACAGCTTAGTGCAATAACACTCTGACTTGCGAGCAGAAGGACGAGAGTTCGATGATCAGCTGCCTGAGTGATTTCCGTTATGTTCTTAGAAAAGTCACTTTACGTTGAATTCTCATTGAGATCACGCTGCTTACCTACAATGGTGACTCCGCTTAAAACAGAAAAAAGCATTTAAGGCAATACGACCAGACGATAGCGACCGTACAGTAACGACGACGAGTAGGGTGCAACGGTTGTAAAAAATTAATTGCAATTAATTGATTGAATTAATGGATTGCAGCAGTATTATTAACGAAAAATTCATTGCCAAACAAAAATTATGTTTGCGGTCGATTAAAATTACAATAAATTCTAACTTATTTGTAATAAATTTAATGCCAACATTTTTGTCTTATTGTTGCTACAATTGCAATAAACTGTAGGCAACATGATGAAGAAATTTGTTTTTTTGTTATAGGATTTTATGCTGCAAATCTTTATTTTTGATTTTTCCGTCACAAGTGCTGTTAAAATAGAAATTAATACAATGTTATAACGGACAAAATAACTGACATTAATTGTAATTATTGATTGGGTGATGCACCAATTAAAACTAATTGATTAATAGAATATGATTAATTGCCGAAGCTCCCATTAATTTTTTACAATTCTGAGCAGGGTTACCATATTTCACTAACGTGAAAACGAAACGTCATTAAAATTTAGTGAAAGATTTGATCCAAAAGTAGTGAAAGTCAATTAAAAATAAAAAAGTCTTCTATTCAAATCAAAGTTGAAAAGTTGCTCTACATTGTTTTATTTAAAGTATTACTGAAGATTGAAAAAGATTAAAAATGAATTTAGGCGTCCTTCCAAATTCCATTCATGCTAAGAACATAACAGTTAAATAAAGGAATGTTTTATATCATAAAAGAACCTGACCGGCTCTACCTATTACAAAGCATACAAAACCTTTTAGCAAACCTCAAAGAAATAGAGTGCAAAATATTTGGGTTTCGCCTGGTCAAATACTCTTACAAAGTTTTTGATTTGGCTAATCAGCATGATTATGACATCACAAGGCTTGTCTATAATCGCGGTTGAGTTTGTTTTCTTTGCTTATCTTCGAAATTGAAGCCATGATAAGCGATTTGTGTGGGCATGAAGCAGGAGATAATTAGTCGCTTGAAATTAATCGGTAAAAGATAGAGGGATGTAAGCGATGTTTTAATGTAAGGACGGCCAAATGAGTGCTTTACATCTTTGGTCACAATTTAACTTGCCTACTTCTGATGGACAAGTAAATCTAGCCAATCAAAAATCTTTTTTTAAAAAATCGGGATTCGCCAAGTTTGCTGCAAAGACAAGTTTTATTTTTATCCAACTTTGATAGAATTGCTTGTGATCAATCGTCAGAAGGTTTTACAAAAAAAGCTTTTTTTATTAAAACCATAATTATTCAATTAAAATTGCATTAAAGCTTGAGAAAATACATTTTTGTATATTGTTAAAAAAATTTGTTTAATTAAGCTAAAACTTGACCTATAAACTACCGCTGATGCACTGCACCGGGGCCGCAAAATAAGAGGACCCCATTGCTACATTTTGTTATAAAATATTAACGTCAAAAATCTAAAGTAAACTTGTTGTTATTCTATTTCAAACCTACACGTATGATCTCTTGGTGCAGCATTTTTGTTTTTTTTTTGTGAGGTTTTTTTGTTGTAGCCTACTTAAGGCCCTTTTCTAGTCTTTTAAAATTTTTGTTCGGCTCGGCTTTTTTTGCCCTTATGAAAATTATATGTTGATACCCAATCAAATATTATTTTTATTCTTTGCTATTACTTTTACCTTGTGACGAAATAGTTTTAATCACAAGATTACAATTGTTGCAACACGCCCGCTTTTCGAATTTGACAGCAGCGTAGCTGAAACCATTCAGCGATAGTAAATGTATTTATTTGTTTAGGGCTAAAACCCGCAAAAGCAAATGTCAGAAAGGAGCAAATCTACAGTAATAGTGAGGACTGAGGTACAGCTAGTACAGGAGGCGAAGAGCCAAAAGTAAAGTACTAGCCTCAATTTTTTGCAGGAATTTTCGTATATTTGAATCGTTGAAGGCCGTCAGTAGGCTATACGTATTTAGGCTATGCTACCGAGACGTTAGCGCGCCTGACTACGAACCTATCCTGGTGCTGAAGACCTGGTTCGATTCTCACTTCGGTTGCGAGTATAATGAAGATGCCAATGAATTGTTGAGGTTACATGCTTTTAGAATTTATAAACTTTACTAACTATTGTCTAAATTTTATACTTTTTATGATTTCAGTAACACTACTATGAAGTTGTAGTTGACTACAATTTAGTATAAAAATAACTTATCAAAGGGGAGCAAAAAGGAGACTAGCTAAAAGGAAAAAAGTAGCTGAGGCAGCGGGAAACTCTCAACGATTGAGTTCGTGACTAATTGAACCTGAAACATCCGAACATAGAGACGGTTTAGCACAGCCGAGCAAGTAACTTCGGTGAGGTGTGTTAGTGACGATGACGGTTGTACTACACAAACAATTATAGTACAGAAACCATTTTTATAAATTTTGTTCAAGGAAGTTGTAGCAATGCTAGTGAATGACTCTTGATAATGATTCATCTGCAATCGGATTGCACAAACTAATAATGGATTCCATTCAGCAGATAAGGGCTTGACATAAAAACACCCACGCACAAGGATGTGATGGCGCTGCAGTGATGAGCAGGAAGTACTCCAGTTTGCAAAAGAAGATCCATATGTGGTTTCACATGCTTAGAACATGCATTGTGCTTCGGATAATTTAGAATTGGTGTTCAAAGATGCCATAAAATCCGTGACGAGCCCGATCAATTTTGCTATACCATTGAGTGCAGCGTTCCCTCTAAGGTGCGCAATGTGCGCAATGCGCAGTGCCACGAGTCCATTTTCGCAGTAAAACCTCGGTCTTGCTCACCAAAAACATGCCAAAATTAAAAATAAAAAATGTTTATTTCGTCTTTATACAGCTGATTGGGTCGACGACTGTAGTTGTGTAAAAATTAAATTATTTTTGTTGTAATTCGATAGCAATTTCACAGATTTAGAGATTACTACTTTTTTGGGACAAAAATTAAGAAATCCGAGAAAAAAAGGTTAACTTGTGTTTTTCTTAGTTTTATGCTTAAAATATAGTCTCTAAAAAAGATTGGGTCGCCAAATCTTTGTTCTCTATTTCCGCTTAGTATTTAGGTGGCCACAAAAGAAGGTTGAGAAGCACTGTTCCAATTATTCATGGTCACAAAAAAAGATATTTGCGCAGTATACAGTTCTCTAAGAGAAAATACTGATTGAGTTAGAATGTAATGTTTTCAAACATAGCAAGGTGCGGAGGCAAAAGCTTTAAAATGTCCATGATCGTTCTTTCTCATTAAATTCAACTCGGTGGTCTGGTCGATATGATGTTATCGATGCTTTGAAGGAAAGGTTTTATGACGTTGTGAAATGCTTGACTTGCACAATACATACCAGCACAAAGCCAAATGAAAGAGATAAAGTTATGACAATAAAGAAACAGACGGAAAACTTTGACTTTGTGTTTATGCTGGTTGTCTAGGGCAATACTTTGCAGATCGTCAGTATTGTTTTAAAACAGTGGCTCTCAAAAGTTTTTGCTACATTCCTCCCTTTTAGGACTTGGGTACCATCATTTCCCCCTTCTAAAAAGGAATACCTCGATGATCAATGGGAAGAATTTTTTTGTCTTCATTCAAATTTGTGACCCAAATTCCAGTTATCGCAGAAAGTTCAAAAATTAACATTCAATTTTGAATCTTTCTCAGATTTCTCAATTTTTATTTATTTTATTTCATCTCTATATTTATCTTCCTGACTCGCAGAAAGCATCACAACACAATAAATAGGGCAAGCAATTAACCCAACCTGCTTTTGGAGATGCCCAGATATTGCTGTCTGGTTGAAATTTTTTTATTTTGTTGTTTTTTTAGTTATACAGAGATATGACTTAAATTTGGAATTGCTTGCCAAGACTGCCAAGCAAAAGAATGTGCCGTAAAGTGTCTTTTCCAAGAAGACAACAGAATGGCGTGAGTAGGTTTTGAACTGAGACCATGTTGATCACAATCACAGTGCTCTAACCACTCGACCACACTGCTGATATTTTCATCCCTAAAAAGTAGTAATTCCAAAAAACTTTTCACTTTGAAGTACCAATTTTCTGCCTCACTTACATTGTAGTGAAATTTTCAAATTCCTCCCTGATTCCTCTCCTAGTGATTTTTCCTCCTTGGAGATTTCAAATTCCTCTTCAGGGAGCCAAGTGGCTCAGTTTGAGAGACACTGCTTTAAAAGATATGCAGTGTAAAATAATTGACGTCATTTCTGGCCAACCGTATTTCTAGTCATTCGTATAAACAGCAAGGCAAGAAAATTTTAGCATAAAGGTTTATTCTTCTAGCGCCATGATTATTTTGATTTTTTTAAAGCAAATTCTGATTTCTTATTCAAGATCGTTAAACTAGGAGCTCTTTCAGTGTACAATGAGTAGGATACAAGAAACATCCTGACTATGAACTGTTTTCTTGACTCAGCTCAAACCGCTCAGCAACAAAAAATATCCTGGGCCATTGTTTGGTCTGGGTGAGTCAATATGCTGAACAATTTTTGCCTTGATCATGTTCGATTAATCTTCAAAATTTCATTATTTAAATTGCACGGAAACAAAAATTTAATCCATCTGCAAAAGCGAACAAGCTGAGTGTGAATATTGTTTCTATGTTGGATAGTTTCTATAAAGTGAGAAATCAATTTAGCAAATAATTGCAGCCTGGTTCAAAAGGAGTTCGAATAATTCATGCATCCAGCTGGATTCACCTTGTTGGTTTTAGTTTACAGTTTATCCGCATCTACCAACTTTATTCTTTATAATAACTCATAGAGCAAGACAGAATAAAACCGTATTTTACGATTTTTATTACATGGCGGTGACATCTTGAAAGACCAAAAATATCTTTGAAGTAGATACGAGATTATAGTAACGCTATAATCAGAACAAACACATAAAATTTTGCATTGCTTTATTAGAATCGTAAAATCATACTGCGTGAAGAATTCCAACAAAGAAAAATTCAAAACATATTTTTTCTTGACGTTTATTATCGATTTGATTTTGCTTAACTCTTGGTAATCGTCTAAGTAAGAAAAACAGGGCAACTCTTCTTTTGTCTGACATAAACTACTCTGTAAGAAAGTAAAATTTTGAATAGTTAAACAAGTCATCATAAACTTTTAAAAATATAGAAAATCATTAGCGGCTTTGTAGACTGCTACTTTATTTCATTGTGAATTGACCCTTTAACAATAAAATAGCAAAATAAAATATAAAAAATCAATCGTTCTTGCTTTCATGTACAATTAAACATAAAAATTTTTTTTTTAAATTATACTACCTATTTTAATACGATGTATGTTAATCTTTCGCATTTGCAAGTTATACAGTCTATTTACTTAATATTGTATTTAAACTGTGATTACTTCGAATTCACGATATGAAAAGTTTTTAAGAAGAATTAGATACAAGAAGCAGGAACATTTGTTTTAACAAAGCCTTCAATCACGGTTGTAGCAAATATGATCACGTCTCAACTACGTAACTATTGTATCAAGGGAGAAATACGCTTTACCCGTATGTAAAAGGCAATGATCCAGCTCAGGCAAAAAAAAGAACAAAGAATTGATATACTATTTTCAATTTACTTTATCCGCCCACTTGATTCCAGTTCACTTTGTTTGACATTACAACCGCTGTATGGGTAAATATCTGATATTTACATTAAACCATTTTATGAAGTATATAAAAGTAGGAATTCAAAAAATTTTGTTCGGCTGCATTGACCACAGACTAGGTATCAGTTTTTGATTCTTATCTTTACGTGATAAGCAAAATATGAATTTCTTCTTTGACATATATTCTCTATTTGCTTTTTCAAAAAGTTTTTGCTGGTTCTTCTGACCGTTCCAATCCTATACTATTGATGTTTTGTGTCTTAGACTTTTAGTACATCAATAGCGTTTTGATTTGCATAAATGCTAAATCAAAGTTTGCTCAGCTCTGTTTGACAAAACCAGTAGTTCCATTTTTGAGAAATATAATTTGTGCATGTGGACATCGTGAGCTCTTGTTAAATTTATCTTTTGGATCATAGCCTACTTTTATCCAGAACATAGACGAAATCCAAAACATTTTCGTGTAAAATCTGACAATGCATTTCATTATGTTTTAAAAATTGCTTTGATAAAAATTGCTTGATGCACTTTAATAAAAACGAAAACGTAGACTACTAATATATTTTCGGGGGATCAATTTTTATGAAATAGTGGAAGGTAATTTTTATTCTGTTTAATTTTTTCAAAATAATAAAATGAATTTTAATGTGACTTAATTTAAAAAACAGTTATTTTGTTGATCGAAAGAAACGTTTTGTTGAAAATTTACTTTGCTATAACTCTTATTCAAAGAGTTAAAGTATAATCACTGTAAGAAAAATTAACATTAAGTATTTTTAAGTTTGCTTTATCTAGGCATACCATATTTTCGAAGGGGTAAACTGGGACGTTCGTTAAAAAAAATTCGACCCTAAAAAGCAGTGTTCTTTAAAAAAAGGTCTTTACTTACATTTGGAAATATCGGGGAAATACTTACATTTGGAATATAATATTAAGTGGGCCGGACGCCGGGACGAGACTGTGCCGCCAGAATCGGGACTTAAGGCACGCCCAACTTTGCCACAAATTATGATCTTTACACACGTAAATAAAATCGATAGTATTTAGTATGAGATATTGCTACTTGCTTTGTCAAAGTTTTACATTTGGCATATTATTACAGCAAACAGATTAGTGAAGTAAAATGGGGAGATTATTTATCATGCTTTTTTTGTTTCTTATGACATTAGACAGGGTAGAGTGCTTGGTCCATATTTATTTGCAGTATACTTTGATGACTTGTCAGTTGATTTAGATTATGCATAATTTGGTTGCCTTGTGGGTAATGCTCGACTTAATCATTTCATATACGCTGATGATTTATCATGATTTTCTCCTAGCTTAGATGGTTTGCAAGATTTACTAAACGTTTGCAGTAACTAAGCTGTTCAGCATAATATTATATTTAATTGCAATAAATCAGTTGATCTATTGTTTTTTCTCAAATACTTTTTGCTGCTATTTGAGCCCAAAGTTTAATGTTGAAATAATGTAATAAAATCTAAAAATGTTGCAAAATATTTGAGTGATTTCTTAATAGAAATAGTTTTCCCATGCGTAGATAGATTCGCTATTTACGTACCGTATAGCAAATTATATCAGCTGAAAGCAATGTGTTAAAAGGCCTATCTATGCTTCTCGTTGAATCACTAATAAAGCTAAATTGCATGCAATGATTCTTTTCAATCAATTCAGGGTTTCAAAGATTATATGATTTCAAGAAAACAGCAAGTTAAAACAAACAGAGTGGTACCTTGACATACGAATTTTCCGAGATACGAGTCGCCACTCGGGCTTTGTTTTGCGATCCAGGATTGATTTTTTTGCTTTGTTTTGCGAGGGCAATTTTTTGCTTTGTTTCGCGATCCAGGATTTAACGTACGAGCCGCGGGCGGACGGCGCAGTGATCGTTAAGATGCTGAAACGCACAGGTACTATGCAGTTTCCCGCGTTTCACTCGGTCTTTCCACGTGTGCACCGAAAATGAGCAAAATCCGGAGTCGGAGTCGGACTGGAGTCGGATTATGGCATTTTGGAAAATCTCCCACGGCGAAGAGTGGAAAAGACCTGCTTATTGCTGCTCATTCCCGGAGACGCGATAATGTGGGAGAAAGTTTTTGAACTTTGTAATGAAAAAACATCCAGAAAAGGTCGTGCATTGGCGCTGTGTAATGACACGTATTTTACACATTTTAGAAACATAGTCAAAAAGTGGCAGAAACGAACCTTCTTGGACAGGTATTTTTTGAAACGGCCGTCTGTTGACACGGAAGAAAGCGTTATAAAAAAGTCAAAATTGTGCAAGCGAAAAGATCTGAGATAATTAAGCAAAACTGAAGAAAAGTTGTACCGTAGCAATTAAGTTTATTGTTTATAAATATACTTTTCTTATTTGAAGACACGTCAAAAATAAAAAATAGGGTGGCGTTTTGGGGGCTGGAACGAATTAATGAGATTTACATTAATTTTAATGGGAAAATTCTTTTTGTCATACCAGCAAATTGAGGTACGAGCTCGGTCACGAACAAATTAAACTAGTATGTCAAAGTTCTACTGTATTCTTATTTTGGCGCATTACGGCAAAAACTTGGTTCACAATTTATTGACAATGCTGCCTTTCTACAAATATATACATGAGCGATTTTTTTACTGGAGCAATTATTATAAACTTTTTTTAAAATTATTAATGTGATTCAAGTGTTTAATTTTTACTATAAGCCAATATTGTTTTTTTATATTATTGTGTATTTGTTTACGTATTTTTTTAGACTTTGTGTCTGATTCAAATAAATAAACCAAATTTGATGGTTTACCAGGAGCGTGAATTTAACGATTCGTTACATCTACCGTATGTTCTCGCTAAAAGTAGCCTAACAGAAATAATTCATATAATCAAGAACTAAGCTGAAATACAGGGTCAATAAAACAATTAAAGGAAATATTAAAAATTTGCGGTTTTTTGATCGAAGTCACACCTGTTGTAAAATATGATAAAATCAATCTTTGAACAGTAAAATTAGCCCTATCACCACCCCGACATTTTATTTACTACAAAATTTGATTCAAGTTTTAATTGCCAGTTGATTGAGTGCTAATTGATTCATGAGAAAGGTGAAAACGCTTAAAAACAAGTTATAAAAATGACCTTTAATATTAGGGAAAATTAACGAAAGAAAAGCTAAAGAACAAAACAGGACAGAACATAATTTATTGCCCGAAAATAAGCACAATCGACGTCAACACATTACTATTCAGGCCAGGAAGATGCTTCCTGTTTATTATCAATCAAACCTTAAAAAAAATTAAAAAAAACTTTTAGCTGGAAAACAACATTTGACCAAAAAAGAGGCCTAGGTGATCGTTTGATGCTTGTTTTAAGTTTAACTTCTCTGACGTTGTTGTGCAAGTCAAGAGAATAAAATTAATATGATGATGATGTTCAAGTCAGGGCCGAATTAAGATACGCATAGTTTGAGTTCAGCTTAGATATTGAAGACTTGAAGACACAAACGAGCGATCGAGTACATCTTAAAAAAGTAACTCTCAACTAATAGCAAGTTTTTGCTTTTAAATTATGCTTAAAAATTAGTGATCATAAAGATTATTTTTGGCCTTTTTATTTAGGAAGTAAATTGTAGTTTTAAACGCTAAAGGGGTAAATAAAAAACGTGGAAAATCTTTTTGTAATAATTATAATAGAGTATTTTAAAAAATTATTGTAAATTGTTTCCACTCCAAAATGGCGCCACTACGCGTACTAGACTCGGCTCAAAAATTGTAATATTAAATGATTTATATTAGTCTTTTTATATCATTGTTCTTTTATCTTTTCTAAACGCAAAGCCAACTTTTGTTCTTCAAATCAAAGTGAATATTCAAGTTAAAAGAAATTTTATTTTGGAAAGTTTAGATTAAAAAATAAGGTAATTTGAACATGTTTTGTTTTTTAAGTTAAAGTTAAGATTAGTCTCGTTTTGTTCTCAATTTAAGGAACAATATTTGCTTGGTCTCAATTTAAGGAAAAAAACTTACACAAAAATGGCTCCGCCAATATTCCGCTAAAACAGAGGTAGGCAATTTATTTTTTACATGAGGCCACACAATGAACTGTTGACTGCAAGTCAAATCGACTTCTTTGCCAAAAGGTGTCTGATTTAGACATTAACACCAGAATCAGCAATTATCTCTAAGAATTAATTTTTGCACAGAAAATTTTTTGCTGTCCTGCAATTCTTAAAATCAGATAGACTTTAAACGTTCAACCGTTCTGTTATCTAATACGGGAGACATCCAGAATTCTTGAAAATCTAAGAAGAAGGAAGGTGTCTTAATTATTGCTCTGACAGCTGCTTATGACAACCTGACATTGTTGCTTACCTGCAAGCTACTGAAACTTCTTCCTGATAAGCACATGGTTAAAATGATCATGGAGCTTGTCTAGAGTTGAAGAATGAAACTCAGTCACTCAAAAGACAATGACTGCAGTTTTTCGTTTCAACAAGCAAGAGGCCAAACCTGAGCTAAAAGTTTATAACACAATGAACTTTTACCATTCTGTCCGACCCCTGGATATTTTAGGGTAAAACTGAACAAATCGCTCACGTTTCGTGACCACTTGTGGCATTGCACAAAAAGATCTTGCGCGATATACTATATAAGAGTGTGAGTGGCGTAGCTATATATAGACACTTTCTGTTTTATGCAATACATTACATATGCAAAAGTGGTTTTTCCTCTTGGGTATAAAGACAAACGCGACTGTGAAGCCAGTTTGAGGTGCGTTACCTGCTACAAAATAATTCAACTTTTGGTTTCCAAAACACAGTTATACACCCTTCTTCGCAACAAAATATTTGGTTATTGTTGTTCTTCTCAATGCTGTAAGATTTTTTAATATGTTAAGGCTTGAGTTTTTTTGGTATCATCAAAGAAGGAAACGAGTTGCATGGTGAAAGAGGGGCGCGTCCCAAAAAATTTACGAACTCCTGTTGTAAATGAACTAACTTAACTTAGGCTACAATAAAGTATAAAAACAAAAAAGTGGTCAAAGTAAATTAATAACTTTTACCTACGGTTGCCAACAAAAACTAAAATTTATAAGATTGAATAGGTACGTATTTTTGGAATGCAAATTTAACAATGTCCATTTTTTCTCAATTGCATTGTTTGATTACAAATATTTTTTTTATCGTTTGTAGATTAAATGTGACCAAACAGTCGTTAAAGTGTAGATGTCCACTTCTTTGGAATAATGTCTCATATAGTTTAAGGGAGTCTGAATCTCATAAAAATTTTCGTAAAGAATTGTTAAAGTATCTTGTAAAAAATAATATTTAATTTCAATAAAGCAGATTTACACAAATTTTGTTGGTTGTTGTTCTTTTTTTTTTTTTTTGGAAATTTGCAATAATTTGATGAAGAAACAAAAGTACAAGCTCAAGTCAATTCGACCGATAAATCTAGAAAAATTTTGCTGTTGTTGATCGCAGTCATATTATTAAAATGTTTGCTCATGATCTTCTGGTAAAATTAGAATTTAAACTGCTGTTAATTCTTTATTGAAAAATAAAAACAATAATAAAAACTCAACGTTTCGGTATACTATAAATTCAGTAAACCTTCATTAGGTGATTAAATGAAACATAAACATCATCTGTAATGAAATTATAGTGGTGCAAAAAAAAAAAGAAAAAAAGAAAAACAAAAGTACATTTGTAATCCAAAACGATATCTAACAGATTTAAAATTTTAAATTATGATAAGTAGTTGGATAAAAACAAATGGTTTTGTCATTAAAAGCATAATTATTTGAGTGAATAAAAAAGGAGTCTAAAAATCTTCTATAATTCTTGTTTAATCTGTTTCTTTTACCAAAATTTTTGAGTTATTTCAATCCATATGATGATTTTGTGAATATACTGCTCTGGTAAATATAATAATAATAACAAATCTGCTCTGATGAAACATGTATTATCAGCAACGCTGAAAAAAATTAATAATTTAGTAATTTTTAACTTTTTTCAATTTTCTTTCATTAAATATAAGTTTATTTTGTTTTTTTAAAACTTATTTTAAATTTAGAATTGGCAATGGAATTGGCAAAACTGTTTCAAATTCAACTCAAAGTTTCACGCAAAGTGACGCAATATATGGAACATTCAATCTACGTTTGAGTTGCAATGAACGCAGCTCACTCGTTTTTAGGCGCTGTTTTATAAATAAAATATTTCTGGCATCACAAAGCTTGTGTGCGTGTGGGTCGTGTCTAATTCGAAGAAAAGCTGATTGGAGCCAGAGTTAGTTTTAGGGAGATACAGGGATAGCTTCTGAGAGAAAGTAGTTGGTTCAAAAGAAATTAAGTTCTTCTTGAGGATCTTGACAAATTAAAAAAAATTCCAAAAATTTGGGGCTCACTTTGGTCCCGCAAGAACAATTTGCGCGACGTTTTTTCTCTTTTTATCTTTATCTTTTAGAGCAACTAGTTTTGTTTCTTTTTACTCTCACTCCAATCGTTTTTTTATTCGAATTAGACACGACCGTGCGTGTGCGGAACCAGAGTTCAAAGTTTCGAAATATCAAAAAAAAGTTTACTTATTTTATTTTTATTTTATCTCTATATTTATCCTCCTGACTCGCAGGAAAGCGACGGAGGCACTAATACATAGGGTAAGCAATTTCCCGACCTATTTCCGGAGATGCCAAGATGTTGCTGTCCGCTTGTAATTCAATAGAGATATGACCGCAATTTAGAATTACTTGCCAAGACCACCAAGCAGAAGAATGTGCCGTAAAGTGTCTTTCCCAAGGACACAACAGAATGGCACGAGTGGGTTTTGTTGATCATAAGCACGGCGTTTTAATCACTCGACTACACTGCCGACAGTTTATTCTTAAATCATGATTTTCTTGTTTAAGAGTAAAATAAAGTACATTTGATCTATTCCGCTAATAAAGATGTTATTATAATTGTAATTAGAAAATAATTTTTACACTTTGCTGTAAAAAATTACAGGGTGTACGCCGCACACCCCGCACGTATGGAGTATACGCCCTGTACAGTCAATAGTCAAAATTAAACAAACATATTGACCACTGGTAATTTTAAAAAGCTGACACAGCAAATCCCTCTTCTTCTCTTCTAATTCTTGAACTATAGGGAAGCTTTTCTCATTCACACCGCTGACTTCACACACGTCTTATGGTTTTATACTATATATATTAAGGTTAAAATTTCGATATATTAAATTATCACAGGCTTCCACAAGCCAACGACTACAATTATTTACTCGACGATGCAGCCAGATAATAATCGCAAAACGAAATTTTCCCAAGTTTCGCTTGCGAACTACAAATTCACTTTTCAAACTACAACACTGAACCATATTCACTGCATCACTAAACGACTGAAAAAATATAAATTTACCAAGATCTCAATTTATAGTGAGCTTGCCACGTTTAAGTGAACCAACCAAATTTCATTAGAATCACTGCACAAGGTCAGCCGATAAGCACAATCATTTTCACAGGAAACACAGCCATAAAAACAGAGACCGCAAACAATAGAATTAATTAAGAAATTATAGGCTACAGTTAATTAACTTTTTCGAATTACATTGCGATTTCTATTTTATTTTTTTATGATTTTAACAACCACTTAATGATTTTATTTAATGGTTTTAACATTTGTCAGTAGAGATTTTTTATTTAATTTTGTTTAATGTTATTTAATTTAAATTTAATTTTATTAAATGATTTTAACATTTGTCAGTAGAGAAGAAGTAAAGAACGCACTAAAAAGGATGAAAAAAGTTAAAGCGGTTGGGCCAGACGAGTTGCCAGTAGAAGTTTGGAAGTGCATGGGAGAGATAAGGATAAAGTTTTTGACCAGACTGTTCAACAGACTATTAATGGGTGAACGGATGCCAGAAGAATGGAGAAGACTATTAATGGGTGAACGGATGCCAGAAGAATGGAGAAGGTGTGTGCTTATCTCAACCTATAAAAACAAAGGGGACGCACAGTGCTGTGGAAATTACAGAGGAATAAAGCTAATGAGCCACACAATGAAGGTATGGGAAAGAATTATTCAAGCCAGGCTAAGGGATAGAGTAGAGATTAGCAAATAGCAATATGGATTTATGCCAGGAAAGTGAACCACCGAATGCAAGTTTGCTTTAAGAATGTTGATGGAAAAGTACAGGGAAAGTCAAAGAGAGCTACATTGTGTATTCGTAGACCTAGAGAAAGCTTACGACAGAATTCCGCGGGAAGAGCTGTGGTACCGTATGAGGAAATCAGGAATAATGGAAAAGTATGTACAACTAGTACAGGATATGTATGAGGGAAGCGAAACAGTGGTGAGGTGTGCAGTAGGAACTATAGAAAGTTTCAAGGTTAAGGTCGGACTGCATCAGGGATCAGCGTTAAGTCCGTTCCTGTTTGCAATGATAATGGACAGGCTAACGGACGAAGTAAGGAGAGAACCACCGTGGACAATGCTGTTTGCTGATGATATTATGATTTGCAAAGAGACCAGGGAAGAAGTGGAGCGGAAACTAGAATGCTGGAGGTATGCATTGGAAAGAAGAGGGATGACAGTAAGTAAGTCAAAGACAGAATATTTGTGCATAAATGGAGGAAATGACGACGAAACAGTGAAGATGGAGGACACAAAAGTGCCAAGAGTAAAGAAATTTAAATATTTGGGATCAACGGTTCAAGAAAGTGGTAGTTGTGAGAGGGAGGTAAAGAAGAGAATACAGGCAGGATGGAACGGATGGAGAAAAGTATCGGGACTAATCTGCGACAGGAGGTTATCCGCTAGACTAAAAGGAAAAGTGTACAGTTCAGTGGTAAGACCAATAATGGTGTATGGACTTAAGACGGTGGCGGTCATAAAGAAACAAATAGAAGAGATGGAAATCGCAGAGATGAAAATGTTGAGGTTTTCTGTGGGAGTGACGAGAAAAGACAAGATTGGAAACGAGTGCATCAGGAGTACAGTTAAGGTAGAACGGGTAGGAATGAAGATGAGGGGGGACCGGCTGAGGTAGTATGGGCATGTCATGAGGAGAGACCAAGAGTATGTAGGAAGAAGGATGATGGAAATGGAATTACCGGGAAAGAGGAAAAGAGGAAGACCGAAGAGAAGATTTTTAGATGTAGTGAAAGAAGATATGAGGGAAGTTGGTGCGAAGGAGACAGATGTTAAAGACAGGACGGTTTGGAGAATGATGATACGCTGTGGCCACCCGTGATTGAAGGGAAAAGCCGAAAGGAGAAGAATGATTTTAACAACCACATTTACTCGTACATTCAAAGTTATCACTCTACCAGTTGTAGATTATGTAAACAGCATATAAATTTCTATATCAAACACCAGCATTAAAAAACTTTTCCACAAGACACAAACTTTTGGAACCTCTAATACGGAATCACTGTTTTTTCCATAAACACCCACTTGAAACTTCACGCTGGTCAAATCTCTAACAAAAACACAAGCACACTTTAAAGCAGTATTTCTTAATATGGGCCTGAAAATTTTTAAAGTGGACTTGAAGTTTTCATTGGGCCTACATTAGGTCCCAAGAAAAATGTATGGCTGAAATTTATAGTTTATCTGCTAATGTAAATTTATGAAATCATGACCTTAATGTTCAAGTAAGTACAAACCAATTATACAATATAATTAGTTTTTTTTGCAAATGTGTTTTTATAAATATAATTTTAAAACTTCTTATGTTATTAGGCTAAAGTGTCTTAACTCTTAATAGCTCAGCGATTTAAGGTTGTGGTATTGTTTTATTATTAAAAGATTGTTTGATTATTTATTGTAACATTATAAAACAAATGGTTTAATTTTTTTAATTTATGAAAACACTTATTTTAGGTTTATTAGGATAATATCTAACGTTTCTTTTAACTCCCTGGCTTTCCATAATGGCATCTTTAAGTTCGAAAAAAAGGAAGACTGTCCGCAATTACCAGCAAGATTTTTTATTACTAGGCTTTTATCCATCAACTGCTGATTCTGAGAAGCCTGAACGTATGGACTATGGTTTAATAATGACAAATGATTCTATGAAAAAGTCAAAATTACTAGCTCATCAACAGATGAAGCATCCTAGTTCTGTAGGGAAAGAGCTCAGCTATTTCGGAAAAAAAAGTGGAGTTACGGCAGAACACGCTCCAAAATCTTTAGATTTCTTTTGGAAAAAGGCAAGAGATAATAATAAAAAGACATTTAAAGTAGCTATATTGTAAGTGAAATGATTGCTAAGGTGGGAAAGCCTCACACGATTGCAGAACGTCTAGTGAAGCCAGCAATGTTGAATTGTGCTAAAGAATTGCTAGGAGAACAAGCTGCTAATATTTTACAGAAAATCCCCTTGTCCAATGACACAGTAAAAAGAAGGCAAAATGAAATGGCAGAAAATCATGAGGAACAGCTAGTGGAAAAATTAAAAGTTTCAAAGTTTTCACTGCAAATTGATAAAACTACAATAAATAACTCTGTTTTATTACTTGCCTATGTTCGATGTATTGATGCAATGGTAATCCATGAAGAAATGTTATTCATAAACAAGCTGATTGACACACAAAATGAAACTATTTATGCAGCTGTTTATGACTTCCTGCACAATAATGGGATTCCTCTGTAAAATCTATTACAGATTGCCACAGACGATGCCAGTGCTATGACCGGAAAGCACAATAGTTTTGTTGCAAAATTAAAAGAAGTTGCCCCCATATAATGACAATTCATTGCATTATTCATCGGCAACATCTTGCTGCTAAATCTCTTAATAATAACATGGAAGAGGCATTGAAAGTTACAATTTCAGCAATAAATTTTGTCAAAGCCAATGCTTCGCATGACCGCTTGTTTCAGAAACTATATGAGGGTGAGGACCACCAGACACTTTTCTTACACACTGAAGTTAGGTGGCTTTCTAAAGGAAATTCCCTTGTTTGTCTTGTAGAATTGTGGGACATGGTTCTTATCTTTGTTCATCACATGGAAACTAACGCTCATAGCAAGAAACAAAAATGTATTCAGCATTAAGTAACAGTAATACAAAGGCAAGGATTTTTTACCTGGCTGACTTATTTGAGCACGTTAACCAACTAAACTAAACACTACAAGGGCGAAACACTAATTTAGTAAATTGTGCTGAGAAAGTGCGCTCTTTTTTGAACAAATTAAGTCTCTGGAAGATGCATATACAAAAGAATGAATTTGTCTTTTTTTGTAACTTGGCTAAAACTGCTCCAAACCTAGAAGTAATCGCAAGCTGTACTAACTACCTGCAAAACTTAAGAGAAGGTATGACCAGAAGATTTAAAGATATAATCGAAATGAGTCCACCAGGTTGGATTATAGATATGGCACACTTTGACGTCTTAAATGAGGAAGACATTGATCGCATTGTTGCTGGTGAACTTTTTGAACTAAAGGAGAACAAAACATTAATGACAAATATTGAAAGGAATGGATTAATCGGATGGCTGAGCGTAGGATCATTCTATCTATTATTATTTGAAACAGTAGTTCCATTTTTACTTGGCTTTCTTACTACTTGGTTAGTTGAAGCAGGATTTTCTGCAGTAAATGATTTACCGGCAAAGAAACGTCATCAATTGCCAATTGAAAAGAGAGATTTACGCTTGAGGTTGAACCAAGGTTTAGCAGTGCAACTTGACAAGCTGATAAATAGATACAAGGATTAGTTTGGTCATTGACAATTTTACTGTATAGTTTATATTAATAAAAAAAACATTTTATGATACTACCAAATTTTTATTAAAGGTTTTGTGGGCCTAATATTTCTTTTGAAACTGAAAATGGGCCTCCAAGAGAAGAAAGGTTGAGAACCACTGGTTTAAAGCATATTCAAATCAGTCATGGGATTCAGGTTTTCGCGAATGTCTTGACCTCCAGTAAACTCGTTCTTAATTTAACATAATTGCTGTATATCTGTATCTTTGTATAAAAGAACTTGTTATTGAAATTTTGAATTCTATCACTAGATCAGATCTACCGAAAACACGGAGGCCGCAATATTTTACGACGATTACACTAAAACATCTTTATTTTGGATCCAGACATCATCAGAAATACAAAAACTTCCAGCAAATTCAAGGTTATTATCACCTCGCAAAGCGGCAATTAAAACAAATTATCAGTGCTGTGAAGCTACTCGCAAAAAAGAAACTCTGATACTTGCTTGTACAAACCAAAATAGGCCGTTATGCTTGAAGAAAACACTCGTCGTCGTTTGAAGGGTATCCACTCCAGGCCAGACACAAACAGGACTGGGGCCAAGGGTTTATCCTTTTACTACCCCAGACTGCTGCACTGCCTGGGTCAAATGCTGGCAGTGATGTCATTAAGCCAGCATCGAGTTTCGTCATCCAAAACCGTCAGACCTCGTGCTCCATGTGGTGCCCGATGTATAGGGCACGCTGTTAGTACATGGTCTGCGGTTTGCTCAGAAGCGCCGCACTCGCAATTCGGTGAAGGAGCGAGACCCCATTTGTGCATCGACGAATGGAATCGCCCAACACCAGTCCGCAGGCGGTTGAGCTTAACCCAAGCTGCTCGGGATAAGCCCATCCCAACATGCCTGGCACCGGTCTCGGGCACAAAAGCACGGAGCCTGGAAGCATTTTTACAGTACTCCGCGTTCCATTTGTGATTTGTCCATTCAGAGGCGCGGATACCAAGTCTGGCAAGGTTGTCCAAGAGATTCCGCGCACCTGGCACAAACGGGCGTCTGGATCTTAGTCTCACTTGGCCAGTATCTGAGGACCCACTTAATAGACCATGCAAGATATGATCGGGGTCCAGAGATCCACGGTAAGCCAAGGAGAGTGTCGCTCCCATTCGGCGAAGCTCAGCTGGCTGGATGCCTGAGAGTATAGGTAGGTGGTCCGTTGGAGTGGGACGCAGGCATCCAGTAACTATGCGCAAGGCGTCATTCAAGACACTGTCAATGAGGCGAGTGTGAGCACTGCGACACCAGACTGGCGCACAGTACTCAGCTGTTGAGTAGACTAGAGACAAGGTGGCTATGCGTACTGTTTTAGCACCAGCACCTCATCCCGAGCCTACGAGTCGCCTCAGCAGTGTGACGCGCAAGGATAGTTTTTTGCGCAATGCCACTAAATAGTGACGAAACGTGAGCGATCTGTCCAGTTTTACCCCAAGATAAGTAGGGGTTGGACAGAACGGTAAAAGTCTACCCTTGTTGTAGACCTTTAGCTCACGTTTGGCCTCTCGGTTATTTAAATGAAAGGTTGTCGTCACCGTCTTAGTGTGACTGAGCTTCAACCTCCAAGTCTGGAGATACTTGACTTAGAGTCCCCTCCAAGTCCTTCCAGTTTCCAGAAGAATGCAACAATGCTAGATCATCAGCATAAGCAAACTTTCTGGAAATCATGGAAGGAAGATCGTACGTATAGATGTTAAATAGGAGGGGAGCCAAGACCGATCCCTGAGGAACGCCGTTTTCAAGACGGCGTAACCTGCTTTGCTTGCTGTCACCGGTGGTAAGGGTGAAACTTCTATTTCGGACAAGCTCCATGATCATTTTGATCATGTGCTTATCCGGAAGTAGTCTCAGCAGCTTGCAGGTAAGGCCACGGTGCCAGACAGTGTCATAGGCAGCTGTCAGATCGATAAATACGGCACCGGCCTTCTTTTTAGCCTCGAAAGAATCCTCGATGTTCTGGGTTAGCAGAACAACTTGATCTACCGTTGACTTCCCGCGTCGGAACCCAGCCTGCTCTTTAGGGAGCAGTGGATCGACTAATGGTTCAACGCGGGCGTAGATAAGCCTCTCGAGGATCTTGTAGGGGACACAGAGCAGAGATATCGGTCGATATCTCTTTGGGTCCCCCACGGGCTTTCCTGGTTTTGGGATCGCAACCACAAGCGCTCTTCTCCAGATCTTGGGAATTTTGAGTCGGCGCAAGCAGGAAGAAAGGAAGTCATGTAACCAGGACTTCAAAGCAGCTCCGGCATGGAGTATAAGCTACGGGCAGATGGAATCAGGACCCGGAGCTTTACCTGGTTTTAAATGTTGAAGGGCAGCAGTAAATTCTCTCTGTGAAAAATTGTCAGAGATATTTACTGCGTCTGGTGTTGTGACCCTCCAAAGGTCAGACACTTCTTGAAAGACAAGTCGAGAAGACTTGCGATCAACAGCCTCGTATTTCCCATTTCTAACCAGCTGAGATGCAATAGCATTGGCTGAAACGGGACAGTGACGAGGAGTGTCGTGACCTACCAGTAAGGTTGTTCAAAATACTCCACGCTTTTTGACTAGAGTGTGAGAAGTCAATGTTCCTAACTGCCTCGGACCATCGATCCCTCCGCTTTCTGTCAAGCTTGGCAAGCAGAGCTGTAGCAGCCAAACTTGAGTCGTCTCCCTGAGGAAACTGCAGAAAGGTTTTATAGAGGGATTCACACTGCATCCCAACACGGAATATAATTATTTCGATACCCGCGTGGGATAGTCTTTTTGGCTGCTTTCTTAATGGTGTTACAGAAGTCCTGGTAAGCCGCATCCACATCAAGTGAATCAGGCTGCAACAAAGTCTTTGCGAATTTATTCGTCAAAGCAATGTAGTGACTCCATTTGGCCTTGCGGAAGTTCCATCCCTTAACAGGCATGCTTGGCACTGCCATAGCAAACCTTGGTGGTGTAATAAGCGAAGGTTGATGTTGTGACCTGGGGAACTTTTCAAGGACACGTCTATCCGGTAAGCGACTGTTTGGACCTACGCTAGCGAAAGCTAGATCCGGATTGGTGCCAGTGTTCCAGCGGCCGGAATAAAAACTGGCAGCGTCCTTGGCATTATACAGGAGGGCAAGACAATTAATACTTGCCCATCCAGCCAAGCACTCACCGTCCGGACTGTTGTCGTCGTAGCCCCAGTCAGCATGGCGACAGTTAAAATCGCCACCGTAAAGACAGGGGTGAGGAAACAGGGGAGATCCAGGGTTTGCAAATGCGTTGGCGGTGGTTTGTAGACGTTGACTATTTTATACCCATCAACGTCCACACACAACCACTCGATCTCCGATGTTGGTGGAGATTGGTCCAAAAGCATGTATCTCAGTCGCTCGTGGACAAACGTGGCAAGGCCATGCTTCCTGCTTAAAGAAGACCCAGCTAGTTGGTAGTTTGGAAGTACCAACTTCTCTGCATCAGTGCAGTGAGTGTCCTGCAGTAGGATGACAAGTGCCTCAGACTGCATAGCGAGGTGATGAAGAACGTTCATCTTGCTTGCAGTGAGGCCTTCGATGTTCAGCTGAAGAATAGTGGGTCTTCGGAACTTGTTGGCAATGTGCCCTGAAAAGGGCAGTTTTATCCTAGCATTAGCAGACCCACACTGAACATCGGAATGGGTGGATACCCTTCCGTTTTGGTAGGTTCGGTTTCGGTCTGTCATTTTAAATTAATGAACAGACTTACTCACAGCCCAGGCTACGTGAAAGCACCTACCATCTGGGCCAAAAAGAAAAACGCTTATCCAAAAAGAAAAACAGAAAACACTTATCCAACAACAATCACCTTTTTTACGACAGCAAAGTACAAACACACCACGTCTGTGAAAGAAAACTTTGAAAGCAGTAGAGGCGTTCAAAGTTAAGGTCTAGGCTGAATTTACTATATTCTTTAAGACCTGCCTTGGAGGAAAGACAACAAAAAAAAAACAAGCACATAAAATATATTTATTTAAGACATACAGCACCAAGCGTATAAAAATCTGTAAAAACGAAAATACACAGTGCAACAAAACTAAAAAAAATTCCGGCAGGACAACAAACTTTTTTCCTCATAGAATGGTGCCATCTCCTACAGGGGTTCTGGTACTTCCTCCTTTAACTTTCTGTTCTGGAGAACAAGAATCATATCTTCGTACAGCGATAGACTCCGTTTGCTGAAAGCGTTCATTCTTTCCATCGTGTGCTTGAAAAAGCGGATATGATGTCAACGAATAAGTCGGATTTCCGTTGGCGTCGTTAGGGGATCCATCTGGCCGCTTTTCAATTGGTGGAAGCACGCACGGAGGTCTGACTTCCGTAAGGACTTCAGCATTCTCCGCAGCGTGCAAAAATGGGGTAGGGTCCGGCATTGGACTTGGACTAAAATTGATTCCGCTTTTTCGAAACAGTCGGCGGTGTTTGTCATGGGGTATCGTGGAAACACACGACGCGGAGGATGGTCGTACGAGGGGAGCGGCATTTACAACGCGGGAAACCGCAAACTTCGAACCAGAGCTCAACGGACGAAAGTTAGCGTCAACAGATTTTGAGTTTCTATGAACGTACGATGATGACTTCGGCTTGCTAGGTGGCGCGGGTGCGAGTGACGAGGACTGCTTGTGTTGGGCAAGAAGTTTGGACTTAGCTTGGTGCAGTTGCACCGTCAAATATCCAACTGTATTAGATCGTGCTTCGAGCTCACTGTTTAACGCAGTGATGCGATGATTCTTTACCTGAAAGTGAGACAGATAATATTCGAAACGATTTTAAGAGATTTACGCCAAATTTCAATCTTGTAAAAATCTTTGCTGTACATTGATAAAATTACCACGCTAACTAAAAAAACAATGAAATATAATTTAGTTGATTTTTAAATAGTACATTCGTCAAAGTTAAATAAATTTCAAATAATTGCCAAATCATTAACAAAGGAAACTTTTGGGTTTTATCGAATAATCCGATCATCGAAAAAAAGCAAAAACCAACTTAATTGACTAAAACTTGTTCATTTAACCCAGTGGCTTTCAACCTTTTCTATACTGCGACCTACTTTAACAACCAATAGTAACTTAACGAACCCCTTCTCTAGAAAATGTATTTATGCATTTGCAGGCTACATAATGCATTTATAAATGGTTATTAACAAAAAAAATTGATTATAAATATTTACTCTGTCGAATAAAAATTTAAGTTCAACTCTATAAAACAAGATCAGTGGGAGACGGGTATTGCATCTCGGCAAATTTTTTTCTATCCTGGATACTGTTGTCGCCAGAATACACCATACATCTGGCTCTACTAATATTTTATTCTTGGCCTTGTACTTAACTCCCAATAATCCAGAGAAGCCAGTCTGACAGAAAAGGTATCAGAAGTCGAATAAACGCTTGCAACTCTGGGATATAGTTGACCAACAAGCAGACAAATCTTATCTTTGAAAATCCCTATTTGAAAATTGATCTCAATATTTTAAAACTGATTTTTAGAAAAATGGGGTCTCAGCTAAATAGTAGCCAGCTCTTTCAATCTTAACCAATCAGTTAATTTACGACACCACGCTGACACGCTTGGCCTAACAAACATCATCCGGTCATCCATAACGTGGAAAAATAGAAAATTTCTGAAGGTATCTTATTTCATTTACTTTAAGTCATTGTGTTTTGTCAGCTGATAGCAATAGGCTACCTTAGAGGCCAAAATGGACCGCTATTTATGGCTCGTACCTACCCGCACCTGTAGGCAATTTCGCCGAACACGCCTGCACCCAACCCGCAATTTTTTTAGCTTTGAGTGACGCCACTAACAATCGTAAATACAAAAACATATAAATTAATTTTTTAGAGAAAGAAATTATTTACGCAGAGCTCAAAGTTGCAAAATATCGTACATTTATTTATTTTATATTTGAAGAATTATGAGGAAATTTGGAATTAATTCTTAGAGTTAAAAAAAAAAAAAAATTTATTTATTTTTACAAAACCGATTCTGCCTGTTCATAACCTTCCCTTCTCGCTGACTTTCAGCAACGACGTCAACGACGACGACGACCCGCTTGTCGATTTTATGTACGCCAATCGGTACCCGTCTACGGGGCAAAGTGAGCACGAACCGATGTGCTTATCCGCCCTCGCTCTGGCCATAGGCACCAATAGGAAATGCTTCCGGCTATGATTTTTTTATTGTTTATTTTTGCCTGTTCGTACTGAGCGATTTTACTGCCTGTTTCGAGGTTTGTTCTCCGATAGCCTACCGCTCAGAAGAAATTGCATTTAACTTATTATCTTCTGTACAATGACGTAATAAACCACTGATATTTAATTGTAATGTTTGATAACTGCTTTTAAAACCGGTTTACGTGGGATTTTTGTCGGATCATTCTATTATTGTGACCATAAATCAAATATAGTATAATTTTAAGTAAACTCTAATAACTACATGTAAATGCTATTTTGCTTTTTTAATTATTTTACTTATTATGTTGTTTATCAAAAGTTCTCGGGACCCCTAGAAAAAAGCCAATGATCATCAGGTTGAAAACAACCGGATTAAACGAAAACAAAACGGACTAGATGAAACTACGGACTTCTACATAGTAGCATGGAACAGATGGCACACTTCGTACTAATTTTGAAAGATAGCATGAAACATATTTATAAACTGATCGCCAAATCAAACGATGCGCAATGCGAAAACTGCAGACATTAAACAAACAAAGATCACGCTGAAAGAAAAAGTACTGTCGACGGCTGTAAACGCGCCTTTAGGGATGATTTTTTAAGATGACAATTTTTTAAGAGCATGAAAATGAATAACGGTAGTGTTTTGCTTGATTAAGCAATAATTCTTTTTACTAACAAACTACGTTCTTTTAAAGTGTTATTTCTTTATTTACATAAAAATGCTTCGTGAATTGTGTATGAAACTAGGGGGGTTGGTCTGCATGATATTCAGTGAAACAATGCGCGATGGACATAGATTTATTCTTACGCAGTAAACATGAAAAATTCGATTTTTACTAGTTTATTTTAAGAAAAAAAACATTACTCGGAATTACGTTAAGCTCACATACACAAAGAGACAAAGCATGTGTGAAATTTGATATTCTCAGCCATTATATGATCGAGTCTACGAATCGCAATCAATTTGTCAACTTATTGATTGGATTTAAGCTGGTCTCTTTAAATCCTAACTCGCTAGAATGGCTATACCCATAGAAAATATATCAAACCAATCAATCATTTTTAAATGTAAAAGTGCTCTCATAACAACAATAATAATAACAATTGAGTCGGAAAAATATATTAATTTCTAACGAGTTGACTCACTTTTAGTTCGTTTAGATACTTTTTTTCCCGAGAAAGCGCGTCACGTTCTAGTTCAACAAACTGTCGATCTTTTTCTTCGAGTAGCTGCAACATTGTCACTTTTTCCTTTGTTAAATAGGAAACATCCTTTCTTAATTCTTCAATCACTTTAGCCGAAGTATTGTCTGTGATACACAAATTAGTCAGAACATAGAAACTCTGGTTTCGCAACGTGTGAGAAAAACAGTGTCCAGTAAAACCACGTATCCAAAGAGAAGACAGTTTATGTAGATATTTTGAAGGGATTCAGAATCTATGAACATGCTAACGAAAAAACAACAATATATCGTGGACAAACGAAAAAAATTGGAACTCAGATTCTGCTGTAGTTAATGATTAGAGAACTTTGATGGTTCGTGACCTCTTTTTAGAGACTCTCACACACCTATGGCCCCTTGCTTAGAATATGGTCTCAAAAGTCAAGTAAAGACAAAAAAAGGTCATCACTTTGAAATAGTGATGTACCGATACTTGAGTATCGGTATCGGTGGTATCGGCTAGTAGTATCGGCATCGGTAAATATAGCCGATACCTGCCGATACTTTTTAAGCACAAAATAAATATAAAATATTTTTTTTATTTTTTTGTTGTATAAATATAAAAAATTTTTGTTGCCCCCTGGAACTAACCAGTGGTGGATATTGGGTGAGGCGAATGAGGCAGTCGCCTCAGGCCCCCCCTTGAGTGTTGCATTGTTAACTGCGCAGTTTTGGATTCGCTGCAGATGTTTGCTCAGAGGACGATTTGAAGTGAAGACCTTTTTTTTTTTTTTTTTTTTTTTTTAGAGAACACTTTGATTTTGGGAGAAAAATATGCAAGCCCAGATCAGACCTCTTTTTTTTCTCAGACTACATCAATTTTTCAAAAATTCTTGCCTCGGGCCCCTAAATTGGAATATCCACCACTGTTTCTAACATAATTAATGATTTTTTTTTAAAGATTTGTAATAATATTGTAATGATAATGATAGATATATATATACCTGGAAAAAATTCAAAATCCAATAACAAGCTAGATTTAGTAAATACATTCTTTGGTGTTACTTACAAAAGCTTTTACTGATGGTGCTCAATAGATAAAAAAGTATCGGTGGTATCGGCAGTATCGGTATCGGCTCTAAATGCTGGTATCGGTAGTAGTATCGGTATCGGCTTAAAATGTGGTATCGGTACATCCCTACTTTGAAATGGTCTCTGATTTTGTCATTTTCGTCCCAAAAGTAAATGGTAGTAAAAAAAAAGATTTTGCTCATGGCCCCTTTGAGAAACCCTAAGCTAGAGCATTTGACCAGTCAGTGTAGAAAGGTTAATTTTGATTCTAGCTGGCAATTTTGGTTTTTGATTTTGTATATAATGGTGTTAACTTTTTAGCAAATTGATAGTTTTTGCAATGAATCACATTAAAAAAAAAAGTTTTCTATAACGATACTAGCACAACATTATAAACAAGCGTGATTGCAAGGAAAATAAAAAGGTGTTATCATGTACAGAGAAAATTCAAAACTGCACAAATAGGTAACTCATTACATTGCCCTTCTAACAATTTGCAAAAGTAAACACAATAGTGTCAAATATATTGCATCGTCCATAAAAATTACTATATATTCTTACACAATAGAATTTCAATGCAAAAGTTTATTTAAAATCAGTATAATACTTCTCAGAAAAAATTCACTAAACAATATAATTTTAAAACCACCACTTCAAAAAATTATGATAAAAGATATTTTTTTAGTAAAATATTAACAAGGAGAAACAAAGTTTGAAAGGATTTTCTATTTATAATTGAATAATAGACACACACAAACATATAAAAAAAAAAACTTATATATAGTTAATACTTTTGTGTGCTGATTTTACTTTTTATTAAAAAAAATGCTGAATAAAAAACAATCACACCACAGTTTATGAGATTAAAAATGTGTTTGACAAAAGTTTGTTTTTGCATTTCCACTGAAGAGTATTTATTTTAAAAGTCTACAAAACTACCCACCTGTTTCTGTTTTTTCAGTTTGCATTGCTGCTTCAAATGTTAGTTCTGCAATTAGATTTACCAAAGTTTGTAAAAAAAAACTTGGATTCTTATTATCAAAATATTGCAATTAAGAAATATTAAAAGCATAATGCATTTCCACCTTTGATTAAAACAATCATATAATAATTTATAACAAAAAGATTAGCTGTCATTGGTTACAATAACGTTGTACAGATAAAAATAAAGATAATACTGTAGTAATATCTTGGTTTTATGCAGTATTTTTGAATAGAAATTGTGGAATCTTTGAAAGATTAGCAATAATGGCATACACAAATAGTTGAATTAGTTTTAACAGACAAAAACTGATATTAAGCTACATTAAGTTTTTGGTACCCTTATTCACAAATATAAATTTTTGAAATAATACCTTTCCAACATAACAATGAAACTTTTTTTTTTGCCAAACTCATGTAAGCCAATGTTAATAACCTGACAGTATGTAAAATATTGTCTTACCTGAACATTTCTTTTGTAGACTTTGGATTTCAGCATGAAGTCCTTTAAGGGTAGCAGCATGCTGGGTTTCCATAAAAAGCAATGATTTTCGAGCTGAGTGAAGTTGAGACTGTAAGGATTCCACAGAAAGTGTTCCCATGATAAATTGACAAATTAAAAAAAATAGTAGTAACAATAATAGCCACACAAAAATTTTTCAAGGTTTTTGGTTTTTTGTCTTTAGAATCACATCATCACAGGATAGATTGTTTTAAAGCAAATCTAAAAAACTACTGTATTGTCAAGCTGCATTTTTAAAATAAGAAGTTAAAAAATTTATCTATGAGCATAACAGTTTAAATAAGTTAAGAAAATTATTAATTAAAATAAACAGTTGTTTTCATGTTTATATAAGGATATAATCAAATAATCTTTTGGAGAATAAGTTCAAAGGATAAAACTGTAAGTCAATTCAAGGTTAACTACTTTTTAAAATTATAAAATTGCAAGTTATTCTAGGGTTTATATCCAAGATCCCAGGATCCTAAAATCAAGGACAATTTCTAAGTTTTAAATTTCTGGGATGCTGGACAACTTTTTTGCATATAACAGGGTTATTGCATTTAAATTATAGCAGGGTTATTGTATTTTAATTGAAAGTTATTTTTAAAGGATTTTTTTTTAATCTTTAAAGTTTTGTTTATTTCTATTAAAAAAAATAATTGTTTACTTATATTTGTCAGCAGCATGGTCAAGTGGTTAGGAGCAATGTGATTGTGATCAATATAATTTGGGTCCAAAACCCATTCTGTTGTGTCTGTGGGTAAGACACATTATTGCAATTTCTCTTGCTTGGTAGTCTTACCAAGCAGTTCTAAATTTTAGTCATATCTCTATAAAACAAAAATAAAAAAATTTGATTGGACAGCAATATTTTGGCATCTCCAGAAGCAGGCCAGGTTAATTGCTTGCCCTATGTATAGCACCTCTATCGCTTTCAAACAGAATAAACAATATAATAGAGATGAAATAAACAACAAACAAAAAATATTTAAATAAACTTTTTATTCTTTTGAAAAAAGCAATTTCATTAAATATAATATAAAAGTAGTTTGGTTATTTTTTTCCTAAATCTTTTTCTAAAATAAAATAAGAAAAAAATTCAAGTACTAAATATAAGGGGTACAAGTCACACCCTCAATATTGGTTTTCCATTTTATTAAGATTTTTAAAATTTTCTGGAATGCTGAGATTTTCTCAACATTTAAATTTCTTTCCAGAAAATCCCACAGTCTAAAAAATCATACACCTTAGTTACTACCTATAATTAAAAATATTTGTTACTAATGTTTTTGTCTGATAATAGCTTATATAATTAAACTGAATTTTAAAAGTCACTTACACTTTTTGTAAGATAAATTTATTTTGGTGCTCCTGTACTTATTGACACACTGTTGGTTTTCCTTTTTTCTCATTTCTAATTTTCTCTCATATTGCACACTGTAAGCAACTTTTGTTTGTGAAACTAACTGGATCCTCCCTGTGTATACTATTGCTTTTTGAAGAGATCCTTTCCTCTAAATTTATTTTTTGTTCCATTTTAGTGCTGTAGGGGGTTCTGGGTTAATTTTACCAAAAAAATTGTTTATGGTGAGTTCTTGCAAAAACCCTATAATTATGTATGCCATGTACAATAGGTGAGAGAAAGAAAATAAAATGCAAGATGCGATCAGAAACAAAAATGTTGTGATACAAAAGAAAATTAGAAACCAGAGTGTGATACAAGAGAAAGTAAAATGAGAGTGCAGCAATAAGTACAGAAGTGCCTTTATTTTCATGATGGCTATTTACATAACATAACATCTGAAGATATGAAAGTCAATGTGATATAAGTTTTGCTTTATTGGTTTTATCACATTTTTGCAAGGCTTTTGTTGCACAAGTGTTAGACAGTCAGGTCATGAAACAAAGAGCTGATTTTTTACTTCAAAATTATTTTTTTGTTATTAGGTTTAAGCTGGGTGTTTAGTTTTAGCATAAACTTAGTTTAGATAAGTTTTTTATATTTTAGCAATAAAGAATAGATTTAGATAAGGCTTTTAATTTTAAGGTGAAAAATTAAAGTATTTAAAGCTGAAGTAGATAATAAATTATTTTTTATATACAGTAACGTTGTCAACATAAAGTTATATGCAAAGAAAAATTTTGGGTCCCATTTACTGTTTGCTGTTACTAACCTTGCAGGCTTTGGAAATTTGCCTTATAAAGTATGCTGAACAAATAAGCTGAGCAAAGATAGAATGAGATATAAAATTTTAAACAAACAAAATGAAATTTTGATTAAAACATTTTTACAGTTTATTGCTTTTTTATTTGTGTTGATTTGACATTTTCTTTTAAAATGTAATCGCTTGACTCATATAACAATAGCTAATATAAAATTGGCTACAACCATATAACTTTCACCACTGCCAATATTGCTTCAAAATTAGGAAGTACCTTGAAAGCAGCAAGAATTTTATTTTTAAACTTTTTTCACAGATTAATTTATAAGCCGAAGTAATTTTACCTTAACTTAGTTTTAACTAGATGTTCAAATTTTTACTTTAATTTAATTCTAACCAAATCTATAAATTAAAATGTTTTTGAAGCTAAATTGGGGTAAAAATGACTTGGGCTAATTTGAATTGGTTAAGTGTAGATTAGCATACACAGACTTTTAAGAATTGATTCAAAACTTAATAAGAGTCCAATATAATTTACACGGGTCTCTTCAAGAAGTCACCACAAGCAATTTTCATTCATGAAACTAACCTGGATCCACTCTGTTGTTACTATTGCTTTTTGCAAAGATTCTTTTTCTTTTGTTGTTTTTTTCTATTCCAATCTGGTGCTGTCGATGCATTTTGAATTAGTTTCAAAAAAAAATTTGCTTACGGTGCTTCTTGAAGAGACCCATTTACACTTCAAGCTAATGTAATTTTAGCAAAGTTCAGCTTTAAGTTCTTCAACATTATTGTTGTGATATTGTGCAATAGATGACGTAGTGTTTTCTTAAACGCTTCTAATCTTAATCAGCGCCTTCTGCTCGAACAATTATTGGACACGCGCATCTCCAAGCATAATTGTTACTAGTTAAATATGCGCCTTTATTTTGGTTTAGCAGTCAGTTCAAAGTTATCAAGCTACTACAACAAACGAACTAAAAGCATTATATTTCAATACGGTTGTTTTTTGGCTGAGTAAATTTTGTGAATATTTACTATTGTTTTTTAATAAACCTGTGTATTCGTGCAAAGATACAACAATTATCTAATTCCTAGTCCTAAGCTTAATTTTACATATCAACTTTATTCATAAAATATGAAAGTATTTAATAGTATAACTTAGAAATGAAACAAAGATGTTTCAACTGGGAATTGAACAAGATTACAACAATCTGTTCACAAACATCTTGCTTGTTGTGCCACACTAATCAAGACACGCCTAAAAATGATAATATATGACAATCAAATCAAAAACGCCATTTATTCAACCTTCAATTTTTAAAAATTAGGATTCCGGTACCAGATCTTTAGCAACTGCCTTAAAATTAAATTGAGATGGTTTTTACTTTCACAACTATTTAGTCTTAAAAAATTTAATTTTAGAGTTCTAACTTGCAATAATAATAATAATAATAATAATAATAATAATAATAATAATAATAGTAGTAGGTTTAACCACAGATTCTAAGTGATAACAATGGAAACAATGATTGCTAAGTTAACACTTTTGCTCAGCTGTGGAACAAGCAAATAATAACAAGACAATGTGATGCAAAATAAGAAAAGCAATATTAGCACAATTAAATCACATATATTACAATAAGTGGATAACAGTATTGGTAAACAGCAGTTAATATTATCAATGAGACAAGAAATACCGGTACTGAGAGAATAAATATGTTTTTAAATCACATTTAAATACACTAAAATCATCTAGTTGTCTCAATCGATCAGGTAAAGAGTTCCACAGTTTTGGAGCATAAATAGAAAAAGCACCATCACTAACTTTTCTTCGATTAAAAGTTACTTTAAGTCTGGTAGTACATTTATTCGAAGCAAGGTGTAAAATACCGGAAAGACACAAAAAATTACATTCGATGGCTATTAATACAACTCTCTGTTAATAAAAAAACGAATTGAAATGACAAAAACACCGGTAATTGATTGGCCTTTTACACTTAAGTAAAGTTTTACGTTCTAAAACAAAAACTTGCAACAATTTAGAAAAAACAAATAATAAAGATTAAAGAATTTTTTATGATGTTGCCATTTAGCAAACCTATAAAGTTGAATTTGTTTAGGATCTGGATTTAAGGTTTATCAGTATAAGTATCTTTTATTTTTGCTCCGCCACAATAAAAATAGAAAGAAATAAACAAAGATATAGGACTATAGTAGAAGAAGAAAAATGAAGAAGCAACAAAACGTTAAACGTTATAGCATGCACACAGTAATATAAATTAAAGTTATCATTTAAAAAAAATTTTTTTGTCCTTGATTTTATTTAATAAGTTTTTAGTTCTTAGTCTGTTTCAATTTTTGTATATTAGCCAAATCTAAAATATTTATTGTAATAAAATCTATTTTGGAGCATAAAATTTGGAACGCTAGACTAATTTTAGAATAAAAAGCAAAACCAATATCAACTACAGCAGGCAATGTCACTGTTTCAGTCTTTAGAACCTCCTTAGTGCTTTGTTGACCAGTACTTGTTTAAGGTTATATAAATAGCCTAAACAGAATTTAACCTTTGTGTAGGGAATATCTAAATTCCCTACATTTTTGGTACCAACGATATACACTCTATGATTGGAAACTCAATCACGTGACCTGATTTTGTATGCCCGTTGAACGTTTGAATGCACGAACCTAAATCCAATTCAGCTAAATGGCTTTATATACTTTTTGAATTAATAATTTAATAAATTAATGAAATAAAAAAATATATATATATAAAATGTAAAGAATTTATTAATAAACCAATATATTAACAAAAAAATTTAATGAAAATAAAGAGTTAATAAGCTAATTGACTATATTTATTCAATTTAATCCAATTGTAATTTTTTACATTCAAAATATTTTAATGTATTTTTTAGAAATAACTTTGATAAAAAGCGTAAATAGCTGTTTTGCATTTTCATTATACTAAATAAATAACTTGTTCTTTTTTAAAATTGTCTTTTTTGGTGTAATTTGTTAAAATATTGCGAACTGAAAATGTTAATCATGAATTTAATATTTTTTTGTATTTTATCCAAGTTTGTGCGAATGCTGTAAGTTGTATTTTTTTAATGATTTTTATAGACTGTAAGCAAAATAACACCAAAAGGTTTGCATCTCGTTTACCGTTTGCCATTATAGCATGGATTACCAGAGATTGTCAACTGTCATTAGTACTAACCTTGCAGACAAACCTAGGGATTCACCAAAATTTAATAGTTTATTAAGTGGTGAGCACAGCGAATAGTAAATGAGATCCAAACGTTTTAATTTAAATCAATTTTTGAATTAATCTGTTGAAAAAATACTTTTATTATTACACATTAATTAATATTTTTATTACAAATTAATCAATAATTTTATTATTTTAAAATGATATAAAATCTGATTTATTATAGTGCTGGTGGTGATAAATTTTTTAAAAATCATAATTGTAATTCACTTGTAAGCTGCAAAAGCTAATGTTCAAATGTTATTATTAAACTCCCTACTCAATCTTACGTCATAAATTTATCTATATTAAAATAGTAGTACTGATAATTTGACTAACTCAATCTTTTTTATTGCCTTAACTTTCGTCACAAACGTTCCCTTGGGAGTTTTGTTTTGCGCACATTTACAAAGAAACGTCCGCCGCTTCCAATTTCGACGGGAAACGTAACATGCGAGGCCGTACTTTAAGTAGGAAGAATATTTAGTAATTGTAGCAGCCCACGTTGCGGGATCTGCCGCTGGGTTGCCGCACACGGTTGGAAACTCGTCTTTGCCTTTTGTAAGATTGTAGTCAGCACGATTGATTTTCTTGTATTAATTGTTTATTGTTGTAGATCGAATATTTTATAGATTAACTGACGATTGATAGCGTAAAGACGACAGATTTGAGATTAATTACGAAGTACGGATCCTAATAACAATTACAATATACATAGCCGTACCTGCCGGGGGTGCAGGGGGGGCAATTGCCCCCCCAAGTTTCGAAGATTTGGGCAAAATTAAGATTTTTCGGGCAGTGAGAAGAAAATATTTGGGCAAAACCATAGTTTTTCGGGCAGCGATATGAAAAAATTGGGCAAAGTCAGGAAATTTAGAGAGGTGATGATGAGGAACTGCAAGAAATAATAACCCAAATTTAGGTGAAGACCTTTTTTTTTTTTTTTTTTTTAGAGATCACCATGATTTTAGAACAAAATTGGTTTTTGTCTGAGAAACTCAGACAATTTTTTTGTCATATCCGAAATGTACTCTAAAATCATGATTTGGGCAAACGTCACAAAATTCGGGCAAAACTTCATTGCCCCCCCAAAATTTTTTGGGCTGGTACGGGTATGACAATATATAAACGACAATTACAAATTTAACCTACAGAATTTACATTAACTTCGCTTACCGACTAGTTTTCCAAACAAGATCCAACATTAAAACATCCAACAGTGGGCTACCAAGTGTAGCTAGCCACCGCGACAAAAACCACGGAAATAGGCCTACTTCGTAAATGCAAATTTCAAATGAACGACACTTGCAATCGCTTACCGCACGGACACCGAAAGCAATCAAGCGAAAGCAATTGTTAAACTTCAAATGCAACTGAGTTGTATTTGACTTAGGAAATATTTGGGGCAAAATCAGAATTTTTCGGGCAGCGACAGGAAAATATTTGGGCAACAAAAAAATTTTTAGCACAAAAAACCAACTACTTTTGCAGGACAAAGTTTCCAAATTCAGAAAAAAGATTACGGTTTGAGGTAAAGAGTTTGTTTAGAGATCACTACTTTTTTTAAATAAAAATTGAGAAATCTTGAGATTTTTTTTGGTCTTCACTTTGAATTTGAGACAAAATTTCTTCTCATTTCCGTAAAGTAATAAAAATCATGATTCCGGAAAAGTCATAAAATTTAGGCAAAACTGTATTGCCTCCCAACATTTTTTGGATAGTACGTCTAAGTGCGGGGTTGGCAGCCTTTTGCATGTCGCGGACCAAAAACCAATTTTATAACGTTATGGCGGGCCGCACTTTTTCCAGTTACCTTTTCAGTTCTAGTCATACCAGCTGAGGTAGACATCAAACAGCTAAAAGAGATTTTAAAAAAAGGCTAAATTTTTAAGAGCTAAATTAAATAAAAAAAGTTCTATCTAGATATTACTTAACATAAAGCGTTAAATCTTGGTATTTATTGATTTAATTAATTGATTAAAATTTATTATTTTCTTCTTCAAAAGCATTAAAAACATCTTTATCCTCATCTACTTGCATTTCATTATCAATAGAGCTGCTTTGACATGTGTCAATTTTCTCCAAAACTTGAGTTGGAAATTCATATTTACGGCAGCATTTGCTATAAACAAGTTATTTTTGCATTTTAATAGGAGATAAACAATGCAATTAAAGTTTTAAGAAAAATCAAAAATACATTTTTGGACTGGTCCTATAGGCATTGGCACTTGTACCAACGTTGCACAACTCGGCAGATTAAATTTTTAAATTTCAAAGATTTCTGTGATTGCTTCATAAAGTTTTATTCAAAATTGTTGTGTGTTCTTTCCCATAGCTGTCGCTCTCCCTGTTATCATAAAATATAGCAAGACTGCGACGACCGAGGATAACAAGACAAAAAATTACAAGATTACACATTAATAAATCTTTATCAGGATAATTTTAAACTGGCTAAAAATAAAGCTAAATTTTCCGCTTTAGGGCTGAAAAATACGTCAGGGCTAAATATAAAATTTAGCTGGCTAAAAATCATAAAAAGGGCTAAATTGGAAACCCTGAACACAGGAGGTGGAAAAGTGCAACAAAAAACTTGCGTGTACAACCATGATTTGCAGCGATGTAATAACAGCTGATAGCTTTTATTTTTTATTTTTTGGTCCCCACTTTTTATCTGTAGACGTAAATAGAGCAACGTCATACAAATTTGAAATAAAAACTTTTTTTTGATTTTCACTGTTTTTTTAGACGTGAAAAAGCAACGTCACTAAAACTTAAAGTAAAGATCTCTTTTTGTTCTACACCAGATTTTGTACTTAAAAATGAAGCGTTTGGGCATGCCCTGCTGTAACTAGATGTATCACCGTTTTACTGCCCCATAAATTGTTTGAAATGGTTAAGTACTGCAAACAATTTATGCTGTGAGCCGTAACCTATTAATATCTAACTAACATGTCACGGGCCGGATGATTTTGCTTGACGGGCCGGATCTGGTCCGCGGGCCGTAGGTTGCCGACCCCTGGTCTAAGAAAAGGCCTGTTTCATTATTTCTTTTATTTTGTTTATCTATTCGTGGTGTTTTGGGTTCAAACAAAAAACACTTTCTGTTTTGAAGTAATCTAAAATTAAATTTCTAAATAATTGGACTTGCGACTGCGATCAATTCGCAACGGTATAATAACTTTATTTAGTGCACAATAGTTTGCATTTATCTGAACTCCTTTCGCCCTTATTAACTTTCTTTTTAATTTAAGACACAATGAATTGACACTTATCTGTCCTTTTGTCTTTATGAATTTCTCATCTTTTAACTTTTTTTTTATTTATTTCAAATGTAACAAAAAACCCTCAAATATAAATAACGCTTGCCAGAGAAAAACACTCATTTTTCATTTAAGTGGTAAAAGTAATTTTGGGCCGAAGTGCAGCTAATTGTTTTTGAACTTCGGAATCGCGATCGTCTACTTAAATTATTTGGCTCTCCCCATTCCTAAACTTTTGTGAGTACCTTTTATTTGTTTTTTTTGTAAGAATTTTCGTAGTAATTGTTTTCAGTGATTCATTCGTGTATATATTATCTATAGGATTACATGTACAAAATAGAAGTATTTGTCAATCAAGTTTTTACGTGGAGAGAGAGATTCGCGATAAACAATCTAAAACACGTGGTAACCTACCAATTTTTTAAAGTTGTTGTGTAGATGGGCTTAATCAAGCTTTCGATTTTTACAGCATCGAATAGAACTCGAACTTGAACTTGAATAAAAATCTATCGAGTTCGCAACCCTAATTCAAAATAAAGTTAGGTCTTCTATGTTTCGCTTTTGATGTCAATTGTTTTATCCCAATTCTTGCGCGTGAGATGTGAGCCTGACCTACTCCGCTGTACATTGCTACGAAAAGTGAAACAAGTTCTAAGCAGGTAAAAAGCGCCTCAAAGGAAACCTCGACAACTTTGGAAAAGCACGATAACGTTTTATATGGAAGATCGAATCCACGTTTGAGCTGCAATAAACGTAGCTCACTCGATCTCAATCGTAGGCTTACAAGTACAATGCTTTGCTTTCTTTGACATAAAGCTTTTTAGTTAAAGTGCTAAGTTAGCAATAAACTTTAACAACCTCCAAATTAAGACTATTTGTGTTTTACTGATGGCAGATTTAGGGGCGTCAAAAACGGGAGCAGGGGGCAATTGCTTTTGAAATTTCCAAGATAGAAATATTGTGTTAGACTAAAATTACATATTTTCGACGAAATCTAATCCAACAAAGTTTGAAAATATCGATTCAGACAAGGGATTACCAAAGTTTTTTCAAAAGAGCCACCTGATATAACAGTAATTTAGCAAGAGCGGCTGAAAATTGAAGACCTTTATTTATTAACTTTTTGGTTTAAAAAATTTTTTCAATAAAAATTTTTTTCATTGTGACTATGTAAAATTTGCGTTTGTTGAGAATGTCTTTTTGACCAAAAAATGCCCTTTTAAAAATTTTGCACCGACCGCCAAAAAATTTTCCGGCCTCTCTGGTTGCAGCACCTTTTCATTTTTATTTTCCTGCTCCCACTGTCAGTCCACACTATTATATATACATATCAAATGATTATATGTATAACTGCCAACACATGTCCTAATTGCCATACTAAAAGGATTTTAATGGGGTTAAAGTTCGTAGCGCATCTGAAGTAGAAGTGAAAAAAAGTAGGGCAGGAAAAACAACAGGTTGGCCATCTCTGTCTAGTGTGAAACAGGAAGCAGCGATTTCTTTGCTGCATGAAACAAAAACTTAGGTGGTTCATATTGTGTAATATTGCTACGTCATACTCAAGGTTTTACTCTAAAAGTGATAAGTCATGTCTAATCTATTATGGCTAAATACTATAATAGAATTACAAGCATTACCGGATACTATCTCAATTACTGAGTTTGTTTAAAAACAAGTTGCAGCTTGTTTTTAATAAAGTTAGGGTCAGTCAAGTTATCCCACTGCACAGCAATAGTATTCGTAGAAAACAAGATTGAAATGGAAGTTGATGTCAGCGTTAGTACTTGTCGTTATTTGACAGATTTTTAATTACTATAACCGTAATCATTTAATTTTGGACAATCGATAGTCATTGCACAAAAACTGTGTTTCTATGTAGACTCGTTGAAGTACTACTGACCACTGGGCTAATTTGGTAAACTCAATTAACCCGAGAGAGAGGAAGAGGAAAGCCAAAATTGTTTTTAAAAATAGAAAAAAGATGTTTTTTCGCTAAACATAAAGTAATAACTCTTTTTTGGTGTTGTGCTCATCTTTAAAAAGTTTTTCGATGTGAAGAATGGTTTCAGGTAAGTTCAATGCACATTACAAATTTTTTTTTTTCTAAAAACCAGGTAGGCCCCAGAAACTCTGCATAAATACTAAACTAATTATCGTACCGCCGCTGAATCAGTCATTTTATGAATTAAATCTTTGTAAAACACGATATTAAACTTTAGATTTCTACAAATACTTTTTTTAAGGAAAATTCTTAAAAAAATGAGCGTAAAAATAAGTGGAAAAAAGAGTTTCAAGGTGTAAAAACCTTTAACACAGAGTGAATACCAATAAAAGGTCTTTGCTTGTTATACTCCGGCAAGCCGCGGCTCAGAGCTACATGTGCATCTTTAATCTCTCCGCTGCAGCTTCCGGTGGCTTTGGAAAATAAATAAATACTTAATTTATTCTCTACCCTCAAATTATTTTGTTTTACTTTATTTTTGCGGCCCAAGTTTTCCGAAAAAACTGCGGAAACCCTGGCACCGCCATTATTTTAGCCAAAAGCAAAGCGCAAGTTTAATCTGGAAAATATTTACAAAACCTTTCAAAAAAACTTAATCTGTCATAAAATCGCAGGGATTTTAAAAGCAATTCTTTTAAAATATGCGTGTGGTAGTGAGTTCCATATTAAATCGCCGAATTACTGCGAGATAATGTACAAACATAGATTGAAGAGACACTTGTTTTTAACCTTTTTTTTGATTTAATTTTTAAATCTTTGCTTTACCCTTTAAATATTTAAAGACTCATTATTATTTACGTGCTCTTCGGCATGCAGAGATTATTTTTATCTTATTTTACTTTTGTCATCGATATTAATAAAATTTTTACTTTTGTCAAGTATTTGTCGCTTGTTTTTTTTTTTTTATCAAAAGAATATTATTTTCAATTTTTCAATAGCTTTAATGTTAAGTGAAATATTATGTGCAAAATATTTTAAATTTTACGGAAAAAAGCTTTGCGGCTCCCGGTCATTTTTTATGGGATATGGGTTGAAACGGCTCTTTCAGGGGTCAAAGTTGTTCACCTTCAGCTTCTACAATAAGGTCCCCGTGCTTTATTTATTTGGGTCGCCAGTCGCAACTATTTTTGATAAACCAAAATAATTCTTGGCTCAAAAAAAGGTGAGACGTCCCTGATCTAAGAGTTGCTGAATTGAGGGATAACAATAAAACATGATCTTGGTGACGTGCAACTCCTTTTTTCGACGTTTTAGCAATGAGCTAAGGACCTCATTTTAAATAAAGAAAAAACGATGAATGGTTTGTCAATTCTATTCCGCTTTAACATTAAACAGTGGCGTACGCAAAAATTTGTTATGGAAGGGTGTACGAATTAAAATTGACAGTTTAAATAAAATAAAAACCTTTTTTTGTCTGCACCTTTTCTCATGCCCTAATTCTTGTTTGAGTAATCTGCATATAGAGATTTAAGGATAAAATAAAAGAATGAAAAAAAATGCATACATTCTTGATGGCCGCACCCTGTGCATACGCCCATGAGATTAAACGAATTATAATAAATATCAAGATGTTTATGGTGAGTTTTAACATAAGAGTAGTCTTACCTTAATTCCGAGATCGCGTTTATCTACCAAGCAGTTAGGAGATTCAACGTATATGTTACACAAATGCAAAGTATACGCCAACGCATAAGCTACCACATACGCTAACGCAATTTGTTGAATTAATATTTCTGTACTACTCTTCACAGCACCACAAGAAAAAAAGTCTCACCGCACAAAACGAGCAAACATGCCGCGAAGTTTGCTCAAGCATGACGAAATACAATTATAAAAAATAAATGGGGTTCCAATAAGATAAAAACGAAAACTTAAACAATTTGTCCGTAACAATGTAGTTGTGTATAGATTTTTGGCAACACACTTACTGCTATCAGTAAATCGCAAAATATAACAAAGTAATACTGTTAAAATTTATTGTTTCAAATTTTTTTCTGACACGCATCATGATGTGTTACATTATTGGTATATAGAGTATAGACAGATAAGTAATCTGCCAATGATTTTGTGAGATTTTTGTTGTGCTTATCATAATAATAAAATTTTGAATTATAAATCATAGCTTTTGCTTTCCTATAAGTCTAAAAAATATATACAAGGTATGATTATCACAACTAAATAAGCTTAACTAAATTAATTTTTCCTAGCTTCCATTAAGTTTTTCAATAATTTTTTTTACACATGGTCGTCCATTGTATCAAATATGTCCAGTGACGGCTTTAATAGGGTGCGAACGGTGCAGCAGCACCGAGTCCCCCTAAAATACATCAAAAAGTGGTCCCCCTACACAAGAAACTGCTCTGTTTCTTTATAGTAGCACCAGGATGTCGATGGTATATCAAAAAGAAAATAAAAAAATATTGAATCGGTGGTTACGGCATGCTCGGTTTCTGCTCATTAGGTTGTGTTAATTGTGCTTCTTAAAGTAAAGACCCTTTTTTTTCGAGATCACATTCTTTTGAGACACTAAAAAGTGGATCTCCGTGCTTTGGATCACTCTAAATTGAAGATCATTTTTTTTTTAGAGATCACTTTGTGGCTCCGGCTACCTTTTTTAGTACCCTAAATCACTAAGTGGTGGCCCCCCTTAACTTTTCTTGCACCGGGCTTCCCTTTTTGTAAGGCATCACTGAATATGTTACTTGATCACATATACTGTTTTCACTCAATAAAAGAATACGGCATTAAAATTTTGATTCCCCAATTCAACATCTAAAATTTTTTAGCCTGATTAATATGACCTAGCAGGATCATTTTTCTGTCATCCACGAGTAAATAAGAACTAAAAATAAAACTAAAAATAAAACTGAAAGTAAGACTCGTAAGTAAAAAAAAATATTTTTGTTCCAAACTTCTAAACTTATAGTAATTCGTAAAAAACACTTTGTATCTAAAAAACAGAATTACCAAAGAAGGTTAACATTTTCCTGTTTTTCTTTAGGAGTCTCTTTTGCGAGCTGCTGGCACCTTTTAGTTTATGCGTCACTTTGGTTCAAAGACCAAACTATAAATTCAATTTTTGGTAGAAAGAAAGAGATTAAATTTAATTTTTCGTTAAATGAAAAAAAGACTCGCGATTCTTAAGTTCACTCTTCGTTGAGAGAATGCTGGCGTGTCCGACGATTTACGGAATTCAATAGCTATATCCGTCTAGTGCTGAACTTGTTTAAAAAAGATCAGCGAAATCCCTCCCAGTTACGAATTACCCTTATTTAATATGCGCAACTCTATGACACCCGATCCAAAAAATATAGTTGTAACTTAAATATGAAGGAGAGGATTGAATTTATTTTTTATCTGTGGTTTCACGCGCGCAGCTACTGACACAATACAGCATAAACAATACAATGGTCACTGTTCTCAGAGCAAAATTCTGGTTACTGTGTGATAAGAGCGATCTCTCTCTATTTATAATAAACTCGAATTGGGCCATGTGGCTCAGACGACAATTTTAACAATAAAAATCAATTTTATGCCCTTATAGAGATCACTGCTAAAACGAGTTCACATTGAGATTATTTAATTAGAACGAAGCATTTCGATTATTTAGAACGGATACAGGTTATTCCAGTTAATTAAAAAAAAGAATCTAATTTTCTCCGAAGAAGCGATCTGCGCTACGTAACACACTTATAATTTAATTTATTCACAGGCAAAGTTCTTTTCTGTGTTGCGGTCATGCTGTCTCGTTCGCATTTTCTAATTCGCTCTTGAATTTGTGAGGCAACCACCAGCAGCAGTTTTCGACAGCTGTTGGTTGAAGTCTGTTCAAGTATTTTCTAATCGGATATTATGTTGTCAACCTGTACTGCCGTATCGGAGCGGAAACTACTCACTAAGATATCTCTCTTTTCTCTCTTTTTTTCTGATCATTTAATTAAAAACAATTTTTCGTTAAACTGAGTTTCGAAAGACGAAACGCGTGCTTCCATACTTAACATTGATGACGATCAGTTAGTTCTCGCCTACACCATGATTCTTCCGCATTTAAAACTTCCGCATTTTCAAAGTTTATAAAACTTTGAAAAGTTTTTTTTTGCCAGAAAGCGATTCAGCTTTTGGTACAGATTTCACAAAATAGCTGACGGTTGTTATGAAAATCAATTATAAGTTTATACTACTTCCACCTTTTCTTCTTTAATTTCTAGCTAGGCTACTTTATTGCATCATGATCATATTAACTAACAGACAGGGGCGCCGGGTTTTTTTTTCCAGGGGGGGCAAATTTCAAAAAAAGAGCACTTTTTGTTAAAAAGGCACTCCAACAAAAGTCGTTTATAGCAACCATGTCGCAATCAAATTAGCGTATTCTCTAAAAAAAAGGTCTTCACTTGTAGTTGATCTCCAATTTTCCTGTTTTTGTCCCAAAATCATAGTGTTCTCTAAAAAAAAAAAAAAAAAAAAAAGTTCTTCACTTGTAGTCGATCTCCAATTTTCCTGTTTTCGTCCCAAAATTATAGTGTTCTCTAAAAAAAAAGAAAAAAAGAAGGTCTTCACTTGTAGTCGATCTGTGATTTTCCTATTTCGTCCCAAAATCAAAGGTCTTCACTCAAAATCGTTCTTTCACTGTAAACAAGCATCTGCCTCATTCGCCTCACCCAAAATCCATCACTACCTAAAACTTACAATTTTCGCAACTTTCATTATTGTACCATGATTTACGGATGTCTTTAATTTTAGAAACATCGTTGCATTTGATGGTGATCGAGATTACCTAGGTTAAATGTAGAGCAGATCTAAAAATATTTCTGTAAGACAAATTTCAAAAGGCACAATCTGCCCCCCTGCCCCCCCGCTTTCGGCGCCCCTGCTAACAGACGTTATACTAAATTATACAGTATTATGAAACAAATGTGATTATTTTGGAACAAAAATAAACTAAGAAACGATAAAACCGATTAAAAACATAAAGATACTGTATTGCAATTTTTTGGCCTTTTTACTTCACTACTTAGATTGTTATATTGTATGATTGACTTGAGAATGCTGTTTGCTAAACCACCATAATACCAAGAAAGTGGAGTTGAACCTTGACGAGGTCAATAACAGTTTCTAATGCTTTTAACGGCACTTTCAAACTTTTGTCTCCGCAGTTGGATCCCAATTTACATTCGAATAACATTATTTATTTATTATTTTATTTATTTCATTTCTATATTTATCCTCCATTGCTTCAAAACAAAATCCAAAAATACTTTTTGTCAACTGATAACTGGAGCACTTCTATGAAAGTATCGTTAGAAATAGCATCAACCTTTTTGTTATACTTGCTTCCAAATCGAGCCATGAGGTCGGACTGTTTTTTCCAGCAACATCGCGGCAGGGGAGGGCAGCATCCAGCAATTAACATGGTTTTGATGCAACGGTGCGAGCTGTGTATGACACTGCATAAGTTTTTTTCAGCCTTGCAATTAAAATCAGGATCGCCATGCCGCGACTTGAAAAGATAACCGCAGGATCAACCAACAGGTGCAAGAAAACACTCACAACTGTAATTGGTGAAAAAGTTGTTTTTTTTACTTTTTGTTTATCAGTAACATTTTTTTTCTATTTCTACATTTGCCCGCGAGCGTAAACGTTAGGCGATAGTTCTGACTGTAATATTTCATTTCATTTTATTTACTCATTTATTTTTTTATTCTCGATTGCTATTAAACAGTTCGCACAAAAAATCATGAATATTAGAAAAGATCAAGAAAAGAAAGAAGCAGCACAACGTCAGACGTTAAAACAGACATAAGATAATTAAAAAGTGCAAGTATAAAATGGTAGAAAGCGTGGATGCAACACCTTGATCAGTTAAAATATAAGAATGGAAAAACAATAAAAGGAAAAAAAAAAGAATATATATACAGGATGGCCCAGATATAACCGAACCCGAATTATTATGAAAAGTTACAGTTAAATAAAAAAAAATTTATTACACAACGTTACAGCAAATGTTCAAAATCCAAACCGTTATTTGCAATACAATGATGACAAGTGCGTCTTGTGTAGGCCATGTCTGAAATAAAAGGGGGCGACAATAAATGACAAAAAAGACTAATGACTAATGAAGCAAACTTAAAATCAATGATCATCAACCGAGCTTTTGAGTTTGGTATATATAATATCACAAGAAAAAGATTCAAACAAATTAGAACATTGTACAACCAGTGCATGACTATACCATTTACAAGTCTATTTGGCAAAAATGAAAATCAATTTGGCACAAATGAAATTCAATGTGGCACAAATAAAATTCAATTTGACACAAATGAAAATCAATGTGGCACAAATGAAATCCAATTTGGCAGAAATGAAATTCAATTTGACATTAATAAAACTTATATCCTGTTTCTTACTTGCTATTTTCATATTTGGCATAATTTTAAAAAATTTTCTTTTTAAATTCTTATAATATATACAGTTTTATTATAAGAATCATATCACAACATTGGGTCTCCTATGCGGTCGCTACATATGTACATATTTATATTATTTGTTACTAATAAAACTGAATATATTATAAGAATTTAAAAAGAAAATTTTTTAAAATTATGTCAAAATATGAAAATAGCAAGTAAGAAATAGGATATAAGTTTCATTAATGTAAAATTGAATTTCATTTCTGCCAAATTGATTTTCATTTGTGCCAAATTGAATTTCATTTGTGCTACATTGATTTTCATTTTTGCCAAATTGATTTTCATTTATGCCAAATAGACTTGTAAATGGTATATAGTTTACGTAAAAACGATGGGTGGCACAGCTAGTCAAGATGGGAATTTAGCTCAATTGAAGGCCCTATTTCTAAAAGTACCTAAGTCACATTTTCGAAAAAATGAGATAAGCTGAAAAAATTGTTTGTTTACTCGCCAGAAATATTCTGACAAAAAATCTTTTCAGGATAATGTACGGAAATTACTTTTTGGATAGTACAGAGGTTTGAAATCTTAGCGTATTTTTATTCTAAAAGTACCGAAGTCAAACTAAATTATGTGAAAAATTCCTATACATCTCAATAACTTATTTTTGCATTAGGTTTACCTGTATTATTATTTTAATCATTATTTTTAAATTACTTGGAAATCCTAGCGTTTTATTTGAAGCTTTTCTTTTCCATCTATAACCTAATAATTTAGTTACATAGCATTCTATTGGAGTCACGAAGCATCAATTCATCTATTGACATTCAGAAACATTTTTTAAAAATTTGTACTTAATAGTTTTATATTGATTTAGCTTTTAGTTAATAGATCATGGAAAAGTTTTTTTATGTTTTTTTGGTTTGGGTACGCAAATTTTCGGAAAATTAACTTCTCGTCACTTGGTTTTTTAATTTTCCCCAGATCCTAAATTTTTTTTTGTGATATGTCACTCTCTAAAAATAGAATGCATATTATCATTATTATTACATGTGGTTGACTTTCTGCCTAATTACACCGTCGATTTGCTAGAAAAGCGCTTGTAAAACAAAATTTCCAATATAAAACAAGCTTTGATTCCTTATGACGTCATAATAAAGTTCTAAAAAGTTGTTGAAATAGGGAGAAATACGTAACGAAAATAATAAAAAACCATTTCGGTTTTTTCCATCTTTACTCTGATTTGCCAGGGATTTTAAAAACTTTAAACCTCATTTTCTCAAAATTGACATTATGTGACTTAGGTACATTTAGAACTAAGCCCTTCAATTGAGCAAAGTAAGTAAAAAGAACCGCCAGATCCGGAAACCTTTTCTAAGTGCATTTGGTAACTATACAGACTAGCCGTACCTGCCGGGGGTGCAGAAGGGCAATTGCCCCCCAAGTTTCTAATATTTGGGCAAAATTAAAATTTTTCGGGCAGCGATACGAAAAATTTGGGCAAAGTCAGGAAATTTAGGGAGGTGACGATGATGAACTGCAAAAAATAATGACCAAATTTAGATGAAAACCTTTTTTTTTTTTAGAGAACACCTTGATTTTGGGACGAAAATTGAAAATTAGGAGACTGAATTCAAGTGAAGACCTTTTTTTTTTTTTAGAGATCACCATGATTTTAAGACCAAATTGGTTTTTCGTCTGAGAATCACAGACAATTTTTTTGTCATATCCGTAATGTACTATAAAATCATGATTTGGGCAAACGTCAGAAAATTTGAGCAAAATTTCATTGCCTCCCAAATTTTTTTGGGCTGGTACGGCTATGTATACTGAGTATACAAAGAATTTTACACTCTTTTTATAGTTACCACTTACCAGATACAAAGTATACAAGAAATTTAAGGGATTAAAAATTAAGTAGCCTAATAAGCAAATAATTTACGATATAAAGAATAACAAAAAAGACTAAAATGCCAGTCGAAATTGATGGAGTTGAAAAAAATATGTATAAAATAACAATTATAAATCATCCGTTTCAAAAAACTAAAAAATAATAATAGTAATAAAAAATAAAAAAAATCACATTTACAAATGAATTCATCAATAAAAAATAGAATTTTTACAAGACCATTATAATAGCAAAATAAACAAATTAAATAAAAATATTAGTGTTGGTAACTGCTTTGAAATTATATTACAATCTTAAAACTAAAAAATTAATTGCTGGATTGAAATACATTAGTAATCGCATAAACGTGACTAAGTGCGTCATTGCCTGCAGTGACGTCATCACGCAAACACCATTGACTAACAGGAAACAATAGCAAAAAAAGACAAATTCTAGCTATTTGAACAAAAACTCGCCGTGTTCATAGTGACTAAGTAAAACAAGTTTTTTACCATAATTCTTTCAGAATTTTCCTTTTGTTAAGAAACTTTTTAACATCGTTTTGTTATAATCTTTTAAATATCGAAATATAAAAATATGTATATGTGTAGTTAAATCAGTAGTTTTAAAATAAAAACGTTATAAAACGAAGAATCAAATGTTGTTGCGTCATTAATACAGTAAGAGGCTGCAGCAAATTAACTGACTGAAAATAAGAAAGTCACGCATAAGAGCGAGTTTATGTAAAGTAGTACAAAGCTTTGCTGTTGAAGGACAAAGAAAAAGTTAATAATAAGAAGCCAGTTAAAGTGTGCTAGGCTAAATATCTATTCAATAGGTTTCTGGTTTAAAGCGTGTTCAAGAGGTTTATTATTAACTGAGAATTAAGGATTTTAGGGGAGCGACAAGGAATTATTTGGGAAAAACAAATTTTGTGCATCGAAAATGAACACTACATGCAGAAAAAGTTCAAAATTTAAGTGAAGACCTTTTTTGGTCTTTATCTTAAATTTTAGACGAATTTTTTTCTTATGCATTTTTTAAAAAACGGTTTTAAAATTTACTTTAAGAAAAAAAATTCGTCCTGCAAAACGCGTGACAAAAGTTAGAAGTAATAAATGCTACGTCATCCAAAATTGCAGTAAAATGTAATAGCCATAATTTATTTTCTCATTTGAGACATCACTTCAAAACTATGGGTGCCACGTGGGTGCCAAAAACAGCATATCATCATCTTTTTGCCTATTTATCCCCATGACTTGCAAGTCACATGTACCATCATTTTGAAACAGCTTTTCTTGATAAGTTTTGGGTATGACTGTAATTTACACATTCTTATGAAGACTACAGAGAAAAGGGAACAGCTGCAAATTGTGGTCTCTAAAGGACTAACAACGAGAGTAAGAACTAAACCGAGATAGATAGCTTTAAAAAGTGTGTTCATTTCTCGAAGACTTTTCGTCTGACACTTATCGGGAGGAATCGTCCGAATGAATCCCGATAAGTGTCAGATGAAAAGTCTTCGAGGAATGAACACGCTTTCAAAGCTATCTTAAAGTTTTGTACAGCCAATCGACTATACCGGGATAACGTCAATCACAGTTGTTACTAACACAGCGCTCCGACCTTTTGGCCGCCTTTTTTTCATTTCTATATTTATCTTCCTGACTCACGGCAAACGTCGGAGGCATTACACGTAAGGGTGACGGTGAAGCGATTGTCCCAACCTGCTTCCGAAGATGCCAAGATACGTCTGGTTAAAACTTTTAATTTTGGTTTTATTTCTTTAGAAGCATGACTGAAATGTAGAGTTGCTTGCTAAGACCGCCAAGCAGACAAAAGTGTTCTAAAGTGTTTTTCCAAAAGACACCACAGATTTTCCCGAATAGCCTATATTTTGAACCGCGACCATGTCGATTGTGTGCGTCATCAAAACAACGCTTTTTAAAAGCGCACCCTTGCTGCCTCGCAGTAGAAACTTTATTAATTTAATATGGGGTCTTATAAATAAAAGCAAAATACGTTAAACTCCATCATTTGCAAAATTAACATTGATTTTTACCAGAAATTACATTACAACTTACTAAAAAATTAATCCAAAAAAATGTTGGCTACAGAAAAACGCTTCAATGTATTTTATAAAAACAAAACATTGAACAAAACGATATTGTATGCCATTTCAGTAGTCCAATTTTTTTTACTTATTAACCGTTTTTGCTTCTTGAGCTACAGAAAGACCTCGTTTATTACTCAAAAAAAGAATTTGATTGATTTTTATGTTAGGCCTAAATGTATTTTAAACGCAAAGAGATTATCCCTTTTTGAGTCTTCACTTCTACAATATCTCAACATTTACCCAAACATTTTTTGTAAACCGATTTGCTTCAATTAGTACCAAAACAGCATTGCGGGTTTAATTTTAACAGTTTGAGACTTAACATTACAACGTATCTCATTAGTTAAAAACAGTTATATTCAGAAAAGTATGTTGATACTTAAAATTTTATTGTTGTTAAGAATTTCTAAAAAATCTTTACCAAGGTTGTAGGTTATTAGGTCAAACACTGCAACTTCTTTATCTTGTTGGTTGAAGTTGTCAAAATCAATTGTAGCCCATGACTGTTTATCACTTTCAAAAAGGTGATCAACTTTTTCGCAATTCACTTTTTATACTGCACTGCTAAAATAATAGTGAAAATTTAAAATATTTAAAAAGCTGCTTTTTTGAAAAGATCCCAGTTGCTCGTAAAAAATTTCTGTTCTATACCGAACAATATATAACCTCAACTGTTCTATGCCGAACAATATATAATATTAAACCCAGATTCATAGCTTATAATTCTATTGTATGAAAGATAGAAAAAATAATAAGAAATTATTACGTTTTTTTGTTTTTTTTAATTTTCAGATACCAAAGCTAAAAAATTAATGCAAATTGCTATTAATGGATAAATATGCGTTTGCTTTGTCTTTTTTCTTGCTTTTGCACTTCAAATCTACAACAGCAAATCTTAATTGCACTCGGCCGCTGACGTCAAATGATACTCTTTGTGGCTTTACAAACACATCCGTATTGGAATGCCACGCTAAGCGAGTTCAATGCCCCATTAATGATATTGGTAGTTGGATAAGTGTTTGCTTGTTTTTGCCTATGGGGAGTAAAAAAATTCAGCAGAACTTTATTTCAAATCATGATCGTTATAACTGCAATGTTATGGGAAATTTTGGCTCAGTTAACTGCACGTTGCAGAATGATTCTACTTTCACTTTCGAATCTGCGTGTAATTATACTTTTTACTTTTGCAAAAAAAAAAAGGATATTTGTTTAAATCGATTCTCGCGGGAACTAGAAGGTAACCATAAATTTTTTAAATGTGCTGTATTATTTTCGAAAAGCTAAAGAAAAACTAAAACTAAATTTTGACTATTTTATTAGGTTTATTATTTTCAAAAATTGAACTTAACTTTTGCTTTGTTTGTTATTCTTGGAAAAAGTAGTTGGGAAAAGATTTAAAAAAGCACCTGATTTTTATTAGAAAAAGATTTTCGTACAATCACATCTATGATGAAAACTTTCAAATATTTTTCGCTGTTCAGGCTAAATCGGCAAATGACTGGTGTATATCTTTCGTTATACTTAGCAAATGATATAGCCATTGATAGAATATTTAGCTATAACATAAGAAGTGAGTAGGGGACCCTTCCAAATACTGGTATGCACAAATTGAGATTGAAAAAATGTACGAATGGGTTAATCTGTCTTGTTACTATCGAGGCAAGTAACAGAGTATTATCTATGCAAAGGTACAAAAAATATAAAAATAGAAATAAAGTGGAGTATTTTTAGTATTTTATTAAGCTAATTGTCTTTTGAAAATTAGATGCGTTTATGAACAGTAAAACAGTCAATGTGATATTGGTCAAAATATAATAAGCCTTTGTACTTTAGTCCATTGGCACATCAATATGGTATTTGTCCCGTTGGTATTAAAAGGTCAAATTAATCCTGAGCGCTCATTTTCTTGATCGGTTCAATAAACGGTAGTAAACTTCATAAGAGGTTTTGGTAGTAAAGTTACAAGTGATTTTTTCCCATCTTTAATTCATATTGATTTTTGCCTTACTAACCTACAAAAACTAAGAATCCTAGTCTATTAGGTCTAGTAGGCCCAATAGTATTGTTTTCATAATGGTTTCTTTATAGATAGAGAGCAATTATAGTTTTAGTCAAACAAATCTTTTGGTTGGGTTCTATTTAATTTTAGACGCAATGCAAAAATTTTTTTCTTTTAAAACTTTTATAAATTAAAAATAGGCCTACGAGAAAAAATTTAGAGCAAAGATGATAAAATTAGTAAACATAAGGAAATCATCTTGTGGTTATGAGGCTTTAGAACAGTGTTTTTCAACTGGGTATAGTAAGAGGGCAATTCAAAAAGTTCTAAGACAAATGAAATAAATTTAAGCTTAGTCAAAATAGTGTAAAAAAATGACCGGGGATCGTACCGCTGATGACTTCTAAACAAATTCGACAAGTTACAGCATTGTAACTTTGTTATTCAATGTTCCAGGTTACATATTAAAAAACAACTTTTTTGCTCCATACAGCGTTTCAAATGTCCTTTTAAATGTCTTCTTGCAGCCCTTTCAAATGTTTCTTCAACTTTGGAAATAGGAAAAAATCACTATAAATCAGGACTGTAGGGAGGGTGTGACAGGATTTTCCAGTAAACTCTTGTAAAATTGTAAAGTTGATGGAGCTTTCCAGACGCTGTATATAGCAAAAAAGTTGTTTCTAATATGTAACCTGGAACAATAAATAACAAAGTTACAATGCTGTAACTTGTCAATTTGTTTAGAAGTCGTCAGCGGTACGATTCCAGGTCATTTTTTTTCACTATTTTGACTAAGTTTAAATTTATGTCATTTGTCTTAGAACTTTTTGAATTTCCCTCGTATACCCCAGGTTTTTCCAAATTTTTTAAGGGTGTCGTGTACCATGATGGGTGTACAAAGGTATAATTGGTCTTCAAGGACTTTTCTAGTTTACTGTTAAAATTCCTATTGCAAAAATGCCCAATCTTTTAACCATTGCGGGCTAAACTTTTGTCTGCAACCTTATCGCGGGCCATAGTCAGTGTCGTAATCAAAACGATGATTTTTTTTGTTCTTCCTTTTAATCCTAATTCGCTATTTTTTAGCTAACCTCGATCCTTGCTAACTGGGATTCGAACCACGAATTTTGCTAAAGACCAAAAAAAGGTCATCGCTTTGACTTACGTATTTCTTTTCCTAAAAACAATTGCATTTCAAGTTTTTTCCGTGTCATTGGATTGATTTAAAGGCACTGCGATAATTCAAGTTGATTAAGCATCTGATTAAAAGTTTCTTTGCGGGCCACATCAAAAGACTCGCAAGCCGCGTTGGAATAAGCTCTACTTTAGAGCATGATTTTAAATTATAGTGTATAGTTTTTTAGTTTAGCCAAAAGTGTTTACTGTTGCAAAAAAAGGTAGAAAAACACTGCTTAACACTCATCCAAAGTAAAGTAAAATTTAAAGATGCCGGTAGTTCTCAAGATTTTTTAGCAAGCAGCCTTTTTGCTTCCTTGAAGTAATGGCGGATTCCCTTAAAGTTTAAAACAAAAAATCCACAAAAATTTAGAACAAACCATGAATAAAACTGCTAACGTTTTTGCAGTGCATTATAGTGTAGTTTTAAATTTGAAAAATTTTATGGTCTTTAGTAAGTATTCTACTTAATAAAATACAAAATATATCTTAATTGACTAAATGTCTTGGTGCTCAGAACTTTACAAGTAATTTGTCAAATTACAAAATTAAAACAGCCACTTTTCTTAAAAAACAAATTTATACCAGAAAATCAAATTATTTCTTAAAAAACCTATTTTCGGAGATGCCAAGATATTGCTGTCCAGTTGAATTTTTTATTTGTTTTTTTTTAGTTTTTATTTAGATTGCCACTTTCTGCCTAAAATACAAAATTAAACGAGATCTTGTTGCTAGAGGGAGGAAGTTGCCCCCCACCAAAAGATGAATGTCCTTCAGAAAATCTTTTTTCGTTGACCAATGCATTTTGTTCTACATTGAATACTACAGTTCGTAAAATTGAATATACTGATTTAAAAAAGCTTTTAATCAGGTGAGAACTTATTTGCTGACAGTTTTTATTAAAAAATAAATTGTGTCAGAATAGTTGCTTAAAGTTCTAATCAAATTTCTTATTTTTTAGCTAAAATTGATTTTCGTTAAGCATTCTTAAACCATCTATTTCAAACAAAGTTTTTTTAGGTCTTTATCAGTTCATTTTTCATTTGAAGTTTTAAAGTTAAACATGTGGCTTATTTGTTTATCCACTTCTTGAGTCCTAAAACAATTAACAAGGAAAAAAATTTTTATTGAATAAACTTTCAAGTTATTGCACAACAATATTTCTTAATTCGCTACAAAACCAAATGTTTAAACATTCTGACCTAAACTTTATAAATTCTTATTAATCAAGGTTTCATTAAAAAAATACGTGATGTGATTTTTTTTGCTGTTTTAATTTAATCATTTTGCTAACAAAAAAGTTAGTTAGTTTTGCTCCGCCATTTGATAAAAAACTAAAAGTTGAAATTTATCACTAGAAACACGGAAAAATTTATCACATACTGTAACTTATTTATCTTTTTGATTCGCAGAACAAATTTAAAGCAAAGTATTAGCGACTACCCCGACCTGTTTTCGGAGACGTCAAGATATTGCTGATCAGTTAAAAATTGTTATTTGGTATTTTAATGCTTATATAGTCGTACGACTGGAGTTCGGACGGCCAAAAAGAAGATTTTAGTACAGTTATTTTTTCCAAGGATAAATCACTGCGGCTGGAGTCGAACGGACACCGAGTCGATTGTCTTTTCCATTAAACCACGTCTTGTTATAACCGGTCAAAGAGGTTGCCTGAATTAAAAATAGTCAAATTAAAGAGTCACAGCTTTAAAATTAATTTATACGAAAATTAAAAACTGTATTTTTGTGGTTATTTCAATGCGCTACATTGCTACAACAAAAAACCTACAGCAAAAATAGCAGATCAAAAATGGGAGTTAAGAGAATTTTGAAGAAAATTTCTAGCTTACACTCTGCTTTATTCAACGTAATTTTTCTTGTTTAGAAAAAAAATAAAAAATAAATCAACATTAGAATTGAAATATTTTTACTGAAAAGTATTGTTACATTTAACAAATTTGTATACTAACAAGGGTATTTTACTACAGACCACCAAGTCGATGTACAGATAGATCTACTTTGATTTATGCCATTACGTTTGTTGCTTTGTTCCTTCTGTTCTTACTTATGATCGTATTCGTTTTGTTATACAACTATAAGAAACTGAACAAGAGAATTAAAAAAAGCTTAGCAAAAGATCCTGTTATTGAAATGACGGTAAGTTTGGCTTTAAATAATTATTTCTTTGGTCACTGAATGAGTAATTGGACCGTATTGGACCTTGCTTCTTGTAATACAACGTCTATAAGTAATTCATTACTATCTTTGCAAGCTACAACGTACATTGGTTTTATTGCTTCTTTCTTTTTCTAATTCGCAGCCTTAATTATAGTCGTATTTTTATTATGTGGCGGAGCAGAAATAAAAAAAACTGAACTGAACTGGACGATATTGCTCTCAAACATATTTTACGTAAAACTGTAAATAGTCATCAAATGAAAACTGCAAACACGATTTTGGAAAGGTTAGAGCGTTGCTAGAGACAACTTATAAACATGCAGAAGATGTTACAATACTGTTCATAATTTTTTCGATTAAATTATCTAAAAAAAAATTATAAAAAGAAGCAATCTGAAGTTTGTTGTGATTCGTGTATGCCGAATGCGTGGTTGCAGCATGCTGCAACCATAAAGCTCATCGTGTGAACTTTTGTGTGAAAGCGGACACGATTGATGAAACAAAGCATAAGCCGAGCATGCTGCAACCACGCATTCGGCATCCACGAATCACGACAAGTTCTTTGACTGTTGTTTTTTTTTTTCGATCCTGGCACGTAACAAAGTTGTCATCAGCTCAACCATTACATACTGAGCTTTCGGCAAACATAAACTTGAGTTTAATAAAATTGTTGCTAATCAATATCAAACAAAAGAAGTGAGTTTTCAAGCATTGCTAAAGTGTATGTTGTTGATTTTTTTGTTAAATAGCAAGTATGATTGCTCTACAATACGTTATAAAAAAGCTTTATGTGCTATCTTACTAAACAGTAAACTCGTGACCTTCAGAACGCTTCGTATTAAATGCATTATAACAACAACTTCTCTCTTTACAGGAAATGATTTTTTCTGAGTGGGAAGAATTCCTAAAAAAAGAAAAAGTTATACTGACGAAAGAAAATGCAGATCCTTGGCATCCCCAACCAAAAACTCCAGATCAAAGAAATTCTCTTAAAGAGAGAAAAAGGCAAAATACAAAGCTGTTGGATAATTCTGTAGATCTAACAAATAGCTTATCAGTCAATCAATTACCAGTGAACAATAAAAAAGATTGCACCACCGTTCCTTCAATTGGAAATCCAACGTACATCAATCAGAATAATGATAATTGCAATGATTATCAAGACGAAGACGCCAAAGTTTTGATTGTAAATTCGTACACTTTGAAAGATAACTTTAATGCAATTACTGGTGCTCGAACATCTCTTTCCTCTCAAACATCTCAAGATTCCTTTCATGCCATACCATCTTACTTAAAAGAAAACTTTTTATCTGTCGAAAATGCTAATGATTATCTTCAAAAAGATCAAAATTTTCAAAACGACGTCATGCCATATGAAAACCTCCCTTTTTCTACAACTGACACTTCTCTGCCTCCTAGTTACTTGCGTAAAAATGACCTTACTAAAATATAGCAGATGTTATATTAATACACTACGTATTAGACCAATGCTCCCCAATTTATTTTTTAACGCGGGCCACGAGATAGAAGTACCAAATCTGGCCTTTCTTTCAATTACATTAATTTTAAGAGCATATTACAACAATTCCAGCACGTTAAGCAACAGCTAATCTTATTCCAGGAGTACGGACGCCCTCAATCGGGGAGCTCTGTATTAGAATATTCTCTTTTAAATACAATTACGGTCTCGGGCGATACTTTAATAACAAAATGGCTAAACACATTTGTTTTTTTACTTTTAATTGAGATTAATGTTAGTTCATACAATGAAATATTTTACTCGAGCTTTAAAGAACTATTGGAACAAATATTAGATTTTTTTTTAACTATAAAGCAAATAGAGCTTTTCACTTTTTTTATAAGTTCTATAGTTTCGTAATTGTTGCAATCGACTTTTTCAATAACGTTTGTTATATATTGCTATCACTAAATTTTCTTATCTCACAAGTTCATCTATTCTTATTTTAAGTCTTAAACTTTTATGTTTTTTGTAGTTAGTTTTTATCAATAAATTGCTTTATCTGCTTTGTTGTTTTGTGTCCCCTTGATCATCTTTTGTAACGTAAACGTGCTGTCATACTTCGTAAGCTCTGTTTTGAAATCTTGTAGGTTACACGCACTAGGGTATTTAGGGGGCATTATGCCATGGCACCCCTTGTAGATCTTTAAACGTAGGTTTACCATATGCTGAACAGTAATTTTGGTGCCATGGCCTCCTGGCCGCCCTTGGAGATCTTTTTGGAAGAAAAAAAAGACAGATTTGTTGTGCAGACCCTTTTTTTGCTTTCCCAGAGATCAAAAACCTTTGGAGACGAAAATCATGAAATCCGTGATTGATTTAAGGTGAAAATTTTTTTTTAGAGAACACTTCTTTTTTCGGGACAAAAATAAAGTCTGGGACTGATTAGAAGTGAAGGCCTTTTTTTTTAGAGAACACTTCCTTTTTGCGACGAAATTTATCAATTCCCAAACCGATTCAAAGTGAAGACCTTTTTTTACTACCAATTGAATATATTTTTGCACTAAGCATATTTGGTTGTGGTTATATGCCGCCCCCTTTAAAAATCCTCGGTACACCACCGGTTACACGAGATATATAGCCTACTAGGATTTTTGTAATCTTAAAAATTTGCTTTCTCTGATACAGTTGCACGGAAGAGTATCTTGCAGCGGCGTGCGGTGATCTCTGAATCTTGCCATGCAATTTGCATGCCAAAAATGGGTATGTTATTGGTAATTAATGAGCGAGACATGCAATAATTTAGTGGCAGGAAAAAATTTTGTAATTGTAAGATTGTAACTTTTAGTCGTAATGTCATGGTGATTAAGACCAATTTTCGTCCTAGATTTTTGCTAATCTTTCTAAAAAAAGGTCATTATTTCAAATCAGTCTATGATTTCTTACTTTTCGTCCTAAATTCACGGACCTTAAAATAACACAAAAAAAGGGTCTTCGTCTCGGATCGGCCTCAGATTTCATCCCGAACAAGTAATATTTCTCATCGAATTCAACGATATCTACCTTATCACGCAAAAGTTCGTCATGCAATTCCTAAAAATTTGGTCATGCAACTCATGACTTGCATGCACTGACCGCACGCCACAGATATCTTGACAGAAAAATTAAAGAGGCACTTGAGTAAAGGCAGAAATATTTGAATGAAAAAGAGTATTATAACCAGATGCAGTGGCGTACCGAATATTTTTGAAAGGATGGGGCCATACAAACACAATCATATATACTTAGTGGAAAAATATTTTCAAGTGGTAGCTAAAGAAAAAAAAAGATTGAATCTGTCTCGGTTTTGTCAATTTTTCGTCACAAAAATATAGTGTTTTTTAAAAAAAGGATTTTACTTTGAATCTGCCTCTGATTTCTTGTTTTTGTGATCTCTAAAGGGGGGCATGACACAATGGCCTTCCCCTAAATACGCTGCTGGCTGAATGACATTTTCCAACGTTTGTGACCAATCGATCAATCGACTCAAGTTTCCCAGGCCGATTCATAAATGCACAAATTCATCAAGTTCATTTTAATGCTAAATGTTAAATAAGAGCCGATGTTACATAGTTTTTGATAAAAACCGGCCTGATTTTTTTCTCCCCAAGTTTTTAACTACTGATCACTACAAAGACGTCAGCAGTGTGGCCTACTACGAGCAGCTTATCAATAGGAACAGGATTAACAGTATTATTTACATAACTTATATTATAACTTTCATATATTATAAGTTATTACAAAGACGTCAGCAGCGTGGCCTACTAAGAGCAGCCTATCAATAGGAACAGGATTAACAGTATTATTTACATAACTTATATATTATAACTTACATAAATTATAAGTATTATATAACAGGAACAGGATTAACAGAGTATTAAATGGTTTCACGTTTCTTCATAATGACACAAAAACAAGTGCTGGAGGAGTGGGTATTTATATCAAATCACATATTTGCTTTAAATTTAGACAGGATCTTGAAATAAAATGTAGAGAGTATAAATCTATTTGGATAGAAATAGTACAAAATGGTTAAACAAATGTTATTGATGTTATCTATAAACATCCAATTATGATTTTCAAGAATTTCAAAATAATTTCTTAAACACCTTGCACAATTTAAATAAGACCAGATGTAAATTCTATATTTGTGGAGACTTTAACATAAATCAACTAAATTATTACACATCAAGCAATGTGAAATGCTTTACTGATTCAATCATGAGCTTGGGATGTGAAAATGTGATAAAAAAACCTACTAGAATTACAACCCACAGTGCAACACTTATTGACCACATCTATACTGTCACACTTCATTTATAATTTTAATCGTAAGATATAATTTATCCCCGTTAAAAGCAATTCGTAGTTTTACTATAAGAGAATAAATGCGGCTCTTTGAGATATACGTCCAATTTGTTCTATTGCTCGATACATGTATCTTTTTTCTCTTTCGCTCGACAGTATGACGTAATATGTTTTGTTCAAGCTTTGCTATCTCAAACATAGTAGAATATTCGCGTAACGATCTCTCCAGGGAGTTCTGCCTAAGTCTCGCATTTACGAAAAAGTTTACATCACGTGATTTTGGTTTCTATGTAAAGCCGATGCATAGCGAATTATTATGAGATGATGAGATGTGATTTTGAGACGACTCGTGTGGAAGTAATTTGGTTGGGCGCGGGAGGCCCGTTAGTTTTTGTATTGGTCGTCGAGTGTTGAATTTATTTTGTGCCAGTGGTTGGCAGTTGTATTCTACAGAGGTAGAATTATTTGTGTTGATTGAATCAAGTTATAGCGTTGAGTTCGCTTTGCAGTTTGGCAAAGCGTGGAATAGAAGTTTGGTCCGACGTGACTTTTGTAATACATTCGTTGTTATTAGAGACAGTGGTCTCTATTTGTTGTAAAGAAGAGTTTTCAACGAAATCAATCCGAGCTTTCGTTAAATCAACTGTATAAACTATCAGGCTCATAGCAAGACTACTTCTTGAGCCGGAATAAAATAAAATTTAGACACAGCTTTGTTTCAGCGCAGGTATTCGGGTTACCTAGTTCAACTGGTCCTTTGGGATTCCCGAACAAAGTTTGTGACATATACAAACAATTCACAAAATCACATCACTGCTGGGATCTTGATAGATGATATTAGTGATCATCTACCAACATTTATTTCAATAGAAACAAAAAACATTAAAAAAGTAAAGAGCTGGAAAAACATTCAAAGAAAAACACGAACAGCATTGAAATGGAAAATTTTTTAATTGATTTACAAAATTCCTTTTTAAATTGGTCTTGTATCAATAGCACAGTAGAAAAAGATTTCAATAGATTTAATTCTACATTTGAATTAGTTATAGATAAACATGCACCCAAAACAACTATCACAAGAAAACAAAAAAAGTTAAGACAAAAATGATGGATAACTAAAGAATTATTAAAATCAATAAGACACAAAAATAAGTTGTATAAAATATTTATAATAAATAAAACAGAATCTTCTTTTTTAAATTACAAACAATACAGAAACAAACTGAACCATTTATTAGAGATAGCAAAAATACAGTATTATCAAATCTCTGTTATAAAAAACTAAAATGATTCCACCAAACTATGGAAAACTATTCATGAAATATTACAAACTAACACAAAAAAAAACTAACACAAATTTTGAATTAGTCAATGATAAACAAAAAAAGACAACAGATGAACCAGAAATAGCAAACATATTTAATAAATTCTTTAGTACTGTAGGATCCACAATGGCCTCTCAAATTCAATCACCAAAAATGACTCCACCAAAACAAATAAAATGCCCCCCGAGTTCCTTCTTCTTTGGAGAAACAGACCCTGAAGAAATAAATCAGCTGATTACTGAACTAAATGAAAAAACTGCTGTATGAAAAAATGATATTGAGATAAAGTACTATAAAATAGCAAAGTTTGTAATATCTCCAATTATCAGCAAAATGATCAATAAATGCATAAGTCAGGGTTCCTTCCCAGATTGTCTGAAAATTGCCCAAGTAATACCAGTTTATAAAAAAGGATCAAAAACTAACTGTAGTAACTATCGTCCAATTTCCCTCTTATCTCCTTTATCAAAAATCTTTGAAAAAATTATCTCTTCTCGATTATATAACTATATTGAAAAAAAAACAACTTTTATCTGAATGTCAGTTTGGATTTCGACCAAATTATTCTACCTCCCTAGCAATCTCAAATATATTCAATAACATTCTTCTAAATAAAGACGAAGGCTTTTACACTTGCTCCATATTTTTAGACCTCTCAAAGGCATTTGATACTGTGGACCATGCATTACTAATAAATAAATTAAAGAGTTATTATGGCATAAGGGGGACCCCACTATGCTTACTAAACAACTACTTATCTAATCAACTTCAGTACACTTGTATTAACAGTACTATCTCAAGCCTTGAATCTATAACTTGTGGTGTCCCACAAGGATCAGTACTTGGACCACTACTGTTTTCATTATATGTTAATGACATGCATAGGCGTACGCAAGGGGGGGTTTCAGGGGTCAAAACCCCCCCCTTGAAGAATTACGTTCAGCCATATACACATGATAATAAGTAGGCTTCCATAATATGATTTTAGTTTCTATTGTTTACTGCACTTTTTAAACTAAATTACTGCTTGCGCATCAATTTTTGTTATCGCCTAAATTGCGTCAAGTTAGCTAATGTACAGCTGCCACTTGTGAAGAAAACCTTCAAAATTGTAAAATATTGAAAGTTAAGCATTTTATGCTTTGCTTTTGATGTCTATCGTTTTATTACAATGCTTTCCCATGAGATACAAGCCTACTTACTCAGCTGTACATTGATATGAAAAATAAAACAAGTTTTAAGCACCTAAGGAGGATTTGAAAGATTGATTGATTGAACTCTTAATAACGTGACAAAAAAAATTTAAATATGAATTGTAAAATATAATATAAAATAGTTTAATTGATCAAGTCACCATTGTAAAAAGTTTTTTTCTATGAGACGAAGGCTCATAAAACTTTATAAAGTAATAATTGTACACCATAACTAAATAAGAAAATTTTATAAAAATGGTTCTTCGTTTTTACTAAAATTATTTTAATGTGCAGCTAGATAGCGTTTATAGCAGTTGCAATACAGTTTGTTCGATAAAGCAGTTAGAGTTTAATATTTCTAAATCAACCTATCATGCAATTAATTACCATCTAATTTATTAAAATCCCAACTGTAAGAGTATGTTTCGCGAAAGTATGATCGTCACGGGTATCTTATTCAAATAGAAATGAATATGTAGCAAAATATGAGCTATCTTTATACTTTGGTAGTAGCCTACCTGGTATCTGCCTTGTGATTGTAATCATTATTAAAATTGAGTTCGTTCTGAGCTGAATTAATTAAATTGTAACAGCGAGCTTAACTCGAGAAAACTTTTGATATTTAAAGCATTTTTATTTTTTTAGTATTGTCTGTTTTAAAATGTAAAACTAATCGAAAATTTTAGGCAGTTTTACAAGAATGAGCCGAAAATGTTAAACTTGTTAAAATCAAGTAATTTGAAATGGTAAAAATTTGTCATAAAATTTTTTTAATTACGTCTTTTCCAAAATTAAGTTTGTAATTATTTGATTTCCTAAATTCTAACTTTGTTATTAAATGCTGAAAATGGTATTTAAAAATAAATGGAAAATAATCAAAAATTTTACGCTTATGGCGTTTTGCAAAGGATGACGCATGACGTTATTGTTATTGCTCTATTTCTTTGATAGTTAACAATTAACATTATTGCTTTCAAAATTATCAGTTAATATTTTTTGCACTGGTACAAATTTTTTTATCCTGCCATTCGTATTGATAATATACGATTACTCTAACAAGAATTAATTTAAAAGAGATTTCAGGTTGCATAATTTTTTAATCTTAAAAGAATTTATTTAATCATTTAGTCATGTTTCCTCAACAAAAAAGGAGAAAAACTTTGTTAGACTTTAACTTTAAAAAAATTCGTAATAACGACTGCGAAAATGTTAAAAAAAGTATTCCCGTTGATGATTTGGCATGTAGCAAAAATAATCCGCAGAATGTAATAGAAGAACCAGGTGAGACTCCAGACGCAGACAAAGCAACAAAAGATTTAGTTTTACAACCGTCAAATGACATTTCACTTTGTATAGGAAAAACTTATACTCAAGCAGAAAGACTTCGAATGCTAAAAAACATATGGATTCCGGATCAGTCTTTTAATTTTCCAATTACCGCAACCAATCACCGAAATTTACGGTTTCAGCACCGCTGGTTTATTCGCTTCAAGTGGTTAGCGTACTCATATTTAGAAAATGGAGCCTTTTGCAAATACTGCGTTTTATTTGGAAGTAAAGCAGGCAGTGGAGTTGGAAACCAACCTCTAGGAACTTTGTGTGCGGTAAAGTTTCAAAAGTGGAAAAATGCGCTTGAACGCTTTGCAGACCACGAGAGCACAAAATATCACCGCGACAGTGTGGTGGCAGCAGAGACCGTTATGTCAATCTTATCAGGAAAACAAGATAGCATCGAAATTCAACTTAATCAGCAACAGAAGCAAACAATTTTAGAAAACCGAAGAAAAATCACATCAATTATAGAAACAATTATACTCTGTGGTCGACAGGGTATTCCTTTAAGAGGACATCGGGATAGTGGTCCACTCACTTTCGAATCAGAAAAAAATCTAGAAGATAATAATAATGACGGAAATTTGCGTGCTTTACTTCGATACAGAATGAAACATGATCAAGTTTTCAAGAATGATTTTCTTTCTGCCGGACGCAACTCTCAGTATATCAGCCCAAGAATGCAAAACGAAATTATAAGTATTTGCAATGACTTGATACTTAAGCGATTGGTCGATTCCATTAACAGGTCCAGATTTTTTTCTGTATTGGCTGACGAAACAACCGATATATCATGTCAGGAACAATTGACTCTTTGTGCTCGGTACGTAAGTGATGACTTTGCTATTGAAGAATCTTTTCTCCAGTTTGTACCCATAACAGATCTATCAGGCAAGAATTTGGCTTCAACAATTTTGAACAATTTATCGGACATTGGTATTGATGTTTCAAAAATGCGCGGTCAAGGATACGATGGGGCCACAGCTATGAGTGGAAGATTGAATGGTGCCCAAGCCTATATCAGGGAAATTATTCCTACAGCTCTTTACGTTCACTGTGCAGCCCATAGTCTTAATTTGGCTGTCTCTAATTCATGCGATCTCTCGCCGGTTCGTAACTGCATGGGAACAATAGCTTCAGTTTACAATTTTTTCAATGCTCCAAAACGTCAAAACATTTTACGCAAATCTATCAACACGATTTCGTCAACAACAAAAGCTCAAAAACTTGTTCAAATTTGTGCTACCAGATGGGTCGATCGACACGAGAGTGTCAGTGTCTTTTCAAATTTACAATTTGCTGTTGTAGAAGCTCTGACAGAAATTTCAACATGGCCAGACAGAGAAACTTCATCACGAGCTCTACAGTTGCTATCGACAATTAGGCAAAGTGAATTTTGCATTGCTCTCTTAGTTTTAAAAAAGATTTTTGGATACAGTGTTGTTTTCTGCAAAGTTATGCAAAAAAAGTCGATAAACCTTCTTGAGGCCGTCAACATTGCACATGATATTGCAAATGAATTGAAGTGTCTTAGGGAAAAAGCCGAAGATGAATTTCACCAGCTCTATATTTCTGCGCAAGAAACGGCCAAAACCCAAAATTTTATTTTAAAAACACCACGCCTTACTTCAAGACAGACCAATCGATGCAACATTGCTGCTAAAACAGATGAAGAATATTTTAGAGTAGGAATTTTTATTCCATTTCTTGATAACTTTATTGTGACTCTCGAAGCACGATTTACTGCCCACAAATCGATTATTGGTGGATTTCAGTGTTTAATTCCTGCTGATCCAACCATTGGACCAACTCCTCAACAAATTAAAAGTATTCAAGTTTTGGGAAGATTTTACGAAAATGATTTAACGAAATCCTCGGAAGAACTGGTACCTGAACTGATATTATGGTACAGGAAACTTTCTCGGTTGAACGTAGCAGAAAGACCAACTGATGCGTTGAGCAGCATCAAGGAATGCAGTTCCGATGCTTTTCCAAACATATTTACATTAATGACCATTTTGTTAACTCTTCCAGTGACAACATGCACTAGTGAACGATCGTTTTCCACATTGCGCAGACTAAAAACGTACTTACGAAACACAACTGGCACCACTCGAATGAATGGACTTGCGTTGTTAAACATTTATAGGAACTACACGCCTTGCCCTGATGACATAATTAACAGATTAAGTGAAAAAAACAGGCGTTTGAATATAAGCCTGTGAAAAAACTTTAAATATTTGTTAAGTAAGGTTATTTTTTTGTTCATTTGATTTTTCACCTTTTGTTCTCATCATTTATACGAGTTGCTTATGTTGCTTTTAGTTTGGAAAGTTTCTTGTCATATTTGAATTAAATTTGCGTACTCGCACATGCCTTTTCAATAGTTAGTTTTACGGTTTGGTAAAAAGAAATTTATGCTACTGGCTGCAAGATGTTCTTAAAAGCATAACACTTTGTTTTTGAAAGTAGGCCTAATTTTTGAAGTTTTTGCCCATTACCTGGACCACTTAAGCAATCGTTTTTTCGGTTCCAAAACCCCCCCCTTCACAAATTTCTGCGTACGCCACTGATGACATGCCACTAGCTTCCTCATTTAAATCAACATTATTTGCAGATGATACTCTCTCGATGATGACAGGATATGATTTAAATAAATTACAACAAGTAAATCAAAATCTAGCTTTAATTGAAAATTGGCCAAGATACAACAAATTATCACTAAATTACAATAAAACAACATACTTATTGTTTACAAAAAAAGGTAAGATAGAAACAGCAATTTTAATGTATCTATAAATAAGATAGAAATAAAACGTTCTGATTATATAAAATACTTGGGAGTATATATTGATGACAAAATGAATTGGTCATATCACATAAATCACCTAACACAACATTTGCGAAAATCTATTGGTTTGATATGTAAAATTAGGCATTATGTTAATGAAAAAACCACAAGAATGCTATACTATGCTCTTGTCTATTCTCATCTTTAATATTGCATAACCAGTTGGGGTTTTGCTGATGCTTTTTACATGAAACCTCTAAATACTTTACATAACAATGTACTAAGAATCCTAGCTAACTGTGGTTATAGAACAAAATTATCTCCTGTCTATAAAGCACAAAATATTCTTAAATTAGAAGACATACATAAACTGGAAGTAGGTAAACTCATGTTTAAAATTATCAATAATGGAAAGCCACAACAATATAGAGTTTTATTTACTAAGTCTAGAGAAATTCATAACCACTCGACTTGACAAGCAAAAAATGAGAGTATTTATATCTCACAAATCCAAACTAATTCTGGAAAAAATCAATTCAATATGCAGGAGCAATATTGTGGAACAAAATACCTAATTCCATTAAATCTCTTTCTTTTACTTATTTCAAAAAAGAATATAAAAAACAACTAATATGGAAATACTAATAGAGTACTAAAGTGTTATTTCTTGTATGTTAGATAAAGATCAAAAATTTAATCTCATCTAGTTGGAATATGCACAAAATGTCTCATAATTTTAGAATAAATCATATTACTTTAGAATTATTGTATCAGTTGTATGCTATATTATTATGCTTTACAATAATACTGAGCAAAAAGCTTCAAATGTTATAGTTCAAAGATTGCAGTAACAATATTGTAATCATTTCAGCAGAGCATTCTGCAATTTTATCAATGATTTGATTTTTGTTTGATTTGATTTTTATTGCAATATCTTTTTCAGTAGCAATTAGCATAAGTAACTCCAAGTTATTTTGGGTGAGTGAAAACTCCAGCCTTGCGTTTTAACAATCTTTGTGTAGAAAAAAAATCTTTCACATGTGCACTGTGTGATGCTTAGTGTTTTATAAATTTATATGCTGCATATTAATTTTCATATGCAGTTACTCTGATAACAATGTGAAAGCACGAGAAACAATTCTTACATGTTGTCTTCTCAGATGATTTAGCAACTTCTGTATACTCCTCTGACTCCAACCTGTCCGAATCATTTTCATTGTCATTCATATTCTCTAGCAGTCCCTTCTTCAGGTCTTTGTAGCTCGATGCAAATGAAACCAGTTTATCCTGTAGTACCACTCTGTCAATTTCTGGTACTGCATTAGCAATCAAACTTAACTCGACGTTTTGTGAAGATGCCAAGATTTCAGAAAGCCTGTTTCGATTAAAGCAGGATATCTGCTTATAGAGTTTCTCATGAGACAAGACACAGCATCAGTTACTGCATTATGGTATGAAAACTCAAAATTTTTCTTCTGCTCTGTGATACTTTCTAGTGCTGAGCGACTAGATCTGATAATTGAGAAACTCTAAAGGACAGAAATGTTTACCTCTTTTAATTAAAAATTTGCATGAACAACAAAATTAGATGTTGTTTTAAAGAATATCACTAAAATTTCTTGAGATTTTTTCAACATTTTTAATTGCTTTGTTAATCATAGGCTAATGTTACGTAATGCAAATCGCTTCTTTGTGAATTTTTGTGACCTATTTAGAAAATTAGATTAATTTTTTTGTGACTTATTAGAAATGCAATGAGTCGCAGCTGCCAACAGCGAGGAAATGTGATAAAATTGACGCCTTTAATCGATCAATCAATTTATAGATTTTAAATTAACTGCACCTTCTAAAACAGGGGTGTCCAACCTTTTTGAGCCGAGAGCCATTTTGACGCACAAAAAATATTGGCGGGCCATACAAAGAAAACACCCCATTTTTTGCATCAAAATTATAGTGATCTCTAAAAAAAAAAAAGGTCTTCACCTGAAATCAGTCTCCGATTTGCTACTTTTTGCATCAAAATCAAAATCATAGATCAAAATCATAGTATGGGCTCCAAAAAAACACTGTGCGGGCCATTCAAAATCTTTACGCGGTCCAAACTCGAAGAAAAAAGGGTATTTACATAAAATTTGTCTTCGACTTCTGCCAAAATTGACAGGACAGAGGGCTTCAAAAAACACTACGCGGGCCACAGGTTCGACGCCCTTGTTCTAAAATAACTTAAATACATCGTCCTAATTTAATTAATCCCTATGTGACCTCATTTTGGCTGTGGTCTGTATACTGTAATAGCATGAAATCGAATTTTACTGTTAATTTTGTCGTCGGCTACGTGGCCCAATTCGGATTTATTATAAATAGAGTGAGAGATCGCTCTTATGACACAGTAACTAGAATTTGGCTCAGAGAACGGTGACCATGTTTGCTGAATGGTAAGGTGACCATTGTATTATTAATTTTTGCTGTATAGTGTTGACTGCGTGAGTGCAAACCGCAGATGAAAAATAAATTCAATCCTTCCTCTCGTGCAACTATAATTTTCATTATCGGGCGTCATAAGGTTACGCATATTTAAGTAAGGGTGGTTGTGACTTGGAGGAGGGATTTCGCCGACCTTATTAAGACAAGTTCGGCTTTTCAAGGATGGTTATAGTTATTGAATTCCGTTTTCATCGTTGAACACGCCGGCACCTTTCGGCGAGTAGCGGATTGAGTCTTTCCTTCAATAACAAGAATTTAATCTCTTTCTCTCATCAACAAAATTTTGAATTTATAAGTAGTGTTTCTAACAAAATTTGAATTTATAATTTGGTCTTTGAACCAGCTAAGCTTGCATGATATTCAGGCCTGATTTATGCAAATAATCTGACACTGATATGGTAATATCAAAAATTCGGATAAATGTAAATACTATTAAGATAGTTTCAAATTCAAATTTAAGGTGCAGTGAGCATACACATAATAATGTCCTTTGTTATATTCTGTACAATGTATTGTTTATATGTCCTATAACGTATATTTTACTGCTTCCTTTTTGTCAACTTTTAATGCTCTTTTGTTTTTGATTTGTGCTGTTTCGGCTGAGAAATATAAAAACATACATACATACAAATTTGCGCAAGTTTTCACTAAATTTCTGTTCTTCATAGCAAACTGATCCTTTGAAATCAGGTGTTTCACTTACTTGCTGAAGAATGATCAGAAGGACTGAATGAAATTCTGATGACTGATTTGTGTAGCTGCCAAACAATTTTGAAAGTGCTCTACCTCTATTTGACCACCTCGTTTGACCAATGCGCACTAGTCCTTGCCGTTTCTTCTATCCTGGTTTTATATGTTGTTTCCAGACCTTCATTCTTTTGTAAAAATCGTTAAAAATTGTAGATAGCTCAGAAAGCAGACCAAAAAGACCAACTGCTGCAACACACACACTGTTTGCATCACTGATCACCAGATTCAGAACATGTGCATACAGAGATGGCTTTACGAGATGGGAGACCCGGTGCGAGAAAAGTAGGGGGTCACTTTTTAGTGTTCCAAAGCAAAGCAGCAAAGCGATCTTTACAAAAAGGTTACTGTTTTAGGGGGGCCATTTTTCAGTGTATCAAATAAAGTGATTTAAAAAAAAAGATCTTTATTTTAGGAATGCCGCAGTCCTGGTCCTACTATGAAGAAATAGAGCAATATTTTGCGTAAGAGGGGTCAATTTTTGATGTTTTTTAGTAACTCCTACTAAAGCTATCACTGTGTGTATAGCACCAAATATTAATGTAATTTGGGAAAGTTGCTTTCAATGCTTAGCCCATTAAGTGCGAAATTGAATTTTCGCTATCTGAGTTACAGTGCGTATTTAATTTCGCGTCTCGCTTTTTTTCTCGTCTCTATCGATTAATTATAATTGCTGTTTCGAGCTTCGCGGGGAAAGTCCCGGACGTCAAATCAACTTGCTGCGTTTTTTTTATTACAGCTCTTTGGAAAAAATTATTTATACTGAAATATACGAATCGCAAAATAAAAATGCGACGAAGTGACTTTAATTTGAAGCGAAATACAAATCCAAACAAAATAGAAAAAAAAGCGCAAAAATAAACAAATTTGAACAATCAATATGTCAAAACAGTGTGATAAATTTCTTCATCATTGTGTTAACCAGGGGTGGGATTCAAATTTCTTAAGAACAGGTTCTAAGGAGCTGCAAACTTCAGATCGTATATACATATATATATGATAAAATTAAACAATTAAGTTGTTACCTAATGAAGTAACCACAATAGAAAAACTTTCTATTATGGTTTTTTAATTCATTTGTGCAAAGTGAATGCACTAATAGTCTGTATATAATAAACTGTCCTTAAATAAATAAAATAAGCATTTTGTTTTAATAATGAATTGCTTGCTGCAGACATTTAAAAAAGTTAAGAAATATAACAAGAATACTTTTCTTTTTAATCATTTAATTGAAAAAATATAAACAGTCTTTCATTTTGTCACTTCAAAAAATTTCCAAATTGCCACCTGGTTTGCATCCATAGTCTTTAGGTTATTTTTTTGCCCTGTTGTCATCAGCACTGTGATTTTTTCTGAGCCATGTTTTCACTGAAGGAGTTGGATTCCATAAATCTAATGGAAGACCGATGAAGTTTATTATCATTAAAGTTGATACTTTTTTCACTAAGAGATTATTTCTTTTGTCTCGTAAATAAGATTCATTAATGAAAACCCTCGTTCTGCTTCTGCCGAGCTGATTACAATTATATTGATAATGTTTTTGGCGCTCTGTACACTCTGGAATTAAAACATGTAAACTGCTGTTAAGCACATTTTCTACAAAATCTCTGAAACCATTAATACTCACTTCATGATGTAGAAATTCATTAAGTTTTCCAATTTTATTTTCTGCTGCAACCCACGGTACAATGGATTCTTCCAAATTCCAGGTGTTTTGATTCAACAAGTTAAATAACTCAAGCACGTTTTCTTGCTCTGTGCTTATAGTTTTAACATGATCATCGGCAACCAGTCTTTTTTTCATATTTTTTATTATTTCATCTAGTAACATTTGACGAGGTAGGCTAGCAAATCTATGATTTTCAAAAATTGGATCTCTTTGAATGCATCAGAAGCAACCCTTTCATCAATTTCTTTTTCATATCTTTCCATGTTGTCTTTAAGTAATTGAAATGCTTTAATAGACCTCTTTATGAGGTTTTCTGCTCTGAACAAACCTGTGCCTCTTGCTTAGAGGGCATTACTAAGCAATGAAATTTTATGTAAAATATCAGTCATTCAAGCTAGGTCCCTCAGAAAATTTTGTTGCAAAGACGGGCAGCTATTCTTGAAAATTGTGTGTTAGATGTGAAATATCTGTATAGGGCCGGATGTGTACACCACATAGCTAGAGCCGACCTTAAACTGCATGATGCCCATCTCGGGCCCAATACTCTACCAATTTTTAACATTTGTTGTCCGAGTTCCTGAGAAATATTGAAGAGTTCCGCTTGATTTTTATTTGACTTGTGAAAAATTGTGTACATTTTGTCCATAAATATTTTACAGTGGTTCACTTGCTTGATGTCATACACAGAATCATCCAATACCAGCTGTAATCGATGATTAAGGCAATACCAGATAACTATTTTAGGGAAATTTTCTTGAAGCCTTGTGCCTACTCCAGAATTACTGCCAAGCTGCCAAGCTTGCTCCATCGGAACAGAAACTAATTAAATTTTGTTTTAGATATTCATTACTAAATCCAGCAGAATTTAAGCTATCTAAAATGGTATTATAAATTTGTTAAGTTCTCTAACTTTCTAACTCCACCAAGTCCAAAAAAATTGTTGGTAAAAAGTCTTCATTTTCAATCTTTACAAAAATTATAAGTACAGACTTGCTAGAGATGGTTGATGCTTCATCTATAATAATACATATTTTTCTATTTTGTTCAGTGATTTTTGCAAATACTTTACTTTTTATTTTTTTGGCAATGTGATCAACTATTTTGACCGCAGTTTTACGAGAATGAAGTCCATGACCCATGTCCACTCATTTTTTATTTGTAGCTCAACCTCATCCTCAATATCGGAAAATGGCCGGTTTCGCTTTACCAAACTATACACTGTATTGAAAACCCTGCATGTGGATTGAATACGTTTCTGATTTAATGCAACCATGCATTTTGTAATCTGATCATTTGCACGATGTTGCAGTTGCTCTAAGCAAATACGATGTGTTTTTGAAGAAAAATGTTCTTTCATTTTTTTTCGAAGAGATGCTTGCTGGACTGTTGTATCTTTTCCCGAAGCTGAAATGCTGCAGTTTTTCCATTCTAGTGACACATGATATCCTTTTTGTGTGTAAAGAGTCTATATAGTTTTGCACAATGATTACAGCCGAACTTTTTATTACGAACAATTAATTCCATCATATTTTTTTCTGAAATAGTCATATTGTTTATTGCTCCAGCAGTCTGGAATAGCATCTGTCTTATCACAACATTGCAGGTCATTTGTTGCACCAGCGTTTTCCGCATCTATAACGGCATTGGATACGGACATTTTATCTTTAATTGACTGTTGTTCTAAAATTTAGATTCTAGAGATTTTTTTTGCAAACCCAAGCCCAAGTAAACTTTGTTTGCCTCTTCATTTTAGGCCTGAATCCTGGAATAAAAAAATTCAATAATATTCTGTCTAAAACCAACCCAAAAACACAGTGGATTCACATTCAGTTTTTTATGTATTATATAATGTATGAATAATTAACTAAACTACATCTAGATTCTTGATCTAAATCAGTAGATTTTTTAAAATTTTTGACATATTTCTAAGCCTTCTGCCCAGTTGACCGAAACTAGATCTACATATCAAACATTATCAATAACTCAAGAATGGATCTAATAAAATTTTATAACTAGGGCTGGGGAGCCACTGTAGAAGAGCACTAGCTCCGGCTCCGGCTCCAGCTCCGGAGCTATCAAGTACTCATTCACTAGCTCCGGCTCCAGCTCCGGAGCTATCAAGCGCTTATCCACTAGCTCCGGCTCCGGCTCCGGCTCCCCAGCTCGGGCTCTCCAGCTCTTTAATAAACAAGTAGTTTATCATTTAGTGTTTAAATCTTTTTTGCAATAAACTATTCTATTCGAACAAGAATCACCACTTCTGATCTTTACAATTATATTAATCAAATCTGAAAGCGAGACCAAGAAATATAACTAAATGAAAATCAATTGTAGCGTTATCTAAACAATGAAAAGGTTAAATTGTAACTACTATGAATTGTAAACTACGCAGTGACAAACAGCTACACTTTATCTCTTTAGTGAAAAACTTTAGAAGCACATGTGCGCGAAACAAAAAACTCCCAAGATATTTAAATCACGAGGTAATAAGCGAGAACGTTTGTGACGAAACATTAAGGCAATAAAAAAGATTGAGTCAGCCAAATCTTCACTCTACAATTCCAAGAGATAAATTTATGACGTAACAATCATGAGAAAATTGAACCAAATAAAAAATTTAAGTTATCCAATTCTCACGGCTACATTATGTTTTAGTCATATAAAATTTGAATAATTATTTACTCTTAATTATTGAGTGTTTAAATTAATGATGGGAATGGGATGATGCCAAATTTTTTTTTTTTTGACTCCGATGCCGATTTCAACTACATTTTTCGATTCCGATTCTTCTTAGTCAGAATTCACCTTGTTTCTTATATGAGGCTAACAATTTTTTAACGGTAATAAACTAATTAGATCAATACAAAATATAAAAAGAAAACAAAAAACACACTTAAAACTTGAAAAATTCTATAAAACACAAACGTTTACAGAATCAATAAATTGTTTGTTTACAATTTTTTACCCCTATTTTACCAAAAGTTTGAATGAACAAATAACACTTATAGAACATAACATCATTAAATAAGTATAACTAAAATTTTAAATAAAAAAATAAACATTTCTCTTTGTTTTTTCAATATTTAACATATTATTTTCGCTACTTTTTACCCCACGAGGTTTCGAGATTATTGATCCATTAAAAATTATAATTAAAATAGATTTGAATGACGGTTTACATAATTTCAACAACCGGTTCGGCGAACTCATAATATTTTAAGCAACGGTTCGTGCGAACCGGTCGAATCGGCCGAATCCCACCACTGGTTGTAACGCTTCTCTCAAACATCCAATCATCTTTGTTCAGTTTTATAACAAAATCAGTTAAATTTTTCTTTTCTTCATTTCGACGTTTATCTCCTGACTAGTGTTGGACGAAAAGCTTAGAGATGAGTTTTTTGTCGGCTAACTTTTTTGCTTGTTGTTTCTTTTTTCTTTCTTTTATATTTTTATTTTTGTGTAATCATTTTTTTTTCTGTGCAACTTCTTGTTTATCTGTACATAATAATCTCTCAGTGGAGTTTAATACAAACAAATCTGCAGAGAATCAACGATAAAAAAAGCAAAATTTTTTTATTTCCTGCAACATTTTTCATTTTATTTTTGAACGAATTGAAAGGTTTCAGAATAAAAAAATTTTCATGTCTAATTGAAGTAGCATTTTTTTAATGAAAAAAACTATATGATAAAAATCTAAATGAGAGAAATAAGCAATTTCTTATATTTCTGCTCTATTAGTGTATAGTTATATTATATTTAAATACGAAAAAACATATTTTACAAAATTTTTTAAATCAGAGTAAAAAAAAGATAAAATATTGTCCAAATAATACCAATATAAAAAAATCATTTAAGCCAGCATTTTTTAACCTTGTTAAAATCACTCGTAAGGATGAATTTCTTCATTTTTTGGAATATAACAGGGTTTTTTAAACTGGGGTCCGTGATGACTGCACAAGGGGTCCGCGACGACATCACAAAATTTTTCAAACATATATATTTGGAAAGTAATCCGTATTTGGTGACTCCATATGAAATCACTTTTTTTTAGAGAACACCTTGTGTTGGAGACAAAAATCATGAAATGGGTGACTGATTTGAAGTTCAGTTCAGTTCAGTCGTTTTTTATTTCCGCCACTTGTCGAACAAAATACTTACATCAACGTAATTACACCACGAAAAAAGGGACATGCAACAAAACGAAACAACGTTGTAACATGCAAAAACTCAATAAACTACACTAGCAAAGGTAACGGCTTGCATGGTTGCATCACCTAGAGAAAAAATAGATATACGAGTATAAAAAATTTTAAAAAAATGCCTAAAACAAAACAAGACGATAAAAAAAATGAATAAAAACAAAAAAAAAAATTAAAACAGCCTTTTTTGTTATTATAATATTATTTGCTGGCATGTAACCCCAGCACAGGGAGGCTTTCAGGTACTACACCTTGCCCAAGGGTGACCTGGAGGAAGTTGTAATTGGGTATCCTCATTCATCCCGACTTATCAGTTGATAAGCTTACAACCGGATGCAGTTTACACTCATACCCGAGAGAAACATATTTATAGACAAGACATGTTTTTGTAACACATTTATTTTCGTTTAAAATTCTTTAAACGCATTATTTAAAGTTCCAATATGAGTTTATTTTAAGACTCTGTTGGCATTAAACTTTTTTATCCGGTCAATTGTTAGAAAAAAAAAAAGTTTGTCGAGTTTCAAGACTAGTTTAATACAATTTGGGATTAAGCGATTGTTCCAAGTGCATGTAGAGTTGAATTCTTGAATTGATGTCGACGATGACCTGAAATATAAAAAGAAAACAGCAGCAGGCAGGAAAAAAAAAGTTTTTTTCTATGTTGCAGGTACGGCACTATGTTTACGTAGATTCGTCGGGTATTACGCCAGTTAGATAATAAATTTTTAGTTTGTTTTTGAAAGAAACTAATGTAGAGCAGTTTTTAATTTCTTGTGGCAAAGTATTCCAAATTTTCGGTCCAATAAATTTAATTGATTGTTGGCAGATTGTTGTTCTAAAACACGAAGAAATAATTTGACTATCACTTCTAGTTTTAATTTGACATGGTTTGAGCTGAAATAGTTGTTGAATTGGAATAGGAAGAGTGCGTTTTTGAAATTTATACATTAAAATTGCAATTTCACTTTCATACAACTGCTGTATATTTAAAAGCTCGTTTTTGATCATAACATTTTTTACACAGCCTCTCCGTTTTATTCCATACATGGCTCGAATAAATTTATTACAAATACGTTGAAGTTGATTGATTTTTGTGCGATTTCCAAAGCACTAGCTGGTGATACAATATCTTAGATGACTTAATAATAATGAATTGTAGAAAATTAGCATTGCTTTAGTGGTAAGACACGGTTTTACACGCATAATACTTCCTAGAGAAGAACGAATTTTTCGTTTTATCGTATTCATGTGCTCTTTCCAGCTTAAATTTTCATTAATTATTACACCCAAAAAGCGAATTGATGAAACTTTTTCAATAGTATTATTTCTAAAATGTACTTCGAACGATGTATTTGAGACGGAATAATTACTTTTTCTAGGAGTAAAAAGTAGATATTTAGTTTTTGCAGAATTTACTGTTAGTTTATTCGCAGTCATCCATTCATCAATATTTTTAAGTTCAAGATTAGTTTTTGAATAGACTGATTGTATATTTTTACCAGTAATAAAGATGTTAGTATCATCAGCAAACGATACATCAAACGTGAAATCCAAGCAGTTTCTAAAATCGTTTACATAAAGTATAAATAAAAGAGGACCCAAAATTGAGCCTTGAGGTACCGAGCTGGTGATTGGCTTTATAGTTGAAGAAAGACAATTATTGAATTGCACCTGTTGCGTGCGTCCTGATAGATAGCTTTTAAACCATTCGAATGCAGTTCTTCGAATTCCATAATAATTCAGTTTATAGAGTAGGATGTCATGGTCTATAATGTCAAAGGCTTTGGAAAGATCCAAGAAAACACCAATTGTTAACAGTTTTTTTTCAAAAGCATCTGCTATGTTGCTAATAACTAGTGTGGTAGCATGGCTTGTGGCATGACCTGGGCGAAATCCAAATTGTTCTGCATTAAGAATGTTGTAGCATTTCAAGAAGTTGTACAATCTTTTATACATGATTTTTTCCAGAAGTTTTGAAAACGGTGAAAGTAAGTTAATAGGCCGATAGTTAGATAGATTTTTTGAATCGCCTTTTTTAAAAATAGGAACTATTTTTGTTTTTTTGAAAGCATCTGGAAATTTGCCTTGGAGGAGTGATAAATTGAAGATATAGCTAAGTGAAGTGAAGACCTTTTTTTAGAGACCACTATGTTTTTGGGAGGATTTAGCGTCCCGGTCTGCCCCTTCAAAATTATGGTAACCTTATTTGTAGGCCATTATCTTTCCTCGTTGGTTGGTTAGAAAATTGACGTGACATAGGATTGGGAGCCGTGAAAAAAAAGATTAGCAAATAGGGTCCGTGGCCTAAAAAGTTTGGAAAACTCTGGAATAAACTATTTACAACGACTGCAAAAATATTCAAACCCATGTGTAATGTATGAAATATTCTTTGCTCATTTGCTAAATGCCAACACAGACTGTTAAGTTTAGAGCAGAGTCGTACATCAAAGCTAGATACTTAAACTCAAGTGGTCCAAATTGGATTTTAATTATGATCATAATTTTGTAGTTATGATTTTTGGTTGGGGACAAAAAGAGCAATTTTATTTGATAAAAGAGTAAAATATGCAAAAAAAGCTATAAGTCAGTGATTTAAACCATATGTTTAAAAGTTTGAAAGAAAATTTATATGTGGTCTACTGCCTTTAAAGCAGACCTATGGAGCTGGAGCTGGATTCATAAATTTTATTGGTAGCTCTACATCCATGCTTTAAAAATTCTGTTGTTTCCTTGGAAAAACAAAATACAGTATTTTCCTTTCCTTGGAGGTATTAGCAAGCAGCTCAAAATTTCAGTCATATTTTTGAATAGAAAAATAAAAAAAACAAAATAAAAAATTTCAATTGAGTAGCAATATCTTGGCATTTCCGAAAGCAGGTCTGAGTAATCGTTTGATGGTTGCCCAAATTATAACAACGTTTTCCCAACGTTTTCCTGCGAGTGAAACAGATAAATAATGATAACAAAAAAAACTAACAAAAAAAGTACTGGCAGCATACAGTAAGAAACAAGGTGCATAACTTAACGAGATGGTTTTGAATGATCTTGGAGACGAACAATCGGATGCATATCATTGTCTGAATTGGCTTCTAAGCTTGATAATTACAGCGACTCGAATGGCAGTTATTTTAAGCTTTTTAATGTCACGATTGTGACGTATTCGCAAGCGTCAGACAAAATTCTACGATCATAAAGCCAAATGATCTTTCTACAGTCGCAGTTTGATATTATAGCTCTTAGTTATAATCACGGAATTTCTCATGACTAGTTATTTTAAAAACTCTGGTCACACGCTATGTTAATTTCGTGATATCTTTCTACAATGGTAAAGTCTACTGTTCACAGTAAAATTCTCAATTCTACTGTTTGACAAGCGTTAAGAATGGCATTCTGTTTAAAACATGACAGATCAAAACTCTCTTCAATAAAAATCAAAAGGCAGGTTTTTCAGATCAATTTAGACAAGGAGTTTTTGTAAATAAGAGCAGTTAGAATAATTCAGGTACAAAACAAGTGCTTCTAAAAAATCATAGTACAAAAAAACTTTAAAAAAAGTGAAGTTTTTTATCTAAAAGTTTTTTTCAAAATAAATTTGAACGTTAATTTAAATTGAACAAAAGGAAAATTTGGAAAGAAGATGTTACTAAGTTAATTGTAACTCTCATTCTTTTTAGTGAAAAGGTTTTAAACAACAAATGATTAAAAAAAAACAATTATTTTTTTGCCTTGTTTGTTTTGTTATTAGTAAATTGAGAACTTCATCTAGTCTAAATTAATTGAACCTGACCAAAAAGATAACAAAACTTATTTGAATTTTCTTTATCTGTTACCAAATTTATATATGATATATAAATTTGGTAACGATAAGATATATAATATATCTGATCGTTTTTTGAAAAAAAATATTCTAATTGTCCTTGATTTTTTTAGAGTCTAAAAAGTTTCTCAACTTAATCACAACTTTATAAGTTTTATTTGGAAACGAAAAACGAAAGTCAAATGTTTATAACTTTTACGCGTTTAAAATCACATGTTTAAAACGATTATGATGATTATGATGGATTCGGAAAAATCTCTGTAATAATGCAGAAAAATAACGTCATAATTTGATATCGCATTTATAAAATCTAAAGACCATTACATTGACGTTTCAAATGTTTTGTTTTCAGCACTATTAAGATTGTTCGTGTAGTAAATACTAAATAATACTGCGAGTGTGTTGCGAAACACAATATCGCCCTCACGGGCTCAGTTCCTATTGGACGTTTTGACAAACTTTCACACTGTTCTCAAATATGTGTTATATCTATTTGGTCATTTTGGGGATCATCATCGTCTCTTCATCGCCAGAGCAAGTTCATGGGACGAATACGACATTTGTCGACCCCGCCGTTTGTTATAAAACAAACGAAAAGGATGGTGATCAATGTAACAGTTGCTTGATGAAAACTAAAGCTTCGCCTTCTAACCGATCAAGAGGTTGAATTTTTTCAGTTTTTTTTGTCTGTTGGCTTTATTCCATTGTAACTTTTAATATAATTTCGTTTAGGAGAGTTTTTCTTCAACTATATTCACCGAATCAAAACATCTTTCAATCACGTCGGAAATCAAACCTTTTCTTGGACAGATTTTAATTATCCTCAGATAGATCTCTCGCATGTGAAAGTTACACTCGCTGTCTGGAATGAAAAAACACAAGTGTAAGAAATATATTAAATAATTATATAGTAATTCCAGGGTTCCTGCCTTTATTATTTAAGGATTAAATTCAGTAGTACACCGTGTAAAATTCAACATTATTTTTTTGAAGTACAATAACATACGAGCGTAAAAAGCTTATTATAATAGATTGCTAGAAGTTGAATCTACGTCAGATTTAGTTGCTTGACATTCTTTCTTATTCATCGACTTGCTCTGGTTTAATAATTTTTCTTGATTTATAAAAGTAACAAAATTTTCAAAAAAATAATTAAAATCAAGAAAACTTTACCTGCGTTTACTTAATGAACGCTGCCAAGCCAACAAGTGACATTTGAAGCTACAGCTATTTAACTTATGCAAAATTGGAACTTTTCCAGGCTATTAAGATATAATATTTGTTTCTTGTTTATCCTAAAATTAACTTTAAGCTAAAGCGCTCAGACCAATTTTAACAAAAAATCTATTTTAATAACAAAGCTAAGGCGTCGGCTTCTTATTTGAACACAATCAAAGCGCATTAAACAATACGGGATGGGACGATTTGGCCCAGCCGTTTTGGCGCCAGCCATTGTGGCAGTGTGTCGTTTTCTTATTTGTAAAAGCTTAAAAAGGGTTAGAGTTTACGGTTTAGGGGTTAGGTTAGGGTTAGGGTGATTGATTATACTGTTTTATTCAAACCTTTTTGCTAGTTTCAAATAGACTGGCGCCAAAACGGCCGCGACAAAACGGCTTCGCCAAATTGTACCCTACCCTAAACAATACACTTTTCACGACCCCCTGCGGCTCTGCAAAAACTTTTAAACACATTAAAATTAAAACAGTCGAAACAGCCTTGTTAAATGCTTGCGAGGTTGTTACATCATAATCGTTGATAACATCTGGTAAGCCTACAGTTATTTACTTGATCTCAGTTAAAGTCGGCACTTTCTTTTATTTTTGCTTTACTGATTTGTTAACATAGTAATGATTAGAATCAAAATCCGAATTAACGAGTAAATTTTAATATGTTATGAAGCAAATCTTTGATTTAAAAAAATTTGGAAAAATTACTTTGCTATTTATTTATCTAATAGCGTCCTAACTAAACATTGAAATTTTTTTTATCAAAACTTTTGAAAAAAATTCGATGAAAAATGATTTTAATTCAAAATACAAAAAAAATTCAAAAACATAGAAAATACATGAAATATTTTTAAATTCAGTGCACCCTTACGAGAATTTCAATTTTTGTTTCTGAATAATTGTTTAGAGCCCATCCTACACCTGGTTGTTGTTCAATTTCTTTACTCGATGGTCAATGTAAACTGGCCCAGTGCCTGACCAGCAGCAACACAACTGTCGTAATTTACACTTACAAACAAATGAACGTGATGAAAACAATGTCGATTCCAAAAACAGTTAAATGTAAGCAATGTGTTTGCATTTTCGAAAATATTATTTTGACACTATTTATATAAATAAAATATTCTTTAAATATTTTTAAAATTGTTCAATCTTTTAGTTTAAATGATGCACCGGAAGATTGCAAAATTATTTTTCAATGCCCGGTGTACGATTAGCAACAATTCAACATAATTGTCTGCATCCTGGTCGAGGGTTAGGAGCGCCGTGAATGTGATCAGAAGGTCTGGGTTCAAAACCTATGCGCGCCGTTCTGTTGTGTCCTTGAGAAAGACACTTTCCCCTGATAGGCGTCTTGGCCATCAGTTCTGAATTCAGTCACACCTCTATAAAACTAAAAAAACAATATAAAAATTTCAACCGGACAACAATGCGTTTGGCATCTTCGTAAGCAGGTCGGGGTAATTGCTTGCCCTGTGTATAGCGCCACCGTCGCTTTCTTACGAGTCAGGAGGATAAATATAGAAATTTTTAAAAAACGAGACGAAGAAAAATTGAATTGAAAATTGTAATGTCTACCCATTTTTTGCAAAATATGACCTATTACAATTAGCTTAAACTGAAGCATAAAAAAGTATTGCAATCCACTAAGTGTTTAAAAGCATTGCAGTCTTTTTATCTGTGTTTGAGGAATATTAGCGGGATAAAAAATTTTATGAAGCTTTACTACCAATACCAAATCTATTTTTTGAAGATCATAACGTTTTGCGTTCAGGCAAAACAAATTCCTCCACCCGGTCAACTGTCAGGTATTTCACAATCTGCTCTGATAAAAATACAACATGGAAGACACGTTTCAACTGCGAGTGCGCCGTGTACGACAGCGAAACTGGGATACTTTTTCCCGAAAATCAAACATCGCAAATAGAAAGGGAATCTTCCGAAGGAGGAATGTGGTTTTTTGATAATCAACCTCAAAATTATCAAGTTTGTATGTTCACAATGAGCAAAGGTAAAAAATATTCTTTTAAAAAATCGTATTCAGTAATTTTTAAACGATGCCAATGATAATTGATATGGAGTTTTCAAACTTTTAAGTTTTAAATAAATAAAAAGTTTTTATTCTTTTGTAGCATATTTTATTTATTCCACATCATCAAAGTCAGAAGCACTACCAGGGTTTAAAACAATTTGAAAGATAAAAGAATTAACTAAAACAAAAAATTTTTCCTTTCCCGTTCAAGTAATACTTATTTACTTATAGAGTCAAGTGAAGACCAAAAAAAAAAAAAGTTTCAACATCCGCTTTTTCCATTCTTTTAACACAGATTTCAACCGACTACGGCCCACAAATTCTATAAAATTTAAAAATTGGTCCGCAGGACAGACGAGCTTGGACCACTCTGATCTAAAGCATCAGAAAATAAACTTGTAAATTTGACAACAGTTTGTTCATTTTTTAAATCAACGAAAATGTATGCATATAGACAACTACAGCCGACGTTTTTTTTTTCTGATAACACGCACGCATTTGCCATTTCGACTAAAATCATGATTAGCACGCAAATAAGTTATGTCGTCATTGTCTTGAAATTGGTTATACTTGCATTTCAAAGCAATCAAATCACAAAACTAATAAATCAAGAAATAGCATCTACAACAAGTTTTATTCAATAATGCCAACCTGAATTACAAGTATTTTAGGAGACGTTATGAAAAGAGGTTTATTGGCCAACGACAGCTTAGCAATGGATTCGGTCGTATTCAATAGAGGTGTCTTCCACATGACCGGGTTTTCCTGTGTAAATGGAACTATAACCGATGAAATTGTCGGCCAAGACGTTAACTGTTCGATGAAAAGTTACAAAGGATCGGAAGTTTTCAGCATTTCATCTGACGACATTCGTTCACCGGGAAAGAGCCTCAGCAACGACTCGTTCACTTGCATTATGCCGTGGCCAAATGGGTCCGGAGAGAGGATGCCAGCTGGGGTTCATGTGAAATGTATGCCTCAAAATGGTAAAACAAATTAATTTTTTTTAATTTTGAAAAGGTTTCAGTTTAGAAACTTTTATGACTTAAAAGATTGAAGAATATGATTTAATTTAATCGTTTTATGTCAGACTAAGGAATTAAAACTTTGAATAATTTTTTTAAATAAAAACTTTTGACGGTGTAAGCAAAACTATTTATTTCAGCAAAAAAATTTCTCATCCATTTCAAAGTTCAATTTTGATTTGAACTTAAATTGATCAAAACTTTTAAAAATTGTGCTTTTGAAAACAATTATTTTGGATTTTAAACTTTACTGAAAGAATCTGCATTTTTAGCCAGCGCGTTTTTGATTTGCTCTTGCCTTTGCAACTTCATGTAAAACAACATAGGTCAGTGATGCCATATGGAAAGTTTTTTTGGGACTGCAACTAGTAAGATATCCCAGTGAAGAACAAAATAGCTTATTATATTGATTTAGAGCCTTAGAAGAGTTGAATAGCGACGACTGTTTTTTGAAAACCCAGTAAAGACCCTCAACAAAGTACCATTAAAGCACGTGACGAACACAGCGAGTACACGTATGTAACACGTGCGGTTAAAAATGTGATTGCTTTTTTTTTCCACAGTTGTCGCTAAATAGTACTTTTTAGCTCTTCTATTTGTCGTTTGGCTTATTGATTTTTTTCGTCTTCACTTATTTAGTCGGTACAATTTTACTTGCATTAGATCTTCAAAATCTTTAACATTTTTGCCTTGAGTTCTAAGTACTTTTAATTTAATCTTTAATGCTCAATTAATTTTTTTAGCACTAGTCCCATGTTGTATTTGTAGTGATGGCAAAGTAGCGCTACGGCATGAAAATATTAAACTCTTTAATCAATTAAAAATCGATTATATTTTTTTTACACAAAGCTAAATTCAATGGTTTCTCAGTACAGCTGAAAATAATTTTAATTTCACGTTAATTTACAAAAGTTAAAAGCCTAATTTAGTTTAAAATATTTTGTCTCTTCTAAAAACTGTGCCTTCTGATCTTTTTTCTATTAAAATCAAGGTAAAAAAAAAACATTAATTTTAATGGTATCCGGCGAATTTGTCTAAAACAAATTGTATTTTAGACAAATTGCTTTAGACAAACTCGCCTAGACCCAATTTTAATGGCCGTCACAATTTCGACGATTAAGATTTTTTGGTTCAATATTTAAATCTATTTAAAGATTTTACCGAGCTCCGAATTCTTGAATTGATTTGATACAAATAATTTTGTATTGTTTGACCTTTCTAGATTGGGCTTTATCCAGTTAAAAAAAGTTGTTTTCCGAGTTTTATATCAAAAAAATATTGAACATATAACACGTAAAATTGATTAAATTTTTACTACTAAAACTGCTGACAATTTAATTTGCATGAGTTAAAGTTTTATTTTATTTAATATGGCCTGTTGTTTTTAAAACTACATGTATATTGACAATGTTTAAAAATTTTTATTTTTTTGAAGAAACATTTCCAAAGATGTCAAATGTATACACTATGCAGAAAACCACTTTCAATTGGTTCAATAACACAATGGTGGTCTTTATTCCTTTATTTGGAGCAGCTGCCCTAATGGTTCTCATATGTCTATTGGGATTTATTTTACGCAAAAAATACAAAAAATTCTTGAAAGAAACGAAAAAAGTTCCGGAAGAGTTGGTACGTTTTTTTGAAGTGACAAAATTAAATTTGTAATCAATTGCGGTTGTTGCGGCCGTACTTTTATTGTCGGTCTTTATTATCAAAGGTTTTATGAATGGATGTAGACTTATAGGTAGTTTTAAGACTTACAATAAATTGAAAAATTGAATAAAGCAGCTATTAATATTCATTTAGAATACTGTCATGAAGGATTATCTGTATCATTCTTCGGAAAAAATGAATCTTTTCCAATGCGATAAAAAAGAAGTATGCCAAGCGCTTGATTGGGAAGAGAAAAATCGGATCTTGAGTAAATTTTATTTTTATTATTCATATAAAAAATAAACATTAAACAGATAACGAACAACATTATTTTCAAGTTATTGTTTTTTTCAGCAGTTTCATGACTACTCTGTACATAGATGTGCTACGGATTGAAACATTTTACAATTCATTGAAACTTTTCAACAGATTATAGTAAAAATGCATCCCGAGAAATGATAAACAAATAGCCTTTTATCTTTTCAATGTGCCAATGTCAAAAAATTTACTAAAGGCTTTTAATGTATGTTTGTTTATTTCTTAGTTGCAACAACTTAAACCAAAGCACAAAAACACATTAAAGAGGGACAAAAAGGAACCAGTAAAAAACAACCTAGACTTGGGGAAAAATAATACATTCCACAGACATAGTTAGGACGATAAATGTAGAGATAAAAAAAGACATGACAAATGTGATTATAATGTTCATGTTCACTGCACACTACAAACAGGAAAGCGTTTGTTCAGGAAGAGTAGTAAACTTTTTTTCAGTAAGAGTTGACAGCGTGGCTGAGTGGTTAAAAGCGCTGTGATTGTGATCAAAATAGCCTCGGTTTAAACCCTTCTTTTTCTTCTTCTTCTTTCCGCCTTTCCCTTCAATCAAGGGTAGCTACAGCGTATCATCTTTCTCCAAACCGTCCTTTCTCCAATGTCCGTCTCCTTCGCACCAACTTCCCCCATATCTTCTTTCACAACATCTAAAAATCTTCTCTTTGGTCTCCCTCTTTTCCTCTTTTCCGGTAATTCCATTTCCATCATCTTTCTTCCTACATAGTCTTGGTTTCTCCTCATGACATGTCCATACTACCTCAGCCTGTCCTCCCTCATCTTCATTCCCAACCGTTCTACCTTGACTGTACCCCTGATGTACTAGTTTCTAATCTTGTCTTTTCTCGTCACTCTTACAGCAAACCTCAACATTTTCATCTCTGCGACTTACCTCTCTTCCACTTGTTTCTTTGTGACCGCTACCGTCTCAAGTCCATACACCATTGCTGGTCTCACCACTGAACTGTACACTTTTCCTTTTACTCTAGCTGGTAACCTCCTGTCGCAGATTAGTCCCGATACTTTTCTCGATCCGTTCCATTCTGCTTGCACTCTCTTCTTTAACTCCCTCTCACAACTACCACTTTCTTGCACCGTTGATCCGAAATACTTAAATTTCTTTACTCTTGACACTATTGTATCCTTCATCTTCACTGTTTCGTTATCATTTCCTCCTCGGTTTAAACCCTACTCGCGCCATTCTATTATGTCCTTCGAAAGGACACTTAAACGGCGCTTTTTCCCTACTTAGCAGTCTTGATAAGCAGTTTTAAATTCAGTCATATCTCTATAAAACTAAAAAACAAATAAAAAATTTTAATCAGGCAGCAATATCTTGGCATTTCTGGAAGCAGGGCGGGGGAATTGTTTGCCATATGCACAATGCTTTCGACGCTTTCCTGCCAGTCAGGAGAATAAATATAGCGTTAAAAAACTACTGTCTTCTGATCAAGAATGGGTTGCGGAAACTTCTGAGAAATATTGACTTGAAAGCGACACAGAGATGTTGATAGCACCAGCAACCTCATCAAGCTTCTACCGTCGAGGTGATTAAAGAATTTTTTCTGAAAAGGAACTGACGTTGTAATATCAACAAAATAAGTTTAATTATTTTTTTTTTCGCTTAAGAAAAGAGTGGTAAAAGGTTATATACTGTAGAGTGATATGAATGAAAAATCGACGTCAACACCATACTTTAACGAAGAAATATTTTACGAACAATCTCCTCTTTTTTCTCATGTTTTCAGTTTGACGAAGGGCTTGGACTCAAATATTTTTCAGCCTAATGTCTGCTTGTTATACAAATTTTCAAGTTGCTTGAGCCGTAAGTTACTCAAAAACATCCTAGTTTTAGGAAGCTTTTCAGCGAACGTATTTTCGAACAAAAGAGACAAGTGACATCAAAGTAATCGGAAAAAGACACGAAAATAGAAGCAACAAGTTCAATCACGTGTCGAATGCGCAGATTGTTGATTTGCTTGAAACTGAAGCAGACGTCATTTAATGTAGCATCATGATGACTCAACAAAAAAGTTTTTCAAGAACCCTTATGCAAGTGCGGGCCCTCAAAAACACTCTCCGGGTTAATGCAAATTAATGTTATGATTTTCCATAGGAATTCCTTTAGTTTGAAAAAACTTTTGTTGAAGAGGTTTCAAATATTTTTGAAAGTAACTTTTATCGCCTGCAGCAGAGATGGGGAATCTTTTTATTATATTGTAAGCCAATTTACATTGTAAGCCAGGCAGTGACAAAGGAAACAGGATAAGTTGAAATACCCAAGAAAAAAGCGTCATCACTTTAAATCTATCTCGGATTTATTAATTTTCGACCCTAAAAAGTAGTAATCTCTAAAAAAAGTCTTTACTCTGAAATTGTCTCGAATTTCTTGAGGTTTTCTATTATTCGTAGTAGTCACGAACACGCAATTCTATTACTTTTTAAATTGTCTAACGCAATTCTATTACTTTTTAAATTGAAGGCCACAAAAATTTATGGAGGTCGCAGGTTTTTTACTTCTGGCCAATAGGATCCCTTCGATTTTTTTGTCGTTTTGTTTTGAAACAAAAATATTCAGTAATCGCAAAAAGCATACAAACTTCAGAAAAACTTTATTTTGTTAAAATATTATAACTTTTTTCTCAAACACATTTATAGATTCATAAAAATTTTTGTAAACAATTATTTAATGATTTTTTCTTCTTTTGTTCTTATAAAATTTATTACCGTAGCGTACATAACTAATAACCGCATCTACAGTGAATGTTATTAGAGAGTGTTTTAAGTATTTTTTTAAACTGAAGTTATATATCTCTGAGCCTTGACCATTTTTGTTAAAATCTAAATTGCTTTTTAACTCACAAGTTATTTGCTGTTTAATGCAAATAACAGCTTAAAGTTTTGAACAATAAACCAAAAAATTTGATAAAACTTGCGTAAATATTTTTTTCAAATAAAGTAAGCGAGAAAAACCATCAAAAAAGTTTTGTTAACAAATTTTTTTTAAAAACATTTAAACAATCTCTATACTATTTTTTAGGAATACAGTTTAATTGATTAAATTAAATGCAGTTTTTTATTTTTGATTCAAGAGTTAACATTATTACTTTCTCCACTTGTGAAATATCCAGTGGTAAATATAATTAATAAGCACAAAAATCCCCTTTTAATAAAACACACTCAACACGATCACGTATTGGTAGTTATATATTAGTTAAGTATCTTATGAGGTTCTTATAAAATGCTGATGGTTGGTTGTATCATCCTCTTGTCTAAAGATAGGTATCAGACAGCATCCCCTTGCTTTTTCACGAAAGGTTAGAGATAAGAGTTAAAAGCGATTGAGCTTATTAAAAGATACTTAAATTTCACAGTTTGGTCGCATTTAATTTACTACATTTACATGCATAATTTTCTGGTTCGACTCGCTGCTTATATATTTATTGGCAGTTTACCAATTTTAATAAAAGCTTTGATTTTCTTGACGTAAAAGATTTTTGTTGACGTAACAGTCATGTTTGTTTTGTTTATTATTTTCAGTTTGATTAATTTTTTCATGTCATTAAATATTTCAAAAAAATGCATAGCCTACAGGGTTTTAGAAACAATTTACGATTTAAGGGTGCAATGCCAGTGTGCTGGCAATGTTTGTGTTTTTCACTCCTACCAATTTAGAACTACAAAATTTACTAATGATTGATTTAATTTGTTCAAAAGAGCCTCGTGGTTGCGTATCCTTTGGCTCAAGTTTGTGTAATTTTTAAATAACAGATATGCAAAGATCCGCAGTTTGTCAGCTGTTTTTTTTCTACACTCTACAATTTTTACTTTGTGGTATTTATTTTTTATTGATTATCACAAAATTCTATATTTTACTTTATTCTTCTCTTTACAAACCTATATATAGATAAGGGAAGCTAGTATCAATTTTTTTGATTTCCCTGTAAAAAGAAAAATTATTTTGTATCCAAATGAAAAGAATTATAACGAGAAGAAAAGTAACTTAAAAAATGATTAGTAAAAAAAGTTAACTCGATAATTTGAGCATTTGTATTTTTTAAAAGCTTCTTTGAAAAACTGAGTATCCAACTTAAACATGATTTTATTCATACCATTACAAAAAATTTAACACTAGAAGAGGCTGAATAATTTCATAAGAAAAAGAAAATTTACTGTAGATAATCTCAGCCTCTTTTGGCAACACATTTTTGACATCTTTATCTGCTGATTAGTATGTCGGCTAATTTTTGTGTTTTCAGCGCGTTATATCTAGGCCCAATTCCCAGTTATTTAAAATCGAACGCAACTGTTTCCCACAGCTTGCCATCATTGTGACAGCAGCACGTAAGTGACTGTGTGCCCCGTGACCCGACAGCTGATCGAACGACACTTGATCGAAACGACTCTTGATCAAAACAACACTTGATCGAAACAACATTTGATCGAAATGGCACTTGATCGAAACGACATTTAATCGAAACGACACTTGATCGAATAAAGAAAGGGAAAGTTTACAACTTTGAATCTGTCCCAACTTTGTCAATTTTTCGTCCCAAAAACATAGTGGTCTTCAAAAAAATAACTTTTTCCTTTGAATCTGTCTCTGATTTCTGCAAGGGATCTGCAAGGGTGGGGCCATGGCACAATGCCCTCCTAAATAACTAACTACAATGTAAAAAGAATGCAAAAAATGGCAGCAATAAGACATCTAACGAAACATAACCATGACAAGAAGACTTCTTAAAAATACTTTTCTGGGGACCTTGTTAAAAAACCCTGACCTTGACATAGAAAAAAAGTTATAAAAAATGAAAACAAACTATCTTGTTACTGATGGCCTTTGCTTTTTATGAATCTAATTTACAGTACTAAAGAGATTGTACAATCGCAGAAACATACAAAACCAAATCTTTTTTTTAATCAACTGTCATTTCGACCAAATGTCGTTTTGATCAAATGTCGTTTCGATCAAGTGTTGTTCGATCAAGTGTCGTTTCGATCAAGTGTTGTTTGATCAAGTGTCGTTCGATCAACTACAGAATCCAAATCTTTATTAATTTAAAATCAACCAAAATATTTCACTTTTTCTTCGGTAACAATAACTAAACTCAAATCAATATCTTTGACAAGACTCTTACGAGTAAACTTTGGTTTATTGTTTCTGTATGTAACTCAACTACAATTGAAGAGCTTAGTTCTAAATGTACCTAAGTTACTAAATGTCATTTTGAGAAAATGTGGTTTAAAATTTTCAAAAACCCTACTTTTAGAATGAAAATACGCTAAGATTTCAAACCTCTGTGCTATTCAAAAAGCGATTTCCGTACATTATCCTGAAAAGATTTTTTGTCAGAATATTTCTGACGAGTAAACAAACAATTTTTTCAGCTTATCTCATTTTTTCGAAAATGTGACTCAGGTACTTTTAGAAATAGGGCCTTCAATTTGTTTCTTTTACCAAAAAAAAAAAAAACCAGCCACATTTTTTACTTTTTAGTGTATTATTTTAAAAACAGATTCGCTGTTTTTCTGTTTATTTTTATTTTAAAGCAATTTTTTTAATTAAACAAACGCAACAATGTTGGCTTTTAACCAAAACTTATGCGTGCTCAAAAGCTTTTTATTTCCTGCTTATGTCTTATGATTAAAAATAAATCGTGATTTACTGACTAACTTTAGGCAACAAATTATTGTTGTGGACCAAAGAGAGTCGTTTTGTCACGTTATAAAACGTTCATATTATGGCTCACTTAAGAAATTTAAAAACAAATAAATTTGTATTAAAATTAATTATCTGGCACATGATTACCTGAAAAGAGTCTCTATTGGTTTATGACGTGCTTATTTTTCAACTACCAGTACATTTAAAAAACCGTTGTATAAATTTATTTTTTCAAAATATAACAAAATTTATGGCTGAGCAACGTACATCCGCTGGTGTTTACATTTGATAAGTCGGAATGGTCTGTAGCTTAACTAATTTTTTTTATTTGGGAGCAATGTTACCAATTTTTTAGTTGAAACACTATTTCAATTTGTGGAAAGACTATTTGATTGACTTTTTAAAAAAAATTTACTAAAAAGATAAATTATGTACAAATTTCAACTTGCTTTTAATTATATAACTTCCTATTTATGAAAAAAAAAACGATTACTTTATGTAGCCCCAAGTTGGCATTTATGTAAAAAGAAAACTTTTTAAACCTTATTTCAACAAATTCTCCAAAGGCAAAAATTTAAGTTTTTGTTTAAGACTGCCAGATTCCACATAGCAACTGCATCACGAAATGCTGTAAACGAACAATATCTTAACTTGCAGCGTCTGACCGTAAATATTACGATTGTAAGAAAAGAAAATTGTTGAGATTACATTATTTTTTTATTTTAGTTTTTAAATGTAATTGATCTATTTTCAGGTTTAAGAATTGGAAAACTAATCAATCAAAGTGTGAAGCAATCAGAATCATCCCAAATAAGCAACGATTTCTACACTTATGACAATACCTTGTATATAGAATCTAATTCAAGTAAGAAAATCTTTAAACGATTACTTAAAATCGAGACCTAAATTTTTCTAATTTTTCTACGATTAGTTAATTTTTTAAATAAGTTCTTGTCAGTGCAAATAATGCAAATAGTTACAATAAATTTTTGCGTAAATAAATTGTTTAAAAGTGTTTTTAAAATAACAACCTCAATCAGTAAAGCTATTTCTATTTCAGACAAAAAAGCAAAAGAGTCGCAAAAAAGTGTCTCAACAGGTCCAAACTTTTGTGAAATAGAAATACCGAAAAAATCCGTTGGCGAATTCAATAGACGACATATTCGCACAAAATCTTCGTTTGACGCAAAAAGAGAAAACGACAGTGGCTGTCCCATATCGCTATCTAGTAATAGCATCCGTTCACTTCCATTCGAAGAAGACTCACCAGTTTCATCCGAAATTTCTTATTGCCTTCATCACCAAGCCAACAGCTTATCACATGCCGAAGAGGACGACGTTTTCAGTATAAGTTCCTTATCGTTTTCTGAAAAAAATGTCGGCTTGTGTGACGGTGAAGCACAGACGGGGGGTTATTGGTCGAAGAGCTCTCCCTTCGATCCCGTCGATCGGTTTTCACGCTACAGCGACGACACTGGATGTGGGAGTGAATCCGAAGAAGATTGCGAAAATGTTAAAAAAGAAGAAACTAACTTTGCTGTCAAGGTTAATTCCATTGATGAAAAAAAGCGTACCTTTTTCAAAACAACATCAAAGGACAGCGGTGTTGTAACTGATGCTTTCAGGATGAATTCGGTTACATCTTTATCAGATGTATCGGAAGATGCTGTTATTGATGTTGCATCTCATAATCCCGCATTTCTTGTTCACCAGGAAATTATTCAAGTGATTTAAAAAGAATTTGTGTTTTTTAATTTAACGAACCTGAAACAACGTGCAATTTTTAAAGGTGGAAAACATTTGCGTTTTGCAAAATCATTGATTCAAAAAGCGCTTAAAAGAGAAACTCAGTTCTTTTTGTATGACCTTTAAGCGCGAGATTTCGAATAACCTCTAAGGGCGCGTTACCACTACGAGCGTGGAATGGAGCATTCTTGGTTTCTTTTATTGATCTTTCCGCGCTTAAAATCTAAGCGAGCGCTAAGCGAAGCAAAAAATCAATAAAACAAACAAAGAATACTCCACTCCACGCTTGTAGTGCAAACGAGCCCTAACTGTTTTATGAAAGGTTTTTGATTTTCTAATTCCAGTGCATTATAATGAATAGCATGCAATGTATCAAACAACAAAGACAACAACGATTTGTTGGGTCAAAGTATATTTGAAATACAGAATTAAAATTGTAAATATTACGAATATGCTGGCTGCAATAATTTTTGGTATTTAGGCTGCTATAGATTTTTATTACATTTTGAAAAAACAAACAAAAGTAGCGTCGTATTTTATGACGTTTGGTCTTTTTTCCTGAAGATATCTACAAAAAGCGAATTAATGCGTTAAATTATTTCTTAAGACACATTAGCTAATTATCGAGTGAATTGAGTTTCTGTCGTTATATCAGGTTCGATTTTGAGTTGACCGAGACTAATGTAGTCAACTAACAACTGAAACTTGACCCAAATTCTAAACCACACGCATTTAAAATTTACTGCTTCTTTTCCTGATCTTTGACATTCGACTACTAAACGGATCTCTGCATTATACACTGTTACATCTAAATTTCCTCTCTTTTCACCATTAATCCTTCATACTTTTCTTTCTTCTTCCGTTATGCTCTGTTTACGTTTTCTACCTTTCTTGTTTTCGCCATGGTCATACTACATGGTCATACTACATGGTCATTCTTAACTTTGCATAGTTAAAGTAAACACCGGTTTATTTTCGCAGAACGCCGCTTTGGATTATCAGTTAAAATTTATCTTCGCTGAATTCTGTTAATTCAATCTTGACGTACTAATCTAAAAGCGTTTTAAATCGCCATTCTACGCCTTATCTGACTTACTCGCTCATCTATAATATTCGTTTTCTCCGCTAACTTCTCGCCAAACCGTTGCTGTAATTTCGCCATTACTTTTCTTTCTCGTTTTTTTTTCTTTTTTGTTGATTCGCCACGTTAGTATCTGTCTATATATTGAGAATACTTTACTTTATAGTCGTTTGGTCGCATTTAAGTTTTCAAATCGCTACATCGAGAGCAGTAGGACATCGACAAGTATCCTTGAATGTAGATCTAGACCCAATCAGGTTTAGACTTTAATATAAGGTTATACACTGATATGACTGTTTCCTTCTGAAACAAGAAATCTGGTTCAATCCCTGGCGGGACCATACGAACGAATTAACGCATTATCGATAAAAATGCTCCCCTGCTTATAACCGTAACAACTAAAAAAATGTTGGGGGCTGTACAGTTTTGCCCAAATTTTATCGAAGTTTGCCCTAATCATGATGTTCTAGCACTTCACGGACATGAGAAGAAATTCTGTCCTAAATTTACGATAAAGGCCAAAAAAAAGTCTTCGTTTTGAATCCATCGCTAATTTCTTGATTTTGGTTCCAAAGAAGTAGTGATCTCTCCAAAAAGTGAAAGGTTTTCATCTCAATTCTTAATCGTTTTTCTGCATTTGGACATTTTCTCCTGTAGGAGTACTTTGTTTTAGGTGAACAAAAAAATTTGTTTTTCCGAAATAATTTTCTGTCGCTGTCCAAAAATTTTTGATTTAGCTCAATTTTTTAAAATTTGGTGGAACAATTGCCCTCCTATCCCCAAGCTCGTACAACTAGGGCCCTGCTCAACATCCAACCTTAAGATGTTCAGTGAAATTTTGAACGCGTTTGGTTTAAGTCAGTGATTTTTGTTTCTGTGTGTGAATTCCCACTATGTACCGCCATATTGTCAACGTTTACTAAATATGACAAATTGAGAACACATAGTTTTTAAAGTTAAATAAATTGTACAAAAATATTGGTGGTTTAGAGGTTCCAGAATACATTAATATAACCAGTTGAGCTTAAATTTTCAAGGATCTGTGACTTTTGGTCTTCCTTTATTTTTTGTTTTTTTGTAAAAATTTACTTGGTTCTCAGTAAAACCTTTCTGTAATTTTAATATTAGTCTTCAGTTAACACGTTGAAGTAGATAAGTAGAATGTTATATAAACATGCGTTGGTTTTTAGAGCACGATGCAAAATTCGGTTTTATTTCCCACTCCGGTGAAATTGAGACATTCGCATATTTTTTAGGGTGAGCCAGACAAAGCAATTTTGAAATTGCGGATGTAACTGATAGCAGCTTTTTAAAGGAGGTCGATAAAACATTTTTTAATGATGTGGTCACAGCCAAAATTTGCTGTTAAGACACTAGAAACACGTACATATTTTGCGTTAGTCTGCAGCACCCGCAAAAAACGAGGCAATTTCATTAATTATGCAAGATTAAACATTAATTTTGCATATTATAGCGTCCAGATGTCCAAACAGTATAGAGCGAACGCACTTAAAGTGTAAAAATTGTGTTTATTCTGGTAGAGTAGATCAGAAATAAAGCAGGAAAACTTTTTTCTGTCAGATGTACAGCAGTAATTGCTATAAGTTGATTTCGTATTATTCATAACCAAAGTTATTATCAATTCGGACAGAAAACAACATTTCTCGACCCCTAAAAAGTTTTTATTTGAGGTTTAAAAAAGGATCTTCAGTCAAACGTCAAATGAAGACCTTTTTTTGGTTTTTACTAGACGTTGATGGTAATTTCGATAGTTATCCGTGACTGCTTATACACAAATAAAAACGGTAGAGTAGCCACGGATATAATATATTTTGTAATTAAGTAATGAAAATTTGCTCTTAAAACAAATTAATTTTAAAGTAAATTGACTATAAAGATTTCTATTAATATATCATATTGAAAAATTTTAATAGAATATGATTAAATCTTATGGAAAAAAATTTTTTAAATAGCTTTACCACAATAACGAAACTTTTGATCACTGCATGAAGTACAAAGGTTTTGAGTGAAAATTTTAAGTAGAGCCAAATTACGTTGGTACGCGAATGAGTTACCAAATTTTATTGTTTTCGCTTATTTCACAGAAAAATGTTCGCATATTTTACAAGCCTAATTTTTTATTCCTAGACTATGCTTTGTTTTTTGTTTTTTCCCTTTTTTTTGAACGAGCACAAGCGGATTTGAGTTGCAAGGTTTTTGTATTACGAGTCGGTCATTCCCCATATCCCCCAAGGTTTTTGTATTACGAGTCGGTCATTCCCCATATCCCGCTACGCATTTCATCACAACATTGAATCCAAATTTTTTAGAGGACACATTTTTGGGTAAACTTTTTAAACAAACAGTTTCCGTTTTTTTTGGGTTCAGTATTGCAACAAACATATCTCTCCAGTAGTTTATTGACACAACAATCTACTTTCCGTGCTATCAACAAGAGATCCTTTGTTGCCCAACATGCCGTTCAAAGAATAAATTAAAATATTTAAAAAAATCAAAAATAGTGATATTGCAGGTATATAATCAACTTTTAACTACATACTGTATATGGAAAAATATTTAATGTTTTCATAAATCTATATGCTCTTGTTGAATTGTAGGTTTGTAATAGCAGAGGTGTCAAATTGGCAATTGATGGGTTAAACACGACTCGCTATTCAAAGATTTGCGCCAGAAAAATGCTTGCTTGTTTTTTTAATTAATGTGATGAATTTATTTTGCCGCTTGTTGGAAAACTTTTTCATTAAACAAATCAATGAATAAACTCAAGAATAAAAGGCAAGCGATCGAAAATATAGATTTTCGAGGTTACATATAAAAAGACCTTAATGAAAAGTTTTCGTCTGGCAATTTGCAGATAAGTGATCATCAGAGCCAGCTAAGTCAATAAAGTCAAAACTTTTTCATGGCTTTATTAGGTCATAAAACTTACACGACATTAGTTTCGGTTGTTCAGGAATCTTTTTACTAAGTTTAAAAGGTCAAAATTTGTCAAAATCTTATCTCGTCAAACTTTGCTGATAAAACTCATTTCTTTCTTGTTTTTAAAATTTTTCGAGCAACTATAAAAACTTTAAATATTTGTTTTGAATTTTATATGAATGCATTCTAAAAATTTCAGGGCTTCGACCCTTTATAGTGTCAATCTTAAAATTTCTTGCGCTTCTCCTCTTAACAAATTCTGAACCAACAATATACGTTTTACTTGTTTTACAATATTCCACCAGCTTTGTGACTCTTAAAATTCTTTAGTGCCGTCATCCCCACCCCGGAGTGCTCAATTTTCAGTTTACAAATGGTTGATCCATATGTTAAAAATGTTTACCAATTTAAAATTCGGTAAAAAGAAGGTTTTATCTTCATTTAAGTTAGTGGTTCTTAATCTTTCTTATGTTTTGCACATCTTTAAAACTTTTGCTGTTTTCTCGTACCTCTAATAAAATAAAGTTTCTCAGTACCGGCAGTAATATGTAATGCGTCATTTGGTAACGTTTTTTGAGCTCTACTGCGCATGCGCTGGAGCGATGGAGCGCTGACGTTATCAGTGCGCGAACCCTAGATTTGGTCCCAACCTAAAAGCTTCAGTTATTTGTTTCAAATCTCTCTAATTTAAAATTTAAAAAATTACTTTTTAGTCTTACCCGATAAAGGTTTTATGCAGCTTTAAGATTGATAAGTTTTGTTTAAGACAATTTTATAAAGTTTATCATGTGGTAGACAATTACCAAGTCAACGTATTTCCTGTATTTTTGCAAAGAAGCGTGAACGTCATTTCCTGTTCAAAAGCTGAACCTTAAGTAAACTCTAACCATTTCCAAAAAAAAGAAGTGATTTACTATGTACTTTTCGCTAACTTTTAATCTCAAAGTATTTGTGCACATTTTTAACATTTCCTAGACAACCTTGATTTTTATTCACAAGATGCCTATAGTCAAAAGTTTTTTTGTAGACAAGTTTAAATTTTAGGTGCCTATAATCAATTTTAAACATTTTACTAGGTATGCTTAATTTTTATTTGTACGATATCTATCTTCAATCTTTTTTAACCCTAATCCTGAACCTAACTACACCTGTGTACTAGTGAAGAGGGAGGAGGACCTAACCCTAAAAAAACAGTGGTTGTAAGTTTGATTCCCACTCAAGACAGTTGTAAATCCTAACCCTAATCCCAGCCATAAGAAAAACAGCATCCTGAGTTTGATTCCCACCCAAGACAGCAAGGTTGTAAGTCCTAACACTGATCCTAAGAAAAACAGAAGTCCTGAGTTCAATTCTCAACCAAGACAGTTGACATGTTCACTTTTTCAAAAATTTTCCTAATAAGCTTGATTTTAGATACCTACATTTAATTTTTTTTCTAAACAAAATCGATTTTTGTTACATCCTTGTTGAATTTTTAAATATTTTTTTGATAACTTTGATTTTTAGATATCTATCATTTTTAATTTTTTTCTAGGCAACCTTGATTTTTGTTATACTTATGTTCAATTTTTCAAAAATTTTTTTTAGTCAATCTTGATTTTTGTTATAGCTACCCTCAAGTTTTTCTAAATAAACTTGATTTTTGTTATATTTTTGTTTAATTTTTTCTTGTCAACCATGGTTTTTAGATGTCCATCTTCAATTTTTCTACACAATCTTGATTTTTGTTATATCTTCGTTTGATTTTTGTTATACCTTTGTTTAACTTTTTTCTTGGCAACCTTAATATTTGTTGTACCTTTGTTTAAATTTTTCTTGGTAACCTTGATTTTTGCCATACCCATCTTCAATTTTTTTCTAAACAACCTTGATTTTTATTATACCGTTGTTTAATTTTTCAATGCAACCTTGATTTTTTATAATTATCTGTCGGCAGCGTGGTCGAGTGGTTAAAGCGCCGGGCTCGTGACCAACACGGTCTCGGTTCAAAACCCACTCGCGCCGTTCTGTTGTGTCCTTGGGAAAGACACTTTACGGCACGTTCCTCTGCTTGGTGGTCTTGGAAAGCAGTTCTAAATTTCAGTCCATCAATATTAAATTACAAGCGGACAGCAATATCTTGGTATCTCCGGAAGCAGGTCGGGGTAATTGCTTACCCTATGTATTAGCGCCTATGTCGCTTTCCTGCGAGTCAGGAGGATAAATATAGAGATAAAATAAATAAATAAATAAAAATCTTCAATTCTTTTTCTTGACAACCTTGGTTTTGTTATATCCATGTTTAATTTTTTCTTGGCAACCTTGTTTTTGTCATATTTTTGTTTAATTTTTCTTGGCAACCTTGTTTTTTGTCATAACTATCTTTAATTTTTTTTAAACAACCTTGATTTTTATTATACCTTTGTTTAATTTTTTTAAACGATCTTGATTTTTTTATAACTATCTTCAATTTTTTCTTGGCAACCTCGATTTTTGTTACACCTTTGTTTAATTTTTTCTAAGCAACCTTGACTTTTATTATAACTATCTTCAATTTTTTTCTAGACAAGCTTCCTTTTGTTATATCTTTGTTTAACTTTTCAAAAATTTTCTTGACAACCTTGATTTTTAAATATTTATTATTTTTAAGTTTTTCTTGACAACCTCGATTTTGTTATACATATGTTTAATTCTTCAAAAATTTTTCTTAGTCAACTTTGATTTTTAGATACTTTTATTTAATTTTTCCTAAGAAAGTTTGATTTTTAGACACCTTTATTCAATTTTTTTCTAGTCAGCCTTAATTTTTGTTATACCTTTATTCAAATTTTAAAAAATTTTCCTAAGAAAGCTTGATTTTTAGACATTTATAGTCAACTTTAAAACTGACAAACTTGGTTTTTGTTATACCCATGTTTAATTTTTTTTAATTTTTTTCCTCAGAAAGTTTAATTTTAGACGTCTATCTTCAATTTTTTCTTGGCAACCTTAATTTTTGTTATACCTTTGTTTAATTTTTCTTGACAACCTTTATTTTTGTCATAACTATCTTTAATTTTTTTCTAAACAACCTTGATTTTTTTATAACTAACTTTAATTTTTTCTTGAAAACATTAATTTTCTTATATCTATGTTAAATTTTTTTTGGTAACCCTGACTTTTGTCGTACCTTTGTTCAATTTTTTTTTGGAAACCTTGTTTTTTGTCATACCTTTGTTTAACTTTTTCTCGGCAATCTTGTTTTTGTCATATATACCTATCTTCAATTGTTCCTAATTAACCTCGATTTTTGTTATATCTATGTTTAAATTTTTCTTGGTAACCTTGATTTTTGTCATTCCTAACCTCAATTTTTTTCTAGACAAGCTTGATTTTTGTTATACCTATGTTTAATTATTTTTCATAACAAACTTGATTTTTGTTATAACTTTTTTCAGTTTTTTCTTGGCAACCTTGATTTTTGTTACACCTATCTTCAATTTTTCTAGACAAATTCAATTTTTGTTATACCTTTTTTCAATTTTTTTCTTGGCAACCTTGATTTTTATTATACTTATGTTCAATTTTTCAAAAATTTTTCTGAGTCAACTTTGTATTTAGATATCTACATTCAATTTTTCCCAAAGAAAGTTTGATTTTTAGGTACCTTTATTCAATTTTAAAACTTTTTTCTCTAAGCGACCTTGATTTTTTTGTTATATCTCACCTCAATTTTTTTTCTAAGCAACATGATTTTTTTACAGCTATGTTCAATTTATAAAATTTTTCCTAGGTAAGCTTGATTTTTAGATATCTATCTTCAATTGTTTTTAATCAAACTCGATTTTTGTTATACGTACTTATGTTGAATATTTAAAAAATTTCCTAGTTGAAAATAAACACATTTTCGAAAAAATAAAAATTTTGACAAGAACCCTTTTAAAAATTGCAAAAAATTAGAAACAATTTCCTGAGCAAAAGATAAAAAGCTGACACGTGAATGTCAACAAAGACAAGCAAAGTGTAAAATTAACTAAATTATATGGATTGGTGATGATGACATTGAGAAAAAAACACAAGTTATCATCTCGAAAATGACAAAGATAGTGTTGAAAACGAGAATAACAGAAAGAAGAAGGAGTGTGATTATGACGAGGAGAGATTATGAAAAGGAAATTTCAACAGTTGACTTGAGAAATAGGTTTATTGTTGTCACGATACAAAAAACTTTGTCAAGTAGACAACACTGTAGTTGTTTTAAATAAAACTTTTTATGACGATCCGTGTACTTTTTAAGTTTTATGGTTGAACTTTTGCTTTCAAAAGCAATTAAAAACACTATTCTTTTATAAAAATTTTTCCAAATTGTAACTTTTATCTAAAATTTTACCATCAAACGAACTTATAATCTTGATAAAAGAAAATTTTTAACAAATTGTTATAATTTTTTATTACTAAAGACAACAATACGTAAAGTCAAGAGAATCTTTTAAAATAGAAATGTAACAGACAGTTGAAAACATAGAAATTGATATGCTCTACAAGTTACATGCATAATAGATTAAAAAGATTAGGTTTATAAATCAAAGTACACAAGTTGTGACTTCAAATTAAAATAAAAAAATTTCTTGGCCTAACTTTAAAAAAACAAACTTAGCTATTGAAACGTGAACAAAGTAAAATGTAGGTTTGTTTCACTAGAATCGAAAAGTTTGCTTGTAAAAATGCAAAATTAATCATGCTGAAACGAAAATTTTTGATTTTTTCAGACACAAACGAAATCAACTTAAACTAATTCAAATGTGTAAGGCTGACTAACTTTTTAACATAAAATTAATTTAAAACATCGCATTTAGGTCACATGATGAACAAAAAGTTGCTAAAAACAGATATTGATTTGCAGATCGAACAATTTTTAACACCAAATTTGCTATTTTTCAATCAGGAAATTCAATCAGCTTGAAAAAATTTTTTAAAATTTTGTGATGCTAAACACCTTTTTAATGCAAAGTAAATTCAAAACATTTAGGTTACAAGGTGAAAAAACTCTTTAAGTCAAAAGTTGATATCTCTTAATGAAGAAATGAGTCCAATAAGGCTTGACTAGCCAACTTTTTGTTAGCTTACTTTTAAAATAACCTTTGAAATGTGTGTATTGTTGCTTAGTATTAATAATTTAAAAACAAATGAATCGATATTTAGTTAAACTAAAACCTTTAATGCGACTCTTTTCATTTTGGAAAGGAAAAAAACGAAGTGAAATGAGATTTTTTGAACCCTGCAAAAGTCAAAATATTTGCCTCTGTGCAACAGTTATACAAAGAGTTTGACAAAATTACATTTGCGCAATTAAGAAAGCAATTGTGACAAAAATTTTGAGATTGAATTGTTGCTATGGGTTAAAAAAATAGCAAAAATCTAAAATAAAGTAGAATTTTTTAGGACTTTGTTCTAAAAACTAATAAACTTCTGCGACACTAGAAGAAATGTAGGCTACATTTTTTAGAAAAATTTTTATAGGTTTTTAAGCAAGCTAGTGTTTTTATAATAAAAACTTTAAAATGTAAGACACTTGGAAGAAAGAGAGAATTTTCAAAAAAAAGTTACATTTTTTACGTAGCAGGAATCTACTATTTCCATTCTAAAAACTTTACAATGTGAGGCTCTTGAGAAAATTTTAAATATTCATAATTTTAAGAACCTGACCACAAAACCTCTGTGTTAAAAATGTATAAAATTATATTTTTGGATCAATTTGTAATATCGATTAATGAAACTTTTTATTAAAACGTTCATTTGGAGAAAGAAAAACTAAAGTATTTTTGGTTTAACTAGTGTCAAGCGGTCTTTTTTTAAAAAAAATTGATTTTTCCAAGGTTTATTAAGTTAGTAAAAATAAAAGATTTGATTTAACTTGAATCGTTTTTACTCGGTTTGTCCTAAAGGTTATCGTTAAATTTAGAGGATGATGATTGATTTTGAGAGATTGTTTGTTAATCAACGCCCACCTATCTAATTCTTATTACAATGATTTCAAAAATTTCTTTGGAGTTAACTGATAAGTTTCTGCATAGAATTTCTTTTTTTTTTAACAAATCGAACAATTAGGTTGGAATAAATTGAATAAAAGGTTTTATTTTAGAAGAATGAATTAAAAATATTAAAAGCATGCTGAATTTTCTTTAAAAATCTAAAAACATTGAAGTTGCACCTGACTGAAAATCGAGTTAAAATTAAATCCACTATTAAGAAGTTTTACGCTTTATTGGATATTTTACATTTTCGATTTTTAAGAGAATTGTTAAAAAATTTTCTACAAAACGTTAGTGGTATGGAAAATGAAATTAAAAAGTCTAATTTTTAATACTCGTATACGGTTTCTTTTACAAGGTCACTGTCCAAACCTTTTTCTCTGAGGTTAGCAACGTTTAAAATAAAAGAGTGAATTGGTTGGTTTCTTACTTTGTTTGTGTTTGTTACCCCAAGCAAAAAATTTAAAAAAATTAAACATGGGTATAACAAAAACCAAGTTTGTCAGTTTTAAAGTTGACTATAAATGTCTAAAAATCAAGCTTTCTTAGGAAAATTTTTTAAAATTTGAATAAAGGTATAACAAAAATTAAGGCTGACTAGAAAAAAATTGAATAAAGGTGTCTAAAAATCAAACTTTCTTAGGAAAAATTAAATAAAAGTATCTAAAAATCAAAGTTGACTAAGAAAAATTTTTGAAGAATTAAACATATGTATAACAAAATCGAGGTTGACAAGAAAAACTTAAAAATAATAAATATTTAAAAATCAAGTTTGTCAAGAAAATTTTTGAAAAGTTAAACAAAGATATAACAAAAGGAAGCTTGTCTAGAAAAAAATTGAAGATAGTTATAATAAAAGTCAAGGTTGCTTAGAAAAAATTAAACAAAGGTGTAACAAAAATCAAGCTTGTCAAGAAAAAAATTAGACGTAGATATAACAAAAATCAAGGTTGACTAAGAGAAATTTTTTTAAAATTCAACAAGGATATAACAAAAATCGATTTTGTTTAAAAAAAAAAATTAAATATAGGTATCTAAAATCAAGCTTATTAGGAAAATTTTTGAAAAAGTGAACATGTCAACTGTCTTGGTTGAGAATTGAACTCAGGACTTCTGTTTTTCTTAGGGTCAGTGTTAGGACTTACAGCTTCGCTTCCTTGGGTGGGAATCAAACTCAGGATGCTGTTTTTCTTATGGCTAGGATTAGGGTTAGGATTTACAACTGTCTTGAGTGGGAATCAAACTTACAACCACTGTTTTTTTAGGGTTAGGTCCTCCTCCCTCTTCACTAGTACACAGGTATAGTTAGGTTCAGGATTAGGGTTAGGATTAGAATTAGAATCAAAAAAGCATCAAAACAAGTGTTTGCGATATAAATGAAAATAACAAAAGTTAAAGCATTTTCAGTTTGGAACGATTAACATTTATTTAGGTCGGACAGTGGTGGGCGGCTTTTTTCCCAGGGATAAATAAGTAAAGTAAAGATAACTAAAAGCAACGCAAAGTTTTGTCTCAAATCAAAATCCCGCCGTTTGTCTGTTCTTGTGTAGGTAGCCCTGGCGACAGCGTGGCCGAGGAGGCAGGAACACCGTTTTAATGACCAACATCATCGACACGGTTTGGCTTCAACTTTTACTCTCGTCAATCTGTTGTGTTTTTGGAAAATATACTTTACGGCACTTTTCTACGTCTGGTGATCTTAGCAATCAGCTTTAAATTTTATTGAATAAAAAACTAAAAAAACAAGGGTTGGGATCTTCAAAAACAAGTCGAGGTAATTGCTTGGTCGTTGGCTTACAGTAAGTAAGTCTAACGCCTCCGATGGTGTCCCGCGATCAGGAAAATAAATAGCGATACCTGTGATGATGAAGTCATTAACTTAAAAGTTCTAACTTATATTGACTTATGCTTGTTATGTAACAGTTTAAAAACTTGCATTTATATAAAGATTGCAAAAACCGTTTTTTATACTACATGAAGACTATCAGACAAGAAGCAATATTCCTCATTTTAGCAATTTCACTCACTGTTGCATCTGCTCAAGGTACTTATTATTAAAAATTACATTAAGTATTTTTTAAATTTTTATTTTTATTGTATTTTAATGGCCTTCAAAATGTTAGAAAGTTAGCTCGTGATTTTTTGCAAGTAAAGGTATTTAATGCTGGTGCGCATAAAAAGAAAATTTTTTATACTTATGGGTACTTTTTGGAGCCCACGAGCACGGGACCCGTACCAACCCTAATCAGTGCGTGTTTGTGACTTTCCTTGTTTTTAAGAAATTTTAATCAGTTAAAAAAATTCTACAAATGCTTGTTCTAAAAAATTTTTTAAATTTTTAATTTACGATTTTTTCAAAAATATACTTGCCTTGTTTTTTGAGAATTATTCTGTTTTTTTATTTCTGAGTAAGAATTTACACGAGTTCCAGAGCCTATTGTTAAAACAGCACTGTTTTTACGTTATTTAGATTTTAAATATTTTGGTCTTAATAACAGCAATATTTTGGTCTATAGATTTACAAAAGCAAAAAATCAAGGTAAACAAATTCGTTTGATTATGAGAAAAAACATTTAAGCTAATTTTAAAAAAATAATACTTTTTTTTAAGTTATAAGCCCATAGCCTATCGTGGTCCAACAAGAACAAAAATAATTCAACAACCCACAGCAGATACAGTTACTCTTTCGGCCTATTTAGAATTTCATCAGTGCTGTGATAACCGCTACTTGTTTAAGGTTATGTTTAAGAGGTTTTTCAAAAAAATTTTTTAAATTGACTAATTGCACATTTAGAGTCATGTCCACAGCCAGTTCCAATTCCATCAATATCCCCCATTATCTATTGCAACAGTGATGATATTTCAGTAAGTGCTTCTATACTCGTAAAACTACAGTTTGATTGGGATACAAATAAACTGGTGACAGTTTTATTGTTTATAGTGAATAATTTATGAATATTGTTTCTACTTTATTTTTTTATTTTTTTTTTATTTTATTTTAATCTCTATATTTATCCTCCTGACTTGCAGGAAAGCGACGGAGGCGCTATACATAGGGTAAGCAATTACCCCGACCTGCTTCCGGAGATGCCAAGATATTGCTGTCCGCTAGTAAGTTAGTAGAGGTATTACTGTAATTATATTGTGAATATTTTTTCTACAACCAAGTGCTTTTCAACCAATATCGTACACGCCAAAACGTATTCAAATTTTAATGGTTTGGTTTGCAAGAATGTAACATATGATCATTAGAAGATGTTTATATTCTATGGTGGCTAAAACGGGAGAGTTATTGCAATTTAACCAAAAACAAAATAGTTTTGGTGTTTTAAGTGACGCATTTATCATGTAAAAATCGAAAAAGTGTTTTTTTCCAATTTAGGATGGCAAATTATTTTTCCGCACCTTACGAATCGCGGTGTGTAAATTTTTACGAAATCGTAATGAGATGTTTTGCTATAAAAAAAAACTTGACAGGCATTCTACAAAACTATTTATCAAATTATTTCTGTTTTTGTTCTGCAAACACATAATCTTCTGTAAATCTTAAAATTTAATATTATTTTTCTTACAAAAATAAAAATCTGTCTTCGTTTTTTTTATAGAAGAGCATGCTAAACTTTTTTAGAAATTAATTAAGAAAGTAAAATAAAATAAAACAATAGCAAAATGCAATTAAACCATACGACGCGTCAGTAAGGACTCTCAGACGAGGCGAAATTAACATTCAGTGCTTTTCTTCTAATTGTAGCGAAATTTAGTGAAGATGTAAAAAATTTTAGCGGGGGGAAGAACAGAAGTCAAAAAACAAAATTTGTGTCGTCACAAAAAGATGCGGAAAGAAACGGCGCCAACTTTTTATACCATTCTGAAAAAATTTGCTTATAAGTAGTGCTTTTTCCTCAGATTTAAATAAACATAGAAAAATATTTTGCTTACTTTTAAAATTAAACCTGTCTTCAGTTATTAGTATTATTGTTATTATCGGTATTATTTTCACTTTCCTATCGAAGATCACACTTTTGACCTTTAATTTGAATTAAAAACTTAATTTTTAAGCTTTCACTTTAATTTAAAGGTAAACGTTCTTGAATAAGAATACCTATAAAAAAAATGTTTGAACCATTTATTAGTACGCGGTGATTTTTTGGCCAGCGCTAAATTCGGTTAGGTCTGCACCCTGGTGAGATCGCTTTTTTGCAAATAGCATGATATCTCATAGATGTAGCCTAATACAAATTCTGAAAAGAAATGAAGTTATGAGGCTTCTGAAAACCTTAATTTTAAGAAAAAAATGGACTGTCAAGGCAATCTATCATTATTTTTATGTCAAATTTAGAAATTCGGCGCAAGCAATTAAAAGTGGAGTAAAGCATCGGACCACTACATATACCCTCGTTATAGTTTTAAAAGATTTCAAACATAAAATGAAGAAACGTAGGAAAATCGGGGGGTGTATCTGCTAAATCTCCTGTTTCGTTACTGATAAGATTTAGAATAATTTTTTCATAACAAAGGTTGACAAATATTTGCATTTCAGAGCAACTGCAGCAGCTCGGCGTCATTTCTTGATCTTGTCCAATCGAATGATTTTATTTTATCGTTCAAGAATGAAAGCGATATTCTGGCTTGCGTGAAACAAGAGAAGGGTCAAAACGAAGAAAAGTTTTATGACGCTTTCACTTCAAAATGCCAAATTTTTAATAATAAAAAATTGCCCCTCCTTCAACATGATGCACAAAGTAGGCCAACAGTGGGGTTAGTCATTGCTTGTGGAAGTGACTTCAATTATGATAACGAGGATATTGAAGATGATTCGTGTCAAAAAAATGTGACTTGTTTTGTCATTTATGAACCAAAAGTGACATCTTCGATTTTCTTGAATGCAACAAAAAGAACAAAAACAGATTTCTTCGAAGAAGAAAAAAAGTTGATTTTTGGCTTTGGAATTCTTGGAATGATCATTTTTACTGCTGCTATTATATTGATTTATCAAAAGGTACACAAGTGTTCATTGTAAAAGTATTTGAACAAAACAATAAGATCAATGGTTTCGACTAGTGTTATTAAACTGAAACTCGACGTCACGCGCTAAATCGTAAGCTTTCAATAATTGTGATTTAATGTTGCTAATAAAAATAACACAAAAAAATGAAATTTAGAAAAATTTTTTAGAAATTTTCTTAGATTTAAGTCATTAATTAGCATTTCCCCCTCTCTGCGTAGTTTAATTAAGCTGGATACAGCATCATCATCTTTTTGTCTCTTTAAAACTTAAGTAAAAGGCTAAAGAAAAAAGGCCTTCTTTATAATTCCGTGTGATGGGTAAGTGTTCTAACACCCTGACTTGCCAGTAGAAGGACGCGAATTCAATGCTCAGTTTTTTGAGAGATTTCTGTTGTGTCCTATAAAAAAAACACTTCACCAAATTTTGAAATGAGATTTTTTCTGACATTTGTGGCTCTGATCAAATGCAAAAGTCAGGAACTATGCCTATATTATTATAAACAATAATACAAATAATTACATCCGGCCATATGAAGAAGGACTTCAAATCAAAAGCTGTTTCCACTTTTAAAAGATTTAAAAAAGTTTTAACTCGATTGGAAGAATTACTTTCGGCCAAAGAAACAACAACATTCAAAGAAACAATATTTGTATCGCATTAATAAAATAGGGGTAACATTGTTTCGAAAACGCCATTGAAGTAAAAAATTTAGAAATAAAAAATAAAATTTGATTTAAACAGCTAAGGAGGTAAACACGTTTGAGATAGAGCGGGAATCTCCTTCTTTCCCCTATCTGCGGACCTAATAATGTATGAGCAAAAAGTGCAAAATGATAAGAAACTAACCCTTAAACTACAATGACAGCTTCTTTTTTTAAAAATATTAAGATTATTTTTTGCCGTAACATGCATCAACATCAACCTAGCATTTATATATTCTTCTCATTACATAAACATATTTTATCAGCAGCTATTTCGACACATAACCCAACTTGAGCAAAAAAATTGAAAATTGCAATATAGTCTACCTACGCTTCATATATTTTGTTAGATGACGCTAAAACCTTCAAAATAAAAAAATCAGTTTTAACACGAAAAAATTTTTATTGTCATAGCTTAATATATAGGTTTCTGCTTATTCATTTCATTCTTTTTTTGCTGGAAATATTTTTTCAAGCGCTTTTTCATGTGCATAAGGTTGCCGAGAAGAAAATAAAAATTGTTTATATTTGCAATTTAATTTTTGGTGTGGTATTTGTCATTAAACAGTAAAAGAAAAACAATGTTAGCTGCTTTTTAAAAGCTTTAGGACGCCACAAAACTTCTAAATAGAATTTTCATTTTAATACTTCGAACGTAAACGTATTGCTAGCTGCAACCATCAAAGCAGCAAGTCCCAAAACGATTAGTTGGTGTTGTTGTTGCTTTGTTTTGAAAATCGTAATGAAAATCATATGAATTAAATAAAAATTTATTGTTTTCTTTCCCATAATGTATCAGATCAAAAACGTTCATCAAAAAGTAGGAGTAAGCTATAAACCAGATTCACTTAGGGTCACGATCCCTGATTTGGCAGCCCCTGTTATAGACCAATTCGATAAATACATTTCTAATAATAAATTTTGGACTGTCATATTTTGTTTTGATTATTATTTTTTATCTATTTTCATTTCTATTTATTCTCTTAACTGTCTAGAAAACTTCAAATGTTTTATACTTAAGGCAATTGTCAAGTGATTGTTTGTACTTGCTTTTGGAGATGCCAAGATAGTCTGTCCGGTTAAAAGTTTTTATTTGCTTTTTTAGTTTAAAAAAGCGAAAATTCTTAAAAAGTAATTTTGAATTTTTTTTTTAGGTTCAGAAAAACACCAAAATTGAACAAGAAAAGCATCCGGAAAAAAAAAGATCTGTTCTTCAAAAGTCTTTAGTTTTGTAAAACCTTAATATCATTGCCATCCTATTTTTTAAATAACCCATAATCTGCACTACAAAGTCTAGATATGAAACGTCATATTTTGATATTAGTAACTTGTAAGTTTAACTTGGTCAACAATTCCTACTTAATGTATACTTCAGTACTGTTGCATTCGGTAACTTTTAGCAATTTTTTTCAAGGAAAAACATTGATGTAAACAGCTTTTGCTATTGAAATGCTATTTAATTAGTTATAGTAGGTTCTTGCCCGACTATTAAGTTCAAATAGTTGTTTAAATAAATTTTTAAAAAATTATGTCAATATGTCGTTAATAAATAGCATAATTTAATGTTTTCACAAAACATATGCATAAAGTTTTAGAAAATCAAGATTCGCGCAAATGTCACAAATTTTGGGCAAAATTCTATTGCCCCCACCCCAACAAATGTTAAAAAACTTTGCAACCCAATAAATGCCGAATAAAATAAAATGTTAAGAAACTTTGCCATGTAATTTAAAGATCGAGGTCAATGACTTGATTACGTAGTGGTTACCAAATTTGTAATACGAGGTTTTCATAAAAGAAATTGTTGAAAATTGATTTTAAAATGCAAACGCAAAATAACAACCGCAAAGCCGATACAGCACGCAAATCCAAATAATAAAAGCGACAATCTAAAATATATTTAACAAAAACGATGATCCATTCGCAAATAATTTTCGATTAAGTCCAAAATTATGTTTTTTGATTAATAAAGCTTCGTGAATTTTACTTTCAAAATTAGAATTACATTTTTTAATTATCTTAAACGAATTTACGTTGAATTTGGTATTAGCACAAATACAGCAAAGTATAATATAAATCTTTAACGGAGTTTTCAGTTTTCCTTTGAAAACCGAAGTGTTCACCCACCCTAATGCTCAAATGACGAGTTGACATACCTATGCAAGTCAAGCTCGAATCACACGAACACGAAAACTGATAAACAATATTCGAACAGAGTGCAGCGGAAAGTATCACAGTATTTTCAATTAAAGTGTCTTTAATTGAAAATACTGTGATACTTTAAAAGTTTTATAAACAGGATTTACTTTCAAAGTTAGTTTAAGTTTAGAGTTGATAATGCTTTGTAGTTTATCAATAAACCGTCTGGAGTCATGGCCAAAATATGGAATATTAAGATTATAAACATGATCACGACATGCAGAATGGGAATGTAAAATTTTTCGTTAAACTTTTTTAAATATTTTTCAAAAAACCAAAGTGGATAACCATTAGACACAAACATATTTCTTAGCACACCAACTTCATCAAAAAATAAAAAACTATTGGAACGTATTAATTTAGCTCTATATCATAAGCAAAGTATTGATCCCGATTTTCATTTTTTACGGCAATTTGCATTGTAATTTAAAAGTAAACCAGTATGTGTAGGTTTGCGCCATATCCATGTATCAATATTATCATTATTAATCTTAATACGAATATAGTTTTAAGGTTTTAAATGCTTTTTAAATCGTATAATTAAAGTTTATTTCAAAATTCATAAAAAAAAAACAGAAATGAGCAATTTATCACATATTACGTGCGCATCAGCAACTTTTTGGCTTTTCGTCAATTCATATCATATATGATAAATTGTGAATATACCACAAGCAATCGTCATGTTGCATGAAACTGTTTCAATCAATTTCAATCTCTGTTAAAGCACAGAGCAACTTCACATTTAGAGCAATGTACGAAAGCGAAAAATTTGCATTGAGGGAACTTTTAAAGCTGACGACTTGCCATCCCCTCTGGCCAACGACCCATAGAATCTAATCAAACGTTTTTGATAGGCAAGTGTGTTTCGCTGCCTTTCTTTTTTTTTAATCGCTATTGTTTCTCAACATCAATTGAAGGTCCTCTTCGTTTGGAGCATTTTTTCGCATGACTTTGCAAAGTCCCTCAGCTACTTCAGCTCTGAAAGTTGCTCGTTTCGTTGTGTTGTCATGCGCTTTACAAAATAGCAACCATGAAGTTACAACACACGCATTGAAGTGGACAGAAAAATTAAAAAACTCGTTTCTGTTCGGTGCCCCAATATCATAATATAATAAACATATCAAGGTGTTGATTATATCATTTTATAATATTGGGGCACTTACAGAAACAAGCTTCTTGATTTTTCTGTCAAATTTTTAAATTTTTGTCACTGGATCTGATCTTATCATTGTAGACATCAAGAAATAAATTTATTGTCTGTCCACGAAGCACAAGCAATATCAATGTTCTCCACACCGGCTACCATTTCTTCTGCACCTCTGCCTCTTTTTTTCATTTCGGATTTTTTTGGAATCTTGTTTGGGCGATTTAGTTTAATCAAACTGTCCCAAAAGAGTATATGCCTCTTTTTATACAAGAAAGTAAGTTTCATTTTCATTTTCATTATCAGACAGCATAAGCAATTTGTCAATCTAGTAGTGCTCGAGATAATAACGGCTTTAGTAGGGTGCAAACGGTGCGGCCGCACCAAGCCAAAAAATACAGCAAAAAAGGCCCCCCTACACAAGAAATTATTCTATTTCTTCATAATTGCACCATCAACCTCCATCACTGCAAACATTCTCAGGGTCTTGGTCTCGGTCTCGTACTTTTTAAATTGGTCTCGAGACCGGACATTTTTTGATATTTTTGTTATTTGATAATGATTTACTGATTTCTTCACCATAAACAATTCCCCTTGCAAAATTAAATTGAAAGCCTTTTATTGCCTTGTAAAAGTTTTGAATAAACATAGTCAATAAATGGTTTAGTTCAGTGGTTCTTAACCGGGGAGGCACACCTCCCCTGGGGGGCGTACATAAATTTTCAAGGGGGCGCGATTGTTAACATGTTTTACAACACATTCTTTATTAATTTTGACAATCAAAATGACAGAAAACTTGACTTCAGCAAGAATCAAATTGAACAACGGAATCCAGCAAGCTTTTTTTAATTGGATTTTGCACTCGCAAACGGTAACTGTGAATCTCAATTAAAGCACAAATAAAAACTCATTTATCTGATTTAAAAAAAAATTAATCCAATAAAATTCTCCTATAGATGAGAAGCAAGAAACACATTACAGTGCGAAATAGGCTACATTTTTGATGAAGCACAAGAACAAGTTTCTCGAGTTAAAATTTAACTCAGCAGCCAAGGACAAATTTAAAATGCTGGACCTTGAGGCGTTTTGGGCCAAATACCTTCCCATTTACCATCTTATTTCTGTGAGTCACCGACGATTTCCTGTGAGTCAGGAGGATAAAAATAAAGATACATAATAATATCAAGAATAAATAAATAATTTTAATTGTTTTTTTAAGTGAATATTTGAAAGTGGTCCTTTTTTTTGTTGCTTGAGGCCCTCCTTTTGTAAAAAACATTACAAATTATAGCGATCGTGTTTTCGGCTCTCAACCGCCCCCATAACAAATTTCTGCAAACGCCATTGTATGAATCTAATTGCTTAAAACAAATTACCAAATTGCTAATAAGACGAAGTAGAAAAGAAGAAAATAACTAATAACTATTTTGATTAACCTATACAAAGACGAACATAAAATAAACAGGGGTAATGCAAAAAGAAAAGTCAGCGAGTTGTTAAGCAGCTTTTACTGGTTTGTATAACTTGTCCTTATTTCTAATCTTTTTTAGGAGATTAAGTAGAGTAAATCTATTGTACGAGCGTATGTTAATCAAACATAGCCAACAAATACAACGCACCAACACAGATAACCAAGCTAATCAAATATTTGAATGAAGTTATGGTTCTAGGTGAATTCTATTGCGGTAAGTTCCACCACGACACAGTTCACCGCGGCAAATTCAACCGCTGTAGTTTATATTCTATCACTGTATATTCCACTACAATATCACACCATGTTGACTGTTCATTTTATTTGTAGATTGTTGTTGATTTATCACGCTATAAGCTGCCAAGACAGAGTACAGTAGTTGACAAGCACATTTATTTCCCTAACTCTACTAACCCTAACCCTTAATTCTAACTGTAACCCTAACACCTAACCCTCTAAACCTAACAAATTTCCGTGGTAGAATATACTGTGTTAAAATTTAACTATGATGGAATATACCGGGGTGGAATTTACCGGTCACCTAAGTTTCAACCATTTTCGTGATTAGCGTGCCTTCAGTATTTTTGGGTTTTGAAAAAAATTTTTAATGATTTTTTCTTAAAGTTTTTTTTATTGCTGTTTTCAACATTGTTTACTGCCGTGCCTTGTATATTTCGGCTTTCTTTTGCTCTAGTTCAGTGGTCACCAACCTTTTTGAGGCCGAGGGCTACTTCATGAGCATGAAGTCACATGAAGGGCACACGACCTGTTTGCTACAATCTTCTTAAATAACAAAACTGCATGGATATTAAATGTTATAATGGTGATATTAAAATAGCAGTAATTATAACGCTGTGAAATTATTTCTCACATATCAATAATAATTGTTTTCCACAATTATCAGTCATTTACACAGCAATAATAATAAATAGAAAAACATGTTTCAACATTAAACATTTTTAAACACTCAAACATTTCAAGTGCTGTATTTGCAATACAAATGCAACATTTTTTAAACCAAAGAGACAACACTTATTTCCATTAACAAGCTCACAAATGCTTTCTGAACATTTAACATTATGTGCAATATTTCTGATGAATATTTGCTGCTCTTTAAACAATGAAAAGAATGTCTGATTCGTCAGATCATTTTCTATGAAAGTGGGAGGCCTGGCACTGCATGCTGCTCACCAGTGCATTATAATCTGGTGAATAATTTGACACAGCAATTCGCAGTAAATCTTGTAAATGTGCATCAGTCAGGCGTGTTCTGTGTTTGTTCTTGATAAACTTCATATTAGAAAAGGTTGATTCACACAGATATGTTGAACCAAAAAAGCTGCAATTTTCATAGCTGCTGTGCACAGACCACTGTACTTCTCTTTGTCCACAAGGCACCAAAAGTTTGGTGCAGACTGATGAGCTTTAAGGTTTATGTCATTTTGCAGCGTTAAGATTTCCATCTCTACATCAGTAACGCTCAAACTGAACAAATCACTGAGCTGCTTAGCAGTGGAAGTTACGTCTACGTACATGAAAGGATTTGTAACAAATGACACGCATGGCTCAAGCTTCTCAAAGTCACAAAACCTTTTTTCAAATTCCTGTCCTAATCTGTTTATGACTTGGGAGTACTTTGTTATAACTTCATCCAAAGCTGCAGATGCAGAAACATTGTCTTTTAACACTGCCTGTACAGAAGAAAAATGCAGCATTTTTTTCTTTTCCACCTGCGCAGAGAAAATGTTCATCTTAGCTTTAAATGCGTTTACTGCACTGATCATGTGAGCAACAGTTTTGTCTTTACCTTGCAGTTCCCGATTCAGATGGTTCAGCTTCTCAGTCAAATCAGTTAAAAACGCGAGGTCAAGTAACTACTCTGGTTTCTCAAGCAGCGATGCGTCTTCTCCCTTGGAAAGCATGAACTCTTTGACTTCACTCAGAAGTGACAAAAAACGCTTTAGAATCCGTCCCCTACTGAGCCATCTTATTTCTGTGTGTAATAGTAAGTCACCGTATTCAGCGGACAGCTCATCCAGCAGCATCTTAAACATTCTGTGTTGTTTTGCTTTGGAGCGGATGCTGTTTATGATCCTTACGACAGGAGTCATCACGTGATCAAAGCCGGTGACTTTCGCACAAATCGCCTGTTGATGAATGATGCAGTGGTAGTGCAGAAACGTTGGGAAGTCTGGATCATTCCTGCATTGTGCAATGAATCCCGTATGCCGACCCGTCATGGCTGGTGCCCCGCTGTTGTTATTGATGCCAACTTATTTAATGGCACCTTTTTCTCGACGAAGAAGTTTTTGACAGCTGTGTATATGTCAACTCCCCGCGTTGTTGCCTTCAGTGGCAGGATTGTCAGCAGTTCTTCTTTTGTAGAAAAATCATCAAACACCATTCGGATGAATATCATCAGCTGAGCCGTGCTTGCGCTGTCTACTGACTCGTCACATTGGATACTGAACCACCTGCACGCAGCAAGATCCCGGTCCACCTGCTCTGTCAAGTTCTCAGACAAAGATGACACTCGTCTTGCCATCGTACTTGCTCCAAGCTGAACATCGGAGAGCGCAGAGATGACTTCAGGACCATGTTTTTTATCTTTAAATAATGCATTAGCAACGAGCATCATAGTTTCTTTAAAAACCTCCCCATCCGAAAAGGTTTTCTTGTTCTTTATCAAAAAATGCGCAGCTCTAAACGAGGCTTTAGTGGCATTCTGTGATTTTTTCATCGGCTTCGTGAAAAAGGTCCGCTGTTTGTCTAAAGATGCCTTTAATCCATGAGCTTTTTCTGTCCGTAATGCGCTGCCAGGTGGATAGTTGACATCAAAGTTTTTGTGACAGGTTTTGAAGTGCCTTTCCACATTGTGCCGCTTTGTTACTGCAACAGTCGTCCCGCAAATAAAGCACAGACATTTATCTTTAAAGAACGTAAAAAAGAACTCTTCTTCCCAACCATCGTTAAAAACGTATGTCCTTTTTCGCTTTTCTGCCATGATTTTTAGGGCAAAAGCACAAGCAAGCTAACTTTTCGTCACTTTGGTTGGTCAATGGGTCAGGAAAAAGCGAGGCGGCACCGCAGGATTGACCTTTGATTTAGAAAGACGCGAGTTTGGTATCAAATATTTCTAATTAAATTTTTAAATTATTTCTACTTGATAATTTTTATTTTATATAACAATAAAAATAGCACAATGTGAGCAATAATTAAAAATATGTGTATAACATTCATATTGAATTGAAATATGAGCCGTGCTTGTAGAGTGTTTTCGAATAAGCTTGTATAGGTGCCGTAGTGATAACCCAACAAAAAATAACTAGTTTTACATACACAATTTATTTTACAAATTATCACTTAAACTGCAATTTAAAGTTAGGCTATTCCTACACTGGTTGTCCCAGCTAAAAGAACACAAATCGATAATACCATTTAAACACGATAACGCCGGTTTAACTACGTAACTCTCACAATATACCCAGCTACCTGCGCAGTCAGCGGTCACTACTAAATATAGCCAACGCCTGTTCCGAGCAACGAGGAGAGCCTACACGTGGCCGTAAACTATAGCGTCATAAAAAGGAGAGTGAAATTATCTTCGCGCGTGGCCCTGAACTATGGCATCATAGAAAGGAGAGAGAAATTATCTTCGCGCCAGAGAAAAGAAAGAATTTGCTTATGTAACAGTGCCATTTTTGGCGCATGCTTCGCGGGCGCTTTAAAGGGGTCCTGGGGGCGCCTTGTCGCCCGCGGGCACTGCGTTGGTGACCCCTGCTCTAGTTGAAAGGGTTTTTAAAGCTGATTGTTTAATGATGCAATTAAACTTGAGCAAAGCTCTTTTCAACATGCTCGAAATTCTTGTTCAATTAAAGAGTAATCTTAGATTGCTGTTTAGAAAATAAAATTTTTGGTTTTTGAAATAATTAAACCGACTATATTTTCGTAAAATTTTTCGGTCTCGATCTCGGTCTCGTTCTCGACGTTTGTGGTCTCGACTACATCACTGGTTGATGGCATGTCAAAAAGAAAAGGAAAAAGTTTTGAAGATCAGCAGCATGCTCGGCTTCTGCTTCTTAGGTTGTTGTCACCTGTGCTTGTTTAACTAAAAACCTTTTTTTTAAATTTTTTTAGAGATCGCTATGTCTTGAAACAGTAAAAAGTGCCTCTCCATGCTTTGGATCACGCAAATACTGGCCCCTTTAAATTGAAGACTTTTTTTGAAGATCACTTTGTTTTCATGCACAAAAGATGGCTTCAGCTACCTTTTTTTAGTACGCCAAATGAAGTCCCCCCACTTCCTTTTTTAGCACCAGGCCCTCCTTTTTTAATTGTGTTGCATAGCTAAGCTATTAAAGTACATTAACTTTGTTAGTTCTCTACAAGTGTTTAAACCGTATAAATAAATTTGTTTATTTCAAAGAATTGTACCATTCAGTCTTTTATATATTCGAATAAGGTGATTTTTATCTACATGTTACTTCTCTGGATAACGTCTGGCTTGAAACAATAGCCTTCAGATAATCCGGATCTTCGCATAATACGGATCAATATATTTGTCAAATCGAATCTGGATTAACCGAGGTTTACTGTAGTTTTAGATATAACTATTAATTTATTGACACTAGAACAGTGCTCTTCAACCTTTTTGTTGTCGCGGAACCCCAGAAGCACTTTTACGTTTGTCATGGAACCCCCATTAACAAAAAGTTAAAAAAACACGAGTTACATGTAAAAAAAGAAAATGTTTCATTATTAGACACTTCAACAAACAAGCAGTTATTACAGAAGTTAAAAAGCAAGAAATTTAATGACTAGGTTGTTCTTGAATTTCTTTTACAATCTTCGTAAATCGTGGCTGCTCGTTGCTCAGTGCATTCCTCATACACATATCTACACTCTTAAAACAACTTCTGTTTTTGTTCTTAATAGTGGTTAAAACAGAAAATGCTCTTTCCCACAAATAGGTATTGGGAAATTGACACAGAAGTTTCAGTGCTTCCTTTGCAATTGCTGTTCCCTCTTTGCACAGAAAAATCCAAAAATATTCCTTTCCATTTTTTTCAAAGATTTTCTCCAAATTGATATCATTGCAGATATCCAGAAGTTCTTCTTGTTTTGACAAAGTGAAAATAAAAAGATTAACTACCCGCTTCAGCAAACGGAAAGCCTCAGATTCTTCTTCAGGAAAATACCGATTAAAATTTTTCTTCACTAGCTTCAAATGTTCCAACACCAATTCTTTTATTTCAGCTGTATCCTCAACTTCGGAGTCCTCGCTCAGAAATTTATTCAAAAAATGAAAAGGAAAAAAATCATTTTTTGACACTTTATTGGCCCAGCAGTCAATTTTTCTTTTAAAAGCATCGATTTTTTCAACTTGGGAAAATATATCTGAACTTTTCCCTTGAAGACTGGTGTTGAGTATGGACAACACATCGAATACTGAAGCCAGATATGCCAGTTTGGAGACCCATTCATGGTCAAGAAAATTCGTTGCATATTCATGATTTTTCTCTGCAAGAAAAATTGATATTTCCCGCCTTAATTTGAACACATGAGTCAAAACTTTGCCACGAAAGAGCCAGCGCACCTCTGTATGTAGCAGAACAATGACATTCTCAAAATCCATTTCTTCATACAGTTTTTGAAAAACTCTAGCAGATTTGCCTTTACCACCACATTTTATGTAATTCACAGTTTTTACAACAATATCCAAAACACTTTCTAGTTCCGTTTTCTCTGCTTATCAGAACTAAGCGATTTTACAGCCAGAGCTTCACGATGAATAATGCAATGTTTTAATATACAGTTTGTAGCAACTGCCTTGACACGAGCACCAACTCCCGAAAAGCGTCCAGTCATCACAGCTGCTCCATCTATAATTAGAGAACAACATTTTTCCGATGGTATTTACTTTTCAGTCATAAATTCGTTGAGTTTACTGAACACTTGTTCAGCACTTGTGTTCACTTCCAAGTCTAGGCAGCACAAATATTTATCAACAATATTATATGAATCAATATCAGGAATTCTTATAAACACAAGCAGTTGTGCTCTTCTCCCAATATTAGTTGATTCATCCAGTTGCAGTCCATAGCAAGGAACTTTTCCGATTTTACACAAAAGTTGTTCCAACAAATCTTCGGCCATACGAAATCCCCTTCTGGTTACAGTGGTATCGGAAAGAGGTATGTTTTGAAATTTGCGTTCAATTTCTTTGTCTAGGGGCTGCTCTGCCACAATTTGCAACGCTGATTTAATAACTTCCTTACCCAAAGTAAATGGTTTCTTTGTTTTAAGAATATGATGCGACAGTCGATATGCAGTCAACAACAAACCTTAATCAGTTTTAACTGCTCCTAAGAACGAATTTTTCTGCTTGCATAAGCTGCTTTTCATATGTTTAAAGAATGAGATAGTCTTTGTCTCGTACGCAGCATGATTGGCTTCCAAGTGCCTTTGTAATTTAGCTGGAACCAGGGCAGAATTAGAAAATCTCTTAAAGCAAATCAGACATTCGGAATTTGGTCATCCGGCAAAAAGAACCCGTATTTTAAATATGTTTCATCCCATTTTCTAACTTTGGCAGTTTTATTACATTTGGTGCGCTTGGAAGGAGATGCCTCTTGCTCAATACTGTCCACACCTTCGCTGTTATTACTATTTTGCTTCACATAAGAAAATATACTACTTTGCTTCATCTGACCTGGCTAATAGTAAAAATTTGGTTTTCGTACTACTTTTACTTTATTCCCATGAAGGCTGAACAGCTAGAGCTCTACTGTAGTCTGTTATTCTATTTGCTATTCATTGTCTACTTAACTACTGTAAACGGCAGCATCATGCATAGCTGTGATGCAACAATAACATTTATTCTTTTTGAATAACGTTCTTATTAACCTCATAACAGTGAACATCAAGTTGCGCCGTTACGCAACAACTACCAATATTTTCGGCTATAAACTGCACTCAATCTCATATTTAACTAACTGGCCTACTTGGAGTTTGAATGCGGCATGGTGATGGTGATCTAAAGAAACAATTTAATAATGACGCATCAACGTACTGAAGCAAGAAATCATTTTCCTTACAAAACAAGGAACCCTAGCGGAACCCTTAAAATTTACGGAACCCCATTAAATGTTTTGCGGAACCCCTTTGAAGAGCACTGCACTAGAACAATCAAGTGGCTTTTTTGAAGTATTTCAATTTTGAACAGCAGGTGTTAATTATCCAAAATTTGAGCTTTTTTGCTATGATTTTCAGACAATTTTTTTTCCTAAAGAAACCTTTAGTAATAATAATAATAATAATAATAATAATAACAATGTTTTTGTAGACCGCTCTATACCGTGAGATTTTTAAAGTCATATGGTCTCAGAGCGGAAGGAAAATAATTTTGTTGCCAGTCTGTAAAACATAAAAAAGTATACGTAAAACTACCTAAAAGAAATTAGTGGCGTTTTTGATTCATAGCTTTTTTGTAGTCCATTAAGCATAAAATTTTATTGATTCAGTGTATTATTTACTGACCTATCAAAAAACATCATGGAATTAACATACACTATTATCGATTCAAGTAACAGTCTTATACTTTATAGCAGTAGGCTTCGGCAAAGTCAATCGGTTGTTTCAAAAGTAGGCTAATTTTTTTAGAAAGGTATACAATTTTTTTTTTAAATTTGGCATCTCGAGCCAGTGATAGCCTTACAAATTATAGCACACTTATATACGACACTTATATACGACACACTTATATACGACACACTTATATACGACACAACTATAGCAAACCAACGAACACACTTCCTTAGTTGAACTGATATAAATTTCAAGTACAAGCAACATAGCCAACGCTTGTAAACCATAACGTAGAATAATGTTTATGACATTACAAAAGACATCCTGCTACCGGTACAGTTGTGAAGCGGGGAAATCCGGATTATGAATATAAATAGAATACTTTTTATCCGAAATACGCAAAGATCCGGATTATTTGAAGCTTTCCATTAAGAAAAACATTAGAAATCGTTTGTACCTTTAGTTTCATCCGGATTAGACAAATATTCGGATTAATCGAGGTTTACTGTAGTTAAAAAAAAACAGAAAAAAAAATGATTACATTTTTTTAGAAATTTGCTGTTAAAAAATAAAAGTATGCGATTCGCAAACCATATCATATACGAGCGTATGACAGGGTTTCTCAAACCATGAGTCACGACCCAAATGTGGGTCGCCAAGACTTTGCGGGTGGGTCGTGAAAGGTTGTATCTACAATTACTTTTAGCAGAACGTAGAATTAGTTTAGACAATTTAGCCTGAAATGTAGCTATAGACGTGGCCATCTATATAGACAAAACTCTTTTATAAAGAGAGGGGGTAGCCTTGAAAAAGGCTGTTTAAGAAAACTCTAACGTTTTCGTGTAGCTCTCATCAGGAGAAATCGCTGCAATGAGTAAAGAACTGAAATGTCAAAATTATATTGAATAAGATTGTTGTTTCGCCGAGTAAGAAATTATACTGAAGCGCAGTTGATTAGAAGCATCAGCCACCAAGCGGTCGAAAAGTGAAAAATTTTGTCGTTTCGTTGAGGTAGAAATGGAAGAATTTTTATTGGACGGAATTTGGATGTTTAACTAGGCAAAATTATAGTTGTAATTTGAAGTCTGAAAAAGAATAAAATAAAACAAATATAATTATGTTGATAATTTAAGCCTATAAACGAACTCTTTTTGACGGCACAATGCAGGTTTGCTTGAGGTTATGTGGATGGATTCTAATACAGCAAGATGAAATTCAGATCTGGCTTTGGATAGAATTGAAAATTGATTATCATTGTAGTGAAGGGCGCAATTTGGATGTTTCAGAAGATGAGTGCCAATAGCCGAATCACAATTAGGTGTGGAAGAGTTTATTTTACTTTTTCGCGTTGGCTGAATTCTTTCTTGATTGGTTTTGTTGTGTATAGTTTTCGGGACATGTTGGCGGATTCTGTCCTGCAGACGTTGAGAAGTTCTGCCCACGTACCGGCATTCGCAGCGGCACACGTATTGGTATACGACCATGTTTAGTTGAGAAGCAGGAAGAACGTCTATAGCGACATTTCAGGCTATTTTAAAATTTTGTGCCACAAAAAATCTTTTTAGACAATTTAATTGCACGAGTAAAATAACAGCATTGCTTAATTGTGACAGTAACTTTTAGACGTTTATAATCAAAAAAGGCCTTATTACATTATATTATCCCAGGTAATATTACATTGTTTGTTTACAGTTGCATAGTCTATCTTCTACAGTGCATTATACGGGTAGTTGATTACAATTACATATATTACATAGTCGGCAACGTGGTCGAGTGGTTGGAGCGCCGGGATTGTGATCGACATAGTCTCGGTTCAAAACCTCTCGCACCATTCAGTTGCGTCCTTGGTAAAGACACTTTACGGCACTTTCCCCTGATAGGTAGTCTTGGCAAACAGTTCCAAATTACAGTCATATCTCCATTAAATTACAAGCGGACAGCAATATCTTCGCATCTCCGGAAGCAGGTCGGGGTAATTGCTTATCCTATGCATTAGCGCCTCCGTCGCTTTCATGTGAGTCAGGAGGATAAGTATAGAAATAAAATAAAAACGAAAATAAAATAAAAACAGTTATTTTGTTAGTTTTAGTTTATAGCAACTTATTGCACTCGTGGGCCGATCCAAAAATGAAAAAATTGGTGCCGGCCGCATAATAGATTTTCCCATATTTTATAAACGTTTGCTCGAATCATGACCTTCTAACACCCACGGATACGAGAAATCATATTCTAAATTCATGGTGAAGACCAAAAAAAGGTCATCACTTAGAACCTGTTGCTGATTTCTTGATTTTTGTCACAAAAAACTAATTCTGGCTTTGCTTCCTCCAGCCACACACTGGCCGCATAAAAAATCTTGCGGACCGCATTTGGCCCGGAGACCGCAGGTTTTTCACCTCTGCTTTATAGTGGATATTGAACTACATTTTCAAAGATTTTATGAAGGTAAATAATTATTAATAAATGCAAAATAATTTTGTGTTGTTTCAATAATGCGCTCACTCAAATTTGTTTGGGTCGCATCAAATTTGTAGATCCTTGTTTTTTACCAATTTTGGGTCGCAGAAAAAGCTTTCAGAAACGCTGATACATGACAAAAGTCACTATCTCTATGTCTATGTCTCAACTAGTATGTCTCTTGGTGAAGTCCAGACGTTTCTTCTTTATCGTCTAAATCAAGCGTGGTTTTCGGGCTGACTTACATGATTTGAGGCCAAATTCCAGAGACAACCTGCATTAAATTGTTTTTGTACTGACTGCTGTGCCAGTTTCCATCAACTTAGCCTGGATTTTTTTGGAGGTGCTCATCGGATAGTGAAGAACTGCCTTACGCATGAGGTGGTCTTTTCTGCTGGTGGTAACTAGTGATGTCTGCGGTTCTCCAAAATTTTTGCGGTCTGTCTACGGTCTGTCCTCTGAAAATCCTGCGGTCTACGGTCTGTCTCCTGTCCTCTCTGCGGTCCGCGTTGGAGAAATAACCGTTACCGTTATTAATAACCGTAATTTTTCGCGTTCCTTAAAATTGGTCTCTCTCATAAATTGCGCAAGATGCAAAATGCGAAGAGCAATATTTGTCTGTATGCAACTGTGTATTTATTTAAGTTTATGTATTGCCTATGTATCGTATGCACGGTAAATATAATAAAATGGTATATAACAATTATCTTCAGTTTTATGGCAAGCAAGAAATTTACTATAAAAAGATGAGTATAGGGAATCACTCCTAACTCTGCCACTGCTTTAATGAATATAACCAAAATCACTTTTGGCCTGCAATATATTCAATAGATCGAGAAAATGCACACACAGGGGTAATTTGACCTCTTACCATCGAGGCAAACGACTTTTGCACAGTAATGTGTCATTTGCCTCGAAGGTAAGAGGTCAAATTACCCCTGTGTGTGCATTTTCTCGATCTATTGAATATATTGCAGGCCAAAAGTGATTTTGGTTATATTCATTAAAGCAGTGGCAGAGTTAGGAGTGATTCCCTATACTCATCTTTTTATATAATAATTAATATAATAAAATAAAATGAGGTCAAAAATAACGGTCATTTGATGTGGACCGCAGAAGAGACCGCAGGATCAAAGAACCTACGGTCTGTCTACGGTCCCCTGCCAGGACCGGACAGACCGCAGACATCACTAGTGGTAACCCTTGGTCGGCCAGACCTTTTTCTTTCTTACAAAAATATCCTCATTTTGGTCTTTCATGATTGCATGGTGCACAGCTGTTTTGCTAACCTTCATCTTCTTGGCGATTTGACATACAGAAAATTTTAAATTGTTTAAAGTTACAATTTGCGCCCGTTCTTTCGTGCTGAGGGACTGCTTTTTGCCCATGTTTTTAACCAATAAATTTAACTGATTCTGACTAAAACGCGATCTAGCAAACGATTTATTGAGCAGGAAATAAAAAAACAGTGTCATACAGAGATTATGTATTAACGTAACCAGGGGCGCCGGAAGCGGGGGGCAGGGGGGGCAATTGCCCCCCTGCCTTTTAATATTTTGAAAACACGGGGGCACAGGGGACAGATTGTGCCTTTTGAAATTTGTCTTACAGAAATATTTTTAGATCTGCTCTACATTTAACCTATGTAATCTCGATCACCATCAAATGCAACGATGTTTCTAAAATTAAAGACATCCGTAAATCATGGTACAATAATGAAAGTCGCGAAAATCGTAAGTTTTAGGTAGTGATGAATTTTGGGTGAGGCGAATGAGGCAGATGTTTGTTTAGAGCGAAAGAACGATTTTGAGTGAAGACCTTTAATTTTGGGACGAAATAGGAAAATCAGAGATCGACTACAAGTGAAGACTTTTTTTTTTTTTTTTTTTAGAGAATACTATGATTTTGGGGCGAAAACAGGAAAATCAGAGATCGACTACAAGTGAAGACCTTTTTTTTTAGAGAATACGCTAATTTGATTGCGACATGGTTGCTATAAACGACTTTTGTTGGAGTGCCTTTTTAACAAAAAGTGCGCTTTTTTTGAAATTTGCCCCCCCTGGAAAAAAACTGCGGCGCCCCTGAACGTAACAACATAATTATGCATTATGGCACAATAATACTGATTACTCATCGAGATATGAGCGTTTAAAGCTACATGTTGCGGCGTTTGGAAAGTGTCCCTTAATAAACATTAATAAATATCGCAGACTGTAATAAAGTATCGATATAGTTGTAGTTTACTTGCATAAGATGATGCAATTTTTAAATCGCTAGCAAGTAGATTACATCAAGAGCACCCAATCTTTTACGCGCTGAGAGCCAAAGTTTTTTGCAACTATTGCCTGGGCCGCAATTCGTACAGAATTACAGTGGTAAAACCTTTTCTGTCTTTACTTTGATTTTAATGATTAATTCGAATTATCATCCATGTAAACTTGGATCAAACCCTTCCCCAAAAAAGTAATTATGATCCTACGTATTTTTCCTAAATAAAGCAAACAAATGCTTGTCGTAACGAAATTTATGTAGGCAATAATTTGAACACCATATTTATATAATTTTAGTACGGAGCAAACGGAGCGGCCGTTTCGCTCCCCCTCTAAAAGCGTCAAAAAGTGGACCCCTTTAAGCAAAATATTGTTCTATTTCTTCAAAGTAGTACCATGAAGGTGACCCCTGCTTGGACCTTAGGACAAAAGCAGGAATGTTGCACTCGAATGAAAGTGAAAACTTTTTTTAGAGAACACTACGGTTTTGAGACGAAAATGGAGATTTTAAACATAAATTTAAAGTAATCACTCTATTTTTTTAGAGATCACTTTATTTGGGGGCAAAAAAACCTTAGCACACTAAAAAGTGCCCGCCCTAATTTTTTTGCACCTGGCCCTCCCTTTTGTGAGGCCTCACTGTATATAATTATTGATTATAGCCAGCGATTTTTATAAAAATGTAGAGTTGGTGGCCCTTTCAGTCACAACATTTGCCTCACACTATAGTTTGTTTATGTTTTTTTTTCATTTTTATATTTATCCTCCTGCTTCGCAGAAAAGCGTTGGAGGCGCTATACTTAGGACAAACAATTACCCCGGCCTGAGTCCAAAGCTTTCAAGATATTGTTGTCCAGTTAAACTTTTTTATTTTTTATTTTTATTTTTTTAAATAGGACTAAAATTTAGAACTGCTTGCCAAGACCGCCGAGCAAGGAAAAGTGCTACAAAATGTATTTTTCAAGTAAAAACAGAATGGCGCGAGTAAGTTTTGAACTGTATCCGCCTGGATCACAATTACGACGCTCTAAACACTCGACCACATTACCCAGAACCGGTTTGACAACCGGTTAAAAAGTCGTGATTTATGAATCCATAGATGTATGCGCGGAAGGGGGAAAATTGCGGGTTAAAAAACCTTCATGAAAGTTTATAGTAACACTAAGACATCTTAAAAATTGTTAAAATAAAAAGAAAATTTTTTTCAATGAAAAAAAATTAGGGCTTGAAAAAGGTTTTTATTTTTTTCTACATTCGTGGGCAGCGTAATTAAGTGTTTAAGAGCGTCGTAATTGATGGCGAGCGTGATTGGCACCTTCTGGGTTCAAAGCCTACTTTCGCCATTCTCTTGTGTCCTTGAAAAAACAGTTTACGGCACTTTCCCCTGCTTGGCGGTCTTAGCAAGCAATTTTGATCATATCCCTGTAAATATAAACTAAAAAACAAAATAAAGAAATGCAACCGGATAGTAATATATCTTGGCTTCTCCGGAAAGAAGTCAACGTAATAGCATGACAGTTGCTCTATGTATAGCGACTCCGACAATTTCCTGTGGTTCTGGGAGTCAGGAGGATAAAAATAGAGATAAAATATTAATATTAAAAAATAGATAAGTAATTTTATTATTTTTTAAGTGGATCTTTAAAAGTGACTCTCTTTTTTGTTGTACCAGGCCTCCCTTTCGTAAAAAGGCATCACAGATTAGTGATCATGTTTTTGGTTCTCAACTGCCACCCCAAAACAAATTTCTGCAAATGCCTAATTGCTTAAAACAGAATACGAAATTGCTTTAAAGTTAAACTAAAAAGTGTTAATATGACGAGTTAGAAAAAGACAATGTCCTAAAAACTGCTCAAAATAACCTACATAAAAGATATAAAGAAAATAAACACGGGAAATAGCAAAAAAAAACAGTGAGTTGTTAAACAGTTTTTACTTTGCATAATTCTCTTATTGCGGTGATTAATTAGACAAATTTTATTTTATGTAAGCCAAAAGTAGCCAACAAACCAAACAACTGCAACACGTCAGCACAAATAGCCCAAACTTATCAAATATTTGAATGAAGTTTTAACCATTACCGCGATGACCGTGCCTTTAGCATTTTTGAGTTTCGAAAAAAAAATCAAACCGCAGCTACTCCGCATAGAACGATCGCAACTGCGCTGGTATGGTCATGTGACGCGAATGTCCCACAAACGAGCAGCAAAGCAAGTAATGGATACTCTTCCGAGTGGCGAAAGGCCTAGAGGGCGACCAAGAACTATGTTGAAGGCGTAGCCTAGTCGCTTGTTGGAATTCCACCTGTGTAATTGCCGCTAGTTTCAAAAGATCGGGATGCTTGGAGATTCCAACTCGGGCTGCTGTCCCCGCAACCCCAAAAGCACAAACGGGCAAAGGAAAATACACTGAATTAATTCAATGTTTTCCCCGAAAAGGATGAAAGAAATTTTAACTAGCATGCCTTGCGTGTTTCGGCTTTCTGCTCTAGTTGAGAATTTTTTTAAAGCAAATTGTTTAATGATGCAACTACACAGTGCAAAGCGCTTTCATACGTGTTACAGATGCTTGTTTATAAAAAATGTAATCTTAGATTATTAAAAAAAATTTTTATTGTTTTTGGAATAATTAAAAATGGAATATATTTTTGTAAAATTTTTCAGTCTCGGTCTCTGTCTTGGTCTCGATTGTTTCTGGTCTCGAACCTTAGATCTCGAAATTTGCCGGTCTCGATCTCGGTCTTGGTCTCGGAAAAATGATCAGGTCTCGGTCTCGACGTTTACGGTCTCAACTACATTACTGGAATAAAAATAGTTAAGACAAAAAAATTAAAGCTGAAAATTTTGTTCATATCATATATGATAAACTATGCCGTGAAAGGTTGAATAGGCTAAACAATGTTGCTATCGTATCACTGTTGAAAGTAGCATCGATTTTATAATTCCCTAAGCTTCTTCAAGAAAATGCTAACAAGGGCGAAATCAAGCATTGACCTTTCAGATTAATCACGTTTTCCTTTGACTTTTTTCTTTTTTTATATTTTACAAAGAGGTTAATGCCACCGCAATTGCCAAAAGAGTCAAGATTATCTAGTTACGAAGGCTTCGTGAGGAAGACACCTTGAAAGTTTGAGAACCTAAGTGCTAGCAACAAAAATATCAAAGTTACATCTACATCATGTCTGTTTTTGCCCATCCAAAAATGTTTGATATATATTCAATTTGTTTTCTCAACAAATCAATTTAAAATGTTTTCTTTGACTAACACTTCAAACAAATCTTTTGCAATTATTATCGTTCTCTATGGTTTAATTTGAATTTCAAAGAAAATAATTATTATAACAGCAAAAAAATTTTTGAGCCAGTGAAGATAACAACCTTTTCATTTTCAGGGTTGCTTATGTTTACGCGAAAAAATTTTTGGTTGTTTATCTTTATTCGGACATAACAAATTTATCTAACTTACAAGTATAATCCAATGCAATACAAAGGTTTATATTTAGAGTTATTGCATCGTCGAATTAACAACCTGAACCCTATATATGTATTTTCAATTTTAACATTAAATAAAATTAATGTTAATGTACTGCATTTGCTCAATAAAAATAAAAGTGCAACTTTTCAAATCATTTAACTTTATCTAGTCAACAGGATTGCTTATCTTTACCTTAAAGATTTTGGGGTTGTTTATCAATACCCAGGAAAGGTTGGGGTTGTTTATCTTCAACTGAAAGATTTTGACCTCGTTTATTTTTACATGGCTCTTTCAGATTGCTTATCTTTACCTGCTCCATATTTTTTTGACTGTTCTTAAATAAACTATTTGAAGAAACCATTGCTATTTCTTCAATAAAAAGCTTGCCGCAACAAGCTAATCCAAAACGCTATTAAAATTTTTAGCAAATAACAAAAGAAGCCATATTTTTAACATTTCATTAAAAACTATAAGAAACGTTTTTTCTTTTGAAATTGCTTAAGTCGCCATGAGGCAAAGAGTTTTTGAGCTTCCGCAAGATACAGTACAAAGATTTTTGAAAAATTGCAAAAGATTTAAATTTGAGTGTTGAAAAGGGAACATTGCATAAAGATTAATCATCGCGATACTTCTCACGAATAAGAAAGTAGTCAAATGTGACATTGAAAAGTTAAAAATCATTTCTTAAAACATCTATTTATTTTACCGACTTGCATTGAACGCTGGAGCTGTTAAGGATATAGAAGCGTCCGAATCGTGCAGCGATTATCCCGACGGCGAAGGTAACAGCTAAATACATCGACCATGCCGCGGTCGCAGTTGCCACATTCCGGTTGGGCGATTATTTTATCAGCCTATAACTGAACTACAAAGCAAATTATCAAGCGTTTGATTTGAAAAATCTTTAAAAAAAGCAATGAACAAGTACTCGATTTTTTTTTATTCACAATAATTTTGAACGGTAGTGTGTCGAAAATTTTTACAAATATAAACAAAACAAATAAAAAAGTAAGTTTTTTGACATTGACAGTACAGTCTCAGCATTTTTCAGTTTTTTTAAGTAAATCAAAAAATTTGTTGATCTTATCTCTTGCAACGGATAATCTTATTAATGAAAATGATTGACTTTAACATCTGCACTGGTAATTAATTTTTAATGGAGAACGCTTTACGTCAGACTCTTCAGTTTTTATAAATTGATTTTCTACAAAGTCTAAACATCTGAAGACCGCATTAGGTCTGATTTTAAATGAATTTGAACAGTTTCAGTTCGTACAAAGTGTTTTTTTTTATAATTGCATTTCATTTTTTTAAAAAACATATCTTTTTCTTGGGCAACGTATTTATTGTGGCTGTTGAATATGATGCAATTCAATAAGGAGCTCAAAACAACCAGTCTAGAAGCTACCAACATGCATACGTTCCATGCTGTGTTTGCTTTATCTGAAAACTGAGGAGTATTTACTAAATTCAAAGTTGGGTGTTCCCGGAACGATTGAACTATTGCTAGTGGTAGGTAGCAAAAAGAAGAAGCTAAAATCAAATTTCGTACCTGCGAAATCATTGCTTTTGTAGCATTTTTTACACTATTACCATCCTTTTTTATCGATGACTTCTTGTTCTTTTTGTTTATTGTTATACGAGAGACAATATAAATCAGCCAGAGTAAAATTATTTCAGCTAGAATCAATGCTTCGTATAAATAAAGCTCATCAAATTTTTTTGAAAGAGTCATTCCCATTGGATAAATTTGAAACTTATCTCCTGAAATTAGTCCAAGAGAAGTGATTATCCCAATGCCAAATGAAAAGATCCACGATGCCACTATTGTTCGCTTTGCGGAATCATTTAATCTATTTCGATTGTTATGATACAATGTTGGCTGAGCCAATGCTATATATCTGTAAAAAAATAAAATTTTGCTTTCTGATAATTTAAATTTTGTGTTTAACTATCATAACAAGGACGGGTTTAAGGGGAGCTTTTTCCCCCCCGAAATTTTTTAAAACAAGTTATTATTTAATCCACAGTATTATTAATATTATCAGTATCATCTTTTTTCATCTTCCTCACTCGCAAGAAATTGGCGAAGGCGTTGAACTTTGGGAAACTATTAAGTAACTTTTCCCATCTAATTTTGGAGGTGCAAAGGTATTGGTATCCATTTAAAATTTTCAATTAGTTTTTTAGTTTGTTTTTAGAGATATGACTTAAATTTGAAGCTGCTGATAAGAACGACAAGCAGAGGAACTCGTTTAATGAGTTATTAAAATCAAATTGGGCTTCTGATATTGTTCTTCGGGTCACCAAAAACACGTTCGATTTTGCTTCAATCAATTACATTTGTAAAATTATACAGTACAGTAGCTGAAGAGTTTGTAGGGTTCAGTGGCGCAATTGATTGACGTGGATAGGACTGGCGCTGCTCTTAAAGGAGAAGTTAAGAAAGTTGTGTCTTTATATAGCCGAAAGCAAAAACCAGGGATACGATGATGCTGCTAACATGATGGCTAAAATAAAAGACTTTGAGAGCAGTATTAAAAATGAAAACCTTTTTGCATATTCAGTGCATTGCTTTAGCCATAAATTGAAGTAGCCATAAATTGAACTTGCATTGTCAAAATCATGCAATTTAAAAGCTAGAGCGAGTTGAGAATGCCTGGGTGCTGAAGTTTAACGCTGTTTTGCGCTTCAGCAGCAAAAATATAAGATTGATAAAGAAAATTTAATTTGAAAATAGGCTTATGGCTGCAAAAGATCAATTTTTTTTAACAGTATCAGCAAAACTTCTTATTTAATTGGTACTTATTCTGTAACGACCACCAAAGCAGAAACAACGTTTAGTTCCATTAAACGACTCAAAATCTACTTAAATTCTACGTATCGGCACCGTGGCCCAGTAAGTAGGAGGTCCATTTGATGGCAAACGCGGTATTGATTGACACCGTCGCTATTTAAAATCTTATCTCATCCTTCTGTTGGGTTGTAGGAATAACACTTTCGGGCACTTTTTTCTGCCTGGCCGTCTTATGAAGCAACTCTAAATTTTATCTATATCTCTCAATAAAAACTAAAAAACAAAGTAGAATAGTTCAACTAAACAACTATATTTTGACTTCTTCGAAAGCAAGTCGGGGCGATTGCTTAAAGGTTGTTATAAATATAACGTTTTCGACGCTTCCAGCGAGTTAGGAGAAGAATAGAGATAATGATAATATTAAGTGATGACAAGGACGTCTCAGTCCCCCGGTTTTGTTTGCTAGTAATCCCACTCTGGATGCGAAGGAATAGCTCGTATAATTAGTGGATACTTTTCAAAAAGTTACTGACCAATTTTTACTTCAATAATCTTTGTTTCAAATTTTGCTTGTTGCTGTTTGTCTCATGTTTTTGCAGTTATCGCCCTTGTAAGGGCAAAACATTTTATAGCTTTTAACCTCAACTTAAAAGGAATATTTCCTGACTACTATACAGTATAATTTTATCAAACAATGGAGAAAATCACGCAGTTTTACTTCTGCTTTTGCTTTTTTCATGTCTTCTTGTCGATTGACATCATAAATTTCTGCCCCCGCAAAAAATTTTTTTTGAATCTGCGCCTATGTCATCATGTACTTTGTCCTCAAAAAATGTGCACTCTCTTACTTCATACTGCTCGTAGGTTGAAACAAGTGGCTTTAATTACAGTTAAATGAATCTAAATAACAGCAATTTTAAAATTCGATCGGATAACATTACTTTGGTCGTTATTTAACAGATATTTAGAATTTTTCATAATCGGACGCTGCTATTTCAACGTTAACTAAAAAGACAAAATAAATGTTTTCATTCGAAAAAAAAACTGTTTTTAGCATCATAAATCAGGCAACCCACAATACTTCTAAATATAAGAAAAAAATATTTTGTGCATTTTTTTTAAACAATGTTAAAGACTAATAAATCTATCTTCATACGCAAATAAGTTTAATTTAAGCGAGCCTGTGTGATTCCAGCTAAAAAAGCTACAAAGCGCCCTGGAAATGACGACGCAAAGTAAAAGGTAAACTTGCAAATTCTGTTATTGAAGAAGACCATTTCAACCATTTAGCCATGTCGATGCCTCGTTCAGATTGGCTACTGTTCAATTGCAACGTAGCAGGCACAAAATTTTTCGCCCCATCGTCTGTTTAATGAGGGGTCATTAACAAAATACCACAATTAAGAAAGATTACTTTTAAGCATCTACGTGCAATTCAACATTGACAAAGCAACAATATTGTAAAGATGTTTGTTATTAAGAAAAATATGTCAGCTGAAGCATTTAATTGCATTTTTTCCTGTAATAACACGGCTGCAGCTAGTTTTTTGGAAAAACCATTAAAACGTTGATAATGAAAAATCTGTCTAAATTCACACGTCTGAAATCGTTCTGTCCCCATGGTCAAAGTGTGTCTCTTGATTTGTAGATAGCAACACTTATTTTATAGTAATTTTGATTCATAATTTTCCGAATCGGCAATATTCAGGGTGTCCCAAGAAGATGCGTTCACTTTTTGACCTTCTGTACTCTTTATGTTTTGGTATATGTTCTTGACATAGACCTTTTTACAACGCTAAGGTGTTAAAATAATTTAGAAAACTAAATTGTTTTAGAAAATTAATGAATTGTGGTAAAAACGATTATTTATTGTCATTTAGATTAATGTTCTCGCTAATTCCTGCGTGTTCACTAATGTTCAAACTGGCTTCATTCATTTTCCAAACACAACTGATAACGTTCAAAAATGGATTTCACAACATTGCTAAACATTTCATTTGGAATTGGAAGAAATTGTATTCTAGTTTCATTTTTCAAATCCTCGACTATTCATCGGTTTTGCGGCATTAACCTTATCTTTGAAATTTCCCCATAAAAAATTCATTGGCGTAAAGTCTAGGGAACGCGCAGGAAATTCCACACTATCTCTATCTCTATCTCTTCCACCATTTTATTTGTACAATTCCAATCCATTTGTACAAATATTTAGTTTCCTGAATGCATGAGAACTAAAAGGTCAAAAAATGAGTACATTTTTTGGGACAGCCTGTATTTTGTAGGCTATAAGTATGTTTTGACTTCAAGTGTGACTAGAATTCTCAAATCTCCTCCTATTTTAAATCTTGCCTCTTATCTCATCATTAAAATGGTGCAACTCCAAGTCATCACCGTTACTTAGTCCAAACAGGGTATTCACCACATCTGCAGTATGACCATGAAGTATAGTCAGGCATGAAGCATCATACAGCACGACTGTATCATCCGCTGGTTGCAAGCCGTTTTATTCAATAAATATTGAATTTTTCAAATGAAATTGTCCCTAAATCAAGCCGCTTAAATCAAAATTAACTTGAATCATCTAGGTTTCTGTACTATTGTCTCAGCAATTGCAATTTTTCCAGTTACCAATCATCCATGTAAAAATATAAGGTAGATGAATCGCAGGGTGAAATCTCTGCCTGCACAACGCATCGAACAGTTTATAATTACTGGTATTGTCAATATCATGTATACAAGTAATTATAAATTGTTCGATATGTTGTGCTTAATTCGTCGTCCTTGTCAACATTGTTAATATAATTATAACAGCATTACCACAACGGTTCAGAAAGTACCTTAACCTGGGCCTGGATAGCCTGAATTTGTATTCTACTGAAGACGTTTTTTAGCTTTTCACTTTTTGACTTTAAAAACAAAAGACATTTTTTTGGCCTTCGATATCAAATTATTGGGCGCAAAGAAACAAGATTTTAAATTGATATGGCTTTCGGATTTTCTGACATTCGTCTTGGTACATAATTTTCTAGAAACTGTTTTTCTCATAACTTATTTGAAAATATAAACAAAAGCAACAAAAATTTTTCTTTGTAAAGCTTATGTAAATAGATTGCTTACAATTACATTTGCACCAATCAGTTAATTAGCATTAACACTTTTTAAATGAAAAGATTGCCCAAGCTTTCTTTTTAGTATCAACATCTATATATTTTTATTTGCAAAAATATAAAGGAACAAAAAAACAAAAAGAAAATAATAAATAATCGAATACAGTATAACCTGTGTAGATGTCGGACAACGATGCCGCCGGGAGACCGCAAATTGACCTTTCGGTCTTCTAATCAGCAGCCACTCTTATCGCAAAATTCCGCATAATCAATTACTTTTAAAGTGGTGTGTTCGATTTATAATTCATTTTGGTTATAATTTGTCAATAAAATATTTTTAAGCTTTTTTAAAAATAGATTAAAAAATGTTTTTTGTACTTTGAAGGAAATGTTGTTCCAAATCTTAACTCCCTGGTACTCAGTTGCGTATTTAGGGGAAAGGGGTATTGTGCCATTGCCCTTCCCATGGAGAAAATCAGAGACAGATTCAAAGTGAAGATTTTTTTTTTAGTGATCATTACGTTTTTGGGAAAAAAATTGACAAAATCGAGACAGACTCATAGGGAAGACCTTTTTTACCATTTGAAAAATTTTTCCGCTAAGCATATTTGATTGTAGTTGTATGACGCCCCACTTTTAAAAATCCTCGGTACGCCACTACTGGTAGCCTACTTTATGCATCTTTGTAAACGAGAAGTGTTATAGAGAGAAATATAAAGAGATTTATTTTGCTGGCGTGAAGATTTAGTATTTTGTTTCGAAGCCGGGCTTGTTAAGGTAAAAAATTAGAAATGTTTTGGGAAGCTTTTTCATGAAAATTGTATGAACAAATTTAGCTACTTCAAGTTTGTACAGCTTTAGTAGTTCAAGAATTTTAAAGCAATAATTATATGGTGTTGCTCTTTTACTAAATTTTTCCTCTAATAAATTTAATCGCTTTATTTTGAAGAGTTGTCAACTTCATAAGGTATGTTGAAAGAGTAGACTCCCAAACTATAAGTCCATATAATAAGTAAGTGTGAATATAAGCATAGTAAACTTTTAATAGTGTTTTTTTTTGGTAAATAGTGTTTGACTTTGAAAATAAATCCAATTGATCAACAGATTTTATGAGCAATGGTTAGACCTAGATATTTAACACTTTTTGATTGTGGAAGGGTAGTATCGTTCAAAATTATCTTTGTGTATTAAAACGGTTGTTCTATTATGGAATCGAACTCTACTCGCTGAAGGACTATAATTTGTTTTATTGCTTCACTTTTTTTGCTTCATTTTTCTTATTCACCAGACTCGCAGACTCCCAGACTCCCAGACTAGTGCGCAATACTCAGCTGTTGAGTAGACCAGATAGGGCATCTATGTGCAGTGTTTTGGAACCAGCACCCTATCCTGAGCCTGCAAAGTGCCTCAACAATGTGACACGAAAAGATAGCTTTGCGCAAAGATACAAGGTGGTGACAGAAGGTTAGCAATTTTTCCAGTTTTACCACTAAACAACTAGGGGTTGGACAAAAACGTAAAAGTCTATCATTATTGTAAACATTTATCTCACATTGGATTTATCGGTTACTTAAATGAAAGGCTGCCCTCACCGTCTTAGTGTGACTGAACTTCAGCTTCCCTGGAAATACGCTTAAAAGTGTGGTCATGTTTTGACTTAAAGTTATTTACTGTATTTATTTAATTTTTATTTATTTTGTCTCTATATTTATTCTCCTGACTTGCAGGAAAGCGACAGAGGCGCTAATACATAGGGTAGGCAATCATCCGACCTGCTTCCAGAGATGCCAAGATATTGCTGTTCGCTTGAAATTTTAATAGAGATATGACTTTATTTAGAACTACTTGCCAAGACCACCAAGCTGGGGAAAGTGCGGTAAAGTGTCTTTCTCAAGGACACAACAGAATGGCACGAGTGGGTTTTGAACCGAAACCATGTTGATCATTGGCTGGGCGCTTTAACCACTCGACCACCCTGCCGATTATGCTAAAGTCCCCTCAAAGGCCTTCCAGTTTCCAGAGGAGTGCAATGCTAATGCTAGATTGTCTGCTTAGGTAAACTTTTTGGAAATTGTGGAGGGCAGGTCGTACATATTGAAAAGGAGTAAGACCGATCCCTGAAAAACGCTGTTTTTCTTGCGAAGAAGCCTGCTTTGCTTGTTGTCACAGGTAGTAAGGATGAAACTTTGGTTTTTTACCAGCTCCATTATCATTTTGACCATGTGCTTATCCGACAGAAATCTGAAGCAGCTTGCAGGTATAGGCCACTGTGCTTGACTGAGTCGTTTGCCGCCGTTCGATCGACAAAAAATCCTTGATGTTTTCTGTCAATAGAACAACTTGCCACACGGTTGACAAGATTTTATAGGAGACAAAGAGCAGAGGTATTAGTCGAAAACTCTTTGGGTCTCCCACTGGGTTCCTTAGCTGTGGGATTGCTACTAGAAGTCTTCTTCTCCAGATCTTGAGAATTTTGAGTCGGTATAAGCAAGACGTAAAGAAGTTACATAATTTGGGACTTCAACGTAGCTTCAGCATAGGTATTTTTAATACTAATTAGGTAATAATTTTAATAGTTTCACACTTCACTTAGATTCCTAATAAGATAATCAATTTTAAATCATATTTTAATATTCGTTATTTGGTCATGGTATCTAATGCTAAAAGGGAAAATTTCTATCATGTACTTTGTGGCCCGCCAAAGATACTTAAATTCATAATTTGACCCATTATGAAAAAAGGTTGGACATTCCTGGTTTAGAGGAAATGATTAAAAAGTAATTCTATAAATTTCATTTATTTTGTTCAAACAGGGCGTCCAATTTTTTTGAGCCGAGGCCACAGAATCATAAACATTTTGGCTTTAAAAAAAATATTTTCGGCCCAACAAATAAAACGCTATAAAATAAAATTTTAAAAATAGCATACTTTTTTTGTCTTTACTTCGCTTTACAATTACCTTATTTAGTTTACGTCTATTTGAAGTGTACCCCGGGACACTCAAAATATTTAACGCGATCCCGGGCACCCCGGGCTGGACGCCCCTGATTTAAAGTGTTTTCAGTTATTTTATTTGCAAACTTTGATTCAATTAAAAGACAAATTTACTCTACTAAACATCTTACCTTGAAATAGCAATGACTATCAAAGTGAAGAAGGAGCTCGACATTGATACAGTTTGAATCATTCCAGAAAGTATTAAAAGCGAATAAGAATTTACAGGAACACCTTTTTCAAGAAGCGGTGTTTTATATTGATGGTAAAAGTTGTACACTGTTATTGGATGGGTGACAAATCCGATCAAAACATCAGAAAATGCAAGCGATAACGTGAAGGTGCTAAAAAATTATTGTTAATATTTTTAACCGATGCAATTATTTAGGCAGTACAAAATGACTTTACCAGAGAAACTTGAAAACCAGATTATAATTCAATACTTCGATTTACCATCAGACCCACACGCACGTACATGTTAAGTTTGTATCAAAATTCAATTAGTGAGAGTTCATTTCGACAAACAAGATTTTTTTGTTTTAATTAGACTTATGAAAAATCCAGTTTCTTTTTTTTATAGGTTTTAAGTATTAAATCAAATAAAAAACAAAATTACCAAGAATATACGACTTACCCTCCGGGCGTTTTAAAAATTTTATGTTTTAGACCAGCAAAAACCACAAAAGAGTTTGTCGTTGCTATAAGCACAAACAAAGTAATGTCAAAACATTGAATTATATAAAATCCTATGATACACTTAGTCGGCATACAATCCAGAAATGAAAGTTTAAAAAACGATTTTGTTGTCAGATTAGAACCGCCTTTAATCAAAGGACAAATGGTCATTCTACAAAATGGCACATCCTTTTTGATGATTTCCTCGTAAAAAATCATTTTCAAAAAACCTTTTTTTGAATCAGAAAACTTAATATTTTTCAATACTAGCGATTTAATGGCGCATAACAAAGAGTTGGAATGGCTGTTGCAGCGGCCATTTATGTAACCATCTTCACAAACGACGTCATAAACAATCTCATGAAAATAAGAAAGGAGATTAGGTTTTTCAATGCATTCTTTTTCTAATTGACGCTGCTTAAAAGTGGTATTTCTAACATGGTTTTGTTTCAATGACAATAGATAAGGAACAAAATATTGCTGTATTGGTACGTATTTGCTTTTCCGAGTAACAATCGAACCATTGTTTATATTTTCTTCCAAATAATACTTTTTTAATTGAGGAAATTGGCTAAGTCCTTTCCATAGTGTAGTGAAACACAAAAAGAAAGAAAACCATATTTTTGATTTCATCATATTTTGAATTGCTGAAATATCAATTAACCAAAAATAATAGTAAAAAACACTTTTCTTGCTGGATGTTGACGATAGAACTAGAAATAGAAAGAAAGGCATAGTGCCTATTAAAAATTAAATTACAAATAATTATTTTTCTTTTTGAATTTCTTGAGAGCTGAAATGTTTCCTTTAATTAAAAATTTTTTTATAAGTATTTTATTTTATCTTATATGCAAGAAAGCATGTGCTTGGTTTAAGGAGTGAACTTATGCTTTTCTTATCACATGCTAATTGTTCAACACACAAAGCTTGACGGACTAGCTTAAGTTTAACCCTTTCCAGGCGGATATAGTGATCAGTTCAGTGCCCCAGAGACGTAAAAAACGAAAAATTAAAATTTTTTAAATTGCATTTTTATTAAATTAAAATACACAATTTAAAAAAATTTCCTTATGAAAATAAACGTAAACCTTTTTAGTGACAAATGCTTAAAAAATTGATTTTGTTAAAGCATAAAATTTCAATGATTTAGTATGTTATTTATTGATCCATTGAAAAAAAAGGTAATAGAATAAACCAACGTTGTTGTCGATGCAAGTAGCAATGTCTTATTGGCTCTTGATTGCCACGCCTTCTAACAGCATACAAAGGCTATGATTGGCTGCTTGAATGTTGTATTTGAAGCTGAAACGCAACTAAGCTTTAAAAACCAAACTCGAGTTTTGGTAATAGATTTTGTGTTTATATGCCACACCCGCCCTAAAAGGTTAAACTTTTCTATATACGAAATAGTCAATTCGCTTCATATGTAGACGATTAATTATTTTAAAGATTCTTTCGGTGACAATACTATACCAAAATCAGCAAGGTGTTTTTGTTTTAACTGAAGTTTCGCTTTAATTACATGCTGAAGATTGTCGCGAGTACCTGTTTGTCAAATTTTACTAGGTTAGCGAAGCAGCATCTTACCTCCGAAGTTATCACAATTCAGACGAATCGTTAGTCACGTGGTATCGATTTTGGCCGGTGTAGATGCAAACTTTCAACCCGAAATAAAAGCAATGGAAATAAAAGCAATGCATTTTTATTGAATTGAAGACAATCCGATTGGGTGATAAATTTGCGAATCTTGACAAAATTATTACTCTTATTAAATTCTCAAGCCCGATTTCTTTTTTTAGTCGTCAACCATATGCAGTGGATTCTATTCAATTGTTTATTTGTCAAAAAAACTTTTAGGTACTTTAACCTTCAATCAATGACGGCTTCAATAGGGTGCGAACGGTGCAGCAGCAGTGCGAGCTCCCCTAAAATACAACAAAAAGTGGTCCCCCTAAACAAAAAATTGCTCTGTTTCTTTATAGTAGCATCAGAATGTCGATGGCTTGCCAAAAAGAAAAAAGAAAAAAACGGCTTCATAGGCAGCTGACTTTTTTTTATTTTAGTGATCACTTTTTCTCACTATGCTTTGGATCAGTCAATGGTGCTTCCCCTACATGGAAGACCTTTTCTATTTTTTAGAGATCACTTTGCTTTTATATACTAAAAATGGCTTCAGCTACCTTTTTTTAGCACGCTAAATAGTTTATTGGGCTAGACCCCTCCTTCTGTCAGGCCATCACTGCCTTCAACATATTCAAAATTCGTGCACTACCGAGAAAAACTGAAATAGTAAGATTAATTTTGATTTGTTTCGTAATAATCTGAAAAATTATTCGTGTTGTAACTTCACAAAGTATAAAAAAAGACGGCGAAGAAACTAACGCTATAAATTCCCAGATCATTTTTTCAAATAAAAAGATTCGAAATTAAACTGAGGGCAAACTTTAAAGTTAACTACTAAAGTGTTTTTTTTCAAACTCTGCCACTCATTACACATATGCATCGATCTGAGCGGAAATACAATACAAATAAAATTAAAAATTTTTCCACCAAGTTATATCACTTGTGTTCGATTGACTTACAAAAAATTGATGAGCACTCTGATCGATGATCAGAAGGACTGAATAGAGCTCTAAAAACCATAAATTTTGGGGTCCTAAAAAAAGTAAAAGTAAAAAAAAGTAAAAAATAATGTGAATAAAAACAAATCTTGATTAGAAAATTTTCTGCAGTTGCAAGTTGAAGAAGATAAAAAAATCAATATGCATGATTTACAGTATATTTCTTTAATACATTGACTAGGCAGCTATGGAGTATCATTTAACTGCTGTCTCAACTTAATTTGGTCAGCTAAAAAGAGCTGAGACATTGTTTAGCCTTAAAGTGGTAATTCTTATAACTTGGTCCATAGGGAGTTCCATTAATGTTGACTTACGTCAAGACAATTTCGAAACTTGGAATTCATGAGGAGTCAGCATAATAAAAGTGGTCGATGGGATATATATATTTTTAAAAGATGGTTAATCGGCCAAAAAACGTAAAGCCTTGGAGTGACACTCAAAACAATTACCGTACAATGTACAGAACTATATTGAATTTCGAGGTATGGTACAAATCCATAGATTTTGCTCAAAATCCAACTCAACTAATTAAAAATCTCATTAATATTTGATAAAGAGCAAAACGCCAAATCTTTTAAAACTATGGCAAGTGAATATCTCTTTTAAATTTTTATTTTTTTGAGTGTTTCCTTTTAAAAAATCTGCATTTAATTCCATTTCAATTTACTATTGTCTTTTTCTTTTAATCTTTTGAAGTAATGAAAGAGTTTTGTTTAAATACGGCAATTATGCTTTAAATCCTTAATTGCAAAGATTCAAATGAGTTTAATTTTGCTAGAGACAGAACTTGATGATTGTGCTTGACGATCGCAATTAATAAATCTCATCATGAAAACGAAAAAACGCTTGCAAAAAAGCTTTTTTAATTTTTTCCACACATTTAACCCAATACCCAAATCAAATCAAATAAAAAAGATAACAATAACAGAATAAGAATGTAAAGTTTTGGGAAATAAAACAATAGTAATAAATAAATAGTATAGGTTCGATTCGATTGGTGCTGCAAACTTTAACTTTTCATTTTTCGGTGCTCCATAAAAAATTAAAGTTAAAACAGTGTCGCTTAGTTTAGAAAAAAATTTAATCATTTAAATTTTTTTTTTTTTTTACTACAACAAATTAGATTTCTCTATGCATAGCAAAATTATTAATATACAGAAATACATGAATTGAACTCGTCGGCCTCATACGTCAAAACAAGTCAAAAATATCTTTGTGCAATTGTTTTTAACATTCGGCCTTTGCTATTGAAAATTCCGCATCAACTTGACTCCACACGTTCGGGTTTAAAACTGTATGTTCAAAGACTTACTCGCCTACTTTAAGACAGTGCGCTCATACTGTACAAGACAGTTCCCTAACCCTAACCCTAAAATACAATTCATTCTTGGTACCGAATTGTCCGGAAACCATTTATTTTATCAACTAAAAACTTTCTCATGAAAAAAAGTCAAGATAGTTAAAGAAAAACTGTTTTCGCTCTAGATAAATACAATTCTTTTCACGCTATAAAAGACTTGTTCCAACTGCTTTAAGCTCCGCATAAAATTTCTTTGTGACAAATTATTGTTTAGTTTGGTTTCAGCTTAATTAAACAGTATAATAGTTTTCATACTGGGGTGCTCGGATCCCTAAAGGGGCGTCATAAATTTTCCGGGAGTCAAAGTAAAATCTTGTACTTTTAATATTGCAGACTAACTTTTTTCCTTTTGCTTCACATTTACCGATTAATTGAAAGAACTTCGATTTTGGTGACAATCTAGGCCTTGTCTACACTAGGCGTAGTTTCCCAATGTAAAAGTGTTTATTTATTATATTTTTACGCCTTATAGATGGCGTAGAAATTATCGTTGACATTTTTAAAGTTTTGGTTCACATTTCTAAATTTTCTTTGCTATAAAATTTAACCTTCCGTCTACCAGCAAAAAAATGTGCATTTTGTACCAGTGGGGTCAAATTGACCCCAGTCACAATTCTTATTTTGAAGCTGTTTTCGTTGTATTTTTTAAAAACTTTTGTTTATTTAGGACATAAAAAACGAAGAAATTGATTGTTCCAGTAATAATAAAAGTTTTAAACCAATAAAAAATAAAAAATATGGTTGTATAAGATGCTGCCGCATCAAGCGCACACAAGTTTTGCAGTTTGCTACAAGGTTGATTTGAATGGTAATATTATTTTATCTATATCCAATAATTAGTGTTTTTATTGCAAACAAATAGAACAGCAAGAAAAAACAAAACTAACGTTACTCTATAAAAATAGTCCTGCAGCGTAGCCTACTGATTTCACTTATGTGTCCCACATAAATATCTCCCTACACAAACCACCAAACCCTTTGCAAATAGACAGGAATAACAGCAAAAACCTCAAAAACACTTGCAAATAAACACAAACAAATATAAAGATAATAACAATAGTAATAGTAATAACCAAGCAAAATTGATCCAGACTATGTCCGAGTGTTCAAGACATACATGTTTGTCACATTTAGAACAAAAACATAGACATTCTTGGTTCTCCTTTCGGTCACACAAAGTACATCGGGATCTCCTATTCAATAAAGCACCATTTGCAGCAAGAGTAACATTTCTTTTTCTGGTTGCAGAAACTGATGCAACAAGTTGTGCTTCTTCTGTAATTCCACACCGTTCTTCTCCAAGACTGATCAAAAACTTCTTCTTTGCCTTATGCAGATGTTGCATTTACATGATTTATTTCTTTCCAAATGATAAACGCATTGATTGCACTGACATCAATCATATAGTAGATAAAAGCTAATGACCGTTATCGAGTCATGCGTTTGGTGGAGTATGATCTCACCAATTTGTCTAAAGTGTCAACACTACCTTTTATTTTGTTGCAGAACAAAATAATGCTTGGATTCTAATCTGAAGTGATATCGATTTCTGGCTGACTATGCATTGTTGAAAGCATGTTGACTACACAGTATTTTGGACGTGCAATGCAATCATTGCATCTTGTTAAAAGCTGAAGACTGTGCTCTTCACATTTGGCCACTGTAAATTCCGTGGGGAGTTCTGTCTTGTTCTTCATTGTTTCTACCAATGTGAGCTTCTGTAGAAAAAGTTTTGTGCAAGCAATAGCTTTGTGAAAAAATTATCGCAAGTGGTATTTTGGCCAAATTTTTTTAATATCTTCGTCTAAATCACGAACAACTTTTGTGCCTTGATTGGTTTCTTGGGCCTATCCAGCATCTTCACCAGTGTACACTTGCATTTTCTATGTGTTAGAGCAAGTGGAATCGCAAATTGTCCGGATTTTTATTTTGTATTTGCCTAGCTTTGAAAAAATGTATTGCTTGAAAAAGCACCGTTCTTTAAAGCAAACCAACTGTTCATCCATTGTCATGCTTGGTCTGCAGGCGTAGGAATAATACACAGAAGGTTCCCAAGTTTTAAACACTTCTCTGATTAGTTGCAGCTTTTCAGGGAGCTGATGTTGTCATCTTGACTGCGCATTGTCAAATAAAAGAACGCGTAAAATTCGTTGATACCATCCTCTACTTATAGTGCAATTAAAAATGGCCATCAAGTGTGCTCCATAGTCATGCAACGCTTTTGTCATTGGACTTAAATAAGCCAATCAAAATAATTACACCAAGAAAAACTTTGAATTCTTTATCATCCATTGGTTTCCATGAGCTACCATATACTATGGCTCTTTCATGATTAGTTAACTGACATATGGTTTTTTGAAGGAAACAGCGCAAAAATAAAGTGAAAGTATCACTTATTTCTGAGCACTGATATTTTGCAAGCCTTGTCAATCTTGCACTTTGTCAAATGACATTATGCTCAGTTGTTTCATTAGTTTGTTATTTGCAAAAGGTGTTGTTTGCCACGTTTTGATTTTGAAAACAAAGTAGTTTGCTGAAGCAGAAAAAAATGGTTCGTTATCCATTTCTTTTTTAAAAGATGATTCACATGATGATATTTCCTTCCTGTCTTCTTTGCCATTATCAGTAGAAATTTAATCCGAGTCACTTATTTCTTCTTATTAGCTCTCATCACTTGTCAGAAGACTCAAAACTGAATCTTCAAAAACATATCTGGACATGGTGCTTCTTTTATATTTGTTTTCAAATTTATCTTCGTTTTGTTTTATTTAATATAAAAAATTAATAATTTTTATTTATTGTACGTAAGCCGTGCAATAATGAGGATTTTTTTTTTTATTTATTTGCATGTTTTATTGGATCATTTAGTCGTAAAAATGCTTGTGGTCAATTTGACCCCACTGGTATATGATGCTGCTTTTTTATTAGCTCAAGAAAAAGATGTCCCACACTAAAAATTTTTTAGGTCAACAAACCTCTTCAATATAAAATAAAAGTCGTAAAGTTTCATCGCGCTGCTGCAAACGGTTTAGCAACAGAAACTTTTTTAAAACGTAATTGGGATCAAATTGACCCCATGGTAGACTGAGGGTTAATAGGGGTTCGCTATGTCAAAGAAGCAAAAGGGGACGACTTGCTTAAAAATTTGAAACCGTTTAAATAATAGGCTACATTCTTATTTTCATGTTATTGATTCTTTTAACTTTGAATTAAAATAAATTCAGTTTTAGAATCACATAAACGTCAATAACAGCATACAATGATGCAATATCGTATTTGTTCGTGCACTGACAACCTGAACGGCGTCATGCCATTCCCAAAAAAATTTAGATTTTGTGATTCTCAAATTCGGTCTACATGAAGATAAGTTTTAGGCAAACTGTTTTGTAGCTGCAATACCCGATTGCTGATAAAAAGAGCGAGAGATTAAGCAGTTTAGATTCTTAAAGTGATGTCCCGTTTACATTAACCATGAACAAGCCAATTTGTGAAGTATTTTGGAGGATGACCGCAACTAAAACAAAACACAAATATTAAATAATACAATAACAATTATATAACATAAATCGAACAAATTAAGTCCTACCTGCTTAACATGGATAGTTATTTCTAAAACCAACGAATCTCAACGAACAGATCAATATCTGAACCAACACATCTTGAGAGAACGTGTTAAAACTATAGTGAACGATAAAGCTCTCATACACTCATAGTAAAGAGATTCAATTTTGTTTGCTGTTATGTTGTAATGCTTTCACATTTTTTGATAGTTCAATTTATTGTTGTTTATTTATAGAAGTTGGACTAAACAATTTAAATCGCCTGCAACTATCCGGCCCTAGCGGCCATACAATAAAGATACAAGCTTGAGCACAAGGGTTTGTTCTGCTTCTTTAAACCAAACTAACAACTAATAATCGACTGCCGACTCAAACCAAATTGCCAAAAATAAATTTTTTAAATTAAAAGAAAAGGAACAAACCAAACGACTACCGTCACAGTTATATTGGCAAACCATAAAATGAATTAAATCTAACATATAGGAATATGCGACAAACATGTTGGTAAAAAGTTATTAAAACATTTAGCTATTAAATTACAGCATTAACAGTAGGCTACAAAACAGTAAGCTACTGTACTTAGTTCTTATAGTTATATTCGTATTAAATAATCTAAAATAACCAAAGGAATGAAAGAAACCATTAAATCAGATTTCAAATTTTTGGTAGTCTTTAAAAAGATTGTTTTCTGTAGAATTCTTTCGTCCAACTTTCGTCAGAAGAAATCGTTCGCAATGACAAATTGCAAGATAACGTGGTTTATATAGGATTTGAAAACATCGAAAGTAACAGCATCTCTGATTGGCTGGAGAAAAAGAGTACGCGATGGGTTGGGCGCTCACTTGCGCCGCAAGCGAGAAAGCTTCAGTCCATAGCCCTTTCTGCCCTTTCTGGCGACAAAGAGAGGATTCAAGAGACTCAATGAAAATCGCTTCGAGCGTTGCAAGATGAAAATGTAATCGTTCTGTAGCTAAATTTGAAAACCAATTAATATCGAATTCTTTCGCGCAAATTCTGTTATCCCATAAATGTTGACCAATGGCCGAATCCGAAATAGGTGCATTTTGGGTGAATTTATACGGACCTCTGGAAAAATCTTTTTGAGGTTTAACTTGATTTGTAATTGATTTTAAAACATGTTATCCAATTTGTTCTTCCGGTTGTTGGGACGTTCTACCTACGTACACATTATCGCAGTGGCTAGTTTAAAGACTACCAAAAATTTAAAGAGTTAATGGCTTCGTCAATATCATTGGTTATTTTAAAGTTCTGTTCGACAAAGAATTTATTTAAACAACCTAAAAAATCCTTGTCGTTTACTCCTAAAAGAACTTTAACTAAATTGTTTTATTTAGCCTAGTTAGGCGATGTGAGTGTTGAAACAAGAGAATGTAATTGCATGACTAGCATGAAGAATAAACTGGAACGCAATTGCATTGCTCCAACTGGGAACCAAACACAGAGTTTGGGTTTGAGTGGAAACAAAAATTGTGGTTAGAATTAAGGTTGATGCGCCCTTTTTTTTAGAATTAGCATGTCGCTTAACATCACTCAGATTTTTTTGTTTACTCTCGTCATCAAGTGCTTTTTCGCGGCGTTATTTTTTGAAGAGACGTCTGCCATACAGCACAGTAGATGCTTAGTTAAATTGGTTTTGTGCACTAGTGTAGTTGCGACCCAACCAAATAAAACAGCGACCTTTTTTGAGTAGCACTCGTTAAGGCGTTAAACAATTATCTCGCTTGGTACAACCAATGAACATGCTAAAAACCTTTAAATAATTGGTTTTAATCAGTAGTGCAAGTCACAGCGCCCTCGAGTGTAACGGTAGACTCGTATTTTAGTAATTTCATTGTTCTTTACTGCATTATTAAAATAACTTTTTCTATCAGCAGAGTATAATGATTATTGAAGGATGCCGACCGCGGAACGCGAGCAGGCCAGCGTATAGCCGTATGATCCAGCGGGGGCAGGGGAGAATTTCCTCCCCAGGACGCAAAAAACTTGGGTAGAATAAGATGTTTTTGGACACCCACCTGCACTATTTGGGCGGGAGGAAGTTACTTAATTCAGAACAATCCAGATTAATGCGAAAAAACAACTAAGATTTAATTTGTAATCTTTTTTTGGTCGTCAAAAGAATATTTGGGCAAAATCTACAGTTTTTCTTCTATTTGCAACTAAAAAGACAAATAAAGAACATAAAAAAAGATCTTCACACTAAACCTGAATGAAATTTGTACGTCTCCTTGGAATGATGCAAAATTATGATTCGGAAAATTTGGGCAAAATTGTTTCCAAAAAATGGTTCAATATGTTCAGCGTGGTTTAGCTCAGTAAACGATTTATTGCGGCGAAGTGAAAATCTTTTTTTTGTTTTCACCCAGTTTTTTAAGAAATATCTTGTTTGAAATATTGATTTGGACTTGAAAATAGTTTTCAATTTGACATACATTGGAAAAAGTTCAGTTTTGTTAAACTTGTGCTTTTGTAACTAAATCTTGAGCGTTTTTTTAAAAATTATTGTGTTTTTTAAATATTTGCGGTGGCAGCATTGATATAGTCCGTTCGAGTTTGTCTCAATAGCGGACGTTTGCGTCATCACCAGCTGTCGTCGTCGTCGTCGTCATCGTTTGAAGGGTATCCACTCTAGGTCAGACACAAGCAGGACTGGGGCCGAGGGTTTATCCTTTTACTACCCCAGACTGCTGCACTGCCTGAATCAGATGCTGGCAGTGGTGTTATTAAGCCAGCATTGAGTTTCGTCATCCAAAACCGTCAGACCTCGTGCTCCATGTGGTGCCCGATGTGTAGGGCACGCTGTTAGAACATGGTCTGCGGTTTTCTCAGAGGCGCCACACTCGCAATTCGATGAAGGAACGAGACCCCATTTGTGCATGGACGAATTCGACTATAGAAATTGGAAAACAATATACTAATAATACACTACTTTTTAATTTGCAGATAACACTTGCCTACTGATGGAAGTGCCGTCTATTAATACACCAGAAAACCAACTTAAATCAGAACTTAATAATATTTGCAATTGGACATTTGTGAACAATTTACCATTAAATTCATAAAAATCGCAGATATTACTTATTTCACCGAAACTTAAGTCTTCAAATGCTGATTTAAATATTTAAAGTTCTGCAACTCAAATCAAAACTGTATACAAGGCTTTTGCTACTACTTCTAAATAAAAATATTTAGAGAATATGAAAATTTAAACGATGATCGAATATTAAGGCGCGTTTACAGCCGTTTACAGTACTTTTTTCTTTCAGCGCGATTTTGGTTTGTTTTATTAACACTCAAATCCACTCATTTTTTCTCGATAACATGAGTGAATTTGAGCGTCAATAAAACAAACCAAGATCGCGCTGAAAGAAAAAAGTACTGTAAACGGTTGTAAACGCGCCTTTACTCTTAAAAAAAATTTTAAGGAGTAAAAAACGGCATGTTTTCACAATGTTTTTAGAATTCCAACTGATCGAGATGTTTTGTTTCAAAAGTTTTTATATGCTCATGAAAATTTAAACAATGATCGAATATTACTCTTAATTCCGATTTAAGTTATGTGAAAACTTCTAAATATTTTTATTTAGGAGTACTATTTGATCATCGTTTAAATTTTCATGAGCATACAAAAACTCTTGAAATAAAAATATCTCGATCAGTTGGAATTCTAAAAACATTGAAGTACTTCTTAGACAGCGTCAAAAGTCATACTATTTGCTTATTCATTTTTGTTTTAATTGTGGCCCAGTTGTTTGGGGTAACATTTATCTGAGATCTCTAAACAAACTAAAATTATTTCAAAATAAAGCAATTCGTATTGTTACCTTTTTTCATACCTAGCTCTAAATTCTCTATACATAAAAACTGATGCTTTGCCTTTGCTTAAACTATTTGAGTTTGAAACAGCCAAAATGGTTTATTCCTGCAAACTTAATTTGTTGCCTAAAATTATGGATTAGTTTTTATTTGCTGAGCTACGCCATTCCTGCCCCGTTGAAAAATCATCTCAGTATTTTTCTCTTCAAAACTAAACAAACAAAAAGATCAATTATATGTAGGCCTATAGGATCAAAAGTTTAAAATTGTAGGGGAGAGTGAAGCAGAATGTGATAAGATTGAAGATTTTATTGCATTAATATTTTGTAATTAAATTTATTAACCGTTTTCCAGAGGTGGGTAGAGCGCAACTTGCGCAATTGCGGAAGTTGCGCTGCGCTGTGACAAGAAAATTTTAAGTTACGCTTTATTGCGCTGGGCACCGAGAAACAAAAAACCACTTGCTTTATTGCGCTGCGTATTAAAGATAAAACAAATCAATTGCGCTTTATTGCGCTGCTTATTAAAGATTAAATAAATCAATTGCGCTTTATGTAATCCTATTTTGCAACCGCGCAATGTTCTTTGATTGCTTTTCAATGTAGACGACCCAGGGCAAACTTTATTACAGGCTATTTCGTCGTGTATGTTACGTGAACTGACAATGTCACAATTCAGCCTTGTCTGAGAAAAAGTGAATTATTAAATGTGGCTCTAAGATTACGTCACAATTCAGCCTTGTTCTAAAAAACGTGTTCAGTAAGTGAGCAATTTAAAAAAGTTATTATTCTGTTCTTTTAAAAAAAAACTGTTCACGTGGTTGCTGCAACGGATATACTATGTCAAAAAAAGCTGAATAAAAGTGAAGCTACTCAAGTTACTTGTGGTGAAGGATTAAAATTAGAATAAATTCTTGGTTGTACAGAATTTAAAAATAACCAATGGCACTGACCATTTACCTCTTTTAATTTTTGGTAGTTTTTAAAAACACTGTTTTTCCTAAGAATTCTTTTGGCTAACTCTCGCTAGAAGAAATTGCTGGCAAATGCCGAACTGCATGAAAAACGTGGTTTATATAGGATTTGAAGATATTGAAAATAACGGCGTTTCTGATTGGTTGAAGAAAGAGAGCACGCGATTGGTTGCGCGCTCACTTGCTCCGCCAGCGAGAAAACTTTTTAGTCCATAGACGAACTCTTTTTGGCGTCAAAGAGAGGATTCAAGAGACTCTATAAAGTTGGCTTCGAGCGTTGCCAGATGAAAAGATGATCGTTTCACAGCTAAAATTGAAAAACAGTTAATATCAAAATTTTTTGCGCAAATTTTGTTATCCAATAAATGTTGACCAATAGCCGAATCCGAAATAGTTTTATTTTGAGTGGATTTACATTGACGTCTAGGGAGATCTTGTTGAGGTTTAACTTAATTTCTAATAAATGGTATGAGTTCTTCCAGTCGCTGGGACGTTCTACCTACGTACACACTTCTTTTCAAAAAGACGTTTTACCTGCTCATATGCGAAGTAATATTGTATACAAATATTCATGCCACTTTGATAGCGTGTAAGTAGGTAGAACGTCCCAGCGACTGGAAGAACGAATTTGACAACACATTCCAAAATTTATTACTGGGCCATTATCCATACTGTGTGCAAACGATTCTCACATAGTATTGGGCTAATACATGCTTGTACCGTGAAAAGGATACTGATGCAATATTGTGCCGATTTCACATTGTTTCCTGGGTTGTTGCAGATATTCTAAGCAACGCTTAAAAAAAAGCTTTTTTTTTAATATTTTTAATTTTTTCAATTTTCTTTACATGAACTTAAGTTTTGTTGGGTTGTCTAAACAAACTTTTAAAAAAATTTCAATTTACAACTTCTTAAGCTATTTTAATGCAGCTTGAAGAAATTCACGCAAAGAGACACAATCCATTAAAGCCTTATCTGAAGGGTTTTCAACCTTTTTTAATCATGGATCCTTTTGTGAAAAAATTATTTGATGGACCATTTACATTTATCGGAAACCCAAGGAAAGAGCTTTTTTTATGGCCTTCACTTAGATTTTTCTTTTAAAGGCTAAAAATTATAGGCCTACCTCAAATTACTTGAAGACAAAAAAATCTAGTCATTTTGAACCATCATTTCTCATAAAAATGAAAAAAGCAAACAAGGCAACACAACCAACATTTACAACAAAAAATGTTTCACAAATTTAAGTGAAGACCTTTTTTTGGTCTCATTTAGATTTCACCCCAGCGGACTAAAAATGTTAGGCCTATCTCAAATTACTTTAAGACAAAAAATCTTCACTTACATTTGTAAAACATTTCCTGTTGTAAATGTTGGTTGGATTGTTTTATTTTGTTTTCCGTCTTCAAGCAACATTAAATTGCGAGAAACCAAAAACTTTCGTTCAATGTCTATGTCCACCATACCTGTGCCCTGGACAACCAATTGAATATTTTTTTGTGGTTTCCCGAAATTTTATGTGGACCACTAGGGTTTCCATGGACCGCAATTGATAGTCCTTGCTTTATTTGATCGATAGAATCATGATTGAACGAACGTTTGAGTTGCAACAGAAGCAGCTATTTCGTTTTGATCAAAAACGCGACCAGTTCAACCCTTTGTATTCTTTGAATTTAAGCTTTTGTAATCAAAATATTTAGCTAATCAAAAAGGTTTATATTCTTTGTAGCTTGTTCCAAATAGGAGCCTAATGCTTACTAAAAGATAATACTTACAAGGCATACAAATACAAGGCATACAATAAAATAAAAAAATTGATATTAAAAAAGGTTGACGAATTCCTGACTTAGCAATTTTAAAATTTGGCTCTTATAAAGAAAAAAAATTGTGGACTTAAATTTAATCCTATTGATGCAGGCCAGGGACTCTTAAACATTTTGAGAACCGGCCCCCTTTCATCATGCAAACAAAACTTGCACCCCCTTGATGATACCAACAAAACAAAAGCTCTATCATATTAAAAAATCAAACAGCATTAAACAGAACAACAACTCAATTTTGTTAATAAGAAGGGTGTAACTGTTTTTGGAAACCAAAGTTTAATCCGTAACTTTGTAGCAGATAGCACTTCTGATCACTTTCACAGTCAAGTTTATTGCATTGTTTTGCTTTATACCTAAAAAAACAGTTTCGCAGATGTAATTCGATGAAAACGGAAGGAGAGAACGTATAGCTACAGCACCTACACTCTTTTATATGTGCGCTATTTTGCCGAGAAATCAGTCAGTGACATAGCTTCAAAATTACTTTTTGCAGTGGAGTTACATTTCATTTTTAAGAATTACTCCTGCAAATCTTCGGAAAGAGTATATCCTTGTTCAGACGAAAAGGATTACTTGTCATTTTCAATTCTGGAAGTTCAGTATCGCTCAAATCTGGGAAGTAGCGTTCGAATTCCTGTTTTAAAATTTTCTTTTTAAATTCAATAATGCCCAGCCGCAGTTTTGTAACGAAAGCGTTGATGGCATCGTAGTCTTTGATACAGTTGATATTTTTGCTCTCCAAAATCAAATTTAAATCATTTAACTCTTCGAAAATACCCACAAGGTTTGCCAACGTCAAATAAAATTCTTTTGATTGGATTGGCAAAAGAAGATAGCCTACTGTTTCCCATGAGCTTCAAAAAACAGCATAAATTTATCTTTCATTTCGTAGACGCGGAAAACATGTTAACTTTTTATAACCACCTAACGTATCTATGAAAAAGCAGAGTCTCATAATTAGAATCCATATCCTTGCAAAGCTTGATAAACAGTCTTGTATTGACAGCACTTGCTTTAACGTAGTTGACGGCTTGATTATCACAAGCTTATCTTTCGTGGCAATAGCTAATGTTCGGGAGCTCAGAGCCTCTCAGTGAAACACGCAATGAGATCCAACCGCGTTGGGGGTTTTCTCCTTTATCTTCGCAATGAATTCACTTCGAGACCCAAACATTGTCAGACCACCATTAATGCAAACACTCACAAATTTTTTCCAAGGCATACTATTGTTGCATTAAACGTAAAAGACAACTTTAAATACATTTTTTGCTCTACATGGGGTCTTTAGAGGTGTGCAAAACAGCATATTTTTTTCAATTGAAACGAGCGCAGACTAACAAATGCAACAATTTGGCAATATCAGCTATTTCATCCTACTGAATATAAAAAAAGGTGAGGCTTGTAATTTTTTGAGATTTTGACTCTCAATGTTTTTTGCAAGCTTATCAATACATGATTTGATTTCAGAATCCAAGAGTAAATTTTTCACCATCTTTTCTTCCAATACAAGACCAGCTGCTTTTTGCATGCACGGTTGAATTAATGTTTCACCAATGCTGTGGTTTCTTCTCTTCAGCAATCATGTGAGCAATTTCGAAGACACTTCTACTATTTTGGCAGCGTGGTCAAGTGGTTAGAGCGCCGGGATTGTGATCGACATGGTCTTGGTTCAAAATCAACTTACGTCATTCTGTTATGTTCTTGGAAAAAAACACTTAAGGACACTTTCCCTTGCTTGGTGGTTTTGGCAAGCAATCTAAATTAAAGTCATATCTCTATTAAATTACAAGCGGGCAGCAACATCTTGGCATCTCTGGAAGGTCGGGTTAATTAGTTACCCTACATATTAGCGCCTCCGTCGCTTTTCTGCGAGTTCTGATAAATATAGAGATAAAATAAATAAACAACTATTTCTGCAAACGAAGGTTGGTAAAGCAAAATACCTGCAATCTTTGTTTTTTCAGGTAGTCTTTCTTGCTATGGCCTGGGTGTTTTTTCTGAAAATGATGCTTCAAACGACTTGGTCACATTGCGCAACTGCTGAGATTTTGTAGCATATCGCGAAATGTAGCACCACTTGACTATTCACAAAAGAATCTATAAATCATACTTTAAATAATCACTGTTATGCCTTTTTGTTTTTACATTTACTTTATGTCAATGCCATTATCTATTCTGTTTGCAGCCATTTTCTCGGACCCTTTTATGAAACTTTGACGCCACACAAGAAGGTGCCCCCCCCATTTTAAAAACCCCCGATGTAGGCCGACAGACAGACATTTTTCATTCCTCGTTAATTGTATGGTTGCAAGTAGGTTATGCAAAGGAAAGGTGCACAATGAACCACTTATGCTTTATACAAAAATTTTTTGGTTGCTTTGACAGACGTAAAGCTAAATTTTATCTTTTTTTTAACCAGTAAGCAATTAGGTGTTTAAATACAGTCCCAAATATTTAAAATTTTGTGTTTATTTGTCATATTTTTTATTTCAAAAACTAACCAAGAAAGTTTACCTTACTACACAAAGATCGGGTAAAGTGGACCTCCCCCATAACTTTTTTTGATGTCAAAAATGAACGACAAAACCGAATCTAGCCTATTTGCATAAAAAACGTTGGTTTAGAAGCAAAGTTCAAAAAAGACAAAATAAAAATTGTTGTCGTCACATTCAACACATGTCTCTTGAGCCCATTTCATACATCGGTACAATCTAATCCAATTATAAATTTTTTTTGACTTTGAATAAAATTCGTTACTGTAAAAGCATTATAGTTGTCAGGGGTTTGATTGTTCTGTAGATCTTGTTTAAACAAGCAACTTTTTGGCGTAAAAAAAGCACTTTAAACTCCTTTGGCTTAAAAAAAATTGACTTTTATTTGGCTTGTTAGTAGCGACTGAAGCATTTTTGTAAGAAAAGCTGAAAAACGTAGAATTAATTCTTTTTGTTGAGTGAAAGCGCAGCCAAACCGTCAAACATTTTGATTTACTTTTTTGCATTTTATTTATTCCTACAACTTTTTGTATATGCATCTTATGGAAAACTTCCAACTAACAATTTCAATTTATTTTGTTTTATGCTTTAAAACGAAAAACGCACTGACATAAAAATGCAACAAATAAATTTTCCAAGCACAGGAAGGTAGTGAAATGAACATATATTTTCTATTCTCTCTGCTCTTACCGCTTTTGTATGGTATTCTCTATAGGTTAGCTACTTCAATTTTGCTGATTCGTTTTTCTTATTTAGTCTTGACATTTAATGGCAAAATTTTTTATATTCCATTCATCTAGGGTTGCCAACCGTCCTTTATTTCAAAGGACAGTCCTTTAATTAAGCTTTTCAGTCCTTGTCCTTTTTAGCATTTAGAAAAGATGCTAATTGTCCTTTATTTCTTTCCAACGTCGTTTTGCCCGATAGTTACAGTACTGTGTTTGATATAAATGGGTTTTAAACAAATGTATGGGATTCACTGAGAAATAATTCTCAGTTTAGTTTCAGCGAAATGTAATTAAAGTAAAATCGTCTTTTAATTAAAATTAAATTTACGTTTATTGTTTTAGTAATAACTTCATTGAATGCTGTGTTCAGTACTTCAATATTAATTTTTTAATGAAAATTATGGAATCCCCAATGAAGAAAAAGAAGCGTATGTGTTCATTTAAGAAAGACTGAAAAGAAGACTATGATTGGTTGAGAGAAACTAGTAATTCACAAAAGGCAAGATGTATCATTTGTGAAAGTGTTTTTACTATTGAATACATGGGTGGTTTAGCAGTAGCACAACATGCAAAATCAGCCTGTCACAAAACGAAAACTATGGATTTTACTTCATCTTCTGTAATGGATAAATTTTGGTGAAAAAAAATTCGGAAGAAGAGGATATTGTAGTTGCTTCAGAAATATAACTTTAAGAATTAAAAACGTATACAACTGCAAAATTAGAGCTTGTTTGGGTCAATGTTAAATAAACATTAAATGAAAAGTTAAAACACATGAATATATTTTTAATATATCTTTTTAGCTTGTATATAATTTTTATTTTGTTTTTATATTGTAGGGGAGAGCCTCCAACAGTGCGCCTTTGCGTTTTTTTTTTATTGTTGCGTAAAATAACATCGTAACTGCATTATCAAAATTTGTATTGAAATATCAATTTCTCTTTGTATTTTCAGAAATGCTAAAAAAACAGAAAATTTTTTTAAAAGGTTTTTCAATTTTTATGGAAGTAAAGTTAGTTTTTGCTGATAAAAAAAAATTCTTTTTTTTCATTGCATAAAAGCACTAGGAATTAAGTCAAAATGACATCAATTTCTCCATAGCGTAAAGTAAAGCTTGGTAAAAGATAATAATCGATTATTGTAGCTTTTCTCTGAAATCAAGAGTTAAAGTCAAAATGGCAGGTGTTCCTACAGTGCGCCACTCAGTAGCACCTAACAGTGCGCCCCCTGGCGCACTGTTGGAACAAACATTTTACATATTATTCTATTGCTAAAGAAACATACACAACAGAATCTTCATATATTCGGCTTTACAAATGAGCTTTTTCTTTTACGCTTGTATTGCTATTCACAGCAAAAGAACTTTTTCTTTCAAAGAAAATTTTATTAAAACGATATGTGTGAGAGCGATTGTAACCTTAGTTCAAAAGAAGATGATCTAAACGAAAAATAGTTACCGAGTATTGGTTATTTATCCTATAATCATGTTGTTCTCCAAAAAACAAAAAATTATCACTTGAAATAAGTCCCATTTTTCTTACTTTTCGTCCAAAATTCATGGTGTTCTCTAAAAAAAAGGTCTTTACCTAAAATCTCTCCCTGATTTTCTACTTTTTGTCTCAAACCAGCTCACCTTTTCTAATTTTGTCCCAAAGCAGCGCTGTTCTTTATTTCGTTCAGAAATAAAGGTCATCGTACAAGAATTCGCTGGTCATGCAACGCATAACTTGCATGCCCTGACCGCACGCCACTGGTGTAGGATACCCACAAGTTAAAATGTATATTATTTTTTTAATTTCAAAAAAGTAAAAGTTGTTTATTTATTTATTTGCTAATTAAAATCGTTTTATTTTTTATGTTTTTGTGTTTTATTCATAAATTACATGTTATATGTTGACTTATTAATGGTAAACTTTGCATTTGCTTGTTTAAATTGGTTTTAAAGTTGTTTTGTCTTTCTATATAAGAATAAAAAAATATTTTTTGACGTAAGAGTTCCACGTATTTTGCTGTTACAACAAAGAAAAACTTATGAACAAAAAAAACTTAAAAATTTCATTAATCAGGTAATATAAAGCTATGTTGCTTAAAAAAAACTAAGTGGCGCAGTGTTGGAACCGTAATGGCGCATTGTTGGACCTATGCTCCAACAGTGCGCCATTTTTTACTTCATTTTAAAATCAATTTTTTTGGAAGATAAAGACTTTCAACAAAAAGCCTAATTATGCACCTTAACCCATATTAACCCAAGGGTAGAACTAAAAAACTAAAAACTAAAAACTTTGATAGGCTGTACAATTCTATGGCACAACTAAAAACAGTGTTTGTAAAGATATTTTACAACTTTTATATATCTCAAAGCTATTCATAATCTAAAATAATAAAAAAAACAGTTATTTTTAGTTAGAAAATGCATTTGAAATAATGACTACAAATGACTACAAATGTAGTCATTGGGATAGTTCGGGTTAAATATCAATTGAATGAGATTAAAATGTCATAAAAATTTTTCATTCATAGCTTTTCGTTTCCGAAATTTTGAAAAACTCCGAAAAGTGGCGCACTGTTGGAGGCTCTCCCCTACTTGCCTACAAGTTACAAAATAAATGATGAGGGTAATCTATGTCCTTTATTGAAACTTTTCATAGTTGGCAACCCTACATTCATCTGAAAAGGGTTAATGTATGCCGAAAACGTTTATGGTATTTTATATTTTAATCTGGCATCAGATGACTAATGTTGCTGAATATAATTGTGGTATAGTTTTGACCGTTTAATCACAGTAAAAACTAAAAAAAACGTTAAATTAAAAAAACTAAAAATATGGACGACAAAGACATCACCTGGGTCCGCTTAACTCTCTCTTGGTAGTTTTACATTTATTCTGCTTTGCTAATTATGCCCTACTATTTATTCTTTATTGGGTCAGACTTCCTAAGTTCCTACGTTTTAACTATCACTTCTAATTTTCCTTGATTACACAGGGGTCATATGGTAAATTCGTTGACATCCAGTGACATCCTTCTTTTTAATCAACACACCATACAATTTTAACGATTTCACATTCTCCTTTTTATGCCCCACACTTTACAATATAGTAGCTCAATCACTCCATCAGCTAAACGCAACAACTCTAACTTGTGCTGGTCAAGATTCCCGTTTTAAATTGTGTTGTACCCTTTTATTAAGACTACATTTTTAATATCCTTCGTATTTCTTCATTGTCTGATGTTTTCTTATACCGTCTCTGTAACAATAATTTATTACAGATGTACCACTGGTACTTTATTATTTATACATGACTCGAAAAAGATATTTTTTTTGTTACATTTCCGTAAATACAACGCTTTTTAGATAGAAATGCATCGGTGGTATCAACTCAAAATGTGGTATTTAAACCTAACAGATTAACTATGTATAAAAAATTTTTTAAATTGATCTTTGACGCTCATCGAATTAGATTTGTAAAATTATTTTCAACGAAAATAACCTGACAAAAGACATGATTATGATTGCAATAACTATGTTGGTTTTGCAAAAATATTAGAAACTGAACTATATAACCTACTACCCATAAAGTACAAAAAAAGAAAAGCAATACCGGTAAGCTATTTTTTCACAATTTTAGTGAAAAGCTTTTTATGCTTTGAACTGACGTTGCTAAACGGTCGCTTAGCAACAAATCGTGACGATAATTCTCTTTCCGACGATGATGGCGTAAAATGTTTGTGTAAAAATGAGTGCAAAAGCTCTGCATTCGCTTTACTGTCTAAGAGAGCGGTAAGTTGCGGCTTTGAACGCTGACACAGTTCTTGAAGGTTTGCGACGTGGTGCAAGATGCGGCGACAGTTTTTAGTGTCAATGCCGGGAAGTTTTAAAAGCACGTCGTACGGCGACAAATTGTACAATTGCTCGGTGGAGCCCCGTGCTTCATCATCTGAGAGAACGGCGCCCGCTTTATGGGGATCCGGCTGATCACGTGACATTTTTAATTCGTGAAAAAGTTGAGCAGAAACAGCAGGAGATGAGCACCAGGCTAAGCGCAACTTCGGAAAATGCAGCAATAAAAGAGCGAGCTTTTGATTTAAATCTTTTAAGGACATTTTACTACCGGCAATGCCTCGACTTTGGAATGAAAAAGCTTTGTTAGCATCAAACTCGATCAACAGCATCGGCTGCTTGTAATGTCGAGACATGGCGGTGCATTGAGTGAAAAGTCGACCGCTGTTCAACGATCCAATTAAGTCATTTAAACTTTTTCTTTCAACGCAAATATTTGGAGTTAAGATGTAATCACCGACGTCTATTGTGATTGGCACAATATCGACTCCACGCTTATAAAGACAAGCTGGCAATTCGCTTCGAAATTCCCTCATGTCGACAACAACAATCTGCTTTTTCTCAGGAGTTTTTTCGACTTGCCCACCCGACTTCCGCGTGTCGACGTTCACTTCATACACAGGCTCCACGCCTCTCCGTAAATTTGGATCATCCTCGGTTTTTCCTTCTCTTTCGGTCGGCACAACCATCGTGGACTTTTCACGTATTAAGGTTTGGAAAGCTTCTTTTTCCCGACGAAGTGCTGTTAAGTACACCTGTTCTTCGGCTGATGATTGGTACGTAAGAAAATACACCCGCAGAGGTATTCCAGGATGAGTTGCCTTGTAAATTTCCAATTGGCGAACAAAGTGTACACTGTTGTCATACAAAATTACGAATCGTGGCTGCAGCTCTTCTAATACTCTAGTCAGACTGTAAGGATCAGGATGGTCGTGAAGAGCATGTAAGTAAGTTTCCGGGTCATTTAGCACCTTTACTTTGGACGATTCACTCTCTGCGTGTTCTGAACATTCAAGTCCGACAGCAGATGAAACAGGGTTGTTATCTTTTGTCGTTTCTTTCTTAAGTTCCAGAGTTCTTTTGCGAAAAAACTTATTAAACAAACGCAACATAGTTGCTTTTGAACCATTTGTTAAAAAATCTTTTAAAATATAAACACCTCTCATGTCTCCGGCGCATAGCAAAACTTTTCCAATACCAATGTCAGTTGAAGCAGTCTTTTTATTAACATTAGATATTTCGTTCAAGATTTCTTTTAAAAACAACCACTTCGGACTTTCTTCCAATAACAATTCAACTTCAACAGTTTTCAACGAAGAATTCTCACCAGAAGACTTAAGATTTTCCATAGACCCTTTAGGCTTATTGTCGCCGTAAACACGATAACGTGCTTTCGCAAAAAGATTATCGGCTGCTTCGAGAAAAATCCAACCTGGGTTTTTTTCAAACGCTTTCTCGCCACCACTGAAAGTTTGAAGAAGACTTAAAAATGTAACGCAGTCATATTGCGACAACGCTTGTAAAAGGACGCGAAGAGCTCGCAAATCATTGACTAATTGCTTTGTTTTGAAACTCAACTGATTCCAAAAAGGATCCAGTTGGACACGAACGCTACGATCAAAAGACCTGCCGAGACTGTTTTCAAGCGTGAAGTTGTCAGTCTCGATTCCGGGGTTGTCTGATTTTAGTTCACGTAAGCAAGCTGAAACAATTTCAAGCAGCGAACTTTGTATTGTTTTCATGGTTTCTGTCATTTCGACGCCAACTTCCAAAACTTCAGGGGCATGCTTTTCCAGAGTCGTAAGAATGTTAGAATGAAACCGAGGCCATAAAAAAACTTTTTTACAAAATAAGTGTTTCATTGCTTTCTCCAAATTAGAAAACCCTCCAGCCAATGCAATGGGATTATCCGTAAACGCTTTTATAAATCCATCTTTGTTTTTCTGCCTAAATAATCGCATAATGAAACATTCTTGACAAGCATCAGACATTTTATGAGCTTTATTTACCAGAATTCCACTTACTAGATGGACTGGAACTCTATCAACTAAAAAATCCATTACTAAAATTCGCGATGAGGCAAAAAATACGCCACCATTGGCATACAATTTTTGTCTTTCCTGCGTACTTATCTCTGACGTCACAACTTGGGGCACGTTATGCACTCCAGATTGTTTTAATTTGCCAATGTAATATTGTTGTTGCATTTGATCTGTGTTAAGAACGAATACTAGCTCTTTAACATCGCAGTATAAATGCAAAAAGTGAATAAAAATTCTTTCCAATCCAAGGCCTTCACAGAGAACAAGCAATGCATTTTCATTGAACAAATCCAAAATAATTTGATTTTCAAACTCTAGAAGAGTTGGTGGTTTGTTAGCCATGTTGTACTTTACTTTAAATTTATCAATTCACTTTAATGAACATGATTCTAAAAAGCAAATGATAAAATGGCAACATTTTCTTTTATCATAAATTGGCGGTTCGTTGGCCATGTTGCATTTCACTTAAATTTATCAATTTACTTTATGAACACAATTTCTAAAAAGTTAATAATGATAAAATGGCAATATATCCCCTTATCATAATTAATCTTAACCAAGAAAGTGAGAAAAAAAATAAAACACAAATTAGTAAGTTCAATACAAAAGTCCAGCAAATGTCATGAAAAACAACTCATAAAACAGCAGTACAGTATTAGTAATTACCAGGGGCGCCAGAGTTTTTTTGCTAGGAAGGAATTTAAAAAAGGATTTTTCTTACAAAATTGCCACTTCATATTGCGACATTTTCAGTGCAAAAATCTAGTGAAGACTAAAAAGAGTCGTCACTTTCAATCGGTGTCCAAAGTCTCTATTTTTGTTCCAAAAACGTAGTGACTCCATGATTCCTGCTTTCGTCCTAATGTTAAGGTACAAAAAAAGGCCAGGACTTAATTTAAAGGGGGCAAAAATTTGTATGCCCTTGCTTCTAGCACTCCTGATAATTATCACTCCCCAACTAATAAGTAATTTAAATATTGTTATTGTAGGGTAGCTTCAAAAAGTCATTTTGCACTTTCTAAAACTACATTTTTACCATTAATCCATTGAGAAAAAAACTTTACACCACTTTCCTCTGTTTGGTAATCTTGGCAAGTAGCTCTAAACTCCAATCATATTTCTATAATAAAAAGTTTTAAAAAAATCAACCATCTAGCATTATCTCAATCTTCTCTGAAAGCAGCAATGCTTGTGGAGTGAGGAGGAAACAGATGATAAAAAAAAAATATATATATATATATATATATACAACAATTTAAAACATTACTGCTGATCTCTGTATTACAAAGAAAGCTACAAAGCTCATACTACAAAATAATGACAATTTTAAAGGTAAACTGGCAACAAAATAAAAAAAAGCAGATGGTTAGCCATAAGTATAGTCAAGTAGTTTAAAGTGTTTATTTTGACCAATAAGTCCATAAATTTAAACTTAACCCTTTTGCTGTGACATTCAAATACTGCACACCAACAAATTTTATTGTACTGTTTACTGCAACATTGGATTTACCCCATAGTTGCAAAAAAACTTTTCCTTTTAATGTGACATTCAAACATATCCTTTGCTTTAAAAGTGGTTTCAATAAACTACTTAAACTTTTATTATTTTTTAATATTTACCTAAAATATTCAATCATTAAAAGCAAAAAATTGTCAGCAAAATTTTAGGTATATTAAAAATTATAAAAGTACCCCCTCAATGTTAAAATTTAAGTTTTAGGAAATATGTTGTTTTGAGTTACAAGACTATTAAAAGAGAAAAAATACAGTTAAATTGAATTGTTTTTGACAGTTTCATTTTTTGCACAAATTGCAATTTATTTTATTACACTGTATTGCAAATTTTATTTACACAGCAAAAGGGTTAATGCAACATCACAAAACTTGTCAAATGATGCTTAAAAAAAATATTTATTGTAAAGTTTTCCAATACTTTTATAACAAGCTTAAAAGTAAATAAAAAAATTAAAACTCCCAACCACACTTATTTTCTGACATTTCCAAAAAAGTTTGACATAATGCTAACCACATCTTAGATAGATCTTTTCTTTATATACATATCATTGTTTTTTGATTCAAACTAAATTTAGCTTATCATTATTAAAGAATTATCAACTGCTCATTTAATAAAACTTAAAACTTTTCTACATCTTTGATTATTTTTATACTTTTATGTATAAATCAAAATATTTTTTAAATAATGCCTGCAAAAATCTTACTTACATTCCTTTTTCAGCAAATACTTAAAACTATCTTTAATAAATTTTTTACATACTGACTAAGAAACCTACTTAGAAAATGTATACTACATTCTATGATGATACTATGTTTCAAACAAAAGTTATATTATATTCCATTTAAGAAACAATGTGAGGTTTTTATACACAATTTCTATTAAGTTTTGGTTTAGTGCTTTTTATATTATAATTAATTAAACTTTGTAAATATTCATTATGTTGGGGAAATCTTTTAAAGATGATGAGAAATTTCAAAATACTGTTCATATTTTTTTGTACAAAGTTGAAAGTTATTCCTTTTCCTCATAGTTTTTACGATAATGTGGCACATTTACAATTATCAATTGCTTTAGTTTTTCCAAATGAGTTTTTTACTTCATCAAACTGTTTTGTAAAACAGTATTTCCCAAAGTCTGCAAAGCACAAATGCATTGATGTACAGTAAGAATATTACATTGCTAAAAATTTACATGAAAAACTAGTGTGAAAATCTTTCAATGTTCCTTAAATATAACATTTTATTTTACAATAACCAACATCAAGACAAAAAAATGATATGATTCACATGATTATTCAATTTTTAAGATTAATTAAAAGGGTCATTTTGAACCACAAAAAGGAAAAGCAAGTAGCATTCTCTAATAAAGCCAATCACAACTAGATAGAAAATCATAGTTCTAAAGAACTGAAACAATAATTAGATCTGGGGTAAATAAAATTATGAAAAGCAAACTCTAAAACATGACATTTTGTGCTTATAGAATGTAAAAGATTTGCAATTACTGGACTTATTAAAAATCCTGACATATTTTTACGAATTATAACTGGTAGGCTGCATTACAAAAATAGTCTTATCATTAAATGAAACATTTTCTTTCATCAGTACAAGTTTACTTCAGATTAATGTTAAAATTCGATATTTTTTTGTTTTGTTTTAAACTGGTTTCCTTTACTACTATGCAGATATACTTTCATTAAAGATATTCCAATTTTTCAATGCAATTTAATAGACAAAGTCAACTAATTGCATAATTTTATTAACTGCAGAAACATTATAATTACTGCATCAGTTATTCATCTTCTTGACTTGCAGAACAACGGCAGAGATGTTGAAGGCTAAACAACTGCCAACAAATTACTCAAACTTGCTTTAAGAAAGTTAAGATATTACTATTCAGTTTAAAAATTTTGTTTGGTTTTTATTTAGTGATACTTTACAAAAATTTTGAACAACAGTTAGGTATTTGCAAAAACAAGATTTTACAATAGTCACAATAATTTATTGCTTTAATGCAAAATTTTTTCAATTAAGTTTAAAACTTATCAGTTAAATCAAAAGCCCAAAAACTTGCCCCTTGAGGTCTTAATTGCATTTTTTGAGACAAATTTAACCAAATGACTGCCTGACAAAAACAACAATGAATGAGAGCAAATTATTAAATAGGACTGATAGAGGTGATTGTGTTGATTGAAAACAAGTATACAAATCCATACATTACACAACATTGCTCACTTACAAGATGATGCATAAAGAGCAACATTTTATTAATCAAAATTACTAGCATATAGAAATAGCTATAAAATCTAACAAACATTGTTTTAATTTCAACAAACCTCAGTTTTTTAGATTTTAAAAATGGCACAAAATATTTAACTTCTGTTTTTACATTATCATGTTATATCTGGAGCATTGAAATGGGCCTATACAATAAAAACTTTATGCACCCCATAATAATGCAGTAGTCACCAACTTTTGACCTTGTTTAATGCAGGTACCACAATTTTGTGATAGTTCTAGGGACATAATATTATACCAAATACAAAACAACAGTTTCTTGAGTTAAAACAATGTATGAAGTATTTAAAGTAACATATTTAAGATTTTGAGTTTAATGTTGCATGAATTCCTCAGCACAAGTAAAAGAAAGATTTTGGCCTTTTATACAAAAGTTTTTATGAAGCAGATTTGCAAGAACAATCACATTTTGAGCTTGAATAATAAAGCCATCTTTAAGAACCATCAAATAAATAGCAGCATTTCATTAAACTTAGAACAAAATACAAACTGTATTTTTTACAGCAAAACTAGTTTCCATTAATTCTTATATAAGACATTAAAGTTAAGGATTTGGATTTAACTTTGTAATAGAATTATAATGTTCACCTAAGCCAAATTGATGTATATAATAAATTAAGATAATTGGCTCATTTTCAGAATATTGTTCACCGTGAACAGTAGTGTCACTGTCAGCCTGTATGACATGAACTGGACGACTAAGTAAATGAGAAAGGGCAAGCAGTTCAATTTGACCACCCCATGTAGATGGCTTTTCAATATCAGAACAATAAGAATCAAATTCATTATCAGTCATTACTGATGCTGTATTATTGCTGATTAAAAAAGGTAAGAAGTCATTTTTATGTTGTTGTATATAGCATGCAGTTTGCATTCTTAAATCAACTACTGATGATTTATCATCAAGTTGATGTTGAACAGCCGAATAAAGACAATTACCATCAGATGGAACTTCTTTAATGGCTAAACCAAGCAAACTCAATTTTTCTTTTATTTTAGTTTCCTCAATATATCTTTCACTAGAAGTGTAATTAGATTCAGCCAGGGCAAGCCGTGCAGTTAACTCTCTTGCTTTTGCTTCTTTTTTTTCTCGTAATTTTTGTGCTTTACTAACTTTTGGCTGGGATTTAGCTTTTGACCCATTTTCAAGATTTATATTATTCACTTTTGATGAAACAGCATCTATGTTTGGTTCTTTTTCATTAAAAGTGTCAATTTCTTTCTGCTGAAAAATTGTTAATTCAGTTTCCATTTCTTTAATTTTTTTTTGAGTTTGTTTTAATCGAGCTTTATCTCCTTTGGAAACACTTTTTTTTAAAGCTTGTATTTGAGCTTGAAGTTCTTTTTTTTGTTTTCGATGTATTGCTAACAGTTCTTCCATAGAAGAAGGAGCAACATTGTCTTGAGACATGATAACTTATGTCTTTAAATTTGACTAAAACAAAAGTGCAACAGATTAACTTTTAAATCATCATACAATGCTCAAGTTGGTTTGTTTCAAAAATAGTTGTAATAAAAAGGCAGTAAGAAAACCTTGAAGCCACTATAGTCAGGTGCCACCTCATATATTGTAATTAAATATAAAAGAAATAAAAACTAAAAAGATAAAAATATCTATTTAAAAGTTTTTTTTTATATTACAAAATGATACCTTGATTAATTTAACAATGCAATAATATGTCATGTATGGCCAAGTTGAATAAATAATGGTCAAGAGTTTCATGATTGTGATTGAGATGATTGCAGTTAAAACTTAGCTGTGCCATTCTGTTGTATCTTTGGGAAAAACTTAACAGTTTTTTCCTGCTTGGCAGCCTTGGCAACTGCATGTTGTAAGCAACAAATGTAAAATTCAAAAAATTAAATGATATATTTAAATTTTTTAGCAAAATATTTTTTGTATGCGGCAGTTTTTAAAGTATTTAAAATGCAATCTACTTTCATCAACCAATACAGAATGGCAATATTCGTAAGTAATAGTAGTAGTAGTATTAGTAGTTTGTTTTTATTTGCATCCAAAAGAATTAATAATAATTGAAAGCAAAGGTTGCAAATAGGGAGGAAGCAACTAAACAATATGCATTAAAAATGCACAAAAATTGTGCATGTTATTTGAAAAGCAAATACTTTTTTTTGTTTAAGTAGCATATTTTGTTGTTTTTTTTGTTTAAGTAGAAACGCCTATATCATTGTGCAGTTTTGACAAAACACTCATTTTTTGTTTTAGCTCTGTATTCATTAAGCAATGGAAAAAAATACAAAACTCACCATTCTTGGCTTTTCTAACAAAAATAAAGTAAAACATTTTTTCAATCATAAGAACCTAGTTGCTTATATTGAATTTTATCAAATTATAATTTTTATCTAGGTATTCTTGCCAATGTGACCAAAAATGATTTAAAACCATAACAAAAAATTCTTTATAATTCTGTAGGTTTTATTCATAACTTAAACGGGAATGATTATGTAACACCTTATTTAATAAATTGCATTTTTTACCTATTAAGTATTGCATATTTTAAAAACTTTTCATTATAGATTATAAAAGTATCAATAAATTAACCCCTATTTATCTTTTAAATTCTTTCAACTTATATTAACCTACAACAGGTCTGTTCTCAGCTAGTCAGAAATGGGAGATACGAGGCTGTTGACCGCAAGTCACCTCGACTTGTCTCTCAAGAAGTGTCCGACCTTTGGAGGGCCACAGCACCAGACCCAGTAAATATCTCTGACACTTTCTCACAGAGAGAATTTACTGCTGCCCTTCAACACTTAAAACCAGGTAAACCTCCGGGCCCTGATCCATGTCCCCAGAGCTTATATCGGTAATCAATGCTGGAGCTGCTTTGAAGTCCTGGTTACGTGATTTTCTTTATTCCTGCTTGCGCCGACTAAAAATTTCCAAGATCTGGAGAAGAGCGCTTGTAGTCGCGATCCCAAAGCCAAAGAAGCCCGTGGGGGACCCAAAGAGTTATCAATCAATGTATCTGCTCTGTGTCCCCAACAAGATCCTCGAGAAGTTTATCTACGCCCGCGTGAAACCAATTAATCCACTGCTCCTCAAAGAGCAGGCTGGGTTTCGACGCGGAAAGTCAACCGTAGATCAAGTTGTTCTGCTGACCCAGAACATCTTTTATTTATTTATTTTTGTTATTTATTTTCATTTTTACTCACAATCAACTTGAAATTAATCATAGTGCATGTAGAAATAAAGATTGTGAATAAGGAAGCAGCGACTAAACGAAGTACGTTATTACGTATTTTGAGGTTGAGGCTAAGAAGAAGGCCGATGCTATATTTGTCGATCTGACAGCTGTTTATGATACTGTCTGGCACCGTGGCCTTACCTGGAAGCTTCTGAGGTTTCTGCCGGATAAGGACAGGGTCAGAATGATCATGGAGCTTGTCCGAAACCGAAGTTTCACCCTCACGTCCGGTGACAGCTAGCAAAGCAGGTTACGCCGCAGGAAAAATGGCGTTCTTCAGAGATTGGTCTTGGCTCCCCTCCTATACTACATCTATACGTACGATCTGCCTTCCATGATTTCCAGAAACTTTGCTTATGCTGATGATTTAGGATTATTACAGTCTTCTGGAATCTGATAGAACTTGTAGGGGACTTTAAGCCAAGACATGTCTACACTTTCAGCGTATCTCCAGACTTGGAGGCTGAAGCTTATAGTCACACTAAGACGGTAACGGCAGCCTTTTACTTAAATAACTGAGAGGCCAAACGTGAGCTAAAAACCTATAACAATGATAGACTTTTACCGTTCTGTCCAACCCCTACTTATCTTGAGGTAAAACTGGACAGATCGCTCACGTTTTGTCACTATATCTAGGGCATTCCGCTGAAAACTATCCTCGTGCGTCACACTGCTTAGGCGACTTGTGTAGGCTCAGGATGAGTCTGGTAGTGCCAAAACACTACGCACAGCTTCCTTATCTCTGATCTACTTAACAGCTGAGTACTGCGCATTAGTCTGGTGTCGCAGCGCTTACACTCGCCTCATCAGGGCCGTTGAGAGGAAAAAATGTGCCGGTGCGAGACTTTTTCTGGGCCTCCTTTCTAACACTAGTCATATCTAGATGATTCAGTTGCACTATGTTATATGCTCTAAAGAATCGGAATTTTTTTAAAAGGTCTATGGATCATTTTATCAGACACTCATAATTGATTTACATAAACGTAGAGGAAGTGTGGGACTTATGGAACGGTTTTTTTTAACCGTCGTAACTTTTATATTTTAACAAAAATTGCTTGATAATTGATCTGCATTGGGATAAAACGGTTTAGCTGTGCGGTAGTTGGTTGCCAAGTTACAAGCAATTATTAAATTTTTTCATTTCGTTCCATAGGTCAGTATCAGTATCAGTATCAGTATCAGTATCTTTTATTTCAGTTCTGCCATAAAAAACATAGTGAAATAGGAAATTTGTAAGTAGTCGAAAGCAGAACAGAAAAAGGAAGAGGCAACAAAACGATGAACGTTGTGGCATACAATCAAGATAAAAAGAGATTTTTAAGAACAAGTGTGCATGGTTGCAGCACCTTTTAAGAGAAACCAAAAAATAAAGAAAAAAGAAATGAAATGAAAGAAAGAAAATAAAATAAAAACAAAAAAGCGTAATCCGAGTCATATGTAGACGCTGTTGTGTCGGCGGAAAATGTGGTGGGATACACAACAGGTCGCTGGCAAAAAAGGCCTGACAGGCAAAGAAATCCTGTCGCGGGTCAAAAGGACCATTTCACTCATATGACAAGGAAAAAAATTTAACCCTATATGGACAAATTTAATTTTGTGCTCAATAAAAATTATTTCAACTATTTTTTAGTGACAGTAGCTTTCTATTACACAATATTTGACTAAATATTAAAAAAATTTTTATTTATTTTTAATATTTTTAAACGTGCCAGATCTGTCCCACTGGTCCATAGTACGAAAAATCAAAACGTTATATATCATGCAATAATTGAACCATAAAAGTCAAAAACGAGTACACAAGTAATTTTACATTACAATTTGAATACTTTTAGCTTTTGTGAAATGTTTTAAAACAGTTTTATTTTTGTTCAGGCAAAGAAACATTTCGTATTTTATGCAAAAAATGTAAGTTTTGCTTGTGTACCCAGGCAGTTTGCATTTGGCTCTTTTTTCTATGTAATCTAAATACTTTCTTCACTTTGATGGTTTTTGTAACTGGATTTACAATAAACATATTCATCATTAGAGTCACTTTCTGCTAAAAATTCATTTTCGCTCTCCCCATTTTCACCCCCAGCGATAGCTGCCCAATTCTTTATGTCATAAAAATTTCGAACATTCATAAGTAATTTATTATTACACTATATTTACTCAAAATATTTAAAAAAAATGCAACATAACACTCAGATTATATTTAGATCTTCAGCATATAAATCAAACTTTGTGGACCAGGTGGACAGATCTGGCACGTTTAAATTAATCGATACCACATTAATCACAATAAGCAAACATTAAAAATTTTTTATTGATATGATAGAACTGCTTTTACTAAATACAAAAAAATTTTATTTGGTCAAAAAATTTGGTTGCTTATCAAGAACTACTTAATGCAAAATAGTAAGTATCAGCATTTTTTACTAACCTTGCCAAACAACCAAAGAACTGACTATTACTTTCACACTGGTTGAAGTTTTAGGGTTTCTAACTCAAAACTATACCAACTAGATATGACAAATCTAAAAAAATCGTTTATTTAAAAAAATTTCTAAAAATGTTCACTAAATAACGTTTTTTTGAAACGTGCCAGATCTGTCCCATTTGTCCATATAGGGTTAAGATTAAGAATTACAAACACACACACACAAAAAAAACAAACAAACAAATAAAAGGAAAACACAAGATGCAATGTGCAAATATTTTAGAAATAATACAAAGTTTATAATAGAATAAAAGCGATATTTGAATCTGCTTTGTGATAATGTCTTCTATTCATCGTAATACAAGGAAAGTAGAAGTGGGTGCGTCATCTTATAGGGTACGAATTTTCTGAAAAAAAAGCAACAAAAGCAAGCACCAGAAGCGAGAATTTTTAAGTTTATAAAATATAAGAAAATTGATCAAGAATGTTAAGAATTTAAGAGGAATTGGTTTAATTTTTGTGTAAAAACATTGTTTGTTTTAGAATCTCTAATCATAAGAGGAATATTATTCCAAATCAATCAATCAATCAATCAATCAATTTTTTATTTAGTGCAATAAACACGTGACAATTTATAAGAAATACATATCAAATAATGATGCACAAGGAGACAGTGGAAATGACCATACGGTCTTCTATGTCCAAAGCCACCTTAATTTTTGAAAATACAATATAATATGTACCGAAATAGTAGAAACAAATAAAGCCAAAATAAAATAATATGCAATGAAAATATTAAGAATAGCAATGAAATAAAAAAATAAAAAAATAAAAATAAAATAAAAATAAAAAAAAATAAAAAAAATAAAAAAAAAATAAGACAATAAATAAATGAGCATATTAACAATAACAATATCAAGAAGACGAAAAAAGTAATCATAATCATACTATTAGTTTAATTTATGAGATAGCAAAACAAATAAAGCCAAAATAATAATAATATACAATGAAAACATTAACATTAGCAGCGTAAACCAAAAAAAAAAACAATACAGTATTGAACAAAGACATATTGTAAAACAAAAGCACAATATTAGACAAGGACATGTTGGAAAACAAAAACACAAGATTAGACAGACATATGTAAAAGTAGACTTTAAGTAAAGGTCAATCAGTTACTAGCAAGAAACAAGCAGCAAAGTGGTGTAAATAAATTGATCAGGCAAAATTATATTGAAGATAAGCTTTAACAATTTGAGAACATTTCTTTTACAGGTATATAAAATAGCACATCAAGTAGGTTTACTGAGGCTACATAGATTATGTAATAGTCTATACAATAAATCAAATCATTGAATATAGTTCAAGTTGATATATAGTTTGATAATAAATAAAACTTTAACTGTTGTTTGAATTTTGGAAAAGAGTAGAATTTGATATCACTTGGTAAATCTAGCCAAATGGTTGATCCAATATATTCCAATGATTTCTTACCGGTTTCAGTTTTTTTCTTTGTAAAAAATAATTGTTTTTTGAAAGTCTGGTATTATACTTGTGAATTTGGTTTATTGGTTTTAAATTATGCATGTAGTTAAAGTCAGGAATATTTTTTAGTTTGAATATAAATTTTGCAATTTCAAATTTACAAAGATCTTCAATTTTGAGAATATTTAAAGAATAAAATAGAGGTGATGAAGGAGTTTGTCTTTTAGCAAATATCATTATTCTTATTGCTCGCTTGTGCAATATTTTCAAAGAAGCAAGAGTGCTGGTAGATGCAAGTCCCCAAGAGGATATGCAGTATTGTAAATATGAGTGTATAAGGTTATAATAAACAGTTTTTAGAGTTGCTAGGTCTACGTAATTTCTAAGTTTTAGTAATGCCCAGCACCCTTTGCAAAGCTTAGAGCATAAGTGCTGGATATGCTCCCGCCAAGTTAAACTTTTGTCAAACACAATACCTAAATATTTTACTTTCTTTGCTTGCTCAAGTTTGTGATTTCCAATAGTTATAATACACTTGTCATAATTTTGTTTTTTTTTGGAAATAAGCATAAATTGAGATTTTTTGTAATTAATTGTTAATTTGTTCAATTTCAGTTCAGTTCAGTTCAGTTTTCTTTTATTTCTGCACCGCCACATGAACAAAATAACTAAATGTTGAAAAGTTTGTGTGTTGTTAAAGACGGGTTAGAAAAAGGAAGAAGCAACAAAACGAGTTGACGTTGTGTCTTGCTAATTAGCGATGAAAGGTGTGACTTGTTGTTTAATATAGAAGCAAGGTTGCTTCACCTCATTATAAAATTGTTTAAAAAAATAGAAAGAAAAAAAGAAAAAAAAACAAAGAATAGGACCGAGGTTATTTGCTTATGAAACACTGCTATGGGGGCGGTGCAATGGTGGGACCATAGCAGAGTTCGGCTGGATGAATATGATCAGTCCTTAAAAATATGTAAAAGCATGAACACATTCTACCAGCCCAACAGGCAAACAAACCCACCGAAAGAAATCCTGTTGCGGATCAAAAGATCATTTCTCGAACAAAAACCTCAGTAAGAAAAATACAACAAAAACATTACACCATTAGTAAAAAAAACAAAAACAAAAAGAACACAAAAACAACATAAGAAAACATACTAAAAAAAAAAAAATAAATAAAAAAAAATCTACAAAAACCGATGCAAAGTAGTAACAATAAATAGTAAAATAAAATTTATGCAATAGCTAAAAAAAATTGTTCAGGTAGAAACAAGAGTGATCCTGAAGAACTTTTCTTGAGTCTTTTCTTGACCGTTGTAGAGTTGAAGATTTTCAAATTGTTCAGTTGTTGTCCTGAAACACAAGAAAAGGAAGACCAGCAAAAGATATTAAATGATGACCTACGTAACAGTTTATAAGTTTGATTGTTGTTCAAGGAAGAATGCTTTAGATTTTTTAACAAATGTACTTAAGGATTTACATAGTTTTATTTTTTCAGGTAATTCATTCCAAATTTTTGGGCCAATGTATCTTATTGATTGTTTTGTTACTGTGTTTTTGCATGATATAGGTATGATTTGAGAGTTACTTCTAGTAATTACAGTGGACGTTTTTCTTTGAAATATATTGTTAAATGCTGACGGTAATTGCTTGTGGAATGATTTGTACATGAAAATTGAAATATTTAATTTATAGAGTTGTTGTATATTAATAATATTATCTTTTATTTCTTTGTTGCGTTTTTTTGCGGGATTAGTGCAGATTATCATATTAATAAACTTGTTGCAGATTTTTTGTAATTTATTAAGTAACACAGAGTGTCCATAGCACCAAGTTGTAATGCAATACCTTATATGACTCAGAATTAGTGAATGAAAAAGTGTAAGTAGAGCTTCTTGAGTTAAAAAAGGCTTTACTCTCATTACTACGTATAGCGATGATTTTAGTTTGCTGATTAGCATTGCCATGTGGTCTTTCCATGTTAGGCGTTCATTGAATATAACACCTAGCAATTTAACTGAAGTGACTCTTTCAATTTGATTTTTTCTAATAGTTAAAACTGATTCTTTTGACAATGTTTTTGTGGTACGAGAGCTAAATAAAATGTATTTTGTTTTTTTGACATTAAGGGAAAGCTTATTTGCTATTAACCAGTTGTCAATGTTTTCGAGTTCTTTATTTCCATTTTGAAATAATAAATTATTGTTTTTTGCACTAAGGATGATCGTTGTATCATCAGCAAAAGACAGGTTGTTGCTATATTTGAGACATTTTGAGAAGTCATTAATGTAAATTATAAACAAGAGTGGACCGAGTATTGAGCCTTGAGGTACAGAGGAAGAAATAGGTTCTATATTTGAAATACTTGAATTATAATCAACTTGTTGGGTTCTTCCAAATAAATAACTTTTAAACCAATCATGAACTGTGCCTCTCACACCATAATGATACAATTTATTTAGTAATATTTCATGATTAATAGTGTCAAAAGCTTTAGACAGGTCGATAAAAATTCCAAGGCTATTCATTTTTTCTTCAAATGATGTTGCTATTTGATCAGTAAGCAGGGAAGTAAGATGACAAGTTGAGTGTCCTCGTCTAAAACCGAATTGATTTTCACTAGTCAAGTTAAACTTATTTAAAAAAGAATATAAACGAATATAGACAAGTTTTTCAATTATTTTAGAAAAACAGGAAAGTAAGCTGATAGGCCTGTAGTTAGAAACATCTTTGGGACAACCTTTTTTAAAGAGGGGAATTACTTTGGTGTGTTTAAAGCAAGAGATAAATTTTTCTTGTGATAAAGATTGATTAAAGATGTAGCTAAGAATGGATATTACATTTTTAGGGAGATGTTTAAGTATAAATGAAGGTATACCATCCCAACCTGAACTCAACTTTGGCTTTAAAGTAGATATAATTCTTTTGGTTTCTTGTGGGCATGTTGGATAAAAAAACATGGAAGAGGGGTTTGAAGAACCTAAGTAATCTTGATAGTTAGCAGCAGAAGCAGGGAGCTGAGATATCAGTTTACATGAGATAGTAGAAAAGTGTGTGTTAAATGTGTTTGCTATTTCTTTAGGTTCATATATCATTTTTCCAGCTTCTAAGATACAATTAGTTTTACTGATGTTTGCTTTAGTCCTTCCCAAAATTTCATTAATGGTTTGCCAAGTTTTTTTTATATCATGTTTATAATTTTTAAATTTGTTCTTAAAATATTCTCTTTTTTTTTGCTTAATAAGATGAAAATATTGATTTCTAATTTTTAGATACTTTTCTTTTGCTAATAAGTTATTTTTTTGTATATATTTTTTATGTAATCTGTCCTTTTTGTGAAGTAAGCTCCAAAGCTCTTTGTCAAACCATTGGCTATTCTGTTTTTGATTTTTTGATTGTTTAAAAAAATTTTGGTTAAATTTATTTAGAAAAATATTTTGAAGGTTTTGAAAAGCTAAATCTGGGTCAGAAAATGTAGCAACATTACTGTAGTCAATATTTTCGAGAGAAGCTTGAAAATTTATTAGATTAGAAGCAGAAAAGAATAAATTTTTGATTGGACAAGATTGTCTTAATTTACCAATTTCAGATATTTGAAAAATAGGAAAATGGTCAGAGACACTATGCACCAATATGCCACTTGTTATATTGACACAAGTTATATTTGTCCAAATATGATCAATGGTGGAAGCACAAGTATTTGTTAGTCTTGTGGGGCGATTGATTAAAGGAAAAAAATTATTATTAAACATGGTGTCTGTTAAAATTTCAGTGCCAGGGTCTTTTTGGTCAATGAGATTAATGTTTGTATCACCCATTATGTACACATTTTTGTTATGTTTTAATTTATTAAAGACAAAATTGAGGTATTCAAAAAATTTATTTAGAGATTTTGTATCTTTCTTAGGTGATCGATAGATTGTCCCACAGGTAACAACCTTATGGTCAAAGTAAATATCTATAAAAATTGATTCAAAGATTTTTTCATCCATTATATTTAAATCAGAACGTATGTCAAAGATCAGGTTTTTTTTTATGTACAAAGCTACTCCACCACCTTTATTATTTTTACAAGGATTTGACAAATAAATGTAATTCTTTAAATTTTTGTACTGTCCTGTTGAGTTAGGTTTTTCCCAAGTTTCATTAACTGCAATTACATATAGACTAGAATCTAGAGCGGATATCAAACACTCAAACTTGGTAAAATTATTGGGGTTAATAAGTGATCTCATATTGATGCATATTGATGAAAAAGTATTTTCACTGGAGTTTTTAAGGAGTATTGCTGCTTCATTTGAGCTTAAATAACTATCATTTCCTAATGAACAAATTTGTGTTTCAGTGTCATTGGATACTTCTGTACAAGTTTCTGGAAAAAGTTGGTTTAATTTTTTTGCATCATAGCTATGTTTTTGTTGATTTAGATCAGTTGTAAAAAGGTTTGAAAAATCAGAAGACTCTAGAGCATGAAAAGGAAATAAGGTTGCAGAGCAATTAAGACATAGAGATTTGTTTAAAGAATTTTTTTCATTAGAATGCTTATTAAAATATTGAGAGTGATAGTTTTGATTGCAGGAGTTACAAAGTGAAAATAATTGTTTTTTTAATTTGTTGTTTACATTCAAAGCAAATAATTATTTGGCTATTACTACTACACATCAGTTATATGAACAAACATTGAGAGTGATAGTTTTGATTGCAGGAGTTACAAAGTGAAAATAATTGTTTTTTTAATTTGTTGTTTACATTCAAAGCAAATAATTATTTGGCTATTACTACTACACATCAGTTATATGAACAAACACAAAAGAAAAAAAAATTTACACAGACAAACAAAAAGATTAACAAAGAGAGAATATCAAAAATAAAAAATGCTAAAATAGCTTCTATTAAATTTATTAAATTAATTGCAAAATTTACTAATAGGTAAAAAAATAAAATAAAATTATTATGAGATAAGGGTACATGAAACCAGCCAATTTATAAAGATATATTAATAATTTTTTGTATTGGGAAAATTTAGTTTAGACTAAATAATAAAAATTGACCAATTCAGTATAGAATAAAAAAGATAGATCATTGTTTTACAGTTTGTGCATAACTGAGTTCACTTTTAATTTTAGTTATATCAATAAAATCATCAATTACCTTTTTTTTATTGTTATGAAAAACAAAAATCTCACCCTTCCAACTCCAAACTGGGCATTGTTTAAATTCCAAGCGAGCTTTTTCTAATAGTTGCAGTCGACATTTTGTAAGGGATTCTGTGATAATCATTTTAGTTCCTTTGAGAAGTCTTTTTTTTCTATATACTTCATTTTTTTGTGTCCTACGAATGAACTTGACAATAACTGGGGTGCCTTTTTTTGAGGGTAGTGGATGTGCAATGTCAAGATCATTTGCCTGTAAAGGTGAATCAAGTTGTAAATGTTCGTTTAAAGTATTACAAACAAAATTTTCTATTTCTAAATACTTTCCCGGTTTTGATTTTGGTACGTTTTCACATCCATGAATGACCAAACAATTTGACCGACTATATTGCTCAAGGTCATCTTGTCTTCTTTCTACAGCAGATAACCTTTTCATGGTTAAATCAATCATCTGCTGCAGTTTTAGGAGAGCTTCTTTCATGCCATTGAGCTCATTCTTTTGTTCATCATTTTTTGATACATCTGTAACACAAATTTTAGAGGCAGCATCTGATCTTGGATTTTTAGATTTATTTTCATAATTTGATTCATAAACTGCCAACCTTTTTTTCATTGATTCCATTTCAATTTTAATCTTTTTTAAATCCTCCATTTTTTATGTTTGTTAGAAAAATAATAAAATTTAAAGTTTTTAATTTAACAATTGAGTACACCCAATAAATTACAAAGAAATTTTGGCTTAAAACTATACACCACCTATTCCATGTACCTTATTCAATTTCATCCAATTATCAATTTTTTCTAATTCTATATTAGTTGCACTGGTTAAAGTATTGATTGTTGTATTAGTTGCACTTAAAACAGTGTCATCAGCAAATAGTTTTGTGTTTAAATTTGATACTAGTGGTAAATCATTTATATACAGTAAGAATAAGAGTGGTCCGAGTGTGGAAACTTTTGGTCCAATAAATTTTAATGATTGTTGAATAACAGTAGATCGGCAAAAGCTGGTAACGACATTACTGCTGCTTCTGGTTTTCATATGAAACGATTTTTGGATGAATATTTTGTTGAAAGATCGAGGCAGTAGGTTTTTATGATATTTGAACATAAGGATACCAATTTCCACTTTGTACATATGTTTTACAGTAATTAAGTTGTGTTCTGACATCGTGTGACTAACATTTTCCCTGTGAGAAAGATTAAAAATTATTCTTATGAATTTGTTGCACAGTCTTTATAATTTGTCAATTAATGTTTCATTTCCAAAGCAGCAACTTGATATACAGTAGCGTATGTGGCTCATGAAGAGAGAATGGTAGAGCATTAGCAATGTTTTTTCATTTAGATTAGGTTTTATTTTTACTATTATGCAAAAAATTTGTCTTAATCTTTTGTATATTAACATGATGCGTTCTTTCCACGACAAATGTTCATTAACAATAATGCCTAGAGGTTTTATTGATGATACCTTTTCTATATTGCATCCTCTTGTTGTATCTTTGCACGAATACACAGGTTTATTAAAAAACAATAATAAATATTCACAAAAAAGTACTTAGCCAAAAACAACCATAATGAAATAGAATGCTTTTAATTTGTTTGCTGTAGCAGCTTGATAACTTTGAACTGACTGATGAACCAAAATAAAGGCGCATATTTAACTTGTAACAATTATGCTTGGAGATGCGCGTGTCCAATAATTGTTCGAGCAGAAGGCGCTGATTAAGATTAGAAGCGTTTAAGAAAACACTACGTCATCTATTGCACAATATCACAACACCTCCCCAAATAAACTACGACAAAAAAATACACATATAAGCAACAATATTTTTTTGGAAGTCTTTTGGTCCTTGCTGATCGTCGTGGATTGTGTCGCCCGTACTCGTCTCCGGTTGGTAATCTCGGATTGTTGCGTTGGTTCATCGAAGAAGAACTAGATGCGTGGTCAGTCCCGGCTGAAAGTGTTTCTGTAGACAAAACGCTCGTTGGGATTTCACAGGGATCATCATCTTGATCCGAACCGTATCGAGGTCGAAGTTGATCAAGATGTCTTCTCCAAGTTGGTCCTCGAGGAATGACTCGTACATTGACGCTTCGTGTACCATGGACTTTCGTAACTATCGCAGGCACCCATCGTGGGTCACGATCTCTTCTAGGGCCGAAGTACAGTGCGTAACAAGGGTCTCCTAGTGAGTAATGATGTTCGACTTTCGAAACCACCTCCGAGTCTTCAGCATTTCAATGCTTGCTCGCTTGTCTTGACTGTCTTCCCTGCAGGAGATGCGGAATGGATGGAACCAAAGTGTCAATTTTGGTGCGAATTCTTCTTCCATTCAACAATTCGCTTGGTGACAGTCCCGATGCAAAAGGAATTCTTCTATATTGCATTAGAAATTCTTGCAAAGCTTCCTTTGGAGGTAACGAGGATTTTCTCAATGCCTGTTTGAACGATTGTATCAAACGCTCGGCAGCACCGTTTGTTGCTGGATGATAAGGTGCTCCGGTGAGATGTACAATGCCTCGTTGTTTGCACCAAGCTTGGAACTCTTGAGACATGAATGTTGTGGCATTATCGGTCACCAACGTGTGGGGATATCCGAAATGAGCAAATTCTTGTTCAAGTATAGCAGTAGTACTTTTCGAAGACGTTGAGGTTGTTGGATGAATGCAAGGATATTTTGAATAAGCGTCTACAAGGACTAACCAGTTTCTTCCCAGAAAGTTGATCGCATGGTCCAAGTGGAGTCTTGACCATGGTTTTTCTGGCATCATCCACGGATGGATTGAAGGTTTATCCGGCTTATTTTGAAATTGGCAACAGGAAGTGCATTTGCGACATAAATCCTCAATGTCAAAGTCAATTCTAGGCCAATAGACAGTTGACCTGGCAAGTTGTTTCATCCGTTGCATGCCGAAATGTCCAAGGTGTAATAATTTAAGAATATGATTACGTAGGGTTGAAGGAATTATTACCCGTAAGCCGTAAAAAACGCAACCATTCTCTGTTGAAAACGAATTTTCCAACTTTTTGAAGTCTTTAAGCTCTTCCGAAAATGCATGCGGCCATCCCTCCTTCACAAATCGCATTACTTGGGCAAGAATTGGATCCTTGGCAGTCTCTCTGACCACAAGCAATGGATTGTCAGGATTGATTTGACGACTGATTGTTCGAACTAAACAAACGCTATCGACATCATCTTCCATCTCCTCCCCATCAAAACTTGTGTCATTTGAAAATGGCAAGCGACTAAGAGCATCGGCATTGCCATGGTCCTTGCTTCTACGGTATTCCACCGTGTAGTCATATTGATGGACTAGTAATGCCCATCGTGCAAGTCGATTCGCGGCCATTGCAGGAGTACCTTTATCAGGGGCAAACAAGGTCACTAAAGGTTTGTGATCGGTAACCACAATGAACTTACGACCGTAGAGAAACTGATGAAATTTCTTCAAAGCGTACACTAAGGATAGTGCTTCTTTCTGTATTTGGCTGTAGCGTCTTTGTGTCGCCGATAAGATTTTAGAAATATTGAGAATCGGACGCTCGCTTCCGTCTGCAAAGCGATGAAATAATACCGCTCCAATTCCGCATTCTGAGGCGTCACAAGATAAACCCAACGGAAGAGATGGGTCATAGTGCGCAAGTACAGTCTCTGTGCATAGTAACCGTTTAATCTTTTTGAAAGATGTCGCTTCTACTTCACCCCACTTCCACTGTTGTCCTTTGCGTGTAAGCTTGTACAACGGCTCGGTGATTTCCGAAAAATATGGAGGTAAGAATTTAGAATAAAACTGCACAGATGCTAAAAAAGATTTTAACGTAGAAATGTTCTTGGGTGTAGGCATTTCTAGTATGGCATCAACTTTGGACCCTTTTGCAATTCCTCGACTTGATAAAGTGTGACCCAGGTAATCAATTGATACTTGGGCGAAAACACATTTCTCACGGTTGCAGCGAAGACCTTTTTCTTCTAGTCTTTTGAACAAAGCTCGCAGGTTCATCAAATGATCTTTTGCGTTGTCACCACTTACCAAAATATCATCGAAATACACCTCGCAAATTTTGCGTTAACTGTTCCATGATTTCTTGGAAATACCCTGGTGCGGATTTAATTCCGAAAGGAAGTCTTTTCTGAAGTAAAACTCTTTGTGAGTGCTGAGAGCCAGCTTCTTCTGGCTGTCAGGAGAAAGACAGATTTGATTATATGCATTAGCTAGATCAATCTTACTAAAGCAGTAACCACGTCCTAGCTTGCGCATTAGATCTTCTGGGAGAGGGATTGGTTGACGATGGTCTTCCAGTTGCGAGTTTACAGTCACCGAATAATCTCCACAAACTCGGATGCTTGCTTTTGCTTGACCTGGCAAAGGAGACTTTCGAATAGGAACCACGGGGGTGCCGTACGAGTTAAAATCTGTAAGCTCCCATACACCTCTCTTAATTCCTGCTTCGTATGCTTTGTTTAAATCTTGTAGGATTGAGAACGGAACAGGTCTTGGCTTCTTGAAAATAGGTTTAGCTTCAGGTTTAAACCGTATGTCCAGTGAAAAATCTTTTAGACAACCCAATGTAGATTCAAATAAAGTAGGAAACTCTCCACATAATTGAATACATGCCGCATGTAAAGAGTTTTCTGGACCAGTTGTAGTGACGTGCTCTATCGTTGCAGTAGATTCAGCACAACTTAGGTTTTCTCTGAAGTGATCAGTTAAGTTGGTGAGTTTCAACTTCATCATCGCCAGACGACCTAGTAAATTTAGATTGGGCACCTTAGTGACAATTACAGGAAAGGTCACGTCAGGTGATTTTCCATCAATACTTGCAGTTGATTGGAATTGTCCCACGACGGGTAGCGGGCTACCTTCAGCAACTTGATATTGAACTGATACAGGTTGTAGAGTGGGTTTACCCAGCGTTTGCCACGTCGCTTCACAGCAAAATGTGTCACTGGCTCCGCTATCAATTTCAAACTTAATTCTGTGGTCATTAAGTCTAATAGTTTGATAGATGGGTGAAACAGAACATTGGACTTTGTGCACCAATTTCACAAGCTTATTATCTCTTAGTCGAGACATGCATACAGATTGCAGATGACCTGTTTTCTTGCAGAAGCTGCAAATAGCTTTAATGTGGGGACAAGCTTTGCTAAAATGTCCAGAATTTCCACACCTGAAGCAGGCGGTTTTCTTTTCTTGCGTTTTGGAAGTTTTGGACTTTGCGTGATAAACTTTCTGCACCGACGTAGAAGGTTGACCGTGTACGGTTTCCTTTGCTACCTTGGCTGCTTCTTCCACTTCTTGAGCCACTCTGATGGCGTTGCTAAACTTCAGTTCATCGTCCTTGAGCTTGAAGAGTGTCTTCAAAACTGCTTCGTTGTCGACTGAACAGATAAATTTAGTTCGCAAGGCTTCATCTAATGGATCTTTAATGGATTGAAAATCACATGTAGCTGCATCTTGTCGTATTCTGCTTGCCAGTTCAGGAATAGTTTCGCCAGGTTTGCGTTTCATGTCAGACCAGAATTTGAAACGTTCTCTGACAACAAATCGTTTTGGATCGAACTGCTCTGCCATAAACGTCTGAATATCATTCATGGTTAGCTCATGTATGCTTTTGACAGGTTGTTGCTGAGCCGCTAAGTTGCTAAGCATTTTGTAAACGGAGTTAAATTGGTTGGTAAGAAAAATTTGTGCTTGCTTGTTGTCGGGAATAGAGTTAGCAGTGACGAATGTTCGGAACCTTTCCAAATAATCAGTCCATAACTCAGATGTGGAATCGAATGGTTGAAAACTTGCCATCGGTGTTGGAACATTTTCTCGCGGGTTGTTCAAGCTGCTTTGTAGAATTTTCAGCTGCTCTTGAAGCATTGTCATTTGCTCTTGATGCTCGCCGCGTAAAACTGGCATTTGCTCTTGGTGTTGCTTATTTAACAACAAAATTAGTTCAGAAATTTCATTCATTTTGACAATTCAAGCTGTTAATGCAAATTCAACAAATTTTCTTTTTTCTTGACGCAGATGAGTTACTTGAATCCTCGTCGCCACTTTTGCCTGTTGTATCTTTGCACGAATACACAGGTTTATTAAAAAACAATAATAAATATTCACAAAAAAGTACTTAGCCAAAAACAACCGTAATGAAATAGAATGCTTTTAGTTCGTTTGCTGTAGCAGCTTGATAACTTTGAACTGACTGATGAACCAAAATAAAGGCGCATATTTAACTTGTAACAATTATGCTTGGAGATGCGCGTGTCCAATAATTGTTCGAGCAGAAGGCGCTGATTAAGATTAGAAGCGTTTAAGAAAACACTACGTCATCTATTGCACAATATCACAACACCTCTAAAGGTTAAAAATAGGTTAATTGGAGGTGTTTTTGAGTTAGGCGTTCTGAACAATATATATTTGGTCTTGTCAGAATTTAGAAAAAGTTTATTGGCAATTAGCCAGTTATCAATGTTGAGGAGTTCGTTGCCACCCTTTTTAAATAAGCATTTAGTATTTTTGTCAGACAGTAGGATAGTGGTATCATCTGCAAAGGACAGGCAAGAGCTCTGATTTAAGCAACGAGGAAAATCGTTCACATAGATAATAAAGAGAAGTAGGCCGAGTACAGAGCCTTGAGGAACACCAGAAGTAAATTTGTTTATGGTAGTTGATCTAGCACTACAACACTCGGTCTGCTGAGTCCTTCCAATAAGGTAAGTTTCAAACCATTTTAAAACTTTGCCTTGAACACCATAATGTTCAAGTTTGCTTAAGATATTATGATTGATGGTATCAAGAGCTTTGGATAAATCTAGGAAAATACCCAAAGTTGATTAAGGTCCCACAGGAATGGTATCGAACACCATGTGGGACTTATGGAATACTTTTGATAAAGCTACCAAACGTTGTTATTTTTCACACTAACTTCAAATACACACAAAAATATACATAAACAAACATGCACACACAAAAAAATCACACATATGATAAACCAACTTCAAATTTCATCGCCCCACATAACCGTTTAGTTTGAGCAGTTGCATGAGGTGGGGCAAACTTTTTTCAATATTTTTTTTTTTGCCAATGGTGGCTAGATCTTCCATTTCTGAAAACACAAATTCATTTTTAATTTTTCTTGACCTCTCCAGAATTTAACATTTTATTTATTTATATAGAATAATACTCTCCAGAAAACTGATTTCAAAGTTTTCATCTTTATCTGGTCCACCAACCAGCTTTCCGATAAACTTTTTAGTTTTTCCAGCTGCAGTGTGCACATTAGCAATAACAAAATCACCACATTTGAATATGACAAGCTTGTCAGTCTGGCATCACCATAAGACAGACTGGTATTACTTTCTGAATCAGCAAATGCCTTTTCTTCATCTGTTAAACTATCTCTTGATTGCTGAGGCAAAAGTCTTTTTTTCACAGGTGTGCGTGTGATGATAGTAGAAGAAACCCTTATGCGACGCCGAATTTTTCGTGGCCTTGCTTTTGGCAGTGGGGCGATTGATTCAATTAAAGAAGTTTTAGGAACTGCGTCCAGACTACAGCCCGGGGTTGGTGATGCTGGGGTAGATGTAGATTGAACAGCAGCCTCAGTGGTGTCAAGCACACTTGAGTCAATGTTTGTCTCGCCTGAATAAACGTTTGCACCTGATCAGTTAATTCATCCTCTGTAAAAATTTCTGAATTGAAAAGAAATATTCCACTCCGCCTGAATTAAGTGGTAATATTTTCCAAGGTGCGGGATTTAACAAAAGCTTTATGAAACAATTCAGCAACATAATATAAAGACAGTGTTTCCCCAGGATGTGACGGATGCCATTCATCACAAAATGAGCTGTAGAATTTGTTAAAGACTCCAAATACCTCACATCTAAAGTTGCAGTTTATGGCTGCAATGAGGCGGCAGGGTAAGCAGATCTAAGCCATGGTTTTTAGTTAGTTCAACACCCTCTAACCTATAGCTGTTATGATTATCCATGGTCAGCACTCCCGGTTGATCTTTGGTTACTGTCATATTGTCAATAAAATGTTTCAAGACTTGTGGGAAAATGTTTTATTTCATCCATCTTGATGGATTGGGCAAGCTCAGACTACCAGAAGGAGCACCGCGCAACATGTGGCTTGCAAATCGAACCCTGGGAAATATGAATGCTGGCGGCGTCAGCAACACATTGTAATGTTTAAACCACGTTCCCCTGATCTTATTTGGCCAAGTTGCTTGGTACCAGTCCTACAGAAAATATGCCCGGAATTGGGAACTATGTTAATCCCAGTTTCATCAAGATGCCAAATTCTGGTGGGAGGGATATTTGAATTGCTAAGAATATTTTTGAGATTGTCAAAAAAACCATGAACATTGAAAGGATTGAATGCCATAGCTCTTGCAAGGCATGTACTTTCAGGTTTTTTGAAAATTAAATCTTCCATTCATTTACGAAAGCCTTTTAGCCAATCTTCTCCAGCAATTTTTTTTTCATTCCATGAATTAGGAATTTTTTTTGCTTCTTATTTTTGCATATTCGTAAGCAAGTTTTTTGACTTTAATTTTGTCAAGGCCATAAACAGCTTTAAAAGTTTAATGATGTAATCCTTTAATGCATGTTCTTTATCTTCTGTGAAAATCTATAACAATGCAAACAGTAATTAGCCTATTAACTAGATATGAAAAACTAGGTTAATAAATTCCTTATTTAATAACCTAGTTAGGCTATAAAAACTAATTAGGTTTGTATCAAATAACCTATAGTTTTTCATTAGGCTACATTTCATTTTTAAATCTTAATTAAGCTTAGATTAAATCATAAGCCCAACTGACAAAATCTGTTAACCTCTTTGTCAGTATAGGCCTAGGTTAGAAGATAAAACTTAGCCCAACAAAAATTTGCTTACTTGAGTTGTAGTCATAGACATTTTCTTAACTTCAATGTTTCCTGGACGCATTTTTTCTTGTAACGGTGCAAAGTACCAATAGATTTTCCGTAAATTTTCGAAGCTGTTCTGAAACTGAGTTCGTCAGTAAGAACACTTTCAAAGCTTTATTTAGGTCTTCTTTACTAAACAAACTGTAACAATAAATGGCGCTGAATTTGCCGATTGCCTCAAAGTGAATAGTCCATTAACGCGCTTCCGGCTTTGATGAAATGAAAAGTCAATAATAATCAAGGAAATTATTTTAATGAAAAATAAATAATAAACTGAAGCGTTAAGCTTTGAAAAACGGTAATCCGTAAATAAATAAAACGAACGAAAAATTAAACACAAAAAGAAAACGCATAGTTGTCTTACCGAGCAGTTCACGTCGGTGCTGACTCAGGGGGAATAACGGGAAATACAACGGGAATTATCAAAAACTACTCTAAGTCTACTCAAGACTTCAACCAGCTGCCCACAAATATTGCTGCTGGTCGCCTCACAGTTTGAGAAGAGTGAAAAAGAACGCAACAAAGCCAGCTCTAAATAAACGCGCTGCAGACACAAACTATGCTCCGAGATGAGATTAACTAAGCGTAAAACAAAAAAGACGCTGGCAGCGAGTGCCCGCGCAAGTTATGGAAACGCAAAGAAAATAAAGCAAACACGTCCGTTGGTAATTTTCTACAAAAACCCTTATTTGATAGTCTAGATTTAAATGTAAGCATGACCTGAAATACAAGGGACCTATGGAACAACATGTTCCAAAGGCCCCACATAGTTATAATTGATGGAAAATACCTTTTAGCTTATACATACTACACTATGACAACCAAAACTTTTGATCAACTGCTAGCTAGATAAGTAGTCTGGTAATGTGATTTATTGTTAGTTTGCTGCGCCTACCTCGTTGGCGAGGGCAAAAGGTTAAAAGGACAAGAGTCTTTTAATCTGTGTATGTGACTCAATCATGTAATATGTGACTCAATCCCGTAACAATCGTTTGAATTTAGGTCGCTTTGATTTTCTCTGCTTTTGGCTTAAGCGTGAGCAACCGTACAGTTTAATTTGCTTTAATTTTGTGAGTTTCAGTTTGTTTTCAATTCGACAGTTTAATATTTTTTCTATTTGAATAAGGTATTTCAACTTAAACTTAAAATAAAGAAATAATTTGTTAAAAAAAATGATTTTGGAAAAACAAATATTTTGGTTTTCTTTTTGAATAAGGAAACAAATTGGTTAGTAAGAATTACCTCAAGTAGAATCAATCACAGTGATTTCACTGCACCATAGTCCTTTCAAAAAAACCAACATTAGTAGTTTTAGTAACTTCTAGCAACTATAAAACTGTTACAATGATTAACCTAAAAAGGACATTTTTTACCCCAAAAATCAAAAACAGCTCTACTGCCTTTTAAACCAGTAGTTCCTCGAATATTAATTTTGAAATCAGCATGTCTTACAAAAGTGTGTTTCCAAATGTTGAAGCTGAAGCTTCTTGCTGAAGTTTCATTCTGCTAATGCTACTGTGACTGTTGCGGTAAGGAACATCCTCAAACAGACACTGAGGGACATTGGGAAATATACATGTACATTCTAATCTGTACTCCGCTAAAGCATTTAACAGTTCCGATGCACCCAACTATTTTCTACCAAAATTGGCATTGTAAACCATTGTTATGTGATTGATTTCCTGCACAAAATCTTCTTTACTACTGATTACTTTAGAATACGTTTCTGCTGGTTTAATTACTTTGCGCTTCAATTCTTCTTTTGACATTTTTTGGTAGTTCCAAACAAAGCTTTTTTTTTTTTTTTTGTGTGTATGTGCATATATGGACGCTTTTGGGTCTGAGATAAATAAATAAATAAATAAATAAAAAATAAATAAATAAAGCTTTGAGGCATCAGAAATCTGTTTTCTGCACTGAAATGAACTGTAAGTTCTCCAATAACATTACCAATACAACATAAAATATGTGCTTTCGGAAGTGGGCTTCGTGGATTCATCTGCTTTGTTCATTTCATTCACATTTTTATCAGGTGTATCCTCATATTGGAATCTTGTACTTTTCGTGGCAGTGGAATTACGATCTCTGAACAATTTTACTTCTATCTGCAGGCTGGATGCAACAAGCTTAGCGTCATTCCAGATTGCTTTCCAACTGTCTCGAAGAGCCACTAGTTGTGCAAGCAAGCTTTCTATGTTTGCACTTCCATATCTAAAGTTGCATCACTAGCTTGAATGACTTTGCTACAGAAGCCAATAGCAACAAATATTCTGTGCCGTACGACTGACATTATGGTGCAGGTGAAAGACCTAACATAACATATAGCTCCATAGATTTTATTCCTGGTTTTTGGAGTGATATTCAGCTCTAGCAGGTCTTCCAAAGCCAACTTGACGCCTGGAAGATGAGCTACAAATGGTTTTCCACTATCTACTCGATCATGGTGTCAGATATGCCATGAAACGAAGAAACAATCCGCTTTTCTAATATTTCCCACCTCTTGGGGCCTGCAACTGAATAAAATGCATATTGTTTGTATAGTTTCGAAGTAGGTACTTGCTTCTGGAATACATTCAGCAGCATCATTACCACATAAATTAAGTGTGTGGCAAACACAAGGAGAGAATATATCAGTTGGGTACTATTCTTTTATTATTGCTTGTGCACTTTGTATTTGCCTGATATGCTTGCTGCACTGTCATAACTTTGTGCCTACAATCAGCAAGTGGAATAGCATGGCTTTTCAATGTTTCAATAATTATTTAAGCAATTTTATATCCTCTTTTGTCATTACAACCTACAAATTTTAGAAATAGCTTCCCAATTTCAAATCGTAATTTATGCGGAACTAGGCAACGCAATAGAAATGTAGTTAGCTCAACATGAGATAAATCTGGTGTGGAATCTACTATTATTACTTTGCAGACTGCTTTTCTCCAAAAATGTGCTGCTTAACAAGACAGAACATTCTGCAATGAATTCATTTTGGGACTCAGATAGATAATGTACTTGTAGTCTTTCACCCTTTTTCTGCGACCGTTTTATTTTTAACACATGTTCTTTTAGAATGGGGTCCCAGTGGAAAAGCAACTCTATCAGACTTAAAAAGTTTCCATTATTTGAGTCACCAATGCGTTGGAAAGAAACCCGGAAAGCAAGGCCACGTTCTCCTAAAAGAAGGGTAACATCAATAAGTCGTTTTAAAATGTGGTACCGTTTTTCTGCTTAGACTTTAATTGATCTTTCTAGAAGATTTACAACACTTTCTTGCAGTGACAGACGCCTTATGGTAGTAGCTTTAGAGTTTCCTAACTACTATAATTTGATTATTTACAGTACATAATAAACTTAACTACTGTGCCTAGAATCTAATAATGTGTAGGGTACGTGCACCATTCCACGGACACGATAGTGATGGCGGCACATCGTAGTTATTGGCGTCTAGGATAAAAAGCAATTATCATTTTGCCCAACTTTTGACATTGGTATCAAGGTACATCCTTACTTTGTCTCTATGTGCTTGCTAAGTTTCATGCGTTTATCGCAGCACGTTTAAGAAATATGCAATAAAATGCACGTGACGGTCGCCGAAAACCACACTTACGGCCGTTTTCTCATCTGAACCAGCGAACTGATGTCTCTAACAGGACCGTGCACGTTGATTTCCTTCGGCACCAATGACTTTGTTGCTGGTCTCGTATTATCCTATTTTCAACATATTAAGTTTCGATACGCTCCTGTGATTCCTTGATCTTATTTCCTATTTTCATTTTTTATTTATTTATTTTATCTCTATATTTATCCTCCTGACTTGCAGGAAAGCGACGGAGGCGCTAATACATAGGGTAAGCAAATACCCCGACCTGCGTCCGGAAACACCAAGATATTGCTGTCCGCTTGTAATTTAAAAGAGATATTACTGTAATTTAGAACTGCTTGCCAAGACCACAAAACAGGGGAAAGTGCCGTAAAGTGTCTTTCCCAAGGACACAACAGAATGACGCGAGTGGGTTTTGAACCGAAACCATGTTGGTCACGAGCACGGCGCTTTAACCACTCGACCACGCTGCCGACGTTCTTCGTTTATCCTTCCCTACTACCACCAAGCCAAACGGGTACACTCGGGTATTGTACTACTTTCCTCCATTGTTTCATCACAGCGATTCTGAAAATGTTTGCAAGTTTAACATCAGGTTAGACACTGGAGCAGGGGCGTGCAACTATTTATCGAGATAAATAGTTCGATAGGCCAAAACGTACAGTAGTAATAATGCTGCGGGCCGGAACATTTAGTATCAGTATCAGTACCTTTTATTTCAGCTCTGCCATAAAAAAATAGCAAAGTAGAAAATTTGTAAGTAGTAGAAAGCAGAATAGAAAAAGGAAGCAGTACCAATTAGCAAAAACAGCTATTGCTATTATTCCTTGTACGTAATTAAAAAATTTTTTTTCCATCTATTTACACGTAACGTTAAAATATTAATGAGATAACTGAAAAACTAGGTGCGCAGCATCGCTAACGTCTGTATTATAGTCCAAAGTAATACTATTATAAAAGCAGAATATTTGCTTCTTTTTCGCTTTAAAGAAAGTTTGATATTTTCCGAAAGGTCATCTATTCGTCTTGCCACTGTAAACCGATATAGACTTAGTTGTTCCACTACATATTTTTTTCCTGGAAGCGCACCTCTAGTGAACAACTTTTGAATTCAGCAGCGTGTTCGGGTTGTCGGCAGCGTGGTTGAGTGGTTAAAGCGCCGGGTTCGTGACCAACACGGTTTCGGTTCAAAACCCACTCGAGCCATTCTGTTGTGTCCTTGGGAAAGACACTTTACGGCATATTCCCCTGCCTGGTGGTCCTAACAAGCAGTTCTAAATTACAGTCATGTCTCTATTAAATTATAAGCAAACAGCAATATCTTGGTATCTTCGGAAGCAGGTGGGGGTAATTGCTTACTCTATGTATTAGCGCCTCCGTCGCTTTCCTGCAAGTCAGAAGGATAAATATAGAGATAAAAATAAAAAATAAAAATAAATAAAAAATTTACCCTCACTGTAAGCTTTTCCTTTTTCTGCAATTACTTTAGATATCTCAAAGCTCAATTTTGTTACAAGCACAGTGTCTTTCATATGCATTAAATACCTCATGCATGGTCAAAGACTTTTTAAACTTCTCTATTTCATGAAACTGTATTTGATCTTCAATGCCATCAAATTTGGCAACATACTTGTTGTTGATTTTTGCTTTAAATAATCGCTATCAATTTTCGCTACAAGCAAACGCTGCTTTGAATTCTTAGGTAGTAGATTTGGTTAAAAGTGATAGCCGCCGCAGTTCCGTAGTTAATCAAACTGAGTTTCTCTGCGGGGGTTGTGACGTCTTCGCATTAAAACTCGTCTTGCCAAAACCGAAGTCAAACTAGAGAAAGAAAACGCGTTGATCTATTAAGCTACTTAGAAAGTTGTTTTGAGTGGAATTGAAAGTTGATATTTCGTGATATTTACGGTGGTCGATAAATTGATAACTTGAAGAAAATGGTCTTGAAAAATATTTCGGTATGTAGAATGTTTTTATAGACATTTTTGATTGGCAGTAAATAATTAGTGTTTTAATTCGTTAATTGATTTAGTTTATTGTTATTTACAAAATTTGAATGATTGTCGTGTTCATTTTAATAAGCGTATTTTATTTGGATTCTATTTGTACATGAATGCACGTAATTTGTTGCAGATAAACCGCATAACATCAGAATTACATCGATTTGAATGAAAAGAAAGGTGTAAAGTGTAGATATTGCGCGTTGTCGAAAGAAAATCTAACAACTTATCAACCACAACCTATTTCGCTTATGTTCTTTACTTGGGGGTTCAAGGCCATCCAGTTGAAGTAACTAACAATACTCTTTCATTACTGCTATAGTATTTTGGCAAATCAAACAAATTAGGTTTTCATTATGTGAAATAACAAAGTATTAATATTTACTGCGAGTTATTGCTGAACAGTCTTCTTTCAAAATCAATCTTCCTTCTCTTACTTGGAGACATTATAAGCTTTTAGGCTAATTTCCCGAATAAATCTTTGTATTTAACTAGTAGTTCAACAAACGCTATGATGCAACAATTAAGAACTAATTGCCGCGGTTCGTAGTCTGGATTTAATTAACGCGAAAGAGCAAAAATAGTAATAAAAACAGAAAACTGTTCAGCAGATTAAAAACAGTTAGTTGATGTGGTTTATTTATTCGACTTTAAAATTATTTCTTATTTTACAATAAAATTTTTTTAAAAACATTTTTGCTTAACCAGGCTGCCCATATGTCCCGTTTTAGCCGGGACAGTCCCGATTTTTAGGCCTTGTCCCAGCGTCCCCCGGTTAACCAATATGTCCCAGTATTTCCAATTTTAATTGAAGACCTTTTTTTGGTGAACACTTATTTATTTTATTTTGGTTATTTTGGGACGAAAAGTGGGAAATCTGAAACTGCTTTCAAGTGAAGACCTTTTTTTTCAGAGATCACAGAGACACTGGGATGAAAAATTATATTGATTCCCAAACTTTTGTACGGCCAGCACCAACTTTTAATCTTTAAAACTGGCCTGTGAGTGCAATAAGGTTGCCCACCCCTGCCCTAGACATATTCAAAATGAAAAGTTTTTTTAGAGAACTTTGCTTTTTAAGGACGAATTTTTTTCTTTTAACAAACGTTCCGATTTACCACTTCTAAAATATGGTATGCCTAGCTATATATAATAGAGCATGTTAGTAGCGGCAGCTTTGCAATATGCTTCCCGGTTTTGCATTTCGAAAAAATGGCCAGCCTATGCTTAACTTATGTTTAGTTCATTAAAACCCGGCCATAAAAAGAGATGCTGCGGGCCGTTTGTTGCACGCCTCTGCATTAGAGATTAAATTTCTTGTATGAATGTTTTCTCCAAAACATTTCTGCAAAATTTTCTCCGTAACCGCGTGCGCATAGAAATCCCTTTTAGCTTTAAAGCAACAATAAAAAGTTCATGCTTTATTGCCCATTTTAATTTTAACTTTAATATTTACGGGCCCCTTAGGCTCTTATGGGCCCTGGTGCGGCGCACCTGCTGCACCTCCCTCTTGTCGAGCCTGCGCCTCATAGACAGTGTTTTGAATAACGCCTTGCGCATAGTCACTGGATACCTGCGTCCCACTCCCACAAACCACTTACCCATACTTTCAGGCATCCAGCCAGCTGAGCTTTGCCGACTGGGAACGACACTCTCCTTGGCTTATCTTTGGGACAACCTTGCCGGACTTGGCATCTGCGCTTCTAAGTGGACAAACCGTAAATGGAACGCGGAGTATTGTGAGAATACTTCTAGGTTCTGCGTGTTTTTACCATAGATATCCTATATAACTCCGAGTTATATAGGATATCTATGGTTTTTACCCAGAACCAGTGCCAGGTCTGTTGGGATAAGCTTGCCCCAAACAGTTTGGGTTAAGCTCAACCGCCTGCGTACTGTTATTAGGCGATTCCATTCGTCCATGCACAAATGAGATCTCGCTCCTTCACCGAATTGCGAGTGTGGCGCCTCTGAACAAACCGCAGACCACGTTTTAATAGCGTGTCCGATACATCGGGCACCACCTGGAGCACGAGGTCTGACAGTTTTGGATGACAGAACTCGATCTGGTTTAACAACATCACTGCCAGTACCTGATCCGGGCAATACAGCAGCCTGGGGTAGTAAAAGGATAAACCCTCGGCCCTTTCTTTTTGTGTCTGACCTGGAGTGGATGCCCTTTGAAACGACGACGATAACAGGTCTGTTCAAGAAGCGACGGTAAGCAATTGTTTTTTGTGAATAAAACTAATTGGAAATCCTCAAGAGTACCAGAAGAAATAAAAAAAAACAAGAGAAAAAGAATCTCTTCTAGAAGCGATAGTAGCACCAGTGTGACTTCGGGTTAGTTTTGCTAAGAAAAAAATAGTTCGATAACAGTCGCTACTTTAAGAGGTCCCCTTGACTACTCAAAACCTTAGAGTTGGTTGTGCAAGAGATATGTTAACGTTAGTTTATAAAAACTCTGTTTATAATCATTTCAATTATAATCTTAGTAAAGTAGTTCAGTTTAGTTCAGTTTTCTTTTATCTCTGGTCCATTACATGATCAAATTACAACATAATATTGAAAGGTTTGTGAATAGTTTGCAGACAGATTCAGAAAAAGAAAGAAGCAACAAAATGAGTAACCGAAGTTAGGAATTCTTTTCCATATTAAAAGTTATAGTATTTCTGCTCATTCTGTCTTTAATTTAAACTAACTTGAGCTAAAATTAGTTTAAATTAAAGACAGAATGAGCTGTTCTGTCCGTCTGTCCGGTCCCTACTTGTCTTGGGGTAAAACTAAATAAATCGTTACCTTTTGTCAACACTCTGTGGTGTTGCTCAAAAAAACTATTCTCTGGGTCACACAACTAAGCCGATTTAAGGGGTTGGAATACTGCTGATACCAAAATAATGTTAAACGGCGAGCAAAATTAGAATTAGACAGCCAAGCAAAAAAATTCCGTAAAGTAGGTTATCTTTTCGAAGGACATAACAAAACAACGCGAATATGTTTTTAACCGTAATCGTGTCAATTACCACAATTATTATAAAAAATTATGAAACTTATTATGATGTCATAAAGCTGTATTGACTACAATTAAAATAATTATGATATAGTTGCATTTTCGATACTAAATTTTGATTACACACCCTATTTATCCGATTGTAAACCGCCCTTGAAAGTACACTGCACAAAATGACAATAAGAAATTATTATAAGCCGCCCTTGAAAGTAATCCGCCCCTACAACTGTTAACTTATCAATCACCATTAAAATCTACCCTATTTAAGAAAGCACAAATGTATTTAATCAGTATTTACTTAACGTCAGATTCACACATTGATGCCATTCCAGTACTGATACCGGTACTATTATTTAGAAGTCTATGCTCAAACAATAAAAACTACCGGTACCTAGTTTTTTGATGGTAGTTACGCTTCAAGGGTTCGCAATTCGTAGCGTGTGTTTAAAATGTTTACTTCTGAGGTCATTACACTTTGTATAATTCTTATTTTCACTGAAATGCTGCAATAAAAAAATTGTTAACCGCCCTTGAAAGTAAGCCGCACAAAAAGAAAGCAGAAAACTATGTAAGCCGCGGCTTACAATCGGATAAATACGGTATATGAATTGCAAGGTTATGCTTGTAGACAAAAATAGCGCAATTATTTCTCGAGCACCTTATTCGGCGTTTAATCTTGTGATAAAGATTGCCATGGTATATTTTTACTGTGATTAATGGCAAATTTAGAGAGGACCATGATCAACATTTTTTTTAAGCTATGCGTGTGTGTGCACATACGTGCTAAAACTAGCGCAAATAAAGAAAGTTCTGCGCACACAAGATTTTAGAATAAAACTCATTTTAAATCAGTGTTTCTCCACCTGTGTGCCGCGAGAAATTTCCAGGTGTGCCGCAAAACTTTTTAAAAACATTAGTCCAGGGATTGAAGTATGAAGCGGTCCAGTGTTTATTCCAGGTATTTGGAGACGAAAATTGACAAACAGAATCTGATTTAGAGAAGGCCCTTTTTTTAGAGAACGTCTGATTTAATCATAAATCCTAATGCAATCTATAGTACCATTGCGCACCGCGCTGAGAGTGCACATACTTTACAATAAAGAGTAACGTTTGCAAACGAACAAATTTTTTCGCACACACAAAGCCAAAAATTAGAGGAAACATTGGCCATGACTCTAAATTAAGCCTTCGAAAATTTTTTTTGTCACATATATTGGTGTATTTTTTGTTTTGAAGCACGAAACAAATAAACTGAATCCTAACTTCCAAAACAACATAAAAACAACTTATTTTTACTTAAATATCATAAAATAGTTACAAACTTTACCCAAATGCCTTGATTGTCTCCACCTGGACTCGAGACACAGACACAAAAGTCCGAGACCAAGACCAAGACGAAACTTTGGCGTTTGGCTTCTTTTGACACTCGATTTGGTCGTTTTTGAAAACTTGTTCTGGCAACTTTGGCTGTGACTGACATGGTTTCGGTTCAAAACTTACTCGCGCCAATCTGTTTTGTCCGTCGGAAAGACACTCCCATTTTTGGCAATCTTAGTTAGCAATTCTAAATTGCAGTCATATATCTATATAAACTAAAAAAGCAAAATAAAAAATTTTAATGGGGCAACAATATCTTGGCATTTCTGGAAGCAGGTGGGGGCAATTGCTTGCACTATGTATACGACGCTTTTTGGCAACTCAGATGGATAAATATAGAGATTAAATGAAATGAACGCCAAACAATAAATGAGACCCTTTTTTTCCATTGTAGGTTATATATTGCTTGTTTAATTAGCAAAGATCATCATCAGTTTTAAAGATCAAAAACTACTGTTTTTCATTAATTTTGTATATTTTTAAAAAAGTTCTTTATGTTATAAATAATTTGATTAAAATCTGTATTAAGCCATACTGGTACTTTTTTATTTATGCAGTATCAAAGAGTCTCTTTAAGAAAAGACTGTAACTGTTGTTTATCTTTGAAACTTACCTGAAATCCCCCTGCAGCACTAGGAGGCAATAAAAAAAAAATCAAGAGAAAAAGAATCTCTCAAGAAATGATAGTAACCACAGGGGGATTTCAGATTAGTTTCACTGACTAAAATTACTCATGGTTATTGAAGAGACCTGTATCGAAATAAATTAACCTTTTATTTAAATGAGATGGGAAATGTAATAAAGGCTATTTTAGGTGGAATGATTTAAAATGTCTAAGATTTATAGATTATTTTTCTGTTTAACTTGTTTAACTCTTTTGGACATTTTAATAACAACGTTTGCACTTGTCAATGGAAATCAATGGAATATATTTTTTTCATCATTTTATAATTATTCTTTTACTGACTCTTTTATTGAATTGTGGGCACTTGGCTGTTTAAGAGCTGCAATTGTGTTTGGTGGGCTAATTGGAGTGTTATACAATCAACATAAAGGTCCTTCTCGATGTAAAACTTATTTTTGGCTAATTAAAGGGTTTGCTTATTTCAATGTTTATATGGCTTTAGCAAAACTGCTAGCATTTTCTGATGGAAGAAATTTTTTTGTTGGACCTAGATTATTTTGGTTTTGGGGATTATTTGCATGGACATTTTTTGGATCTATTTTTTGTGTTTTATCTTGGCATTTCTTGTGTTCAATGCAAGATTATATTAGGAAAGATTCTCTTTCATCTGAAAATGTTATGGAAACGCAATCTTTACTGGAAGACAATCAATTTAAAAATTATACAGATGGTATGGTTTAAAATTTTGCTTTGTACATATTTACATACAAAACCCAGTTTATTGCTCATAATTGATATTTCATTAAATATTATAAAAAAGCTTTTTAAAAAGCTTTTGTGCATAATTAATATGTTAAGGAAATTTTGGGTCTCTTTAACACTTTGAGCGCTAAGGACAAGTTATCTTGTCCTTCATTTTACACTTCATATGCTAAAGACGAGATAACTCGTCCTTCAGGTAAGTTTAAATTCCAGGATTTCAGCGCTGTATAAATTGTCTTATTTCAATTAAACATGGAAAAAAAGGAAGTACTATCTTGGTCTAGTAAAGCAAGACAAAAACAAGTGCTTTAGCGCACAGCAAGAAAAAACGGCCACAGTCAATGTGTTAAAAAGTCACTATAAATGATTTTTTTGGTGAAACTAACCCAATCCCCTTGTAGATATTTGCATTTTTAAGGGGGCAACAAGTAGATTTCATGTCATAGTTACGTTTCATTATATGCCTATTGCTGCTATTCTTTGCATTCAACTTACATTGTAGTGAGTTATTTAAGGGGGCATTGTGCGATGGCCCCACCTTTGCAGACCCTTACAGAAATAAGAGACAGACTAAAAGGGAAGACTTTTTTTTTAGTGATTACTATGTTTTTGGGACAAAAAATTGACAAAACCGGGACAGAGTCAAAGTGAAAACTTTTTTTAGTGATCACTATGTTTTTGGCATGAAAAATTAAAACAGATTCAAAGTTGTAAATTTTCTCTTTTATTATCTGATCAAATGTTGTTTCGATCAAGTGATGTTTCAATCAAGTGTTGTTTGATCAAATGTCGTTTGATCAACTGTCAAGTACATTTTGTACAGAGGTTCAAAGGAACAGCCCTCTATTATTGATTTCAGTATTGTCTCAACAGACTTGTTTTCTTTTGTGGTCGATGTTCATGTTAAAAAAGGAACTGAACTGTCAACCAACTAGCACCTACTAATCTAAATTCTGAAGGACCTGAATTATTCAAGAACAAGGAAAGGATTTAGAGCAGAAAGAGCACACACACAGAGTAAAGTGGGAGTTACTAGCCAAGAAAAAGATGAGAGATATGTTTGCAAGCAAAGTTGCTTCCCTGTTCAAAGAATTTCCTGACTTTATTGAAGACATTGGGACTGAGTTGGATTCATTTAAATCAGCAATGATTACATCTGCAGCTGCTAGTTATGGTTGCAAATGCATCGGAGGTCAAACAGGTAATGAAAAAGGAACTGTTTGGTGGAACCAATAACATAAAGAGCTATCTGCAAAGAAATCTCTGTTTAGAGCTTGGTTAACAAACAAGTCATCTGAGCAGCTTCAATTGTGGTACTCTGCACTCGCAGCACAAAAGACTGCCAACCATAACAGTATAAAGAACAGTCTTCGGAAGAATTTTGACAAAGCTTGGATACAGACTACAGATTGGCATACAAAGTATTTTTTGGCAAACCATACATTGTTTGCCAAACAAACACCAGTTGCCACCTTCATCAAGGATGTTAATGGCATACTTTTCAAAGATCAAAAGGGCATTCTAAATTGTTGGAGAGAATACTTTTGTGAGCTCGTAAATGCAGAAGCAATTTGGTGAAGAAATTTATCTTACTGAAGCAGAAGTGAGCATAACAATAAAATCTTTTAAAACTGGCAAGCCCCTTGCTGAACATGCTATTTGTCCCAAATTGTTAAAAACCATGAGCAACTTTGGTGTTTGTTGGCTGACTTGTGTGTTCCCAGTAGCTTGAAAAACTGGTGAAGTACCAAAGCAATGGCAGACCAGTATGCTAATACCTATTTACAAAAAAGGAGACAAGAAGAAGTGCACTAAGTCAGGGGCATTTCTTTGTTAAGTCTTTCTGAAAAGGACAATGCAAAGTGCCTTGAAAAAAGATGTTGTGAAATAGTTTAATTGCAACTGTAGGATGCACAGTGTGGATTTTGTTCTGACAGATCTACTATGGACCAGATTTTTGCCCCTCGGCAAGTTTTTGAAAAATTGTGAAAATATGCCAAAGAGTTGTTTACATGCTTGGAATTGCAGCAGTCTGCTAGAGTGTTACTCCATTTCTGTGCAAACAAATGGAGTAACACTCCAGCAGACGAAGAAGTTAAACTATCTTGGAGACACATTCTCAAGTGATGGTAGATAAAACAATGAATTGGACACCTGTATTAGAAGAGAAAGTGCATTAATGTGCCAGCTTTACTGATTGGTTGTACTGAAACAAGATCTGTGTAGAAAAGCAAAGCTTTCTGTATTCAGATCAATTTTTGTTCATATTATCACCTATGATCATGAGTGTCGGATAATGACTAAAATAGTGAGATCCCAAGTACAAGCGGTGGAAATCTATTTCTTGTAAACAGTTGTGGGTTTATCCCTACTTGACAAGGTGCAGAGCACTAACATTTGTCAATCTGTCAACATCGAATGGCTGCTACTTTGCATAAAAAGTTTGCAGCTGTGGTTGTATGGCTATGTTAAATAAATGTCCTACAAACAAACAACAAAACAGCCAATGGTTGTTTGTGCGAGTGGCAAAAGGTCTAGAGGGCGACCCAGAACTTGCTGGTGGAATTGTGCTGAAGACCTGGCCTGGTCTTGCCTTGCAATTCCACTGGCGGAATTGCTGATAGTTGTAAAAGATCAGGATGTTTGTAGACCTCAACTGGAGCTGTGGCCCCCACAACCCCAAGGACAAGTGGCAAAGGGAACTAATTCAGTATTTTCCTTCAAAAATGATAATGATAAAATTTGTAATGAAAAGTTCTTTCTCACTCTCAGTGTTTCTTTTCTGAGTGACATGGGACCTAATGGATTTTGAATAGCTAAGGCTGTGACCTCTGAGTCATACTTTGATGATGTAGTATTTTACAGCATATAAGTTTATTTTATCTTACAGCATTAACAAGCTAAAAAAATCAAGCTTGTTCGAATGATAAGCTTAAGAAATCAAGCTTGTATGCAGGATTGTTATAATAAACAGTTTATTGTGTTTAAAATGTATAATGAGATCTAAAGTTATAACATGAACTTCCATTTAACCATCTTGTTCCCTTTTTACCGTGGCGAAATAAAGTGATTAAATCGAGCTTAAAAAATCAAGCTTGTATGAATGATTGTTGTTATAAAAAGTTTTATTATATTTAAAATGTATAATGAAATTTAAAACTTATAACGTGAACTTCTATTTAACCACCTTGTTCACTACTCACTGGGTCGAAATAAAGTGATTAAATCAAGCTTAAAAAATCAAGCTTGTATGCATGGTTGTTATAATATAACCTTATAGTGTTTAAAATGTATAACGAGATTTAAAAGTTATAATGTGAACTAGTTTTTGAGAATCTCATTCACTATAAACCATAGTGAAATATCTCATTCACTATTCACCATGGCATTTAACCATCTCGTTCACTGTTCACTGTGGCAAAATAAAGTGACTAAATCAAGCTTAAAAAATCAAGCTGGTATCAATAGTATGCAGGATTGTTATAATAAAAATTTTTTATTATGTTTAAAATGTATAACAAGATTTAAAAGTTATAACGTGAACTTCTATTTAACCATTTTGTTTGCTATTCACCGTGGTAAAATAAAGTGATCAAATCAAGTTTAAAAAATCAAGCTTGTATGAATAATTGTTATAATAAACAGTTTTACTATTTTTAAAAGTTATAATGCAAACTTTCATTTAACCATCTCGTTCACTATTCACCATGGCAAAATCAAGCTTAAAAAATCAAGCTTGTATGCAGGATTGTTATAATAAACAGTTTTATTATATTTAAAACGTATAACAAGATTTAAAGTTGTAACCTGAACTTTTATTTAGCCATTTTGTTTGCTATTTATCGTGGCAAAATAAAGCAATTAAATCAAGTTTAAAAAATCAAGCTTGTATGAATGATTGTTATAATAAACAATTTTATTGTGTTAAAAATGTATAACGAGATTTAAAACTTATAATGCAAACTTCTATTTAACCATTTTACTCACTACTCATCATGGCAAAGTAAAGTGATTAAATCAAGCTTAAAAAATCAAGCTGGTATCAATGGTATGCAGGATTGTTATATTAAACAGTTTTATTATGTTTAAAATGTGTAACAAGATTTAAAAGTTATAACGTGAACTTCTATTTAACCATCTCGTTTAATATTCACTGTTGCATTTAACCATCTCATTCATTATTCACCATGGTGAAATAAAGTGATTGAATCAAGTTTAAAAAATCAAGCTTGTATCAATAGTATGCAGGATTGTTATAATAAACAGTTTTATTATATTTAAAATGTATAACTAAATTTAAAAGTTGTAACATGAACTTCTATTTAACCATTTCGTTTTTGTCAATTGCTATGCTTTGTTGTGGAGTGTGATTTTGAATGCATTTTTTTCGAATATAATCAACTACATACAATGCTGATTTGATAAGTACAAGTTATGGGCAGCGTAATAAGCTTAGGTGACCTGACCAGCAACATTCAGTGGATCTGCAAAAATTGCCTTCCTGAAAATCATTGAGAAAGAAGGAGCTTCTTCAGTCCATTCATGGCTAAAATAGTCCTTACCTCTGTTTTTCAATTACAGCCATTTTTAACACATCACCCAGATAGGCTTTGAATTCAGGTAATGTCACATTTTTTTATTTGTACCATATCAAATTATTATTCAGTGTTTTCCATGGAGATGCATAGCAGCATAGGTGTTAGTTGCAGCAATTATTTCCTGCATTAGCTCATTTGTCATCAAATACTCAAAACATTCAAGTTCTGTTGGTGGAACCTGCTGAAAATTAGGTTCTGCATTTTGAACAGTAAAGGAAAAATGGGAAAAATCAGTATTATTTGACATTCACCTTCTCCAACTGCAGCTACATCTGGTGAATTATTGCCTGTTTAGTCATTTGGACTGTCATCATTAGATTTTTCGCTCTCATCAATTTCTGAATCACCTTACTACTATGGTTATATCAAAATCACTTTCATCATCATTGTCTGAAATATCTGACACATCAAAAATCATATCCAGAACAGCTTCAGCATCAAATTTTTATTACCCATTTTGAATAAAAACTATGCTAAATAAAACCAATAAAAATTCTGCAAAAAAGCACTATATTTGTTACTATTCCAAAATAGCATTGAAACAAATTAGCTAATTTTCACCAGTTAGTTTTTTTCACAGCAAATTACCTTTACCACAAACCGTGAGATAGTCTATTGGTACTGATTGACTTTCTTGAGTACTGAACTTACAATTTTTTAATTTAAAAGCTACAGCAAATTTTCTAATTTTTGCATGCTTTTCTCAGACTATTTACACCTAACTGGGTGGCTTATTGAACTCACAATCTTTTGATTCAAAAACTGTAAACAGGTAAGCTAGGCCTATTGACAAAAAAGTAAGTATTTGACAGGCAACTGCTGAGAACTATATCATGCCCTAAATAATATTGAAACAAATTAGCTAAATTTGATCAGTTTTAATTATTTTATTGCAGATCACATACTACTTACCACAAACTGTACTCAACACTGCTCGACTTCCTTGAGTATTGAACCAATAACCTTTGGATTCAAAAATTACAGCAAAGTGCCTTCTAATTTTAGCAAACCTTTCTCAACCCTGTTTAGACCTTACTGGGTATTAAACTTACAATCTTTTGATTTAATAACCTCCCACTGCTTGCAAAAAAGCCAATATTCTACAACCAAACTGCTGCAAATAGCACCATAATATCATCAAGCTATCAACTAGTTTCAAGTGTTGCAGCAATCCCCCTAAGTTTTTTGAACTAATCAATTAAAGTCTAAATCGATAAAAAATATTTCTTTGCATTTGTTACATATGTATGGTTTGGACTTCTTAGAAAAATAATAAACTGAATGCCTGTGTGACATGAGTTAATATAAATTGTTAATATAAATCCCAGATGTTAATATAAAATAATTATTAATAATAAAAGTGGCAAGACTGTCAGTAAAGAGCTCAATGAAAACTCAGAGCATTAAATTAAATTACAAAAGCCACAAAAGAGATTTTATTAAAACCTCAACAGTCTGTTTTGCTTTTTCAGTTCATCAGAAGGTGATTCTTATTCAAATAAAAAAAAAATTCTATTTCTATTTGAATAAGTTTCCACCTGACAATTCTTAGAATGAAACAGACTGTCGTGGATTTTAAATTGTTAATTTTTAATCTATTTTAGTGCTTTTATTAATATATATATTAAATTACAAAAGCCACAAAAGAGATTTTATTAAAACCTTAACAGTCTGTTTCGCCTTTTTGGCTCATCAGGAGGTGATTCTAAATGCAGACGAAAAGTTAAGAAAAAATGCACGAAAAAGCTAATTATTATAGTTAAGAGCCAAAAGTAATAATATTACGGATAAAGTAAATATAAGTTAATTAAAATAAAATAAAATTGAAAATTTAAAGTTTAAAAATTAAAAATTTAAAAATATTTGAGTAAGCAAGCTAGTTGTAAGGCTCAAAATTTAGAATCAAATTAAACATTTACGTATCTGACGCTGCAAAAAACTGACTGGCAATCAAATTACAAATGCGCGGTAGATAGTGGGAGAGAAAGAACATTGTAAAGGAAGGAAGTAGCGAGGCGTGAATGGACAGCGAGGAAATGGCTATAGAGGAGATCAGGGGGTGCAGGAATAGATATAGTGGGAACACGACAACAATGACTAAACATGGCGTAAACCAGGGGGGTAAAGGATTGCAAAATTAAAAGTTTAAACATTGGAAAATCGAATTAAAATTAAAATTGAATAAAATTTGAAAAATATTAAATCAGGCTAGGCTTTTTTTAATTTGAATTTGTTCCGGTGTCGGCATTTGGAGACAAACTCGGATCGCTTGTTCAAGAGCGTGCGCTAGTCGGCTTGCAAGATGGCGAGTTTTTCTGCTAAGCAGAGATTGCAGCGTTTGGCCCCACTGTTGTATGCAAATGATTTGCAAACAATTGACCAAGTTATTCATGGTTTAATTCCTTTATCTTTATATTTCCATAATGTTTTGGAGAGTTTGGTGGTGTTTGCTTTGTCTCAGTGATTGAAGGATTGTCGGTGATTATAAAAACGGGTCTTGAATTCAGTTTTGCAGCAGCCAAAATAGTGTTGGGTTGGTGAGTTGGGAGCACTGATGGATGCTTTGTAAATGATAGATTTTGTTTGGCATTTTCCATTGAGTGGGCAGTCGTGAAGGTTTTTGCAGTTGCATGGTAAATCTTTGTCATTGGTGTGGGGGTGCAGAAGTTTCTTATTGTGATTGTTGATGATGCTCATCATCAGTGGCGGCTTGTGACAAAAATATTTGGGGGTGCTGCAAGTTATTATAACCTAAAATTTAACAGAGCATAGCTCAAATTACAATACAATTCTGGTTGGAGTATGCAGTGATAATTGGCAGGTAAAAAACTAGGAGGTAGTGCAATGCGAAAACTAAATGGAGAAAATGCAAGTGTAAATATGCAAACAATTAGCGTGGAGTCAAGATTTCAATGTTTTAATTCTTAAGCTAATTTGTTGATTATGGGTAGCATATTAGCACAATTTTTTTTCGAGGCTGACTATGTTGTATAGGTTTTGTTTATAACAAATCATTATTATCCAAACTTTATTTTAGTGACCTTAGTTGTTTTTATAGAATATATAACACGTTTCTATAGAAACCACCCAAACTGAGATCAAAAATAAAGTAATGATTGTTCGAAAACGCAACTTAGATATTTATAGTATGTAAATAAAATTGTATACACAGCTTAAACTTTAAATTTTATAAAATCACAATAAACTTTATTATTTTAATAGTTAACATCAAAAACTGCAATACTACAACTGTACCTTCACTTAAAAATAAAATCCATACGTCTGGTTTTTATTTGGGCAAAATGATCTATGACTTTTTCATTAAAATCTTTTGTTTCTGTAATCATTTGATTTTCAATGGAAGTCATAGCTAATGCAGTAAGCCTATCATTTTTCATAGTACTTCTGAGAAATATTTTAATTCTTTTCAAACTAGAAAAACATCTTTCACTCTCTGCTGTTGTCATTGGAGTAGTAATAAGAATTTTAAGCAACTTTACAACTTCTGAAAAGGTTGAAGTCAAATTAAGAGTATAAATCATATTGAGAAACTCAGTAAGGCTATTGAAGGTACCAAAATCTACTCTGCTATAAAAATCTCAAGTTCACTTCTTAACTTGTTTTTTTCTAACATAGGATAAGCTGTTATTGCATGATCAAGCATATCAACTGGAAAATTATCAGTATAAGTAAGAAAGTTATTTGTAACAAATAATCTACTTGCTTCTAAATGGCCAGTAAACTGAAATCTTTCTTGACACTGAAATAAAATTACATCGCAAACTTCTTTTCAGCTAGAGTTTTGTCATCTTCAGCCCTCCTTTTTCCTTGTAGTGAATGTACAGCAGTGTTCCCAAGATTGTTCCTTATTTTCTGAATATTTGATTTAAATGCTTCCAAGCAAGTAGTAGCTTTAGTAGTATCAATGTTTCTTGATTGTAATTCATTGTAAAAAATTTCAACATGAGGCATAATTTTTGCAAATAATTTAAGCCAAAATTGAAATTCAGGATCTTCCAACATTTTTTTTATACCATAAGCTGCACATCCAGTTTCTTTAGATTGGCTTACCTGGCGTTCTGTGCAGCACTGAATCAATTCATCTTTCATCTCATAAACTGCATTAACTGTCCTGCTTTTAAAATTCCATCTTGTAGAGGATGGAGAAGGAACTCTCTGCCCAGCAGAAATATCTTCTAACACAGACATTCTTTGTGGTGATTTTGAAAAAAATGCTGGAATACCTGACAAGTGATTAAAAAATACTCTAATACTTTTATTTTGAGAAGCTGCTTTTTCCAAAATCAAAATTAGTTAATGTGCATAGCAATGTACAAAGTGTGTGTTGCTATAAACTTTTTTTATTCTAGCTTATACACCATTATTAATACCACTGAGAGCAGCTGCACCATCATAAGTTTGTGCAATTAGTTAATTTGAAAAGTTGCCGATTAACGGTTTAAGCTCATCTAAAAGTAGACAAGATAATGTGGCTGCCATTTGATTCACTGGATTGAAAAACCCCCAAAATCTTTCCACAGGCTTTCCTTCAACTTCATATCTAAAAACAATGACTACCTGTGACTTGTCAAATATGTCTGTAGTTTCATCAAGCATAACTGCCAAAAAAGAAGCATTTTCTATTTCTTTTGCAATATTTTGTTTACAGACATGTAAGATTAATTCCAAAATATCATTTTGAACAGTTTTTGATAAGCCTTTAAAAATTGTACAAGAACTAATTTGAGAGTTTAACTCTAAGTCAAATTTAGAAATAAAATTAATTAATCCCCTGAATACTCCTGGGTTGCGCGAAGAACTACTTTCATCATGCCCTCTGAGGGGCAGTTTATATTTACCACAAAATTTTACACAATCAATAATTTTAGATAAAAATTGTCTATTTTTTTTTTACTTTTTCATTGTGGTTGGCTACATAAAGTTGATATCCTGTGTTCAATTGAGTAGCAATATTTACTTGATTTAACAAAGATAAGTCAATTACATTATTCATGTGCTTAGATGAACTTTCATGTTTATATATTTTGGCTTGTAAGTACACTAAATCACTAATTCCACATTTTGTCCAAGCACTATTGCCTCCAAATAGCAAACAAGGAAAGCAATATAACGCATTTGTTTGTATGCATCCACAGACCCAATCATGTTTCTTATATATATCATTATTAAATTTACAAATATAACCTTTTCCTCTACTAGAGCCAGATTTTGAAATTGTTAAGTTAGGAATTGGTCTACCTTTCTTTTTGATAACAACTTTTTCATTAAATTTTATTGTTTTTAAATAAGCAACGCTATTTCTTTCAAACAAGTTATAATTTGACATCTGTAAAAAATAATTTATTTTAATTTGAAGCTAATTACAGCTTTTCAATTAAATGAGTATTTTAACTAGAAAGATCTATGCCAAAAAACGCTAACGGCTCAATCAGTATGACATTAGTTCTAATAGAATGAGCTGCACACAGTGCAGCTCAAACATATGTTGAATTTACCTATAGAAGCTTCGATGGAGTATGTCATTTTGTGTCATTTTGCGTGAAATTTTGGAGCTGCATTTAAAACAGTTCATTCAAGAAGTTTCCAATTTAAAATTAAAAAATGCTTTTAAAAAAACTAAAAAAACTTTAAATTTAATAAAATAAAATTTACAAAAAGTAAAAATTTTTACAATTATTAATTTTTTCAGCGTTGCTGATAATATTTAAAACTGCTGCACAAATATTTGGGGGTGCTGCAGCTCTGCAGCTCCTATGGGCGAGCCGCCACTGCTCATTATGTTTGGCATGCAACTGTAGCTTAATTTCACGTTAAATTTGTTACATATTTTGTAGAGTTTGTGGTGTGTGGGGAAATGTTTGTTTATGAGGTTGAAAAATGCTTTTCCTATGTTGGTCTGTACTTCTTCGTTGTAGGGAAGGTTGAACCAAATAACGTTTCTTTTTCTTTTATTTTTGTATGTGCATTTTTTTCTCTGTTCATCGTTTTTTGATTCTGCTGAAACTGCTTTGTTGTATGTCATGTTAGTTTTGTAACCACTGTTCTTTAGAGCTTCAGTGTATAAAGGGGATGCTTGGTTGAATGAATCTTGGTTGTGTGACAATTTTGAGATCCTGTCGTTGATCATGTCTGGTAGTTATTTTCTGATTGATGGTGGGTGGTTGGATTGGTTGTTGATGTATAAAGGGTGGTTGTTGGGTTTACGATAAGGGAAGAATTTGTTTGATTTGAGGTTGAGGGTTACATTTAGGAAGTCTGTTTGAAATAGGTTGGTTTCGGCCGTGATGTTTAGTTTGATTTCTTTGAAGGCTTTGATTATTTTTTTCCTGGTACATTCCATTTCAGGTTCGGATTTATTTCTAAGGACGGCAAGTCTGTCGTCGCGGTATAAACCAAGGTCTTTTGTGGGGATGATATTTGATAGTTTGTTTAAGATAAATAGTCCAACTAGTTCGCATATTTCGGCACCATCAAAGGATCCCATAGTGACGTCAAATAGTGAATCACTGTTTTTTTATCCAAGCTTCTTTTTCGTTGAACAGAAGTGATTTTCTTGAATGTTTGATAATTTGGATAGCATCATCATCAATTTGGGTAAATAATTTTGCAAAAGAAATGGCCACAGATAAGAGTTTTTCTGTGATTGAGGGGTAGAAATCAACAATATCAAATTTGAGGAATTTGCAGTTTTTTTGTCGGGGATATTTTGGAACCAACTTATTACGGTAGATGAGTTTCGCCATTGGTTTAGGTGTTTTTTGGAATGGATTGTACGGTTGATATTGTCTAGAAGTTGTTTGCTAACGATACCAATTTGTGATTTGGCTGGGTTGATCAGGCGGCACAAGGCAAAACAGACTGTTGAGGTTTTAATAAAATCTTTTTTGTGGCTTTTGTAATTTAATATATATATATATTAATAAAAGATTAAAAATTAACAATTTAAAATCCACGACAGTCTGTTTCATCCTAAGAATCGTCAGGTGGAAACTTATTCAAATAGAAATAGAATTTTTTTTTTATTTGAATAAGAATCACCTCCTGATGAGCCGAAAAGGCAAAACAGACTGTTGAGGTTTTAATAAAATCTCTTTTGTGGCTTTTGTAATTTAAAATAATTATTATATATGTTAATATGTTAATATAAAATATTAATATAATTGCTAGTATAAATCCCAGATGGTTAGTTGGACCACAAAGGGTTAATAGTACTTATCTATATTTGTAATCACTAATCACTGTTCTTTGTTTATATCAGGTTATCAACGCATAGAAAACAGTGATGAAAAATCGTTTGGGAGTCCTGAAACCAATGCTTCTTTTTCCATAAATACTCTTCAACCTAATAATAATATTTTGGAAAATAAAAAATCAAGTGATGATGGAAAAAAAAGTCATAAACTGTTAAACAAAGTTACTATTTTTACATTACTATCATATGCTCGTCCTGATTGGCCTTGGATTGTTGCAGGAACCTTTTTTCTTATTTGTGCTTCTGTTACTCAAGTTTTTCTTCCTTTTTATATAGGAAAAGTTATTACAGGTATTTTAGCATCATATCATTTCTTTTGAATATTATTTTTGTAAAATTTTAAAAAACATAGTTTTTTCAAACATGCCACACTTTTGGTTTTTACAGTCTTAAAATTTAATTTTGAGAAAATGATGGGGTACCAAGGATGGCTCTGTGAAATGTAGATGATCAATATAAGAACTCTGGTACAAAAGATAAAGGATTAAAAACTGACAAAGAGAGAGTTTTGCTTGCAATGTTGTTGCTTACAATTAACTTTTGCTTGCAATGTTGTTGCTTACAATTAACTTTTGCTTGCAATGTTGTTGCTTACAATTAACTTTTGCTTGCAATGTTGTTGCTTACAATTAACTTTTGCCTGCAATGTTGTTGCTTACAATTAACTTTTGCTTGCAATGTTGTTGCTTACAATTAACTTTTGCTTGCAATGTTGTTGCTTACAATTAACTTTTGCTTGCAATGTTGTTGCTTACAATTAACTTTTGCCTGCAATGTTGTTGCTTACAATTAACTTTTGCTTGCAATGTTGTTGCTTACAATTAACTTTTGCTTGCAATGTTGTTGCTTACAATTAACTTTTGCTTGCAATGTTGTTGCTTACAATTAACTTTTGCCTGCAATGTTGTTGCTTACAATTAACTTTTGCTTGCAATGTTGTTGCTTACAATTAACTTTTGCTTGCAATGTCATAAGTGGAATCATCACCAGGCAGGTAAGGGTAGCATGAATATATATTGATAAGTGGACCTTGGTTGAAAAAGTATACCTGAAGAATCAGGTGTTTCAAAGGATATTAAAAAGAAGAAAACAGGCAGGACAAAAAAAGTAAAGATGGCAGATTTAGAATTAGGATAGAAAAGACTTTTTGAAACACCAGTTTAGTCTGATTAAAATCATTTGTGTTTAACTTAAAGATTTTTTATTTATTTCATCTCGATATATTTCTTTGTTACTTTCAAGAAAAATGTCAGAGGTGCTGTAGATAAAGTAAATAATTACCCCAGCCTGCTTCTGGAGATGCCAAAAGTATTGCTGTCTGGTTGAATTTTTTTTTTAAAGTTTTTATAGAGATGTGAATGAAATCAGAACTGCTTGCCAAGACTGGCAAATAAGAAAAAGTGCCGTAAAGTGTATTTTCCAAGGCACAACAGCATAGTATGAGTAGCTTTTGAACTGCAACTGTATTGATCACAATTGTGCTGTTAACCACTTGACCATGCTGTTGACTTAATATAATTTAAAAAAAAATAAAAATAATTGGCTGGTATGCATTAAGAGCACTTCATAATGTCAGCATGTTTATGAGACATTGGTGTTTGATTGCTCAATTTTAGTATTTCTGTAGCACTACATAAAGATGCTAACAAGTAGAAACAAATGATTAAGAGATTGCAGTTGTTTGTTTTCTTGATTATTGCATTCCTGTAGTGGGCAGCTTTGTTGCACAAAAAAATGGCAGATTTAATAGAGTAGTAAAGAAGATCTTAGAATGGTAAACATATGAAATAGGGCAGCAGTGGCAAACCTTTTTTTACAAAGATGCCAAAATATTAAAAGTGATGTAAAGCAAGTTTATACTGTGCCAGTTACATTGAACAAAACTAATTAAGAATGTAAACTATCCAAATTTTTAATATATTTATTACCATAAATCACAATACATCAATGAGATTTTTGTTGCTGTAATTTAGATGATAAGCGTTTTATATCTGGTTCATACTCTGTCACTTTAAGTAATACACATGCAGATGAAGACTCATCAATCAAGCTACTTCTCAAATTGTTTTTGATCAAGTTCATTTGAGAAAACAACGATTCACAACAATATGTAGATGAAAAAATTGATAAAATAGCAATTCCTAATTTTTTTAGACAAATGAAAGTATTAGGAATGGTATCCCATGTTTTCAATACTTTTTCTTCTGGATTGCATGTAAATACTACCAAGTGCTCTATCATTCTCTATTAATTCCAAGTCACTTCTCAAATCGATAAATTTGGTTCCCATATAGAACTAGATTGAAAGTCAATTAATTGCATTTCTATATCTTCCAAATCTGGCCACTTCAAGCTTTCTAAATTAAGTGTTTCCAGTGATATTGAGTCTGGATGCAAAATAAATTGTGTTGTTTCAGCGAATTACCTGAATTGTGTAAACCTAGAATCAAATTCCTTGATCAACTCTTGAATAACTTCACAAAACATTCTTACTAGTTGATTTATTCCTTGTTTAAGATGTTCATTAGATTCAAGTTGTAAAAAATATTTCTTTGTGTTTTTAGAAACTTGAAAGTTTTTGAATCAACATCTCGATAGAAACTTATAATTTTGCTTCAAATGCTATGATTAAATCAAACATGATAATAATGGTTTTGTTACAACCTAGCAAGCCAGAGTTCAATTCATTTACATGTAAGCACAAATCAGTAAAAACATTAATTTTAAAATCCATTGGCTATCTAACAACTCTTTATACTTTTCAATAATTTTTTTCAGTTGTTAAAAAAATTATAATTTCATCCAAGCATTCAACAAATTGTTGCAGAACCTTTCCTGACTTAGCCATCGCACATTATTGTACATCAGCAAACTAACAGGCATAGAATCCATATTGCCAAGCAGTTCTTTAAACTTTTGTTTGCTTAATGCATGAGCAGATATTAAGTTAATTAGTTTTGTTACTACATCCATAATGTCCTGCAGTGATTTAAAAGCAGTTTTTGCACATAACACTTGCTGGTGTGTAATGCAGTGAAAGCTCAAGATGGAATGCCTAACATGCTGTGTAAATAAATTGATAAATTCATTATTTTTTTAGTCATACTGCAAGCACCATCTGTTGATACAGGTACTATTTTAGAAAGATTGAGTTTTCTTTCAGTCAGTTCCTTCACAACAGCATTGCATACAAGGGCTGTTTGAAAAGTAATGGGACTGTGTAAATAATTATTTTACGAGGGTAAATCAAAAATTATCCGGACTTTTATTTTTATGGATTATTTTAAAAACACAAAACACGAAAACGATTTATCATTTTTCTACATAATCTCCACCCATTTCGATGCACTTGTTCCAGCGGTCTACAAGCTTATAAATGCCATCTGAGAAGAAAGTTTTTGGCTGGTCACACAACCATTGATGCACCGCTTTTTGCACTGATTCATCAGAAGAAAATTTACGACCCCGTAATGCATCTTTGAGTGGGGCAAAAAGATGATAGTTGGAAGGAGCAAGATCTGGAATGTATGCAGGATGCTCCAGCACTTCAAAACCTAGTTTGTTAATGGTTTCAATGGTTGCTTTGGCAACATGTGGGCGTGCATTGTCATGCTGCAGCAAAACCTTCTTTGACAGTAATCCTCGGCGTTTGGTGCGAATTGCAGGCTTCAGGCGGTTGGCTAGCAAATCACAATAACTTGCACTGTTGATTGTACTCCCTTTTTCCAGAAAATCCTCCAAAATAGGCCCTTTTGAATCCCAAAAAATGGTTAGCATAACCTTTCCTGCAGAAAGTTGACTCTTGAATTTTTTCTTTACTGGGGAGGACGGATGTTTCCACTCCAAGCTTTGCCTCTTGGTTTCAGGACTGTAGTGATGCACCCATGATTCATCTCCAGTGACTATTCGACTCAAAAATGCTTCACCTTCATTGTTGTAGCGGTTCAGTAACGTTTGGCAGATCTCCATACGTCTACGCTTGTGCTCTTCTGTAAGCTGTCTTGGCACCCACCTTGCAGAAACTTTATTGTACCCAAGGATTTCATGAATGATTTCTTGAGCAGAGCCAAAACTGATCTGCAAAGATTGTGCTACCTCATCAATGGTAATGCGCCGGTTAGCCAAAATCATTTGTTGAGCTTGCTCAATCTTCTCTTCACTGGTGGAGGTTGATGGACGTCCTGCTCCTTCTGCATGTTTTACACTGGTCCGGCCTGTTTTAAACTTCTCAATCCACTCATATACCGTTGTTTTCGATAGTGCATTGTCTCCATATTGTGCTAAGAGCCTTTGATGAATTTTTGTCCCCGATGAACCTTCTGACCACAAAAATCGGACCACAGCACGTTGTTCTTCTCTGGTGCATTGTGCCAGTGGAGCATCCATTTTTATCAACAGAAAATAACACGTGTTAAAACTGAACGAACAATTAGATTAGCAGATCGTGATCACGTGACACAGTAGACAACACGTGCAAAAAAAATTTTGAAAAAGCTAAAGCAAGAGTGCGCTATAGAGCAATTCCAGATAATTTTTGATTTACCCTCGTATTTGAAATGCCACGTAAAAATTACAACTTGTCCCCTTCAAAATAATCTCCTTGAGCTCGAATGCACTTTTCTAATCTCTGCTGCCATGCTTCTATGCACTTCTGGAAAGATTCCATTGGGATCGCTCGTAGTTCCTTCGTTACGGCTGTTGTTATGGCTTTTGAGTCTTAAAAACGGGTTCCTTTAATGACTCCCTTGAGCTTAGAAAACAAGAAAAAATCACAGGGAGCCAGATCTGGCGAGTAGGGTGGTTGCTCCAGCACGGCAATGTTATTTTCTGCAAGAAATTGTCGTATGCTTAAGGCATTGTGAGCAGGAGCATTGTCATGATGAAGCAGCCATGACTTTGTCTCCCACAATTCTCTTCTTTTCTCCCTTACCGAACGCATCAAATGTCGCAAGATGTCTTTGTAAACATTCTGGTTAATGGTTTGGCCCTGTGGCAAGAATTCTAGATGAACAATTCCATGAACATCAAAGAAAACAATCAGCATCACCTTAATTTTGGACTTGAACAGCCTTGCTTTCTTGGGTCTTGGTGAGGATGCACTCTTCCATTCAAGGCTCTGCCGTTTGGTGAGTGAATCATACTCGAAGATCCACGACTCATCACTGGTAACAACTCTACTCAGCAGATCTGGTGTAATTTCAAGTTGTTTCAGGATGTCTTGACACACTTGCACACGATTTTCCTTTTGCCCATCATTCAGCAACCTTGGTACCATTTTCGCACAAATCTTCCTCATCCTTAGATCTTCTGTAATGATCCTCCACACCCTCTCACTATTCATGCTCAACTCATCTACTATCATTCTAACAGTAAGGCGGCAGTCACTGTGCACTTTTTCTCTCACACGCTCAACATTTTCGTTTGTTCTGCTTGTTGTTGGCCTTCCACTCTTAGGATCATCTTCCACATCCTCTCTTCCCTCTCTGAACCTCTTGTGCCACTCAAAAATCCGAGTTCTTGACATTGTAGCATCTCCGTAAACTTCTTGGAGCAAATTGAATGTTTCAGTTGGAGTTTTTCCAAGTCGAACGAGAAACTTCAAGTTGATTCTTTGTTCAATGCTCATTATTTGTTGACAAAAGAAAAAAAAAGAAAAAAATATTTACTAAATAAATTATCCCAAAACGAACTACAGTAAAGCACCTTTGAAGAAAAGCCTGTAAAAAAGCATATGGTTGTCACAGAATGCTGAAACTACATTTTTACAACCACAAGACATTGCGCCATCTTAAAAAACAAAGCTTTTATCACTGTTGCAAGTGTTGTTTGTGCAAAGCATACAGTCCCGATACTTTTCAAATACACCTCGTATGTCTGTTCTTCTTCTTGTGGTTTCTAATGCTGCTAAGCTGATTAACTTTTCTCTAATGGTATTTTCAACCAAATAACAATCAAAAACTGCTAAATGTGCCAAACCTGTTATGTCAGTAAGTTTCATCAAGACAGAGATAAAAAATCACAAAAGTTATGTGTTTATTTTGCTGGTGAGAAACATTGTCAGCCATATCCAAAATTCTAACTTTCACTGTATTTTTAGATAATGGTATTTCTTATATTCTCTGAATAATTTTTTCTTTTTTAAAATTTTCAAATAAAACTGGTGCACATTCAAGCCATGCTTGTTTGATAAATTGTCCTTCACTGAATGGTTTCATGTGTTTGGCAATTTTGTTTGACACAATATAGCTCACTGCAGTAACATTTGAAGAGCCACCTATAAATTTCATTAGATTTGATGATTGTTTTTTTCTCCTTACAAGCTTTAGAAATAACTTTTTTTTGTTCTTCTTTCATTTTTAAATAAAGGTCTTTATGGTTCGTTTTGAAATGACATTTAACTGAAGATGTTTAACAGACAACTTTATTACAACACAACACACATACTGCTTTATCATTACTGCTAATCATGCCATACTCTTCAGTCCACCAGCTTTGAAACCCTCTACTGCTGAATGATGATAATTTTTGCTTTTTTTTTTCACTTGACATATCTAAGATAATAAAAATTAATAATTAATAAAAAAAAAGAAAAATCCAAGTTAATGATCTAGCAAAGTTTGAAATTTAATTTATTTCTAAAAAACATATATATTACACATGTAAAAAAGTAAATAACTGTACTTGGTTTCTTTAATCTCTGCTAGTAAAATCTACCAACTGTTGTAAATTTCTGTTTGGAAAAGAAACTAACTAAAAAGGGAATAATGATATCAAATCACACACTCTTTTTTTACAACTGTGACATCACAAAGCAAATAAAAAACAAATGGAAGAGCTTTGATCTATTCTGAGATATCATTTTAGTCTAACTTGAGTTTGTAACTCTGGTAGATAGAGATTGAATTAATGCGGGATGAGAAATTTCAGATTAAATTATAAAAGTGCCGTGCCAGCAAAAATCAGCCCACGTGTCATAGGTTTGCTACCCCTGAAATAGGGGATCTATAAAGTCATGCTGTTGACAGCAAAATATTAAGTACAGGTGCTACAGCATTGCTTGATTGAACAGCAAGGCTAAGTATACAAATAAAAGTAATGTCTGAACTTTTCCTTAAAGAGTGTCAAATTTGCTAGTGGATTAACTCAGGGCATTTGATAAGATTTTAATTTTTTAAATGATAGTTTCACTGCTTGTTTAATTCAAGATAAAGTGTAGGCTGGCTATATACCTGGCTTGAATCTGGCGTTTTTGCTTTTGTATGTTTATTCATTTTCATATGCTAAATTTAGGAATTTTGTAAACAAATGTATGCTAAGCATTACAGATATAAGCTGACTTTCAATACCTTTGTTTTTTGATTGTGACATTTTGACAGCTTTCAAAAAAAGAGTTTTAAAAATTAGCTGTGGCAAGTTGCTGCAATTTGGTGAATATCGATGACTGAGGGGGCCTATACAACCTGATCTATTGGAATTGTGGCTTTTTCTTACAAATAAAAATTTCAGGGGATATTAAAGTTATTTGCCCAATATGCAATAAAATGCAATCAAAGGACTTGATCTTGTTTGTTTGGTCAACTTTGCAAATCAGCAAAGGCAAACAAAGATACTTTGTAGTAAATAATCAAAAAACAGTCACTAAAAAGCAAATCAGAAAAGAGGTTGTTAATATTATAGGTTGGTCAGAATGATTTTTAGGCAAATGTTGTCAAAGTAGAAGTCAAAGCAGATTTAATTGAAAACAGGAACAGATGAAAAGGACATTGAGAATACCATCAATTAAAAATGCATTGGAAACCCAAAGCTCATTCCCTTGAATGACAAAAAACTTTGTCTTTAAGATTATTGAAGCACATGGTAAGTTTGAAATTAATTTTGTGATTAAAAAAGAGAATGCAAAGTTTTTGAAAAATAAAACATAAGTTTCATAAAAAATTAAATGCTTCATGCTTTCTTTTTTAGAACACAAGAAAAATAGCTGTTGCAAAAGATATGAAAAAATTGATAATGGGTTAATGGGTATAAGAGGAAAAAAGTAGGAAGAGTGAGGAGGTAGGGTAAGAGCAAGGATAGACAATTTGAGGCAAGACAGGGATGAGGAAAGTAAAATTATGATCTTGACCACAGTTTGTCATGATAGATTAATCAAGGTTTGTGGATGTGTATCACCACTTGGAACAAGAGTGAGAAACTCCTTGAAAAGTACTTATGCTAAAGTCCTCTGGTGTAAAAATATCAAAATTACTTTATCCAGCTGAACCATTCAAAGAGGTCAAGGCAAAAAGTTGCTGAGCATGCAAAACAAGTATTAAAATCGCTAGATGTGCTGCACTCCCAACCAAAATTATGGATGTATTGTGCGTGGGTCATTGATATTCAGCACTGAGAACTTGTCAAGTAAGAATTTGATGTTTGATCTTTGAACATTGCTTAGGCAAAGGTAAAACTTAATGATGTTTGTTGGTTTCTAAGTTTGTTATTTTGACCAGGTGTCATTGTTTTGGATGGTGTGGTTTGGTAATATTACCTATAAATTGTTTTGTTTTGTTAAATAATTTGTTTATTTAAAAAAAAAAATTTTTTACTATTTGTGAAGACCATCACAGAACACTGATAAATAGCAGTCATTGGTGATTGATAAGTTGATGATTGAAAAAAATTATTAAAAGCAACTTTTTAATTATTTAATTTTTTTGTGTTGTTTGGTCATTGCTCCACCTTTTGAAAGCAGCATATACAATTAAATTTTACATTTGCCCAAAATTTAAAGTTAAAGCACAAAATTATTATGCTGCAAATCCTGACATCAAATTCTCATTTGCCAAGTTTTGCAGAATTTTCATGGAGTGTATATGGTATACTCTTTATACCATGCAATCCACAGAAGTTTGGCAAACAAGATTTTGGCACCCACTTAGTTTAGTGGCATATAGATTTTAGCACGTTTGATATGCAGGGGTATTTGGCACTTCTTTGATTATTTACTCAAGCTAAGGATCTATTTTTAGATATGAATAAAGAAGGCTTGTCTCCCTAAATAAATTAAATGTTTGCTTTTATTGTTTAATGTTGTTAATAAACTTTAAAAATTTTAGTCTAGTTTTAGTTTTGTGTGACATAGCATAAGTTTGTATCCAAGCAGTAAAAGAATAGAAAGTTTGCATTTTATGTCTTGTAATTATACCCAAAACGATATGAGTAAACTGCAGACTTTAAAAAATTAATGCATGACTGCATGTTATCAGAGTGTCTGTGTTGCAATGCTGGCAGCTTATAAGCACTGAATTTTTTTGTAATTACACAAAGTTTTATTTCATTTGGCAACTTCTGCATGTTCAACACTGGTATGAGATTTTAGTTAATTTATGCCGAAGTGATGCATTGCATGTCTAAAAATGTTGAGATGGCTACTGGTTAAATCTTCTAAACCATAGCATGTAAAAATGTTTAAACATTCAGCATACGAGGTCTGTTCAAAAAGTATCCGACCTTTTTCCCTCTCGCCAATAAGGTATGAGCAAACTGCCCGTGCAAAGCGTGGCTGCACATACACACATTCACGCGTAATCGTGAAGCGTTTCAGGCCGATTCGTCATTCGTATCTCTCTGTGTAAAGCATTTAGTGCAGGCGTGTAGTACGTGTTCATCGGTTTTTTGATTTTCAGAAAATTTCATTTCAATGACAGAACGCATCGAACAGAGGTATTGCATCAAGTTTTGTCAAAAACTTGGTGATACTCAAGTTGAAACAATTCGAAAGATTCAACAAGCTTTTGAAAATGAGGCCTTAAGCCCAACTCAGATAAAGCAATGGTTTAAATGCTTTAAAGATGGCCGTGCATCAGTGGAAAGTGATCCTCGCTCAGGAAGGCCATCCACAAGCCGAAACGAGGAGGCGATGGATCAGGTTCGTGAAAAAGTGTTGGAGGATCGTCGTTTAACAGTACGAGAGATTGCTGCAGAAATGGGAATAAGCACAGGCTCAGTTCATTCAATCCTAACTGAGGATTTGAACCTGCGGAGAGTGTCGGCTAAATTTGTCCCCAAGCTGCTGACATGGCAACAGAAGGAACTCCGGAAGGAAATTTCGGAGGACATGCTGGATGTTGCAAATCATGACCCAGAATTTATCAAGACAATCATCACTGGTGATGAGACCAGGGTTTATGGTTATGACCCAGAAACCAAGTTTCAATCATCACAATGGAAGCATCCAGAATCACCACGCCCAAAAAAAGCTTGGCAAGTCCGCAGCAATGTGAAAGTTATGCTGACCTGTTTTTTTGATTCCCGTGGCATCGTGCATCATGAATACGCACCAGAAGGTCAAACAATCAACAAAGAGTACTACCTGGAGATTCTACGTCGCCTTCGTGATGCTGTGCGAAGAAAGCGGCCAAACATGTGGGCAGCAAAGAATTTTCAGCTTCACCACGACAATGCTCCCGCTCATTCTGCACATGTGGTCCAAGCTTTTCTAGCCAAAAACAGCATGCCACTTATTAGACAGACTCCTTACTCTCCCGACTTAGCACCGTGTGATTTCTGGCTGTTCCCTAAGCTAAAAACAACTCTGAAAGGGAGGCGATTTCAGTCAAGAGAAGACATTATGAAAAAAGCGACGGAGGAGCTTCAGAGCATTCCGGGGGAGGAGTTTATGAAGTGTTTTGAGAAGTGGCAGAAGCGCTGGGATAAGTGTGTGAACCACCAAGGGGAATATTTTGAAGGAGATTGAATAAAACTTGCAAAATTTATTGTGTTGTGTGCTTTATACAAAAAAGTCGGATACTTTTTGAACAGACCTCATATAAGAAGTTCTTTTTACTTTTTCATGTTTTCAAATTTTATTTATTAAAGGTACAATTGATTAGTTCATGTATTTTTTGCAATGGTGCTTTAACATATCAACTTGGTACTGGTACTACATGACTGAGTAACAAGACACTAATTTTGTTATGATTTTTTTTTTATTTAAAGTGCTTTCCTCACTCCCCTAACAAAGCCTTTATGTGAAATATATATAAGCAATTGTTAAAACTCCACCAGAAATAACCACAAGTAAAGTTTCACATAGGCTTTTGAGTTTAACTAAACCAATTTTTCAACATTGACTCACTTTTTCCATTTTTCTGATTCATGCTTAAGCTTGGTCACACTAAACTAAAAATTGTGATTTATAAAGTTTATTAACAACAAAACTAATAAAAAAAACCAGACATTTTTTGTGCAGACACTTAAAATCAATAAAAGCAGACACTTGAAAATCAATCAAGCTAGCATTTTAAGATAATCAACTAAGGCAGTGTTTCAAGTGACTACTTATTACCAACTTTTCCAAAAATTTTTATAGGTTTATTTTATATTGTTGGTGTAACTTGTTATTTATTTCTAAAAATAAATCCCTGGCTTGAGTAAGTAATTAAAAAATAGGCACAGAACTCTTGCATGCTAAAATCTGTATATCACTTAACTTCTGTGCCCCTACTTCATGCCTTTGCTTGGCTTGGAATAGTTGCTTGATGATTGCTTGTGCAAGTCAATAATGTGCAAACTATGACTTGCAGGCCAAATCCAGCCTTTCAAGCCATTTTTTTGCTTTGCCAAGTGTTCAATGTTATTTTTAGGATTATAACTATATCATAAGATTTCACTATACAGCGTGTGGCATAAGTAATGAGAATTTTTAAAACAACTATATATAACTTCTACAGGGAAAAGTTATTTTTATTGATTAAATATTTATTTTAAAGCTCTTAAACTAATTTTAGCAAACTAAAACTACTTTTAAAAATTTTGATTATGGATCAGAAAAAAGCCATTGTTAACCTTAATTCTGCAAACTACTCTGGCATGATAATCGCAAAACTCCTTAGAATCCCAAATCCCCATTTTTTCCATTTATTGAATTTTACAACAGCACAGAGATGAGAAAGTTTTTAAGATGTTCAAATCTGAATGGCTGCAGAGTCAACAAACTCCAAGGGTTATCAAAGTAGTGCATGAAAAAATACATAGAAACCCAAACAGGTCAATAAGAAGATTATCCAGAGAGCACCAAGTCAGCAAATAAACCATGCAAAGAATTGTTAAGAATGATTTGAAAATGAAATCCTTCACAAAACAAAAAAAGACAAAGACTTTTGCATCTGGAGTTGGCTTGAAAAAGAAGTTAACAAAAAAGAAATAAAGTCCATTGAGATTTTTAAAAAATTTTGGTCAAAGCATGGGAAAAATTGCCTCAAAACATTTTGTGTGACTCTGACTCAGAGGCTTTAGTTACATTAAAGGGTGTAATTGAGCAAAATGGAGGTTATTTAAAAAAATAATATAAAAACTAAATTGTTCATAAAAATACCATTTTTTTGACATATTTTTAAGCCATTTTCAACTCTTGCAACAAGAGTTTGTGTGATTAAAAATTTTAATTACTTATGCACACCCTGTATATAACCAAAAACAATTTAAAAGTAAATGTCACTTCTGTTATGCAATAAACAAAATTTGAGTGTCATTTTTGTTTTTTAAAGGAAACTTGTCTTAGCAAGATTTTTCTTTTGTTTTTCAAGTTATAAATACTAGTTTGACCATTGCTTTGGTAAAAAACAAGTTTGTTGATCCTTGTCTAAAACGTTTGCTCACCATAGCTCTTAATGTTATGTCATTGAGTTCTGCCATTCAAGAGGATAATAAACTGTTTTTTTCAGGAATTGTGGTAACAAAGGATGTATCTAACTTTGTAACTAATATATTAATAATGGCTGGAATTTCATTGTTAGCATCAGCATGTGCTGGATTAAGAGGTGGTTGTTTTATGATAACAATACAAAAGTTAAACATTCGTGTTAGAAATGCTTTGTTTGCATCTGTTACCAATCAAGAGATTGGATTTTTTGACAACATGAAAACAGGTATTGTCTTAAGTTGTATTAAAGTTATTTCAAACTTGCAGTTTTTTGGATTTTTCTATAGTATATTTATTAACATATAGTAAGAATGGTCAAGTCAATCAACAAGCAAGTGCCAACAGACCTGTTTCGTCCTTATTAGGATTTGTCAGGACACTACAGCTTGTTGTTGACCCCAGCTGAAAAAGTTGAACTTAAACAGCTGGCACAACTTTCTGTTTGTGGTTTTTACACCTCAAACATCCAGTTGTGGACCTGAATGCTGGGTAGGTAGTACAATGAAAGCAATGTTCCACCAGCACAACTGCAAAAGACACCGCTAAGCCGCAAGGGCATACTGGCGGCGGTTTTGATATGCTAACCACAACGAGTTAGCTAACACGGATATGGGTTAAGACAAGCAAAACCCTGCAGTTCCCATTACAAACATATAGTAAGAATGGTCAAGTCAATCAACAAGCAAGTGCCGACAGACCTGTTTTGTCCTTATTAGGACTCGTCAGGACACTACAGGTCTGTCGGCACTTGCTTGTTGATTGACTTGACCATTCTTACTATATATTTGTACAGTCGTGGCCAAAAGTGTAGGACCACAAAGTAAAAAGTAGATTTTCTCTGTTTTTTTGCATTTGACTGAAATATTCATTTGCTAGCTTTTTGTGATCACTTTTATTAGCTCATTAAGGCATGATTATAATCTCATTTAATGACTTTTACTTGTTTCAGAGTTTATTTTAGTTAAATTTGTAGCATATATGCTGAAATCTTAAGAGTTGAAAATTGTAAAAAATGGCTAAAAATTTGCCACTTTCAGAAGTTTTGCGGGCTCAAATAGTGGCTCTGCACAAAGAAGGGTATTCAGAACGATTGATCAGTCAAAAAATTAAGTGTAGCAAGAATGCTGTTCATAACGCAATCGTAAAATTTCGGATTACAGGGACTTATTCAACTACCAAAAAATCTGGGAGACCTTGAAAAACCACCCCTAGAGACGACCTCATGATTCGGAGAACAGCAGTTCGTTCTCCAATGAGTTCTGCTAGCAAGATTCGGTCTGCACTGCTTGCTAAGGGTACGAATATCAGTCGAAGAACTGTCAGTCGACGTTTGGTGGACGACTTTGGCTTAAAAGCTCATAAACCTGCACGTAAACCCAGGTTGACACAGGCTATGAAAGTTAAGCGCTTGGCGTTTGCCAAGAAACACGTGCAATGGACAATTCAGCAGTGGCATCAAGTGTTGTTCACAGACGAATCTTCTGTGCAGCAGTTCACTACTTGGAATTGGTATGTCCGTAGACCATCAGGAAAGCGATTTGATGATCAATACACAATACAAACTATGAAACACCCCCCAAGTGTCATGATTTGGGGGGGAATGTCACTAAATGGAACAGCTGGACTCTTTTTTTTGCCAACAGGAACGACAATGAATGGCCAGCAATACTTAGATTTGTTGAAAAACAAGTTGGAACTGCACATGGCTGTCCATAATTGCACAGTTTTCATGCAGGATGGTGCTCCATGTCATCGAGCCAAAATCGTGACTCAATTCCTGAAATCAAAGAAAATCCGAATCCTGGACTGGCCTGGAAACAGTCCTGATTTGAATCCAATTGAAAATCTTTGGTCAATTTTGAAGGACAAAGTTTCCGAGAAGCAACCAACAAGTGCTAAGATGTTGGAACAAGCCATTAAAGAAGTCTGGGTGTGTGAACTATCCAATGAGTACTGCCAAAGTTTGGTGGAAAGCATGCCAAGACGTTTGGAAGCTGTCATCAAAGCCAAGGGTGGACCAACAAAATATTGACTTTTCTAAAAATTTCCATGTTAACGTGTGTTATGTATATCCACAAATGTTTTTTATTTGTTGCATGCGCATAATATGTCGAATACATTCTTTTATTAACAATTGAATAAGCAATTTGCTGTCAAAATCAGAATTTTGAAGGGTGGTCCTACACTTTTGGCCATGACTGTAATGGGAACTGCAGGGTTTTGCTTGTTTAACCCGTATCCGTGTTAGCTAACTTGTTGTGGTTAGTATATCGGAACCGCCACCAGTATGCCCTTGTGGCTTAGCAGTGTCTTTTGCAGTTGCGCTGGTGGAACATTGCTTTCATTGTATATTTATTGTTTTATTTATATTGCAAGAGTTAATTGCTCTTTTTTGCAAAATATTCAATTAGAAGAACACAAAACAATAAAGCAATTAATACGAAATTTTTTTAATCATTTTTTAAAGACTACAGCAGTTAGTTTCATTTTATAGAAATGACTAGTGGTTGTGATATTTTTTTATTAAAAAAGGGAACACTTACAGTACAAAAAATACACTTGATATTAAATAATAATGAAACATCACACCCTCTTCTTTAACTGTTAATTTTTTATGCTTTTTTTGCACTTTTTACTTCTGCTGATTAACAATTTAACAAAGTAAAATTAATTTTTTATTGTTTTTCTCTTCCATGTGATAATATCGCACATTTGATTAATTTTTGTAATAATTGATTCATGCATCTTTTGAAGAAAAACACTGCTTTCAGCAAACTTTTTCAGTAAATTTTTTTTTCAGAAACTGAAGATGCTATAAATAAATAACCAAAAGTTTATGGCTTTATGCAAATATTTTACTCTCATTTTTAACTAAAAAGAATCACTTTGTTAAATTGCCTTTAATGAATTTGTGCATTTGATTAAGATGCTTAATTTTTTGTTAGAATCTAATTTTTATTGCATTAGTGTCAAAAAAATTGTTAATAATCTTGTAAAGGATTCTTGTAATATGCATAAAAAATTTGTCTCAAAAAATGTTTACTTTTGCAGGAGATTTAACATCACGTTTAACATCTGATACAACAACAATGAGTGACACTATTGGATTAAATTGTAATATTTTTTTAAGAAATTCTATAAAAGCTATTGGTTTGTGTGTATTTATGTTTGTACTATCTTGGCGAATGTCTATCTTAACTTTTATGGGTCTGCCACTTGTATTTGCTGTTTCAGAGCTTTATGGAAATTATTACAAAGTAAGACTTTTCTTAAAAACAAATTTTCTATATAAATAATGTTTACATTCTTTGTTTGATTTACATTGTTCTTTTCTTTTTTTTGGGTTGGTAGTAAGCAATCTTTAAAAAACAATTTCTCGCAATTTGAAAGCCATTGTAAACAATAAGGCATTACAATTTAGTTGTTTTTGATATATTGTACAAGTATCATATATTGTAATACGAGTATTTGAAAATTAAACCAAAAACAAAAGTTTATTTTTTCAAATTTAAAGTTTGTAGTAGAAGATAAGATAACAAAATAAACAATTCAATGTACTTTTGTGGTTAAGCATATTTAAATATAGCTTATAAAAAATATAATGAATGATATTTTGTGGAAAAATTTGGTATTGAATTTTAACATATTTTTTTCTACAGTAGAAGTACCAAAGTCCAATTCTTTTATGTTAAAAATTCTTATGCACTCTTGATTACTTATTAAACATCTTGCTGAAGGTTCATCCTGCTGAGCAGTTTCAGCTGAAGAATTTATTTTTTGATTTGTTTTATAAAACTTGAAATAGAAGCTTTTGAAAGTTGATTAAATTAGGTTAATAATATAAGAGTAACACAAGCGTTGTAATAAGGTAATAACTTTTTTTTTCATTTCAGACAAACATATTGAATAACTTCCTGCATTAACTTTACCATAAGTCACAAAGTGTAAGCTTACATATTGACTATCAGAAACATTTTCAAAAACAATTTAAACTTGATAGCTTTACACTAATTTAGGCTTTACACTGATTGCACTTTTAAGTAGTCGGTTGTTGAAATATTTTTTAAAATGTTTTTTGGTTTGGTTATGAAAAGTTTTTTGAAAATTAACTTCTCGTTAACATGGTTTTTGACTTTCCCTGATCTTACATTCTTTTTTTGATATGTTACTCTGTTCAAAATAGAATGCATTAGCATTATTATTGTATGTTGTTGACTTTATCTTCCCAAGTAAACTGTCAAATTGAAGGAAAATTTGCTTATAAGTCAGAAATTGCAATAAAAGTATCTTTCAAAACAAGCTTTAATTTTTTATGACATAGCAATTTTAAAAAGTTTTTGAAGTCGGAAGAGATAACAAAATACCATTTTGGGTTTTTCAATCATTACTTTGATTTGCTGGAGTTTTTGTAAACTTTAAACCTAATTTTCTCAAAACTTGCATTATGTGACTTAGGTACATTTAGAACTAAGCCCTTCAATTATACATCTGTTTGTGACCCCACTTCACATAATATTTTATAATGACTTTCAACTTTTTAAACCTCCTTATAATACATTTAACTAAATATCATTGTGTCATAAATTCCACTATTTTATGTTAGAATGTTTTCAAGTTTTAATTATTTTCTATATAATTTTAAAAATTGTTGCAAAATAATCTGGAATTTTTCGTGAACCAATTTGACTCCTAAATAAAATTTCAAGAATAGTAATCAATTCTTTTCATATATACCAGTGGTTTTTAAACTTTTTGCAACCATGGCACGCTTTGCTATCTTTCGAAATTTTGCAGCACACTTGGGACCAGAGTCCAGAACTTTTATCGTTTTGAAAAAGTTTCCAACACTTTTTTTTATCTGAAACATTATAGTAAATTACATAAAAGCCTTGAATTTCAATGTAGCAATGTGAAGCCTATGTGAAACCTTTTTTTTTCTTAACCTTCATTAGATTTTGAGCTGTTTGTTTTTACGTGAATTATCCAAGTTTTGCATATCGTGCACGAAACGAGCCTGGAAGACAACTGATCACCAAAACTTTACGCAATGGGAATTACATTAAATTTTTTGAGCTTTTTTGTTGGGGTTTCAAAAAAACATAATTTTTTTTTGTTTTAAAAGTGTATATAAATATTGACATTTGAGGAGGAATGGACAAAATGTTTTTTGAAAAGTTTTGCGGCACACTTGGAAATCTCTTGAGTACTGTGCCATGGCACACAGTTTGAGAATCACTGATATATATATATACTTAAAAATATGAAACAAAATGATTACCATATTAGGCTTACATTTCTTATTAAGTCAGAAGTTTAAATAGATAATATTGGCATGAATTTTACAAATAGCATACTTAAACTAAATGTCTTAATCCAGAATTTTATAAAATACAGTTTTTAGCTTCACTTTTTTCATATTGTGCAGAAATGGCAAAAACAGGTCCAAGATCGCTTTGCTATTGCAAATGAAGTTGCTGAAGAAGTTTGTTCATCAATGAAAACTGTTCGAAGTTTTGCCAATGAAGATGGAGAAAGAAAAAGATATCATGATAAACTTCTTGATGTTTATGCTATTCAGTTTAAACAAGCCATATCTTATTCAGGCTATGTTTGGTCTACACAAGTAAGCCTGCTTTTCAAATTTGTGGCAATGATTGCTCATAATTAATTTATCAACAAATTTTTAAAAAACAAAGAATTTATGGCAGAAAAATAGTTTATTTGCTATACAACACTTTAGAAAATGTTTAAAAAAATGTTCTGAAATTAAGTTTTGTGAGATTGTTTCAATGTTTGTTGCATCAAAATTAAGAAAACTTATAAGATTGTGTGATTAATTGAGTCTGGTTTGATTAAACCATATTAAATGCAAATTTACTAATTACTTTAAATTTACTAAAAGCAAATTTACTAAAAAATTTACTAAAAAATTTACTAAAAAAAGGCATGACTTAGATTTAAAAAAAGAGTTACATGTTTACTATTTTAAGTTGGAACACTCAAGTATCTACAAAATCTACAAAAGCAGCCAAAGTATGCCAGTATTAAATTACAAAGTCAGGTTAGTAAAATAGCAGAGCAAAAGGTAACTTAAGCCACCAAAGGTAATATCAATTATGTAACTTTGATAAAAGCACCAAAAGGTATCAAGACATAATAATACTTGTAAAAAAACAAAAAGCTTGAAAATTTTTTTAATTTTTGCTTAACCATATTGATGTTATTGCTTATACTCATTTCTCTGTTCATAGTGATAAACTGGACTAATTTCTTCAATTGTTTTTTTTACTTTTAACTCAATCATTCACAACTTGTCAAAAGTTTTTTGTTCTTAAATTTTTTCATAATGTGAGTTATAAACATGTACAATACACTTTTATACAAAATTTTAAATCAAATTACTAAAATTACTTTAATTACTTATTGGAAAAACATGTAGGACATATTGTCTGGAGCAGTGTTTTACATATTAAAAAAATAAACAACACTAAATCATATTTAAAAATGAAATTGATAACATCAATGCAATGAATGAGGTTGCTTTTTATTGCACAAAATATCAATTCTCAGAGCAATTTGTGACAAGCAAACTTGTAAATCAATCTCAACTGCAGTTCTGCACCTGTCTTTCATCTTAATATTGATAAGAGCTGAAAATGCTGTCTCATACATGTAGGTAATGGCAAAAAGGTTTTGAAATTTTAGTTGTCTTTTGTGAGAGCAATGGATATTTATCTGCAACACTCAACCAAAAAGATGCAAGAGGTTTTTGATTAAAACTAATCATTAAAGTTTAATCAGATGACAATTCAGCTAATTCTTCATCTTTGCATTTATTCTGTATCAAAATTGTAAACTCTATCAAAACTTGCCCTCTTTAGTCTTGAATGTTTTTATAAACTTTGCAATGAAGTAGGTTTGGAACAATCAAACCTTTTGTTCTATACAGAAGGTTTGATGCATTCTATACAGAATGCATGTTTGAACTGTAAAAAAGCTTTCAATTTTTCTTCAAAAACACAACCCTGATTAAGCTTCATTAGTAGCTGATGTTATTTGGCTTGAGAAACTTGCATACCTGGCAGACATGTTTAACCTTTTCAACCAATCAAACTTGTCACTTTAGGAAAGAAATGCTAATATTTTTCTTGAGCCAAATTTCCAATTATCTTCATTTGACATTTTTTGTAACATACTAAACCAGTGTTTCTTAACCTTATTCTTTGTTTACACCCCTTTAAAATGAGAAATTAATTCTCATACCCCTTTTAGAATAGGTTAAATAAAATATCATTGCTATTAAAATTTTAAACAAGTAAAAGACAATACCAATACATAAGTTAGTTTATATTAGTAAAAAAATAAATTGCAGTAATACATCATATATGTACTGTGTTTCAGTGACGTTTTTGCAGTTGTCTCAGTGACATAAACCTAACTAACCTTAATAGTTCAGCAACCACACACCTCCTAGGAACAGACATTGCACCCCTGGTTAAAAACCTCTGTACTAAACATTGAAGCTTAGTAACATCAGAGGGATATTTAATAAAGCCAAGCTTAATGTATTCATCATTATATGCTCATAATTTTGTTTTTTTTTGGGAAAAAACATGCTGGACTTCATTTCTCGAATCATTTACCTTTTTTTTGCTCCAAAAATCTATTTATAAGTTTTGAACTATAGCACTCAATTCAAAATTAAGCTACCTTAGAACTAATTCAAACTACAGTATAATCATACAATTAAATTTTCTGAGAACTTTACTTTCTTTTACACATCTTTCTCACAATAAATTTTTCACTTGTTGATTGTTGCTTTACTAAATTTTGCATGCATGGAATGGTTGAAATGATCTTATAAAGTTGCAAACACTCCAGTCTGCTGATAAGTCATACGTTATAAAAATAAATCATTCTAAAACAACTTTTTGATAAGATAGAGGAACAATAATGATTTATGATTACAAAAACTTACAATAATTAATGTGGCAATTGTCTGTAATAATAAATGGACATACTTCACAAGATAAAGTCCTTGGCAAACCATCACCAAAGTTTGAAGGCTAAAATCTGTAAGAAATGAGCCAAAATCTCCAAAAAACAATTTGTAATTCTTGCTCCAGCTTGTGATTGATGCCAAAGGTAGACATATTGAGTAAGTATTGGTTATTTACAACTGTAGACCCTTGGCAGTAATATTATTTTGGTATTATTTCTGTATTGTATTTATTTAAATAAATGTAGGATAAAAAATTTATAATGATAATTACTGCTGACCCTTTATAACCACTTTGACTTGGTGTTATTGAGCACTTTTCTGATGAACACTGACAAAAACTTTTAAAGTACTTTTACGTATATAAAGCAAAATTTAAAATGATTTTCTGATCACTTTTTCATGTAAATTTGTTGCTTTCTACAACAAACTATGATTCATTATTGTTTTATTGTTTTAAAAAAATATTGCTTTATAGAATCCTAACTTTTCTTTAGGGTATTGAGTTGATGCTAACTGTTGCTACATTATGGTTTGGAGGCCACTTGCTTTTGAAAAATAACCTTTCATCTCAAAATTTTATTTCTTTTATTCTTTATCAAGAAGAACTTGGAAACTGCTTTAGTGAATTTGGCGAAGTTTACACAGGTCTGGAGGTTAGAAATAAACTGAAGCAGAATTGTTTATTTTAATTTTATATTGTACATGATATTTTAATAGATAATTTGACCAACAATAATATCTATATTTAACAATGCTTTTATTAAATTAGTTTGGGGCAGCGGTTTCCAGACTTTTTATTTATTGGTACCCTTTGGACATGACAGGTTTGCATTTACCCAAAAATTTTATCACATTTTTAGAGCTAAGCTCAACTTACTCTGATGCATAACTTACTTTTTATAGCTAAGCAACCCAAACAATCCCTTAAAAAAACCTTAAAATTGATAGTTACTAAAATATGGTTTAATATTAAAACTGTGATCATTAAATTTTAAATTGCTGTTATAATAAAAAGTGCACAAAATCGTTGAGGGCTGTATGATATAGGTTTAAACAAACAGTACAATCATGCTAACAATGTTCTGTAAATAAGCCAGTAATACTACATAATGTGATGGATGAGCCTGCTTTTTAGCAACAAACTTATTGATAGAAGGTGAACACTTAGCAGCAGCACACAAAAGAAGATAATGTTCTGGCATCTTTAGCTATAATGTAAATTTTGATTTTATTCCAAGCAGTACTTGAAGAGTCAATTCACATAGAAATGTTGATAGAAATAAAAACAATGCTTGAACAGCAGGTGTACAATGCTTTTGTATGAGTTGCACATCATGAACCGAAATTCACATAAATTTTTCTCAAGAGTGCACATCATGTGCAAAACCATTATGTTGTAGTTCAACCAGTTGTTCTTGCATATCTGTTGTAGCTTTCAGCATTTGAGCATTTGCAGTGAAAGGATTTCTAATATATGCAAATTCATCTTCAAACAAGTGATTTGCAGTACAGAATTTGAAGATGCTAACAGAAAACTCATCTCTAAGCTTTTCATCTGACACTCGTCAAGAGACAAATGTCAGAATGAGGGAAAGAAGAATTCAATTGATTTTGTAATAAAGCTGAACAAAGATGATTGGATGTTTGAGAAAAGTATCACAACATATAATTAACGCAAGAGTTTTAAGTTGTAAACAAACTCTTTTTGGCAGCATAAATTTGGCTTGCATGATTTGATGTAAACGGCTTCTACAGCAGATAAATGAAAAGATGAATGACCAAATGAAAGAATAGTAAATTTTCTATCACATGCAAGCCAAATTTATGCTGCCAAAAATAGTTTGTTTACAACTTGAAACTCTTGCATTGATCACATGTTATGAAGCTTCCTCAAACATCCAATCATCTTCATTCAGCTTTATTACAAAATCAATCAAATTTTTTTTCTTTCATTCCAACGTTTATCTCCGGACGAGTGTCAGACAAAAAGCTTAGAGATGAGTTTTTTGTTAGATTTAACTCATCTTCACTTAGGCTTGGAAAATAATATCATTTTTTTTATCAAACTTCATAGCAACCACTTCTGCAAAGCTTTTGGTCTCAAATTGAGGATTTTGACACAGAAATTCTGTTACACTGCTAAACATGAAAAAGATTTCAGATTAAATATTTAACTTACTCAATTGTAGTTTTGAAAAAAATGTTTTAACTTTGGCCATAAAGTTACACACTGTTAAGTGTATTTCTTGTAGACTCTGGTTTAACATATTTGAAGAATCAAAAATAGCAACAAAGTAGGCAGGAATCAAAGAACAAATCATCTCTCAATAAAGTGACAAAATTTTCACATTTGCTGGATCGTTGAAAAAAACCCAGCAATTCTTTATGAAGTTTCTATCCACATTTGGTAACACATCCTCTGGAAAGTCAACACACATTACTGTAAAATAAAAGTACTCTAACCTGGTATTTAGAGCAGTGTTCTCCAATCTTTACAAAAAGCGACCCCAAAGCAAATACAAAATGGTTCAACTGCAAATTTAAAATGTTATTAGCTATAGATCAGCGGTTCCCAAACTTTTTTTTCATGGTGCCCTTTGAAAACTTAACAATACTTGTGGCACCATAATGAAAAAAAAGGTATTCAGTTCAATTACTTCTTTGAACAATCTTTTTTCTCAGAACTTATAGTGTTCTCTCAAAAAAAAAAAAAAAAGGTCTTCACTTTGATTTCATTTCTGATTTTTCTATTTTTCTCCAAAAATCAGGGTGTTCTCTAAAAAAAAAAAAGGTCTTCACTTCGATTTCATCTCTGATTTCCCTATTTCCATCCCAAAATCAGGATGTTCTCTACACATTTTAGCTCAGGAATTTCAAGTGCAGAATTCCAGTAAACCCCACAAAATATTCAGGCGACCCCATTTGGGGTCGCGACCTACAGTTTGATGAACACTGATTTAGAGCACTCTTTTATTTACAGGGTGGGGACTTCAAATTGTCATCCTCATATATTCATGATATATTCTATTTACTTTTCAGATTACATAAGTGTATTATATTGTTGGATAGCTATAAAAATAAGGTAATCACCAGTGTTGAGTTTGACACAATGAAGAGGACATACGCCGAGTTATTGGAAATGTTGTTCACAAAGTGGAAGTGAGATGTGCTGTGGTCATGGCCCTGGTTCACAACAATGGTGAAGTGGACAACAGAACCATCACCAACACTCTTGGGGTCAACATGAGAACCATCCAGCATACTCATAAGAAGTTGGAGGAGAGTAAGGGTCCCTGTGAAGTTATCACAAGAGCTCCAAAGTCTCTGGATGACTATCAGAAGTCAAGAGATGCAGATTTTGTCAAAAGGGTTGAGGCAATGATTGACATTAGCCCCTCCAAGTCCATGAGATCCATGGCTGCTGAACTGGGGGTTGATAAAAGGACAATTCAACAATGCGTAGACGAGGATTTGCGCTGCAAAAGCTATGGAATGCAAACTGGCCAGCTTTTGACCCAGGTGACCAAGGACAGAAGGCTGCTTAACTCCACCAAGCATCTCAACAAGCTGAAGCACCCGAAGGGTCCAACATGCTGTGGTTCTTCTCTGATGAGAAGAATTTCTGCCAGGACCAGGCCCACAACAGGCAGAACCATCGATGGATTGCTATGTGCCCCAACGATGTGCCCACGGTGATGAAGACCAAGTTTCCTAACACAGTCATGGTCTTTGGTATGATCAGCTCTGATGGGGATGTGATGCTGCTGCACATCTTTTGAGATGGGTCTTAGGGTTGATACTGAGATCTACCTGCAGGCCATGGAGACTGTGGTGTTACCCTGGATCAAGCAAGTAGCCCAGGACAGGCCCTGGGTATGGCAGCAAGACAGTGCGCTTTGTCATGTCTCCAAACGCTCCCTTGCATGGCTGGAGGAGCACAGCTACGATGTCATAATCAAGGACAACTGGCCTCCCAGTAGCCCAAATTTGAACCCAATGGATTATTTATTTTGGGGCATTTTGGAGAATCAAACTAACCGATGCCCTCATACCACCAAGGCATCTCTCATTGCCTCCATCAAGGAGCAATGCATCTCTATAGACAGGGAGATGGTAAAGAAGGCCTGCGATAGCTTCAGGACCAGGATTGAGTGCATCATCAAGGCTGAGGACAACTATGTCAAATAGAATGTGTTTCTTGCATCATATCCTTATTCTGTTTTTTATTTGAAATAAATATCTTTAAAATTGACCGATTTATGTCCTTTTAATTAAAAAGTGAGCTACAGCGACAATTTGAAGTCCCCACTCTGTAGTTAACCCAGGGATACCTAAACAACTGGGATGCGAAACTTAAAAGAATGTGTGCATACAGTAAGGCTATTTGATTTTTTGCTTTTAAAGCTGCAATTTCTGGTTCTACAACATAAACAATATTTTTCCAACTAAGTATACAGATTAATCATATTGTGACTTGTGATATCACATCTAAAGCATACCGTATAGTTTATTTTTGGTGATTTTTTAAAGCAATACAAACTGTATTAAAAGCAAATTGACTGCAATTTCACACAACACGAAAATTAAAAAAGTTAAATAAACTTCAAGTTCTACATTCAAGAAAAGAACAACTATGAAATAATTGACAACAATCACAAAAAAATATATAGGCTACTTAAAAGTGAAATTTTTCATGAATTTTAAATTTGTGCATATTTACTAGTAAGATTTTGAATTTTTCAAACCCTTGGTCTAAAGTTTAGGAGCATTTAAGTTCATTTTTCGCAAAAGAACTAAATGCTGACTGAATGATAAGTAAAATATTGGAATTCCCTTCAAAACAAAGTTGGTTGACAGTATACTTAAAGTTGGTTGAGTCCTTCACTACAGTTTCCACAGCACACAAAAAACACATACCACTGATTGGAACAAGTAAACAGTTAAGCTTTTGCTGTAATATGTGACAGTATACTATAATGGTATTGTATATAAAGGTGTGATTAGTATACAACCAAAAAGTATATTAAATGATTAATCAGCATCCATAAGGTGGATACACTACCGGGTGTATCAGATAAAAAAAGCAAAAATTTTATAGTTATCTATTTGTATTTTAAGTGATACAAATCAAGATTAATTTCAAAATAAACAATTGAAACATAATAAGCTGTTTACAAAGGTAAAATAATTCATTCAATTAGTCTGCCCTTGGCTTCAATGCATGCCTCTAGTCATGGTCTGAACTTGGAGCATACCTTGATCACAAAGTCTTTGTTTGTGATGCATCAGGAGCAGTTTACTGACCTCTTGAGGGCAATCAGACTGCTGTGATGTTTAGAGGAGGCCATGCTCTTGATGTATCCCCAAATAGAAAAATTGAGGAGGTTGAGATCTGGGGATGATGGCAACCACATTCTTGCAAACATGTTCTTCCAGAAATTGACACCAGTCTCCCTCAGGCATGCCTGCATTGATTGTGCTGTGCAGGATGGTGCATCATCCTGTTGGAATATAAAGTCCTTGTTGTAGTTCTCTGCAACTTCTTTCATCCATGGGATCAAAAGTCTTTTGGAGAACTTCCTGGTAGTTGGACGCAGAAAGGCAAAATCTCGTTAGGAACCAAATTGGCAGCAAAGCTTCACCTGTGCTTGCCACAGCACCAAGGAACATCAGTGAGGCCAGATGTTTTGTTTTTGTGATAAACTTAGCAGCTGTGGGAAAATCCTCATCAACTTCTGAGCCTTCCAAACAGATGTACTGGTCATTACAACTGTTATGAACTGGGTCAAGGCAAAAAAATTTTTCATCCAAAAAGAAGATGATCCTGTCTGAATGTGCATGCTTTAGGTAATTCACAAGGCTTCTGCATCACTTCAGACGTAATGTTCTTCTCCAAGAGCAAGGGGATGCACTTTCTCACAAGAAAGTGGCCATTAAAGTTGTTGCACACTGCATGTTGGACAGAATTAAGGGAGATGCCCAGATCCTTGGCATGCATTCTCATTAACTTGGTTGGTGTTGCTTTAATGCTCTTTTTGAGGCAAGAAAGGAGTCTAGGGGTCCTGACAGTGCATGTTCTAGGTTTCTGGACCTCTTGTCAAGTGGAACACTAGTTTTTAAAAGTTTTTTTATGGTGTCAACAAGGCTACAAAACACGCCAGCAAGGGCAATGATGTCATTAATCTTGTGTCCAGTACATAGAAGAATAGCTACTTTTTCTCTTTTGGGTGTTACAACCATCATTTTAAGAATAATTACAAACTGTTTGTAAAAATTAGAAAGTCAAGATAAGGATATTCTGGAAATAGAAAAAACGAGAAGAATTAGGTTGAACTCCTATCAAGATATGTGGAAATGTTTTACTTTTTTTTATCTGAAACTCCTGGTACAACTGTTTCACTATTCAAAGGCTTTAAAAGTGAGTTTACACTCTACACTGTAATTTTGTTTTGGCTTATGCCAGAGCAAAACAAAGTATAGTGTAGAGTCACCTGATACAAGCAAAAATACAAGTTGCATTGACTTGGGTTTTTATCAAAGTAACAAAACACTCTTAATAAAACGTACTTTAATATTTGGGTTGCCAAATATGTATATTAAATTAACTTTAAGCTTTTTTTCATTGTTGCCACAAAAATCAAGAAGCATAAGATTAACAAAAATATTATTCATCTGTTGCAAATGTGGTTATCCACATAAACAGCTACAAGAAAAATTTCATTGAGGTTTTCTAACACTTTATCAAATCAATAATACAACAAGCTAGTATCTAGTTTTTCTACTGGTACCAGACAGAAAGCCTACTTGTAATTTCTGCAAATTGACTGCACCATAAAGGTCAAAACAGTTCTTGCACATGCACCATCTTCTTTCAAACCAAAAAAAGTTCCATTATGGTATTCTACATGATTGGCTGTATACACTTCATCTATGAGTAAATGCTTTTTCATTCAGAAAAGTTAAGTGTTCTCTGTTTGAAATATTGCATTTATATGAAGTAACTTTCAATATTGTCAGCACATGAAAGTTGCTGCAATCTTCTAATTGAAGGAAGCACAATAAACTGTTAAGTTTTTTATATAAAGATGTACTGGTTAATTTCCACAAAAATGCAACTGTCAACAAATCAGATAAATACCTACAAGAGCACCTTTATTAATATGCATTAATATTAGCATTTCCAAAAAACTGAACTAAACCAAAAGAATTATTCTCATCTTCAATTTAATACCAGAGTTAAAGAATTTTTCAAGAACATTAACAGCAATTTCTACTAGTACAGTTTGTTGACACAATCTGCCCAATATTCATTAAATACATTCTTACGAAATGCAAGAATGTTGCAAACTTCTGTTTGACTACTTACTCATACATTTTCTTTAAAAGATGCACAGAATCTACAAAAGCATTTAGTATCAAATTTTCAGTGATGATAATTGATGCAATAAGTTTTGCAGCAGAGTTGACATAAGTACAATTATTTGAAAAGCAATGAAATTCACAGCATCATCTTTGAACAATTTAAAATAATCAGAAGGTAGTACTGCATTATCAATTTTAATTCTTAAAAATTCCAAGTCTTAGAATAAATTTTGTTCAATACACTGTTTTTTGTTTCTGCAGCAAAAAGTTCTCTTTTTGCATTGGTGTAAAGCAGTGCTTAGATTAAAACATTTAAGCAATGGTTTATTTGACAAATATTTAGGAAGATTGGAAAAAAGTAAAGGAGTTGCATATAACTTTAATCAAACTCTTTTTAACTCAAGAAGTTCATTTCCACTATTTTATATTTTCAGAGAATTGGTAGCAATAGTTTGAATATATGACAAAAAAATGTTTGGCACAAATTCTACATAAATCACTAATTTTAAAAGTTTTTTGTGGAATAACTTTAATCCATTTTTGAAATGGAACTTGGTCTAAAGACAATCTAAACAAGGGGATTGATGATTCAGATTTTTCTTTTTTTGTTGATGCAATAACCAGTTTTACATTTGGGAACACAGCAAGTATATCCCATATTAAAAGCTGATCAAACAATGATTAAAAAAATTTATTACTACTAATCAATAATTATATCTGTGTAATTTATTTAAGATTTAAATTTATCATAAAAATAAAAAAGTATCAGGTGAATATATAGAAAGTAAAGGAAAATTTATATCAAGTGAAATTATTTTTTCTGTGGTTGTAGTGAAGTACTTTGTCTGGAAATGGTCTGTGACTAAATAATCAATAGATTACATATATCACAATAAATTTATTGCATAAAGCAACAAGTTAACATTTGAGTTTTAGAATTTACAAAAAACACTTTTGATCATTAAACATAAGGCTATACAAACACAAATTTTAATTTTTTTACATTATAAGTGTACCAGCAATTTTTTTTCATTTTTAAACTTTTTTTTGAACATAACGTTTAAGCTATAACTTAAAAATTAAAAAAAAACTATAAAAATGTTATATTGATGTTAAAGAAATGTATTACTAAAATTATAATGGGCTAAAAAAAAAGTTACAATATTTTTTTAAATACAACTTGACACATTACACATTTGAATTAAAAAAGTGGGTCATTAAGTTAAAAACAATATATAGTTATTTTAAAGAAAAATTCAAATAGTTAAAATAATGTTAAATAACCATTTAAAAAATTATTTTTAAGCTAAGATAAATTAAAATATTTAAATTAAAAAGTCTTAATTATATTAATTAACATTATATTAAATAGACAAATTGTTATTAAAAATTGGTGAAAATGTATAATATAAATCATATAATAAATTACAAAATAAATACTATTTATATCAAAAAACAATGATCAGTTAAAAAAATTAAAAAACTAATTTAACATTAATTGAATAAAAACTAAAAAATAAATTTAAAGTTATACTATTATAACTTTAATTAGTGTAAATCAGCAAATGAATGCAATTTTCACTATCCCTAGTGTGTACAAATTTGCACAGAAAAAAGCAGAGTTTTACATCCCGGTAGTTTAGGTATTGCTGGGTTAACCATTTTAATCATTACTGATAAAATGTTGAGTTGTTTAGCCAGAAGGACTTTGCTTTATAATGCAAACCAGTGGATCATACAATGCAAAAATGTTACATGAAGAGCTATTTTCCATAACATGAGCTCCAGAACCAAACATTGCTGCTGCCCTATCCTGCTGGGTAGCCCTTAAATTTTTTTCTTTTTAAACCATGTTGCTTGAAAAATAAATTCACCATTTCAAATCCATCATCTTCTTTAATTGTTTATTGTAATTCTGCATTCATCAAAAACTCTTCCTTAATACTTTTTTTCCTACATATCAAGCAAAAATTAATAACTGAGCACAGTTTGTCACATCTGTGGACTCTACAGGTTAAATTGTAAACCCACTTTTTGATCTACAAATCTCACTAATCACTTACTGCAAATTATCCACTGACATCTTTTCAATTCATTGTAGACTGTATTATTAAATAAGGAGATGGAGTTTAGTTTTTTACTGACCAAAAACGTAAAAATAATCCAAAACTGTAGAAAACTATAATAGGTCCAAACTTGCAACGAGTGGTAGATCCACTGTAGGATACTTAGACTGAGAAAACTATTTTTATAAAATTATTCTGACCAGAAAATCTTCACTAAATACCACTGCTCTATCAGCTTTTGTGTATTGAACTTTTTCAGATAACTATAAATAAAAAACTTGAAACAGATGACGAAGGACAGGTTTTATTCTTTTTATTCTT